>JACTAT010000024.1:608680-1209483 GCA_014526335.1 Chrysaora quinquecirrha | reverse complement strand
AAAACTTTGCTAGTACAAATTATGGCAAAACTAATTTGATATATGAGCTCTACACAGTCAGAGCTTTCGAACGATATATAATGTTGTTGATTTTACTACATTAATAATTTTTTAATAAGACGTCATCTATCTTTATATGGTGACGTCATCATTATCTTCAAAACAGCCAGAACAACAAGGAAAGATAACTTAGAATTAACGTTTGAACGGATTTATATGTATTTCTGGGTGCTTAATTCAAAAATTTATGTCCCGACGCTTGAATATTCCAGGAAAAGTGAATTACCGGCATGACTGGCATGGAATCATAATGTATCTTGGAACAACTAATGTCATTATGCCAGAGGAAGTATTCTTTGACGAGTAATACCCGTTTCGTTAACTTTTCGATTAAGATTTGAGAGAACAAATACATAATTTGACATCCTCATTCGAAATGTAAATGTTACGAAGCCTGGAAATGCCAGGAAACATCAATAACCAGGCATGGGTTGATGCTAGTGATGCTGTAATTCTCGAAAAGGCAAGAAATCTGTTGTATTTACTTCATGAATTTGACATCCTCATTCGAAATGTCAATGTCCCAAAGCCAATGTCAATGTCCCTGTCTATTAAGATGCAGTAAAACTTTTGAATGAGATTCTAGAGCAATTGAAAGCCGAAGGATGGCATTTGCGATTATTCTTTCAGCTACTCAGTCTCCCTTAACTATCTTGTCCCCCTTGTTTATGCTAAAGGAAAAGTTTTCATATTTCTAAATCTCATCCCCTTAATCCACATTTGTTTTTCTCTTTTTTTAGCGTTCGAAGAGTTCATATGATGTGTCAGGTGAATAAAATCCTTTTATTATCCTTTCCATACCTAAAGGCAAGTGTTCGAAATTCACGCGCCAGCCCCCGGGCCCTCATTTTGCAGCCCCGGGTTCTTCAGGGTCCTATTATTTTTCAGCAACTTTCACGTCATGGCCTCCAAACTTCGTTAAAAGAAAGCAAACAAGACGTTTTGGTAAAACCAACCACAAAGGTCACTTATAGATTCCTAGAAGAAGCATCAAAGTACACGTTTCTTATAAGAAACTTTATAAGAAACCCAGACCTAGCCACTCCAAAAATTTATCTATTTGACTATTTAAAAAACCGTACAAGATTCCCGTTGAAGCAAATGTTTTTCTTAGAAACTTCTATGATAGCAATAGAAATTACGGCAGGATGTGTGAGATTCCCAAGGAGTCTATTGCCTCTCGATATTTAAACTCTGTTTCTAACTCGAGTATAATGACGAAACAGCCCATTTCAAACATATTTTCCAACAGGACAATTTTGACTTTTAATCTCTCTGGTGTATCTACTGTAAAAAGTACAGTACATACTTTGACGTGAAACATCGTTAAAAATATAGATGCCTTGCGGACCTCGGGTCTTAAAAGTAAAGGTCCCGGGGGCCGTGCTGTGGATTTCCAACACCCTCAAATGTTGTGTTATATAAACAACGTGTCGGCAAGCGCAGTTATAAATTCCTCCTTGGTTAATCGTTTTGGTGTGCTTCTGACGACGTTATTGCTTTGATAACTGTCCGGGGAAAATAAATTTCATGTATGTCCAAAAATGTTCCGCTTTTTCTGGCAATTTCGAATTTTCGTACAACTCAAAAACTGTAAATTAGAAATCTTTCATTGCTGGACAGTTTCAAAGAGACCTAAATCTATACCCAATGTATTGTCTCCTTGTTCAGAAATTGTAATGATACTATATGATATTTGCTTGCGTTAATCAACATTGTCTTATTTCAGCGAATAAAACAGCTCCTGATTTGAAAATTAAGAAGGAACCGCTTAGTCCAGGTAAGTCGTGCAAATACTACACTCCTATTTTGATACAAATTAAATGCCGTTTCCTACAAGGTAGAATCCTTTTAGATAGAAGATGAGATTCCGTTTGGAACAAGATCAGATTTGCGTTGATAAAAGGTGAAGTCCCAGTTAATACAAGTTGAAATCCTGTTTGATACAAAGGTGAATCCTGTTTGATACAAGGGTGAAATCCTAGTTGATACAAGATGAAATCCCGATTGATACAAGATGAGATTCGGGTTGATAAAAGGTGAAGTCCCGTTTGATACATGTTGAAATCCTGTTTGATACTCTGTTGAATCCTGTTTAATACAAGGTGAAATCCTAGTTGATACAAGATGAAATCCCGATTGATGCAAGATGAGATTCGGGTTGATAAAAGGTTAAATCCCGTTTGATACATGTTAAAATCCTGTTTGATACACTGTTGAATCCTGTTTAATACAAGGTGAAATCCTAGTTGATACAAGGTGAAATCCCGTTTGATACATGTTGAAATCCTGTTTGATACAGGATGAGATTCGGGTTGATAAAAGGTGAAATCCTGTTTGATACAAGTTGAAATCCTGTTTGATACACTGTTGAATCCTGTTTAATACAAGGTGAAATCCCGTTTGATACAAGATTAAGTCCCAATTGATACAAGATGTGATTCGGAATGATAAAGGTGAAATCCTGTTTGATACAAATTGAAATCCTGTTTGATACACTGTTGAATCCTGTTTAATACAAGGTGAAATCCCGTTTGATACAAGATGAAATCCCAATTGATACAAGATAAGATTCGGGTTGATAAAAGGTGAAATCCCTTTTGTTACAAGTTAAAATCCTGTTTGATACACTGTTGAATCCTGTTTAATACAAAGTGAAATCCCGTTTGATACAAGATGAAATGCCAATTGATACAAGATGTGATTCGGAATGATAAAGGTGAAATGCTGTTTGATACAAATTTAAATCCTGTTTGATACACTGTTGAATCCTGTTTAATACAAGGTGAAATCCCGTTTGATACAAGATGAAATCCCAATTGATACAAGATAAGATTCGGGTTGATAAAAGGTGAAATCCTGTTTTATACAAGTTGAAATCCTGTTTGATTCACTGTTCACTCTAAGAAATAAAGGTTGTTGAAAGGTTCTTTGGAGAGCAGAAAGGTTTTAGCCTGCCTAGCAGAAGGGAATTCCAGCAGAGGGATGACTAGAGAGGAGAGCTGAGTTTGCAAATCTGATCCAAAATTCCCCAGTACATGTAGGATTGATACTTGTAAGCTAAAGTGCCAACCTGCAAACCAATCTCCAGGCAACCCACAGGCTTTGAAGCACTTTTGGGAAAATGCATTTGATGCTTATTAAGATAAAATACGATTGCACGCTTTGTAAATATATCATTTCGAAAAGTAGCTTTTCCACAAGTGGCATACCACAATAAGTGGGACCCACTGAGCTATAGAGCTCTGTAGAATAGCTAGTAACTCTCTGAGTCAAACGGCCTAAAGCTGGTACCGAAGCATTGGGAAAGGTATGTGTTTTCTGGAGCACTTGTTTAATGTATTAGAATATCAAAATTCCTGTTGAAATTAAAGGATTCCCAAGGGAGAGGGAATTAAGCTTGTGAATATGCTAGATTTACCGAAAATGTCAGTGATTTGGCCAAAAATCTCGGGCGTTCCTACTGCATTTGGCAGCGGTTGCAGCTAGTTCTGTACCAACTGATTTGACATTTTTATTAACATTTTCCCTCCATTCCAGATTACAGTTCATCCTCGGATGACAGTTCTTCTTCTGAAGATGAAAATGCAAGGAAGAAATCTAAAGAAAATTTCTCAAAGCCTAAAAAAGCAGCCAAAAATGTTTGTAATAAAAATAAATATTTTAAGTCGCAAAATATTAAGCAAATACTAAGTTCAGTTATAGACAGAGTTTTTTCTTGAAAAAACTGGCTCAAAGCTTGACCTCAAATTTTATTGCACATTTTGACTAAATCGACCATGGAGATTTCAAATCCGAGATGGGCCAAAAAAAATTTTGACCGAAAGTTGACTTTTCTGCTTACGTCATAAACATGTGAACAATGTAGTTTGAACCGCTATAAAACTTTGCTAGTACAAATTATGGCAAAACTAATTTGATATATGAGCTCTACACAGTCGGAGCTTTCGAAAGATATATAATGTTGTTGATTTTACTAAATTAATAATTTTTTAATAAGACGTCATCTATCTTTATTTGGTGACGTCATCATTATCTTCAAAACAGCCAGAACAACAAGGAAAGATAACTTAGAATTAACGTTTGAACGGATTTATATGTATTTCTGGGTGCTTAATTCAAAAATTTATGTCCCGTTGCTGGAAAATTCCAGGAAAAGTGAATTACCGGCATGACTGGCATGGAATCATAATGTATCTTGGAACAACTAATGCCATTATGCCAGAGGAAGTATTCTTTGACGAGTAATACCCGTTTCGTTAACTTTTCGATTAAGATTTGAGAGAACAAATACATAATTTGACATCCTCATTCGAAATGTAAATGTTACGAAGCCTGGAAATGCCAGGAAACATCAATAACCAGGCATGGGTTGATGCTAGTGATGCTGTAATTCTCGAAAAGGCAAGAAATCTGTTGTATTTACTTCATGAATTTGACATCCTCATTCGAAATGTCAATGTCCCAAAGCCAATGTCAATGTCCCTGTCTATTAAGATGCAGTAAAAGTTTTGAATGAGATTCTAGAGCAATTGAAAGCCGAAGGATGGCATTTGCGATTATTCTTTCAGCTACTCAGTCTCCCTTAACTATCTTGTCCCCCTTGTTTATGCTAAAGGAAAAGTTTTCATATTTCTAAATCTCATCCCCTTAATCCACATTTGTTTTTCTCTTTTTTTAGCGTTCGAAGAGTTCATATTATGTGTCAGGTGAATAAAATCCTTTTATTATCCTTTCCATACCTAAAGGCAAGTGTTCGAAATTCACGGCGCCAGCCCCCGGGCCCTCATTTTGCAGCCCCGGGTTCTTCAGGGTCCTATTATTTTTCAGCAACTTTCACGTCATGGCCTCCAAACTTCGTTAAAAGAAAGCAAACAAGACGTTTTGGTAAAACCAACCACAAAGGTCACTTATAGATTCCTAGAAGAAGCATCAAAGTACACGTTTCTTATAAGAAACTTTATAAGAAACCCAGACCTAGCCACTCCAAAAATTTATCTATTTGACTATTTGACTACAAGATTCCCGTTGAAGCAAATGTTTTTCTTAGAAACTTCTATGATAGCAATAGAAATTACGGCAGGATGTGTGAGATTCCCAAGGAGTCTATTGCCTCTCGATATTTAAACTCTGTTTCTAACTCGAGTATAATGACGAAACAGCCCATTTCAAACATATTTTCGGACAGGACAATTTTGACTTTTAATCTCTCTGGTGTATCTACTGTAAAAAGTACAGTACATACTTTGACGTGAAACATCGTTAAAAATATAGATGCCTTGCGGACCTCGGGTCTCAAAAGTAAAGGTCCCGGGGGCCGTGCTGTGGATTTCCAACACCCTCAAATTTTGTGTTATATAAACAACGTGTCGGCAAGCGCAGTTATAAATTCCTCCTTGGTTAATCGTTTTGGTTTGCTTCTGACGACGTTATAGCTTTGATAACTGTCCGGGAAAAATAAATTTCATGTATGTCCCAAAATGTTCCGCTTTTTCTGGCAATTTCGAATTTTCGTACAACTCAAAAACTGTAAATTAGAAATTTTTCATTGCTGGACAGTTTCAAAGAGACCTAAATCTATACTCAATGTATTGTCTCCTTGTTCAGAAATTGTAATGATACTATATGATATTTGTTTGCGTTAATCAACTTTGTCTTATTTCAGCGAATAAAACAGCTCCTGATTTGAAAATTAAGAAGGAACCGCTTAGTCCAGGTAAGTCGTGCAAATACTACACTCCTATTTTGATACAAATTGAATGTCGTTTCCTACAAGGTAGAATCCTTTTAGATACAAGATGAGATTCCGTTTGGAACAAGATCAGATTTGCGTTGATAGAAGGTGAAGTCCCAGTTGATACAAGTTGAAATCCTGTTTGATACAAAGATGAATCCTGTTTGATACAAGGTGAAATCCTAGTTGATACAAGATGAAATCCCGATTGAAACAAGATGAGATTCGGGTTGATAAAAGGTTAAATCCCGTTTGATACATGTTAAAATCCTGTTTGATACAAAGGTGAATCCTGTTTAATACAAGATGAAATCCTACAATCCTCGCCAAAAAGGCTGGGACACTTCGAACTTTTGTAAAATTCTCGCTCTAAAGACACATACCCCCCTCCCCCCGACTCAATGTTGGTGAAATCGATGTTGACAGTGGTCCCAACATTGAGTCGGGGGGGAGGGGGGTCTTATTACCCAAATATTTTGTAATGGGACGGGGTTTTTAAGGTAAAACATACTTATAACATACTGTCCCCAATATTTTTGACGAGGATTGTAGTTGATACAAGGTGAAATCCCGTTTGATACAAGATTAAATCCCGTTGGATTCAAGATGAGATTTGGGTTGATAAAAGGTGAATTCCCGTTTGATACAAGTTGAAATTCTGTTTGATACACTGTTGAATCCTGTTTAATACAAGGTGAAATCCCGTTTGATACAGGATGAGATTCGGGTTGATAAAAGGTGAAATCCTGTTTGATACACTGTTGAATCCTGTTTAATACAAGGTGAAATCCCGTTTGATACAAGATTAAATCCCGTTTGATACAAGATGAGATTCGGGTTGAAAAAAGGTGAAATCCCGTTTGATACAAATTGAAATCCTGTTTGATACACTGTTGAATCCTGTTTAATACAAGGTGAAATCCCGTTTGATACAAGATTAAATCCCGTTTGATACAAGATGAGATTCGGAATGATAAAAGGTGAAATCCCGTTTGATACAAATTGAAATCCTGTTTGATACACTGTTGAATCCTGTTTAATACAAGGTGAAATCCCGTTTGATACAAGATTAAATCCCGTTTGATACAAGATGAGATTCGGGTTGATAAAGGTGAAATCCTGTTTGATACAAGTTGAAATCCTGTTTGATACACTGTTGAATCCTGTTAAATACAAGGTGAAATCCCGTTTGATACAAGATTAAATCCCGTTTTATACAAGATGAGATTCGGAATGATAAAAGGTGAAATCCTGTTTGATACAAGTTGAAATCCTGTTTGATACACTGTTGAATCCTGTTTAATACAAGGTGAAATCCCGTTTGATACCAGATTAAATCCCGTTTGATACAAGATGAGATTCATGTTGATAAAAGGTGAAATCCTGTTTGATACAAGTTGAAATCCTGTTTGATACACTGTTGAATCCTGTTAGGTGAAATCCCGTTTGATACAAGATGTGATTTGGAATGATAAAAGGTGAAATCCCGTTTGATACAAGTTGAAATCCTGTTTGATACACTGTTGAATCCTGTTTAATGCAAGGTGAAATCCTGTTTGATACAAGATGAAATCCCAGTTGATACAAGATGAGATTCGGGTTGATAAAAGGTGAAATCCCTTTTGTTACAAGTTAAAATCCTGTTTGATACACTGTTGAATCATGTTTAATACAAGGTGAAATCCCGTTTGATACAAGATTAAATCCCGTTTGTTACAAGATGAGATTCGGGTTGATAAAAGGTGAAATCCCGTTTGTTACAAGTTGAAATCCCGTTTGTTGCAAGTTGAAATCCTGTTTGATACACTGTTGAATCCTGTTTAATACAAGGTGAAATCCTAGTTGATACAATATGAAATCCCGTTTTATACAAGATTGAATTTCGTTTGATACAATATGAAATCACATGTGATACAAATGAAATCCTGTTTGAGACATAGTATGGAGGAACCGCGTTGTCTATGTAAGTCGTTTAAACACAATTGGTTCCTCGAGAGGTGGGTTAGTTTTCCAAAATGTAGTCAAAGCGCAAAACTAGGGCAAACCCTTGTTTTTTTGGAAGCATGCCCTCTCGTGGTTAAAAAAAACTACATTGTGCGCCTAGAAGATGATACATTTCGTCCGCCATATATCGTTTTGATGATTGTATTACGCAAGCGCGTTATAATCAACCCAGTTTTGTCCAGATTAGCATTTACACTACAAATCAAGACTAACCCCAGGTTAAACTAACCCGGGTTAATTTACCCGGGCGAACCTGGGTTAGTTTACGTAGTGTAAATAGGGCTTTACAGGACGTGTCTGCATATTCCATGGCTATAAAAGCGTTTTTATAATTTTTCATTGACAATTAAAGTATGTGCAGAAGGAAAGGATTGTCTGGTGCTTGGATGTGTTAAAGCAATGGTTTAGTGATACAACAATTAACTATTTCAGTCGAAAGTCTTTGAAAAAAATCGAATTAGACGAGCAACATATTGAACGTTGGAATCTGCCTTTTTTGAAGTATACATTTGACTGTTTTTTGCGTTGAAAGAATAGAATTGTCTTTAGTTTGTTTTTTTCTAGTAATATTCATATTCATAAAGTAATGTATTAAAAAGTGATGTCAGCATAATTTTCATTTTAATTATTTGTTTGAAGTATTATATTTTATATCATTACAGTTATTGAATCAGCTTCCGTGCTAAATATAAAGAAGGAACCCCCTAGTTCAGGTAAGTGGTGTGAACAATTGTCCCCCTATTAGTTTTCATGATTCATGAAAATCATATAACAGTATAATAGTAACATAACAGTATGCCCTACAGGGTTTTTGCAGTTTATGCACTTTCGTAACAGCAAGAATTAATTATGATTTTAAACCATAATATATTGCGCAATTGAGACTCGTATTTTGCCAGCGCTTGTATTATCGATTTTATGAGCTTTCGATTGTATGATCATTCCTACGATATTTTAATCCTTCTTTGTTACTCCATGTCCATACGACATCTTGCATTTTCATCTCTCAACTGATCTAATCTGATCTAATCTGATCTAATCTGATCTAATCTGACAAATCTAATCTGATCTAATCTGACAGATCTAATCTGATCTAATCTGATCTAATCTGACAGATCTAATCTGACAGATCTAATCTGATCTAATCTGATCTAATTTGACAGATCTAATCTGATCTAATCTGACTGATCTAATCTAAGCCTAATCTGACAGAGTTGTACTCGAGGTTATGCTTAGCTACATCAGCATCAAT
Organism: Chrysaora quinquecirrha; assembly: GCA_014526335.1. NCBI lineage: Eukaryota > Metazoa > Cnidaria > Scyphozoa > Semaeostomeae > Pelagiidae > Chrysaora > Chrysaora quinquecirrha. Next base: position 1,200,433 of record JACTAT010000024.1, on the reverse strand, counting down.
GTTTTGATATTTTGCTGTCTGTTCATTCCATTCCTGATTGATGTCACTAAGCCTAATCTGACAGAGTTATACTCGAGGTTATGCTTAGCTACATCCGCATCAATATTTTTATGTTTTGCTTTCTGTTATTCCATTCCAGATTCCAGTTCGTCCTCGGATGACAGCTCTGCCACTGAAGATGAAATTGTCACACAGAAATCTGCTGGACGAATCTCAAAAGTATCGACCACAGGCAAAAAGGCTTCAGGTTATCAAAAGACAGGAAAATCCTCTTCAGCCGAGGATTTTTCCTTGGAAAATCAAAGAAAGAAACAATTTCCCAAGCAGGACAAAAAAAGAGAAGATTTGAAAAGAAAACATGAATCTCAAAAAGTAAACAACAAGGTGACTATAAAAAACCTAACTTGATGAAACTTGAAGTTTTTGTCCTTTTTTCAAAGGCGAATGCTGGTGTATCTCATAATCTCATCCCCACATTGTTTTTAGCGTCCGAAAACTTCAACTGATGTATCAGGTTAGTGAAATGGAATTAAAACTGAATTATTCTTTTGCTTTATAGTTTGGTATATCGGTCTACTCTGATGGGAACTTTGAAACAAATTTTATGGGACAATTTTACCCGTTAAAGTGTCAGGAAATGAAATTTTACATTTCAAATCACGACGGAAAATCAAGTATTTTGTGCTTTTTGTATGACAAAAAAGCGCGTAATGTGTGACGTCACGGGGTTGCAATTTCTGCAAGAAAGTGCAGTCGTTTTACACTGAACATGAAGGTCTCTCTTGGAACAACTGTAAAATGTTTCTTCCTGCTAAATTTCTTCCTTTGTAGTAGCCACAGCATTTGTGCTTCTGTGTTATGAATCGTGTTGCAAACCTCGTGACGTCACAGTTTGCTTTTGCTTTGTCACAGCGACTTGTGATTTTCAAACCTCCTGAAACAACCCTTGCCGTGCAAACTTTCTGGCCACGTATCAATTTTAGCATTAAGATGTTTTCAAACTTCTGCTTTTGATAAGAAAAGGTTCAAGTAAAATTTAATTTCATAGGCACTTTTAACCCTGTAAGTACCACCTCTCGAAATACCCAATCATGCTCAAATCTCCAAATTCAGTAGATCATGGCTTAAAATCATTTGGTCACCCATGTTGTAGAGTGCAACGCAACATTTGTCGCACGATGCTGCATTGAATTCGAAAAAGCAGATGTTGCATGAAGTTTGAAAACGGTCAAAACTGTTGCACCGCGCAGCATGGTTTCACACGTTTGGCCGGCTGCAACATTTGTTACACGCACGCATACGTTAAGCAAATACCTTTCCCGCCAAAAAATGCTATAGAAACAACATTATTAATTTGTTCCCAGTCCTTTTTGATAACACAGACAAATTGTTAAATGTGTAATGTTGCAGCGTCTGGCCACCATGATGATTTTACCTATGCAGCTTAACGTAACAGATGTTGCACGAAATGTTGCATCGTTTAGAAGAATTTAGGTTTTTTATTGAGACCGAAGTTTTGTTTGACAGAAACATTTGCAATTAGGCGAAAGAAAATGCAGAAATCCTTCGCCATTTTGAAAGCGATATCAAAACGGTATTTTTCGCGCCTCCGACACCTATTACTCTATGTCAAAAAATACACGAATGCAACCAGTACCTAGGAATTTGAATTTTCTATAGCTTGTTTTCTTATGGTGAGATTTGAAAACCCATCGACCCAAAAAGAGTTGTTGATGATCAAAGAAGGATATTTTAAAATGTTTTCGGACAGAAACTATACACCCAAATGTGGTTTTACTCCACCCCTGGTGTGTATGATAAAATAAGTCCGGAAACAGTTAAAAACAGTTGTTAATTTGAAATTGCTCTTTGTAGATTACAGCAAGCAAAATAGAAAGTTACAAAATCAGGGTAGTCAGTCAGGAAAATCAGGTTAGTTAGATGGTATTCTATTTTTAGGTATTCTTTCTTGTGCTGGTGTTTCTTGGAATTAAAAACGTAGTTTTTCTTCTCGTCAACTCACAATGTAGCGCTATTCACAATACGCAATCATAGCTGGCTTGGACCCGGGCTCGGCTAACTCAGGTTAGATTTTATGCGCAGTAGCAGAAAATTGTTTAAACTTTTTGAGAAAATAGATGGCGTTATAAAAGACCAACCTATAACTACTTAAATGCCCTTTATTTTAGACCACAACGCATGCGTGTGATAATGTGTGTGTGAGAGTTATGATTTTAGAATGCAATTTTGAGCAAGGTGACAAAGATCAGAGTTTTTACGAACAATTTTGTGTTCAGCTGTACAAATTGGTGTCTAGTCGCACGTTTTAACATTTGCTTTTTGCATCAGTTCATTGTTCTCTTCTGTACTGTTGTATTTATCTTTTTAGTGGCTCCTTCGAAATACAAACAAACATTCAATACTAGAAAGCAGAAAAAAAGAAGATGGAATAATAAATCTGTAAGCACAATCATGCTTTCTTATTTCAAGTGTTCGAAATTCATGTTGAGTATTCTGTTCTCCATGGGGCATTCCATGTCAGTTTGTGACGGAGAAATGAGCGGTTACCTCGTAGTTACTGTGGCACTCATTAGACTTACAATTAATTCCATAAATTTTCGGCTAGTGAATATTTCCTTCAAAATGATACCCTATCCCAGAAAAAATCTGATAAAGGTCTATACCCGAAAATTATTCTCTCTTTCAAAATACGCGAGACTTACTGATGTGAGAACCCGATGTACGCGATCGTCTTACGACCAGCTACAGAAACAAAGCGTTGGGATAACTTCTCTTATTTTGGGCTTAACACAACTGTATTCTTTACATCATTCATTCTTCCAATGTTCTTGCATGTTTGAAAATACTTTTTTCCATATTTGGTTTTATCGATAGTATAACGTGGAGGCACTGTATAGGAGTCGTAAACCCTACAAACATAAATGTGATATTACCTTATATGCAAATGTTTCACATCCGTAAAAGGCAAAAATGATTTGTTATTTTTTTTCAGCAAGCGCGGCAAGAGGATAAATCTGTTGAGCACAACGGCGAAAAAGGTGAGTGATTCTTCGTCTTAATAAAAAATAGCTGCTTTTCAATTCTGACCATGGGATTACTTAATTCTGTATCAAATGTAAATCTTTTAATGTGTTGCGTAAAATTTGCTGTTCCCGTTCTATAGTCCCCTTTTTTCTGTTGACAATGCATCGCTCCCCGCATTGCCTTGGAGCTTTCATTCTCCGTTTGTAAGCATTTCCTAGTGGGGTGCTTCTCTTAGCCTTTTCAGAACTATTTAAATCCCCTCTTATCAAAATTTGCCAGTTCGCAGTTGTTTATTGTTTGAAATAAATTTAAAAGGAATTGAAATAAATAAAAATTAAGGGAAAAGACAAGCTGTTATTCTGTTTCTTAACTTGCAGTACACGAACATACTAGCTAGTTGATTTTATTTTTACGTTATAATGGTCGTTTTTGAAGAACACATGACAAGACAAGAGGTGCGATCTCTGTGTTAGTTTTACAGAATAAACTGCTTTGCTTTCATGGTATTTGCACTGTTGGTGCAGTATCTCAATGGCAAGTTGGCTACAAACAACTAACTGATTTGGTAACCCTATATTGAGCCGTCCTTTTACAACACTGGCTGACCTCATGTCTCACATTGTAAAATGTTTGCCCACAAAATTTAGGTAAATCATGGCACAAAACTGCCCCACCTACTCCCTGGTTCATGCTTTTGTGTAGAGAAAGACACGCACTAGTGTTGCAGATAAATAAACGGTGGTAAGAAGGACGTCATTGTTTGGTGCAGATACACATGCGTGTGAATATACGCAGTTAGTGTCAGGCTTCATTACCCGCAAATACGTCTATGCCTTTCGCGTTTTATTTGTATTTCATCTTATGAGGTCTCTTATATTTTTTGTAGTTATTCTTTCAAAGTCTCAAAAAAGAAATCTACGCAGGAGAAACAAAAATGCATTGGTAAGTGCAATCATGCATTTATTATCTATGCTTATTTCCCAAAACGATATCTGAAATACAAGCCAATGTAGAAGAATAATTGTCTGGAAAAGCGCGAATTTTTTAAGTTTCGTGTATTGGACGTTGGTGTTTGGCAGCTTCTCAGTTTCTTTTAATCTGTCGGTTTCATTAAATTCAAGAAACGTTTAGGTTAATGCAACCCATTGTTGAATGATGCAAATTTTTTCGCCATTTTTAAAGTTAATGTGAGTATGTGTTTTCTGGAGGAAGGTCATTCGGAAAACCCCTGAGGCAAGAAAGTTTAAAAGATTCAAAATCATTAGTAAACGCCCAACCAACTTTTCGTTCATCCATGAGAATCTTAGGATGTGCCTGTTGCTTCTTGTCTACGCAAGCCTTTTCTCACAAATACACAAAAGAGGGATGAAGGCCTTAGCCTAAGTTTAATCTTACGCTGATAGACCTATTGCTCTTGCCACTCATGTCTGATGGGTACGAAAATCTTAAAATGGTCATGCATGTGATTGGAAAACTGGCTTATGTTTTTCTTGTTATTGAGAGACCCTTCACATGACGAGACTTGCCCCTCGTTGAGTTTTCACCTTACACTTTTACGGCAAAGCTTAATTTTGCTGAGTTACAAGTAGCTACTTGTAATGTTAATTTGTTTCGGCTCAGGTTAAGTACGCAAGGAGACAGATTAAAAAAGAGCCGATGTGATGTGATGCTAATAAATTCAAACATCTTCACAGCAAGAGTTTCAATTTTAAAAAAGATATTAATTTGTTTTTCAGAAAGCTGCCGATCAACATTGTTCTGCGAATCATACTGCCAATCCTGCTGGACAAAAGGACAAAAAGGGTAAGCATGAGTCTCATTGATTATACTAATCATGTTAGTGATAGATCATTCTAGCTGTGCTGCTACGGTACTCTGAAAACCTTTGAATTTTCGATGTGTAGTTCCTGATGGTCATTGATGGTCCTTTGCAGCTGTTGCACGTCACACGAGATCTTTGGATTTCTACAACAAGCATGTTTCTATACAGTATTTGGCAGTCATTGACAGTCATTGAGATTTGCCTAATTTACCTAATATAAAAATTAATATAGCAAACAAACTGAATTCTGGGATATTCTTCGGTATTTGGCAGTCGTTGGCAGTCGTTACTTCAATCATAGTCAATAGAATACACACTGGTCTGGAAGCCTATTGTTTCGGTCTATTGTTCGCTCGTAGAGCTTGAGTCAGTGTGAAAAAGCTGTCACGTGATCAAAAACTGTGCATTGCGACGCCTTAGCAATACCGCCAATAGTGTAAAACCAATGGCAATGACAGTGAAATACATATATATGTTAATACATGCAAAATATTGTACTTATAGAAGAGAATGATACATCGAGATGTCAGAAAAAATAAAAATAGTTCTTTGGAACTTCACAAGACAATTTTCCCTAGAATAAGTCCGCTCTTCCGCAGTGCTCAGTAGCTGATTTGATCCCGGTTCTGGGTTCAGGATACTGGTGTTTCAAATAGCTAAAATACCTCGACATTAAACTCTTGAAGCAAAAAGCCATCTTACTTTTCGTCATTCTTTCTAAAATTTTCTGCACTTTTCATGGTTTTGTGTCAAATTTAATATACTTTTAGCAGATCAAAATTTCGACTTGTTGAGACCGCTCGATATTCGCATGGTGTTCTGGAGTAAAAGTAGCTACCGGGAAAAGGATCGAAACATTTTTGACAGCTCGTTTATATTCGCAAATACATACCCCCAACAAAACAAGTCAACTTTCTGAAAAATTTCGCATAAAAATTCATTTTTACAAATTTTCAGAGAATGGGCTAAGACAACGCGAACTTCGGATGTAAACAAACAGCGCTAATGAAATAAATACAACTAACGTTGTCAAAAACAAAGTCTTGAAAAAAACGTTAGAAAATGCGTTTAAGATAGACGTAACGTTGTTTTCTATTTTTTTACCCTCATTGTGGCGTGGCATTGAGCGAGTTTTGTATTTTTCCGGGCCTGATGAAAACAACCTTGGGCAAAGAAACGATAGTTTGATTTATAAAATGAATCCCCTCCGTTTTCTGCCCTGGGGGGAAAACATCACTTGCAGATGGACCGAAATCTGCCGTCGAGATTTTACAAACCCACAAAGACCTTACAGTTTAGACACATAACCCTAATTATGGGGAATATAAGTGGAATACGAGAGTATTAAGACTTAAAGGCCTCATTTCTCATTTTCACTTTCGTACTTGTACTTATTTCTCATTTTCACTTTTAATATCGCGCCGCAGATAGCTACTAGTCTAGTAGCTATCTGCGGCGCGATATTAATGCTATTTTGACCCAAAAATAAACTTCTTATAAATTTTCTTCATTTTCTACCTTCTTAAATGGGTTTTGGTAAGAAATTAACCCATGTTTTGAGAGTTTCAGGGGCAAGACGGCGGCATATAGCTGTAGTAGAATTATATCAAGAACAGTACTGTACCTCCCCGGGCTTATTGGATTTGCATTTGTTTTCGTGTTTTAAGCGGGTTTTCGTTTTTTAAGGCATGTTTACTTCGTCTGATGTTCTCTCCGTGACATTTGCCATTCAATAAATAAAAAAGTTAGTAGTATTCCTCAATATCGAAGCAGAAACATCGAAAAAGTTCGTAGCACTTATCGTTTTACTTATGCTTTCACGGTACTTTCTTTGTTGCTAAGGCGTCTCAATGCACACTTTTCGATCACGTGACTGAAAAAAACCTGAACAAAAACCTATAACAATAGGCTTCCAGACCAGTGCTTTTTCTATTCACTATGCTTCAATATTTCAGAGTTTCTGAGGGTCTCTCGATTTGACATCCAACGACCAAGTCTTTGATGGTCTTAAAAAGTCGCTGATTTTTTCTCCTTTTGTCCCATTCAGTTGTTGACTTTATTCCCGTAAAGCTTAATTTCTCACTTGTGTGCTTTCGACAACAACCAATAACAAATGATTTTATTCTATGGCTCTAACATTCCGAGGGTAATATGAAGAATTCAGTGCATGTATCCAGATTTGCTGGGCCAATGAATTCATCACTGGCCAAAGTGCGTTGATCTTCTGTCAAACTGCAATCAGGGGCTTTAATCATAACCAAACACCAAACTCTAGACCTAATTTTCAAACTTCATTTCTTCTTGTCTTCGCTTGTGATAAACATTGATAAACGTAGGCCATGTTTTCCCGAACATTTTCCACCGAGTTATTTAATATAAGAAAATTTCAACTGGTACAATATTTATTTTTATTCTTGTTTGTTCTAACATTGTGCTGTACCGAACGCAAAACACACTTTTTTATTTCCCACCAATTTTTCATTCTCTACTCAGTAACCACTTTCTTGTTGCTCAGTTTAGAGCATTTTCAGTGTTGCTACATGTTTCCATTTCTTTTGCAGCTACAGCATGGCAAAGACATCCTAACCCAAAAAGGACAGGGATCTTTGAAGGTGGGTCAATAAGCACCGTGATAAAGTCGATAAAAGTCAACGGTTAATAACTTCGAGTAAAATATTTTATAAGTAATAATATGAATAACGTGCTGCATTTATTATAAATAATCGTTTCGTTTGAGTGTTTTGTTGAGTTTTATAGAATTTATGTTACAGAATTATTGTTTTGTTGAAAAGTTTCCTTAAATATTATAGAGTAAGTTTTCAGTCCATTGTATTTCTAGAAAATGAATGTGTTGACTCGATCTAATTCGTCCCGGGCGATTGAGAGCCTTGTCATTTTCTAATTAACCGCGGGAAGCCGATTTCCGTCGAGTTTTGTGGGGAGAATGTTTTCTTATTAGATGTTTTCTGGAGTTTCAGAAAAAATTATGTTTGAGTATAAATATAAAAGTGAACCCTGCCAATGTTAGTTAAAGTGTATTTTTGTATCGCTTACTCGAGATTTGTGTTGTTTATGCATTCCTATCATCTATAGTAAATAATTGTTAATATTTATTAATAGCAATCAAATTATAGCACTGAAGACGCATATAGATTAAATTTAGACCCATATAGATTTAAAGATATATTTATATGAGACTTGTTATTTTCTCGAACTGAAGATATGCAATGTATATATGTATTATATTTATAAAATGGAATTATTTTTCACATTTTTAAACAAGCTTCAGACAGCTGCAATTATTTCAAGTTATGTTATGTTTGGTTTTTAAAGATAAGTACATTCATACATTCTCTTCGTCCTTTTGCTATTCTCCTTTCCTTTTATCGTGATTAGATTTTATTGATTCTTGCTCTTAATGTTCATTCAATCTGATATTGCAAAACATACATTATCAAAACGAAAAAAATATATAACTTAAATTATCGCATGACCAAATTTGCACATGTGAACACCCGCCTTAATGGACTTAAACAAAAACTTTCCCAGGACCAATTTGACTGAACTGTACATATTATTATGTATTTATCGTAAGGTCAAATTCGTTGAGAGTGGGCAAAGTGATGCGGCCTAACTCTGAGAAAATCAATCAAAAATTCTCCAGTAGTCCTTACCCTTCAAGACAGAACGCTTCAAGAAATTGCCGAAAAACTAGAAGAGTGAGATGTGGAAGTTATTGTGAAGATAATGACAGATCATCAAATTTCGAAGTGGACACACAAACAGACACGTTTGATGATGATAATGATGACTGCAAACTGGGTTCAATGGTTGTACAACTTTTTGGGAAGTAAAAAGACCTTCATTGATTCACCTTAATAGAAGAGAAGAAGGTAGATATTTCTTAATAAAAATTTTGAAGCAATAAATCTTTAGTTTTGCTGCCAAAATTTGATATGTTCATGAAAAACATGTGGATGTTTTTTGCTTCTTGAAATACAGTAGTATTAACTAAAGAAAATGTTCCAGGTGTAGCACAAGTTGGATTGCCCATTTTGCAAATTGAATATTACGAAATCTACAGCTGAAATTTCTAAAAATTTTTTTAACATCATGCTTGGAGTTCAAAGGTTTCAGTTTATTTGATTAATGCATCCAATATAAAGTTCATTTCTTTACTACAGACATCTTTATTGCTTAATAATTTCAAGTAACTAAAAGGGTATTTCCAGGAAAAGGGTATTTCCAGATGGACCCGGAACCCATCGGGTGGGACCCTTAGGGTGCGACCCTAAGTGGGACCGTTAGGTTTGGACCTTAAGTGGGGCCATTAGGGTAGGACCCAAAGTGGGACACTTTGGGTGGGTCCCTAAGTAGGTCCGTTGATTATACGAAAATCTGAAAATCAATACAGAAATCTATTTTATGTGAGAGACTCTCTGTAACAAAAGGTGCAATTTTATAATTGGTTTTGGTTTTTTCCAGTCATGGATAGGATATTCTTATAAAAAAACTCTTGTTTTTAAAAGCTGAATTTACCCAAGATCGCTAATGTTTTAAGTCCGCCGCAAACGGTGAGAATTTTGCTGAGAAAACTGCCACAAGTGGCACAAATTTTGCTGAGAAGTCAGTCATCGTGTTTGATATTTTTGGCCATTCGTGGCAATTTCCTCATCCTGTGCGGTGGCCGTGAGAATTTTCCTCAGGTCTTTGAGTCGCATTGCAATGACTTCATTTCATTGTCACTCATACTTTTCAGGTATTTTCCTCATAGGCACGAATCACAAATTTCTCAGAAAATTTTGCCCGCACACACTGAGAATATTTGCAGAGCCAAGGTGCCATTCGCGGCATTTTGCTCAGCGAAATTCTCACCGTGTGTGGAAGATTTTGGACAGCCATCCGATTTCCTTTTGTCCTTCTGTTTAAGCAGTGGTCCATATGGGCAATTTGACAAGTTCAAATGAGGCGCCTAAAGTAGATTTTGCATCTGTTTGCGAACTTTGATGTCCCATGTCTTTTATTCGATCATTACTGCTTTTTGTGGTCTGATGTTTTGACTTTACCTAAGACTTCACCTTGACCATGTGTCAAATCTAACTGGTTCCTTATGTACCCTTTGTAGAATCAATGATAAGTTAAAACGAGCATTGAAATTATTTCTTCCGGCGCTTAGTGAGCTTAGATTGGGATTCAAGATTTCCATTGTCTTTCAAAACCGAATTTGAAATATTTGCAAATGCGGTACAAATTTTGAGTGATTTGTCCCTTGAAGTTGTTTTGATCAACAATAATTAACAGTGCTTTCAACAGATATTACTGTAAATGGAGTCTGCTGAAGGAAACTGAGGAATATAGAGTTTAGACTAATGTTGCCTGCTGTTTTAAGAAAGTTTGAGTGCTCCTGTGCATGGCCCCTAACCATTCTCGTCAAAGTTGTACCTATTATGTGTGAGATTAAATTAATAATTTTCCTTAAGTGTTATTTCTTCAAGGAAATGCCAAACCTGCTCAAAGAAAAAAGAAGAAGAAAATAAATGAAAAAATAGAAGTGATCAAAGTTTTATTATCAAGAAAATTAATACGAATCATATATAAATATCCTTTAATTTGAAACACGCATGGAAAAAAATTTCAATTTCAATAACTGATAAAATTGAATACCGTAAACAATTGAATAAAAATTGAATATTTTTTAAAAATTCCTTAGCCAAGGCAGGCCCTCGTTAAATCAGGAACGAAATGTCTATACATTATCACACCTATCCATGCCTAACCACATACATATTTTGTTCCATTTGCCTATTACTGAAGCAGAGACAGATGTACCGATTGACAAGAATGCGTTACTGCTGATAGCTTGATGGGACTTATACAGACTGATTTTGGATAAAGTAGGCAGCCCCACTATACGTGGACAGTGGTGATACACAGAATCAGAGAGACAACAGTGATACAGAAAGGTGACTGAAAATTCTGTGGACGACCTGGACGGCTTGGACAGACTCATAGAGAACGATTTTTATGAAACAGACAGCCTCCGTTATATGTGGACAACGTGGATAGAGTCACTGAGAGAATGATAGTACAGAGAGATGACTGAAAATTCTATGGAAGACGTGGACAGCGTGGACCGACTTGTAGAGAATGATTTTGTGTAAGATAGACAGACCCCACTATTCATAGACCGTGTGGATAGAATCAGTGAGAGAACAATGATACAGAAAGATGATTTAAAATTCTGTGGACGACGTGGACGGACTCATACAGAACGATTTTTATGAAGTAGACAGCCTCCACAATATATGGAACGTGGATAGAGTCACTAAGAGAATGATAGTACAGAAAGATGACTTAAAATTCTGTGGACGACGTGGCCGACGTGAACAGACTCATAGAGAACGATTTTTTTGAAACAGACAGCCTCCACTATATGTGGACAACGTGGATAGAGTCACAAAGAGAATAATAGTACAGAAAGATGACTGAAAATTTTGTGGACGTCATGGACGGCGTGGACAGACTCATAGAGAACGATTTTTATGAAACAGACAGCCTCAACTATATGTGGACAACGTGGATGGAGTCACTAAGAGAATGATAGTACAGAGAGATGACTAAAAATTCTGTGGACGACGTGGACAGCGTGGACCGACTTGTCGAGAATGATTTTGTGTAAGATAGACAGACCCCGCTATACGTAGACCGTGTGGATAGAATCAGTGAGATAACGATGATACAGAAATAATATCTTTGGAGCAAGTGGTAGTAAATAATTTGTTATATAACTTTAATTAACTTCTAATCTCAAAATTTTTGGTAAAAATGATATGACAATAAAACTCGACCTAATGAAAGGAAAACGAGAAGACGAGACTTCCATGTCCATTATATACATCCATACGGTTCTCTTCAAAAGACGAGGTGCCTCTCTGACTTTCGATGCATTTTGTGATCTGTTCTTTTTTGCTCTTTGGTTCTGGAACCATATTCGTATTTTTTGTTTTGGAAGACACATGTTTGTTGCGAGTTGCTCTTTATTTTCGGAATCAATATATTCTGACTAGTTAAATAGCTAGTTCATTGAGTTGTCCTTGTTGCTTTTCTTTGAACACTTTTCTTTGATTTTCTGACCAGTTAATGGCATCTTTTAATGCATCCTTACCGCCTTTATCGTTACCGCTACTTCGTGCCTTATGCCTTTGCATGACTGTTTATACAGGTGTCCGAATGAATAGTTGGTTTTTATACCTTTGACTGTTATCCTTATCAAACTGAGGTCCCCTTTTCACTAAAAGGATAGCTATCGGAGCGCCGCGCTCGCTTAAACCATATCGGATAGGGAGCTGTTTACATTTTTCCTGATAGCTATTGGAGCGCCTTGATTTTCATATCGGATACACCCATTTACACTTTATCAGATAGACGAGACAATAGAAAATTTCAATAGTTAATCCTCTCTCATAAAAGAATGTCAATTACATGCGGAGCCGAGTTACTTCATATCACCTACGAAAATCCTTCCAAATTTCGAAGCTAGAAATTTCAAGAGAAAAACGACAACTTTTAGGTGGCAAAACATGTTTCGAACATTCTATGTTCATCTTCAGTTGCAAAAATTATTATAAGCTAATCAAGATATTGCAAGGGTTAAATATAGCTATAAAATATTACATAACTTAATAACACACATAAGATAAATAATCAAAACGGTAACATTAAAGGTAAAAGAAACGTAGGAAAGTAACTCTGTTTTAATTTTGTTTTAAGTACTTAGGGCATGAGGTAACATGAGCAGGGTTGGCAGGGACGGACATACCGGGGGTGGGGGGTGTGACACCCCCCAATGTTCTAGTGTTATTCGGTAAACTTTAGTCTTATTCGGTAAAAAATATTTTTTGAAATCATTTGTAGTTAGTTGACTCCCGAAGCATTAAATTTTTCTATTTTCTATTCTGCCATTTGTTGGCAAAAGGCATCTGTATCACATCTTGCAAAAGCTCACGCTAGCGAATCTATAATCGCTACTGTGGTGGATAATCATTACTGTGGTGGTACTGTTTGCGTACTGTGGTGGTAGTTTCTGCGTACTGTGGTGGATAATCACTACTTGTGGTGGTTTACTATGCTTGCGGTGGTGGCAGTTTTAGTTTTGGCGTACTGTGGTGGGTAATCACTACTTGTGGTGGGTTACTATGCTTGCGGTGGTTGCAGTTTTGGCGTACTGTGGTGGATTTTGCGGTTTTTTCTTGCTTGATCTATAGAGTTTTGCTATGATTTCGTATTCACCACATAAAGCATTATAACCCACCACAAGTAGTCATTATCCACCACAGTACGCAAAAACTACCACCACAGAACGCAAATAGTACCACCACAGTAGTGATTATCCACCACAGTACGCCAAAACTGCCACCACCGCAAGCATAGTAACCAACCACAAGTAGTGATTATCCACCACAGTACGCAGAAACTACCACCACAGTACGCAAATAGTACCACCACAGTAGTGATTATCCACCACAGTAGTGATTATAGATTCGCTAGCGTGAAGCTTATCAAATTGCCCCATTGAACTATATATAAAAAGACTTTCTATATATAGTTCAATGAATTGCCCTGACTGCGCCAGTGTCCGTAGCTAGTAATGAGCGCTCTTTTTCAAGGCTCAAGTTGCTGAAGACCTATTTGCGGTCAAAAATGACTGATCATCGACTGAATAACCTCATGATCATTGTTTGTGAAAGTGATGTAGTTGACAACATAGACGTTAATAAGCTTGCTGATAAATGGTCGAAACTGAAAGCAAGAAGAATTAAAGTTTGACATCAATATTTGAAATTGCTGTTACATAAAGTGAACATTAGCGAAATTATATTTGCGAAAATAAATGTAAACATGGGCAATGGGTGTTTCCATCATTTTCTGAGTGTAATTGATATTTCTTGATTGGGAGGGTGGCGAATGTCTACATTCCTTTCCAAAAAACTATGATTTTGTAACCGATTTTTAACTAGAAAAAAATATATAAAAGGGCGTTGCCCGCCTTTTCCGCCAAAGTAAAGGGCGTGTCCCTAAAAAATTTTTTTGACTTTTTCAGCCTGGCACCCCCCCCAGTCATTGTCTGTTAAATCCGTCCCTGAGGGTTGGCCCTGCTAACAGGGCTTTCCCAGCTTACAGGGATGAGATTTTGCTTTGCATTACATGAAGGATTCTACCCCAGGGATGAGAAAATAATTTGGCGGGAAAATTAATTCATGATAGCATGGCGTGCTGTGAGCATGCGCAGCATTGAATTATGTATAAAAAGGCTGGAACTATAACCTTATTGTGCAAAGAGCGTAACCAAAAATGGCGGACAGAGACGTAGGAACCGGGGGGGCACTGGGGGCACGTGCCCCCCCCAAGATTTTGCAATAAACAAAAAGTGCCCTTTTTTGTTCACAAAGTGCCCTTTTTTGTTCACAAAGTGCCCTTTTTGTTCGCGAAGTGCCTATTTAATCCAATACACTCTTCTTTATATAAGAAGCACTAACTTTTGGCCGAGGCTCAGATGTTCTTATTTTTTCTATTGTTCTAAACTATAAGCTATTATTATCTCTACTGTTCTCCATTTTATAAACTGTGTTCTTATACAAATAGTGTATTTTCTCAAAAACATTGAAATTTAGATTTGCTCTTATACAGGTGAAGCACTTCCGTTTGAGTGATCCCAGTTTTGAATTGACTTATATTGTTTATACTTTTAAGGACCAATATACCTAGAGCGGAAATTTGACTCCTATTAAAAATTGTCACCTATTGTTCATACCTTTAATGACCTAACATAACAAGGCCACAAATTAATATGGTACTCAACATGGGTGGCACTTGGTTTTAACCAGCCAAGTTAGTGCGATAACTCTATTGCTGTTTAGATTCTGCCAACATGCCACGCGCTGATCGCTGCAAACGAAAGAAAGAGAAAGAATTGAAAAAAGCTGCCAGTAAGGTCAAGAAAATAACGTCTCTGTTTGCATCGCAAAAAAATACAAGCACCTGTAGTGAAGAAACGGAGGAAGAAACTGCTACAGAAACAATTACACAAGAACCCGTGATAAACCACTTTGAATCGCAAGAAACAGATGGCAGCAATAAAGGGGCTGAAATCGAGAGCTTCTCGATCTTTGGAGTCCAAGAACATAGAGATTGCAATGAAGACGTGAGTCATGAGAGTCTAATACAACAAGAGAGGCAAGATTTCAACAATGCTCCTCGGAGATCCAATATCACACCATTCACGTTCTCAGAACCGGTATCAATCGAAACACATGTTGTGGCAGTTGATGGATGGTCTTCAAATGCAAGTTTATGCAATGAAGAATCTGCAGAGTTTCAGGCAGTTGAAGGTTGCTCCTCCGATGCAAATGTAAGCAATGAAGAATTTGCAGATTTTCCTATCAGCGATCATTCAGAAGTAGCACCAAACGAAGCTGAGGTTCAGGAAGGGCCCATCCTATCTGTCTGCACTGCCCGCTGCTGTTCAAATGATGCTCCATTCGTACCTACAGAAGATGATTTGAAGAAAACATCACAAAAGCAGACGACGACCAGTGGCAAAGATGTAAAGATTCGCAAATGTACATTGTCAGTATTTGCAAAATACCCTGGGCAAGCTACTGCTTAACAAAGGGCACAATTGCATGTTTCTATTGCAGAAAAGCATCGAATATGGGACTTCTATCGTTCAGCTACCACAAGACCGAGAAAGCATTTTGTGACGGGGACTTTTGCAACTGGAAAAAATGCTTGGAAAAGTTGCACAAGCACGGATGTTCACATTGCCATTCTGAATGTGTTGAGAAAGTGGAATCCCTTAGAATGCCTCACTTGAATGTTAGAGCTATTCTTGATAAGGAGTTTAAATCAGAGCAGGCAATTCACAGAGATATGTTCTTATGCCAGCTTAGTAGCCTCCGGTATTTAACTCGCCAAGGTATGGCCATCCGAGGGAATGAGGAATTAGAAAGCAATCTTTATCAACTATTGAAGACAAGATCGGAGGATGTTCCAAATTTGAAAAAATGGTTAGAGGAAGGTCAATACACAAGTCCTACTATTGTTAACGAATTGATTGAGATGATGGGTAATGATGTTCTCCGCTCTATCCTTGAAGATGTCAGAAGTAACTCTGGTTTATTTGGTTTGATAGCAGATGAATCACGAGACATCAGTAATAAGGAGCAGCTTACATGTATTTTACGGTGGGTTTCAGTTCCTGAGCTTAGCACACATGAAGACTTTGTAGGAATGCATCACATAAAGGAAACAGATGCTGAAACAATTACAAACTGTCTCAAAGATATTCTCCTGAGATGCAATCTTTTTCTTGATGACTGCAGGTGGCAAGCCTATGATGGTGCAGCAGCAATGAGTGGCCACTTAAGTGGAGTTGCTACAAGGATACAAGCTGAGAATCCAGCAGCTCATCGAATTCACTGTGCCAACCATAGACTTGATCTAGCACTCAAAGGATGTGCCAAGGAAAGTGAAATTATCCGCGACACTCTTTCATTTGTCCAAGATCTTGCAGTTTTCATACGAAATTCACCGAAAAGAATGTCGATCTACGAAGACATTGCCAAAGATGTCAGTTCAGATGGATCAGTAGACAGCTTGCATCTATTGTGTCCAACACGGTGGACTGTAAGAACAAAGTCTGTTTCTGCTATTCTTGACAACTATTCGGCCATTCAAGCAACCTTGCTCAGCATAGCCAATGAAAGTTCGATCCGTGAGGTGTCAGACAAAGCATATGGATTGGCGGGAAAGATGGCGAAGTTCAAGACCTACTTTGGCCAGCGATTTGCCTTGAACCTGTTCAGCGTATGTGAGCAGCTTGCCAAGACACTGCAAACTAAAGGCATATCAGCACAAACTGCAATGGTTGGAGTCACTGCACTCAAAGCAAACTTACAGCAGCAAAGAGAAGATTTTTCCTTCTTCTATCAGCAAACGACCACTCAAGCGGCAGAATTCGATTTTGTCGAGGAACCCAAACTTCCAAGAAGGAGACAAGTTCCAAGGCGCTTGCAGATTCTTGAGGCTTCACAACACCACCATGAATCTACAGAGGCATATTACAGAGCAAGCTACTATGAGGCCATCGATGCATGTATTGCAGAGCTGAATCGGAGATTCGATGAGGCTTCATATGCGCCACTACAGAATCTCGAAGAGGTCTTTTTAAATGCTGCCAACGGACAGCATTTTCAATTTAGCAAGCAAATCTGTGAAACCTATAGTAAGCAAGTAGATTTCGAAGAAGCAGGAGCACAGCTGAAGTTCATGCCAACTATCGTACGACAGTATTGCCCTGGAGTGAAGAAAGTTACTTCAATGGAAACGATATTTTCAGCAATGTCAAGCTGCTCAAACAATCAAGTGTTGTTGTCAACTGTCATGAAGCTTGCACAGATTTATCTTTTGGCACCAATGAGTGCTGCATCCGCAGAACGAACTTTTTCAGTGCAAAGGAGGGTAAAGCATTATAGCAGGAATAGAATGACACAGCAGAGGTATAACAATTTAATGATGCTGCACATTCACAAAGAGAGGACGGATGTAATTGATCTCATCAAAATTGCCAGGGACTTTGCCCAAAGGAGTGACAGGAGACGAAACTATTTCGGAAAGTTTTAAGCTGAACATTTAGTTACTGGACCGAACAGTGTTGATGTTGTTTTGTTATTATTGTAGTGAGCTGCTTCGTAAAGCTATGGACAAAAAGTGTAAAGAGTAAACTTATTTTTGGCCACAGAAATGCCAGGGTCTGTTCTTGAGTGATGAGCGCACAGTCAGGGATAACAGCTCTTATCTTTCTGCTGCCAGATTCTCTAATTAAACAAAAAAATAGTCTCATGACAAATTTGTTTAGCAACTGATAATCCAAAACTCCAAATTTTATATGAATTCCCCTAAAGCTAAAAAATTAAAATAACGTTTAAGTTCCAATTGTGAAGCTCTTTAAACGATTCCTGGTTTGCAGAAATTTCGCAATATAATATGGCAGTTCCATGGCCAAAAATAATTCTTGATTCTACCCCCTTTTGGTTGTACTTTATTGCTGATTTATATTCGTTTGGTGACGTTGTGAAATGAAAACACTCTTCTATGGGAATTTCGCACCATTGTCTGCTGTGTATCACAGTAATTACGCGCAAATTCAACGTATTTGAAAGTGCCCCCTGAGTGGCAAAAGTGCCCTTAAAGTGCTGTGCCCCCCCAAGTTTGAAATGCTTCCTACGTCCCTGGTAATTTATTTGATGTTCCCATTTGTATATTGAATAATGAAATGTAGATAGTTTGAGATAAAAAAGACAAAATTTTTTTTCATTATGGATGTTTTTTCCTACATGTTGATTACGAAGGTAACTGACACTAATTCGCGCGATGAATGCTGGGAATATATATGCCCCCCAAACAACGTAAAGCAACCACATTCGTGAATAAGGGAAGCTTCCCAAAATTTTTGCCGTCTCAATTTTATTCAAGATTGGGAATGCGAAAGGAAAATTTTGCAAACTTGAATTAGAATTTCCTCAACAAATAATTTTACTTTTCTATAGCCACGTTGAAGCCTCGGAATGGTGCGAAGACCCAGGCAAGAGCACAATCTATGATAGGAAGACAGGGTGACAAAAACGCTCACTCCCATGAACAGGAATAAAATGGCACTTAATCATCATTTAAATTTAAGATTGAAAATATAAAAAAACTGCTAAGTCATAAATATTGTTTAGTTGTTGTTATATAATCAAGAATTATCGATTATTTTGCATACTTCCAACGGAAACACTACACAGTTTGCAAATTATATGTTTTGAGGTTCATTTTGGACAGGCCTACGGCTTGCTTATGTGACGGCACCTCAGATTCACGGATTTTGCCACAAATCTTCATATTCCGTAACAGCAAGCAATGTTCATGCAACTCTTTGCTGCCCTAATTCTATGAAACTTTGAAACTAATTTACCATTATCAAGACAAGGCAATTCGACATCAACATCAGCATATTCCATAATTCTGCAGCTTTCGCAGCTATGGGACATTTGGTAATTTGGTCCTGTGGGTGAAGAATAAGAGATCCCAGTGCCAACACATGTATTCACCCAAACATCTCGTGCCTGGCAATTCGCTATCCTTATTTGAACTTTGTAACTATTCAATTGACAACGTCTCTTTTGAAGAGTTTCTGCATAAGGATTGCCAGCAGTGACAAAGTACAGGTTTGTTGTTGCTAATATTATTGCCATAAGGCAGCAATATACCTTGCACTTGGTTGCATTCATTGTAGCCTTGGGAAGACTGGTGTTTGGTACTGTTAATGTATTAAAGGCAGTGTTTAGATACCTCAGTTGTTACCAAATAAACAAGCAGCAACAGAATCACCTGAAAATTAGAGACATTGTTACAACGAAGAAGCCAAGTTTTTAATTTGTTACTTTGAAAACAAAAACAACTATGAAAAATGCAGCCTGTGTGCAGGTTCGAAAAGTATTGTTATGTTTTCTTGTTAGCTGACTTTCAAGCTTAAATTGGCCTAAAAAAGTAACAAACCAGTTAAATTACCTAGAAACTAATTAGGCAACTATCTAACTAACAAACTAGCTAGCTAACCAATTTACTCGCTGATGTACACTTAGCATCATCAGGAGTAATTAGAGTTACAGTCATGGTTAATCTATACTAATCAATGCCAATGGATTACTAAAGATTGAATTAATTAAAGACACAACAAAAGAATTTCTACAGTATCTTGACAAAATTAAATAAAAACAAAGGAATACTCGAGGTTTGATCATTAAGGGACGGTTTGTCAGGTAAAATAAGAAGACTTTCATAAATTAAAAGATCAAAGTCATTAGGAGCTTTCTTTAAAATGGAAAAATCATCAAGGAGGCATTGTGTCAAGAAAAAAATTTATGGTCAAAAATTGCAGAGGAACAAACTTTAACAGGATTACCCGTTTTTCCTATCCCCAAATGTTCACGGCAGCGAGTATCCAATGTAGGGAAGTTTTCCCATAGTAACAAGCGTTGCAGCTTGTGCACTTACATTTGTAAATTACTCTAGAACATGAGGGAGTAGGAATACGGTTTTTCAATGGAAAGAAAGAAGAAATACGCCTGGAAGATTTAAAAATTAATCTAAGCTCAGCTTAGGGAAAAGCAACAGAAATAATTTTACGGATTTGCAGACTTTGAATACCCTGACTGGGCAAGGAAAGAAAGATAATTTGTTTAGAAGTGCTAAGTTTAGTAATTTTAGATATAAAATGTTTTTCTAGAAATTAATAAATGACAGAATTAACAAAACCCAGCGGATAATTATCAACAACTAGAAATTTCTTAACACGAGATAAGTCAGCATGACAACTAGCATAGGAAGAACAGATACCAAATGCTCTCATGACTAAAACAGAAACAAGGTTAAATTTAAATTGACGAGGGAAAAGACTACCAAAATCAAAAAAAGTTCGGTGAAGGTCTTTTTCTATACAATCAAGTTTGAAAACCAAGGCCGTCATGCGAAACAGCAACATCAAGAAAAGAGAGGACACCCCCTTCCTCAATATCCACCGTAAAAATTATGTTGGGGTGTTGACTGTTGAGATGCTCGTGGAACAACTACTAGTAGCCAGCTAGCTAACTAACTAACTTGCTACCTAACTAACTAACATTGACTTCCACATTCTCTATTATTTCCTTTCGCCTCCTTGAGTTCGTTCGAGTCTACAAGTATTGGCCAAGAACATGGACAATGCAAAGTCAGAAATTATTATTACTAATCACAAATATATCAAAATAGAATTGAGAATCGCTTCTCAACAAAAATGTGAGCTTGTCTTCACTCAGCTGAAAGTGAATTGGGAACAATGAAACATGGCAAAAATTTTTGCGTTTACAATCCAAAAATTAACTTTCACTCTCTCACAATGCATCTATAATCTTCTCTTTCTTATGATGGCTTTAAAAATTAGAATAACCAAATCAGCCATGTCATCGAATTGGCTTTATGAAAAGAATTATTTAAAAAGGATTTGATGAAAAATAACAGTAAATGAAAGCGAAAAAAAAACCGGCGAATCTCTGCAAACTCATATTTTGTGATCAAGGCAGTTTAAATATTGAAATTAATGAAGGTGTATACAAAACATTACAGCAATAAAGAATGCAAGAGAAACAATCGATGATGCTTCAAAACAGTAAAGTTTCGTTGACTAATACATATATATATACTCAAAGGATTCACATTCAGGTCACACACTATGTTGAGAGTTTTTTTGTAATTTTCTGCTAAAAAAAAAAACGTTTTTTACAGCCCTCTATCGAAAACTCAAAGACGACCATGGCAGTTGCAATGTATTTCATCGTCGTGACATGGAAAGAGGTTTATTCTGTGGTATACAAATACAGATTTTTGAGAGTTATCAGTAGTACCCATAACTGTCAACAAACACTCAAAACCTTGCATTTTCACGTAACTTTGCAAAGTTTTTGACTTCTTTTCTATTTTTTCCTTAGCTTTTGCAGGTCAGTAGGAATCATTCAAACCAATTATTTGCGAATACATTAAAAAAGTAGAAATTGGAGAAAACAATTTTTTGTTTATGTTTAAAATACAAACAAATTAATCTACTAAAGTCAAACTCACCAGTGCGTTCGCCCAGTATCTGTCTAGTGTCTAGTTATGTGTAATAGATCTCGAAATGAGCTGCCCTCGGCCTCAACCACGCATATCGTAATTACAATTTTGTTGTCTTGGCAACAGTTAGCCATTCGCAATGGTGTTATCGGCATTGTGGTTCAATGTGGACCCAAAGGAGGCCCTGCGGTTAAATTTTATCAAAAACTTTATTATGATATTGTGACTTTGTTTCGTTCAGCCGGAGACTACCAAATCCCAGTCCACAATAATGTGTGGTCAATGTATAATTTGTTTCTCAAATGTATCAAAGAACAGAGTGCATTTGTT
This sequence comes from Chrysaora quinquecirrha, assembly GCA_014526335.1. NCBI lineage: Eukaryota > Metazoa > Cnidaria > Scyphozoa > Semaeostomeae > Pelagiidae > Chrysaora > Chrysaora quinquecirrha. The sequence goes on along the minus strand of JACTAT010000024.1, from coordinate 1,178,550 downwards.
TTGACAGAAATATTCTGCTCACTTGGAGACGAGTTTGAGACTTGAAGGTATTTTTTAGTACTGTTGCATGTTCGCTGTATGGTACGACTAAATTTTAAGTTGTTCAGTTTTGAATTTCTTGATATGAATTTCACTGATGAATATCACATAAACGTTGGCAAACATGCTATACAGCCAAGACGTTAAACAAATAATCCAACTTACTAAACTAAATAGTCTATCATTTTAAACAACTTTTATACACAGTTTACTCAACGTTTCCTGTAATAGCACTTATTAAAATGTCCGGAGGGTCCGTTGGAATGTCTAACTTCTTAATTGTTCTTGAGCCTCTTATGCAAAGTATGGCTGATCTTAAGAGTGAAACAGAACTTTGCCCTTAACCAGCTCATGACCAAGCTTAGTTCTGTTTGCTGTTTGACAGCTATTCTGCGGCCAAGTTTCTTAATAAATCTTTCTGTCTCAGGGCTGCAGCCTCCATGAGAAGAAAAAACAAGGGGTGCGAAAGACCCGTGTTCTACTTCAATCACAAGTTTGTGGTAGAATCTCTTTTTTTGTTTTTCGTTGTTGACAAAAACTTTTGATAGGCCCTGGTTAACGTGACTAGGAGCGAATGGATTAAAAATTCTTACGTCAAAGAATGCTTTTGACCACGTTGCCAGAACCCCCTTGCAGCAATATCTAGTCGTGATTCGTCACCTTGAATGGAAGACTCTGGTGTTACCGAAGGTACACTCGAAGAGATATTCCTTTATGGCGACATGTTATTATAACGACTACAAACGAATTGCCTAGGCCAACAAAACAAGAGAATATAAGATACTAAGACTTGAAGGGAGACGGGGGTAAATAAACCCCCAGCATTCCTCCCCACCTCATTAATTAATGTCAAAAGTTAAGCTAAATAAAGCGTGAATTAAGTGTTAATCGCGTATAGCGTCCCAACGAATGCCTCCTTCGACGACTCTGTGTCGGCGTTGGCGAAGTGGATATCTGCGATTATTTTCTTCGGGTTCATTGTTTTCTGGTTCCGATTCGTCCGAGCGACTCAATGTTTCCTCCATACATATTCGTGTATTGTCGCGAAACCTACATGCGGGCGGCGCAGCTACTTGCGGCGGCGCAGTGCATGCTGTACTTGCGGCAGCGCGGCTGCATGTTGCAGTGGTGTATCTGGCGAAGCATTGTTTATAGCTTGTTTATTCTTGTTTTGCACACGGTTTGTTATATTGGTTTCACACGTAGTTTTAATCCTTATTTGCATGGAACTGACGTTTATCAATACAATCTTGTTAATTTATTTAGGATTCATTCCCTATGAATCAGGTTAATTTTGCAGAAAAATCGTAGTGATCACCCCGTTATCAAATCGAGGCTATAATTAGGCTAAATTCTTAAGGGCCCATAGTTAATCAAAATGCAACAAGTTCTCTGAAAACCCCTCAACTTGCCATCGAGATGGCGCCAATTGTCCGCAGATAATTTGGTACTTCACTCGGGTTTTTCAAGGCCTGCGTGCTTTCGTCAATAACAAGGTAGTGTAAAAAGCACGGCTGTCAATTATAACGCCAAAAGGAATCAACACCTAGTCCCGAAGAAAAACAAGATGGGAAACCCAAATGAATGAAACCTTATAAAAGCAACCAATCAGCAAACGTATCCTTCTTCAAGAGCTTGCAATGACCAATCAGTAGTTAGAAGGTAATCACGAGGTTTTTAACTCCCAACGCCCATTTCTTTAAAAAGCTGTTTTCCCCAAAGTATTCATGCACTTCGTTCTGGCAAACGTTCTTAAATTGCAAAGAAATTTCGTTCGATCCTTGATTGGTTCTGCCCAACATCAACTTGACTCTGGGGAAGTAAAGACGTTTGATAAAAATCTATCTTGTTATGGGCATAAAGTAAACAGCATACAGCAAGCAAGGGACTGACTTTTTCGAGCTTTTTCACAACGGAGAACACGACTAGGATTGGCAAAGATCAAATATGACAAATAATGATGTACGGTTGTTGAGATGGACTATTCACGCAAGAGCTGGTGGTTTCGGAAAGAAGGGAAAAGACAAGATGGAAGAGGCTAGAAGACGAAAGAGGGGGAACCCCAATGCAATGCTTGAAATCTGGTTTTGTGAGATACCATATCATGCGTCACCTTGGATGGGAGAAATCACCTTCACGAAGATAGAAATGCACAGTATTGGGTGATGGGCGGTTCCCAATGAAAACCACAGTGGTGCGGTGAGTTTAGCTTTTATTTGCTTTCTAGAACGTTACGTGCTGGATCAGTCTAAATTCTCTTGTAATTGTACTATTTAACTAGTTTTCTGATCGGTAACAATGGCTTGCAAACAAAAACAAATCAACTCAATCAGCTTTTCTGGCCTTACATCCCCCTCCCCTCTTGTCAGCAAGCTCTATCTGTCAAACCAAAAAGTTTTCAGAATCTGAGGGAATCTAGAATCTAATCTTTTCCCGATAATGTACAACAGATAGCAATACGTACAAACTTTATGTTTCAGGTAGTGATTTTCATAACATTTATCTCCTGTTTATTGACACTATGTAGATACCGTTAGGTTGATCCCAAATTTCAGCCCGGATAAGGACAAAGCATAAAATCCCGATTTTGCTTACATCACGCCTAAAACATTTTCACCAAATTAGGTTACCCGTACTAATTAATCTGTTGTTCTTTCGTATGTAACTTCTTTGGAATATCGTCATCGATGAACAGCGACTTGGCCATGATCGCTTGACGACCAGAAAAATTGGACTAGCTAGTGGATTCAGAATGTTGTTGATGGATGGTGGGTGCCTGGTCCTCTCAATCCGTTGGTCTCCTTGGGTTTGAAGATCTATGGTACGTCACGGGCTCACGGTGCTGTACAAGACAACTATGTCCTCAAGACAAGCCTTGAAAGGAGGGATGGAAAACTTGCTATCTGGTGAACTGAATGAGAGAATTGGAAGTTTGCATATAACAAGTGACTTAAATATTAAAATTTCTTTTTTATACAATTTTTCGATGAATGTGATTTTAATACTACTCGTGGCAGGAGAGAGCAGAATCGGTTTTACAGGTACATTTCAACGTTTTCGGCAATTTAACAATATTGAAACAACTAAGATTAATTCAAAATGAACAGTGAAGTGAAAACATTCTATGGATGCAATTTTCGTCTAGGGACGTGGGTGATTTTAATGATTTATTTCTCTTAACAGGTCCATTTATTTGGCAGCTACCATCTTAAGTTCATGCAGTTTTTGCTATATAAACGAAATAGCAGCAGAAATGTTATGAGTTGATTCTTTACTGTTTTGCTTAAACAACAATAACACGAACAACATAACACAATTTTAAATTTCGACTCAAGCAAGCATGAAAAAAAAAAATTGAAATATCAGGCATGGTTTAAAAAAAAAAAAAAAAAAAAAATCTCAGTCAATTTTCAGAAAATTTGTTGCAGGTCTATAACACTTTCCGTTAAAAGGTAGTGCGTAGGCACAGGGTGTTTGCTATGGTCTTTTCAGTGGTGGGGAAAAATGAACGATAAGACCCGTAAAGGAAATTTCGATGCATGCCCTAATTGAAACATAAACCAGCATTATTCACCAATGGCGTACAAATTCATGGGGATTGGGGAGAGCATTCGATCAGAAATTTTAGCTCCTTCCATCCAGGTTAAAAGACTTGCGGGACCCACTTCCCTCAGTACGGGGGCAGGACTAGGGGTTTACATGGAAAATGCCCCATCACTCAGTACGTTAACAAAATTCTTTTCGTAGGCAAGGCGATTAAAAGAAGTTCCCCGTCAATGCGGGGCGTGTTGTGACCCCCAACCTTACCCTACTTAAACCCCTCTTTTTATCCAGAACACGGGGTGCTAGCGTGTGAAGCACCCATTTTATTACTACTCTTGTTCACCATATATATTAAGGTGAGCAATTGAGATATCTAGCAGAAGGTTGTTACACATATCTATCACTCATTGTCTTACTAGTAAATAGCAACATTTTACCCGGGGGACACTATGTCAACCTCTAACCGGCCAAAATTTCAGAATTTGCACTGCTACCTCAGCTGTTATGAAAGGATACCCAATGTAGCTAAGACCCAACTCTATGCTAAGACCATTGACCGATGGACAGCCAATTGTTATGAACGCCATATTCGCACTCATGCTAACAAGTCCCTAAAACAATAAGACGATTGTAGCGGTCAATATCCTCTCGCGCTCGTATATGGGGAATCGCGTGGTACGCAATTTGTGGCGGCTGGCTCCTGCTCGGAGGCAGAAATGCCCATATACTCGGCATAATTCACAAATGTATCGATGATCCGGTGTCTTTCCGTACAAATGAAGGCCACTTAGCAAGATTCATGACCTAGGCCATAATCACAAGGCCTAAAATTTCTATTGCAGAAGGACTGCTTTTGCCAGCCTTCTGGGCAAAAACTTGGGTCACTGGAAATATTCAGGACCTAGGCCATACTTCGGTGGGCCTGAAATTTATCTTGCAGGAGGACTGCTTGCCAGCCTTCTGGGCAAAAACTTTGGGTCACTGGAAATATTCAGGACCTAGGCCATACTTCGGTGGGCCTGAAATCTATCTTGCAGGAGGACTGCTTTGCCAGCCTTCTGGGCAAAAACTTTGGGTCACTGAAACATATTCAGGACCTAGGCCACCCTTCGATGGACCTGAAATTTATCTTGCAGGAGGACTGCTTGCCAGCCTTCTGGGCAAAAACGAGGTCACTGAAAAAATATTCAGGATCTAGGCCACACTTTTGTGGGTCTAAAATTTCTTACTAACAGGGGGACTGCGTGCCAGCCCTCTGGGCAAAAACTTATCAAGGGTCATGATTGGCCACTCATACGCCAGAAAAAGCCTTTCTTTAATATTATTACAAAGCATGCCAGCCCCCCGTTGCGTTTCCACGTTGACCCATTTACATTACAGTTTGATGTTTATAATGCTTGAATGGCCTAAATTCATGTTTTCTCTTATTGAAGTCTCAATGGTTTCATTTATGTCTCACTAATTCTTGGGGTATCTTCGTATCTCGAATAAAGCACAAGATTTTGCAAGAAATTAATCACATTATAGTATCTTAGGTGTTTTGTTTAATCCGTATTACTGTATTCTCATTGGTTAATATTTACTATTGTTTAGGAGGAAGTTTATTATTAAGATTCAAGTTTGTTTTGTAGTTGAGAGTTTTTTGGTAGAAAGTAAAGAGAGAATGTTCAGATTGTTAGAAAGTTACTAACGTAAGATTGTTTTAACTAAGATTCGAAGATCGTGTGTCGTATGTATGGAAATTCAAAGGTTCAGTTGTATATAGTGTAAATAATTATAGTTTTAGCCTGCGTTCGTTTTTGTGTCCATTCTACAAAATATTCTCCGTGAACTAGTGAAAGAAGAAAAACAAGCGGCGAAGGTTTTTCTCTACAATTGGTCCACCGAACTAACGGATATATTTGAGTATAAAATGGAAGAAATTGGAAGAAAGAAACGAATTCGAGCAGGTCATAGAGGAGTCGTCACGAGAATTTCAAATCAGATCAACGAGCTGTTAGCTGGAAGAAGTCCCGACAGGAAGACTTTGAAAGTCCTTCAAAAAGAATTGAGCAGCAAATTAGAGAAATTGGAAAGTTTGGACGATGAAATTTTGGAGCTGATGAGTGCTGAAGATGGAGAAGACAACGAGCAAGCCTGTGTAATAGAGGTTAATGAATCCAGTGAATTTAGAACGAAAGGAAATACTGCACTTCTCGCTGTAGAGGAATTTGTTGAAGAAGAAGGTCAGGAACAAGGAACTGTGCGAAGTTTGCGAAGTAGAACGGCATCAAACGAGTCCATTCAATCAGCTATATCGAATGAAAGCAGCGGCAGAAAAGAAGCATCTCCAACTTCAAGGAAAAAAGTAAAGGCTAAATTGCCAAAGTTGGAAATCAAGAAGTTTTCAGGTAAGCCATATGATTGGCAAGAATTTTGGGACATGTTCCCAAGTACCGTAGATACAAACGATGATCTTGCTGAGGTCGACAAGTTTTCCTACTTAAGGTCCTTGTTGGAAGAGCCAGCAAAAAATGTTATTGCTGGATTTTCTTTAACTACTGCAAATTATAAATCGGCTGTGGAGCTTCTAAATCAAAGATTTGCGAAACCGGCTATTATAAAGAGGTCACACATCAACGAACTCTTGAGTGCAAACCCTGTGTTCAGCGAGAAAAATGTTGACCGATTGAGGCAGCTGTATGACCATATCGAGACTCACATTCGTGAGCTCGAGGCCTTGAATGTTGACATGGAAACATATTCGTGTATTGTGGTGCCTGTGATAATGGAGAAGTTGCCTGAAATGTTTAAACTCAGCATGATAAGAAGTCGCGAGGGACATCTAGATTGGAACATGAAAGATCTTTTGGAAGTCTACAAGGAGGAGCTAGAGCTTAGAGATAATCGAATGCCCATTATGAAAATGGCAAGAAGAGGAGATCAAGAGGAACACAGCAAAATTAGCCACAAGGATGCAACAACCCAGAATTGGAAATCAGAATCTCAGAACAGCAAGTGCTCTGACCACAGTTACAAGCCAAAGAGGAGAGAAGAAGTGTGCCTTCTGTCTTGGAACGCATGAAGAAACCGATTGTGAAAAGGTGAAGGACATCAATGAACGTAAGAAAATCGTTAAGAAATATTCTCGTTGTTTTATCTGTTTAAAGAAAGGGCACCGTGCCTTTGAGTGTAGAAGTGAGAAGTTATGTAGTTTGTGTAAAAGTAAGCACCATACATCATTATGTAATGAAATTCCTTCCACAGGTGAAGACAAAGCTCAGCCAGCTACACCGTTGCCAGCAGAATTGCAAAGCGCTAGTGCCATGCCTTGCGTTGCAAGTGTAGGTTGTGGTGGGAGTGTGGCCTTGCAGACTGCTCAGGCTCTTGTGCATGGAAGGAATGAACGAGCGATGTTTGACAGTGGGAGTCAAAGGTCCTTTGTTACCTCTAGGGTAGTGGAGGACATGAATGCCAGAGTTGTGGAAGGAGAGAAACTTGAAGTGAAAGCCTTTGGAGACAGTGAGGCTAAGCTAGAATGTAGGTATATTGCTAACTTAAGTATACAGAATGTGAAAGATAAAGGAAAGAAGGCTGTAGATATTAAGGCCTATGTTGTTGATAATATTGGTAGCATAGATAACATGCATATAGAGAATGTCAAAGATAATTAAAAGCATTTGAATGATTTGCAGTTTTCAGATATTTGCAGGACTGAGGATTCATTGATTGTGGACATTTTGATTGGCTCTGATTACTTATGGTGCTTCCAAGAAGGTGACACTAGACGGGGGGAGCCACATCAACCAGTAGCAGTAGAGACTACATTGGGTTGGGTACTGTCAGGCCCACTGAACATTAAAGGTAAGCAAATTAATTCTGTGCAGAAAGTTAACGTTAATTTGTTAATGACCAAAGAGCAAAATTTTCATGCAGATGTACAAAGATTATGGGATTTGGACAGCATAGGAATCAGGGAGCAAAATGAAGTCCATTCTGAGGTTATTGACAATATTAAGTTCAATGGTGAGAGGTATTCAACAAAGTTGCCCTGGAAGACAGCTCACAAACCTTTGCCTTCCAATTATTCAAATAGTTATTCTAGGTTGGAGAGTCAGTTAGAAAAGTTGAAGAAGACTCCTGAGATTCTTGCAGAATATGATGCAATTATCAAAGAACAGTTGGAAAATGGAGTGATTGAAGAGGTCACGGATTTAGAAAGTTGTGATAAAGTGCATTATCTGCCTCATCAAGCTGTTGTACGTGCAGATGCAGAAACAACAAAGGTAAGGGTTGTGTATGATGCTTCTTGCAAAGACAAGAAAGGGGGCACATCCTTAAACGACTGCTTGCATATAGGGCCACCCATGACACCCCTGTTATTTGATTTATTGGTTCGTTTTAGAGAACATAAGTATGCACTTGTTGGAGACATTACAAAAGCTTTTCTTAATATCGAAATAGATTGTTCAGATAGAGATTGTTTACGCTTTCTCTGGGTGAAAGATGTGAATGCTGATGAAATATCTATTGTTGTATACAGATTTACCCGTGTTGTTTTTGGAGTAAATTGTTCTCCATTTTTGCTCAATGCAGTTTTGAGATATCATATTGATCAGTTTGAGGAAGAAGATCCAGAGTTTGCAGACAAACTAAGAAGAGGATTTTATGTTGATGACTTGGCAACAGGAGGTAAGAATGAAAGTGATGTGTTAGAGTTGTATAAGAAGGCCAAAGAGAGATTATTGCAAGGTGGATTTGAGTTCAGGAAATGGAAAACTAACAGTCAGAAAGTTGCAGAGCACATTCAGAAAGTAGAACGAAGTACAAATGACCTGCAGAAGACTACCGGAAAAAATGAAGCTTCATATGCACAAGAAACACTTGGTGCAAATGTCAGCAGTCTTGGAAAGACAAAAGTATTAGGAATAGCATGGGATAATAAGAAAGATGAATTTGAGTTTAATATGAAGAGAATGGTGAGCAGTGATAATGATCATAGGGTAACTAAACGTAAAATCTTGAGTAGCCTTGCAAAATTATTTGATCCCCTTGGGATAGTGAGCCCAGTTACAGTTTCTGCCAAAGTTTTGTTTCAGGAGCTTTGTTTAGAAAAGATTGGTTGGGATGATGAGATTCCAGCAGACAAAATGACAAGATGGGATGCTTGGGTTGCAGATTTGAATTCAGTGGGGAGTATTACTCTACCAAGATGTTTGTATGAAGACAATGCAGGTAAGATTTTAAGTACTGAATTACATGGCTTTGCAGATGCAAGCCAGAAGGCATATTGTGACATGATTTACCTCGTGTGTAGGACGACAAAGGGTACCTACAGCAGACTTATTTGTGCCAAGACTAGGGTTGCACCTCTCAAAAAGTTGAGTATCCCTAGACTCGAACTTATGTCTGCTAAGATTCTTGCTTCGTTGATTGATGTTGTTTTGAAAGCTCTTAGTTCGCAGGTAAATATTGACAGTGTTCACTATTGGCTTGATAGCAAATGCGCATTGTACTGGATAAACAATCAGAACGAATGGAAGCAATTCGTAAAACACCGTGTTAATGAAATCCTAGAGATTGCTAAAAAAGAAAGTTGGAAACACTGCCCAGGTTCTGATAACCCTGCTGATCTGGGGTCCAGAGGTGTTACGGCAACTAAACTGAATAATAGCAAGTTGTGGTGGAACGGTCCTAGTTGGTTAGTTCAAGAAAAGTCAGAATGGCCATGCACTCTTGCATTAGAAGAACCAGAAGAGGCTTTAGTGGAAAAAAGAAAAACAGTATGTTTGGCAACTGTTGCAACTCAACCTATTGGGGTTGATGAAATTGTGGATATACGTAAGTACAGTTCATTATCTAAAGTTCTTAGAATAACTGCCCTTGTTTTGCGTTTCATTCACAATTTAAGAGTGAAGAAAAATTCTGGTCAGATAAAAATTGGTAGTATTGGTGCACAAGAAATCAATGAAGCAGAGAAAGTTTGGATAAAAGGAGCTCAGAATATGTTGCTTGGTGACTCGAAATTTGAGAAAGTGAAAAGGCAACTTGGAGTAATTGAAGAAAATGGAGTTTTGAAGTGCACTGGACGTTTGGAGAATTCAGACTTGAATGTTGAAGCTGAGTATCCGGTTATTTTATCTAAAGATCACAAGTTTACTGAATTGATTGTGTTAGAATGCCATAATAGGGTACATCATGACGGCCTTAGATCAACTCTTGGTGAAGTAAGGTCAAGGTTTTGGATTACTCAAGGGAGACAATTTGTGAAAAAAAATCATAAGAAAGTGTGTCACATGTAAAAGGATGGAAGGACGTTCGTATCAAGCACCACCAATGGCAGCTCTGCCTGACTTCAGGGTAAAAGAAGCACCACCATTCAGTAGAGTGGGGGTTGACTTCGCTGGTCCTTTATATGTGAAGGATGTTAAGGGAGATATGTCCAAAGTCTATATTGCATTGTTTTCCTGTTGCAATACCAGAGCAATACACTTGGAATTGATAGAAGATCTTAAAACACAAACATTTCTAAGGTGTCTGCGTCGTTTTACAGCCAGAAGGGGAATGCCAGCATTAATGGTTTCAGATAATGCTAAGACGTTTAAAGCTGTGGTAAAATTTCTTGATGTTTTTTGTAGGGATAAGACAGTGAAGGAATTTCTAGAATCAAGAAGAATAGAGTGGCGGTTTAATTTGGAACGAAGCCCCTGGTGGGATGGATTTTTCGAAAGAATGGTTGGTTCTGTCAAGAGATGTCTCAGAAAGGTATTGGGGTATGCAAAACTTTCTTTTGATGAATTAAATACAACCTTGATAGAGATCGAGATTACCTTGAATGCAAGACCACTTGCATATATCTATGAGGAATCTGATTACACTGTTTTGACTCCTTACCATTTGATATTTGGGAGGAGATTGTCTTCACTTGCAGATCATATTGTGAATATTAATGACGAAACGATTGATGAAAATGTTTCTAGTATGAACAAGAAATTTATGTATCTAATCAAAAATTTAGATCATTTTGGAACAGGTGGCGCAGGGAGTATGTCACAGATGTAAGAGAAATGCACAAATCTAAAGCAAAAGGACAGTTGATTATAAAGGAAGGGGATATGGTTATGGTAGAAGAAGACAAGGTAAAAAGGAGCATGTGGAAATTGGGAAAAGTAGAAAAGCTGATAAAAGGAAAAGATGGTGAGGTAAGAGGAGCTACTGTTCGACAGTGCTCGAAAGGCAGGACAGAGTATCTTAATAGACCTATACAGAAATTGTACCAAGTTGAAGTGAGAGCTAAGGTAGCTGAAGTGAATGAGGAGCACGGATTGAGAGACACAAGTGACAGGAATGTGAAGGAGAAAGAGAAGGACAATTTGGATGGTGAACGAAAGAGACCAGTCAGAGCAGCTGCAGCGGATGCAGAGTGGAAGACGCGGCTAGTGCTTGACTCATCGTGAGTCAAGGGGGGGGAGAGTGTCGCGAAACCTACATGCGGGCGGCGCAGCTACTTGCGGCGGCGCAGTGCATGCTGTACTTGTGGCAGCGCGGCTGCATGTTGCAGTGGTGTATCTGGCGAAGCATTGTTTATAGCTTGTTTATTCTTGTTTTGCACACGGTTTGTTATATTGGTTTCACACGTAGTTTTAATCCTTATTTGCATGGAACTGACGTTTATCAATACAATCTTGTTAATTTATCACATTATATTATCTTAGGTGTTTTGTTTAATCCGTATTACTGTATTCTCATTGGTTAATATTTACTATTGTTTAGGAGGAAGTTTATTATTAAGATTCAAGTTTGTTTTGTAGTTGAGAGTTTTTTGGTAGAAAGTAAAGAGAGAATGTTCAGATTGTTAGCAAGTTACTAACGTAAGATTGTTTTAGCTAAGGTTCGAAGATCGTGTGTCGTATGTATGGAAATTCAAAGGTTCAGTTGTATATAGTGTAAATAATTATAGTTTTAGCCTGCGTTCGTTTTTGCGTCCATTCTACAAAATATTCTCCGTGAACTAGTGAAAGAAGAAAAACAAGCGGCGAAGGTTTTTCTCTACATGTATTCTCTGAATGTCTTCTTTCTGGCCTTTTCTGTGCTTGTGTATGTACGGTCGGTGCTTCCTCAACTCCTTCATCGTGAGAATCCTTCGCAGCATGAGATCTTGAAGGGTTCAGTCGATTATGATGAACGACCTTTCTATTTTTCGTTGAATCGTTTTCAATTCGGAAATTTAGTCCATTAGGCAGTTTCTCGACTATGGTCCATGGACCGTTTCTACGTAGAGAAAGTTTCTTATTTTCACCCGTCTTGTAGTATTTCGTCTTTAGCCATACCTTCTCCCCTAAATGATAGTCATGAAATGGGATGTTTTTGTTGTACTGTTTTTGCATTTGCTCGTGGTTTAGTCCTAGGTTGTGTGCGGCACTCTGATACACTTCGCTTAGATGTGCCTTTAGTTCTTCCGCGTATTTGGTGAGCGTTTCGATGTCTGTGCCAGTCGGATGAACATTCTATTCAAGAAAGTCTTGAGGCGAAATTGGTTTCCTGCCGAAGATAACTTCATATGGCGTGCGTTTGGTTGAAGAACTTTCACTCGTGTTCAGTTCAAAAACGTTTTCATTCAATAAGGATCGCCATTGCTTTTGTTGAATTCCTCGATCAAGTAGCATAGTGCGAAACACGTCTCTGATATTCCAAATATTTCTTTCTCCTAAGCCATTTCCCTGGCTATGGTACGCAGATGAGTGACGTTTCTCGATTGCGAACATTTCATAGAGCTGTTTAATGGTTTCGCCGTCGACATTTGACCCTTGGTCGGACAGGAAATATGACGGGCAGCCCTGTTTCAAAATCCATAAGCGAAATAAGGCACTTCAAATTTCTGGGGCTGATTGGTTTTGCAGTGGTTCCGCTTCATTATATTTTGAAAAACATATCTCCCATCAGTAGTAAACTGAACATATGCTGACACAGGATACATATTCATCATAAGTGGGCTACCACAATTGTTATAATTGCCTTGGCTGGGAATCGAACCAGTGACCTTCTGGACAACAAGCCAGTTGACTACTCCATTGCACTAAACAGTGCAATGAAGTAGCCAGCCCAACTCGAGGTCCTTCCAGCCACAGGTCTCCTCCACAGCCAAGGGGTTTCTTTTGTGTTTCGGCTTAAAGCCTTCATCAGAGCATAGAACATATAGTGAACTGAACATATGCTGACACAGGATACCATTGCACTAAACAGTGCAATGAAGTAGCCCATCAGTAGTATGTATCTATATCCTGAGTCATCTTGGTGCACCCGTGGCACATGTTCTAAATGGGTACATACCTTGTTTCTAAATTTTAGAAGATGGGTTTTATCCTTATCAGATTATATTCTAAGCAATCCGATTATTTAGAATATAGGGTATAACCTATTTTCTAATCATCAAAATAAAAGTTGGTTGAACACGTTTCTCCGCATCCCATGTGACCTCGTCGCCATCCCAACCGTCAGTTGTCGTTTCGGCGACTTGGTGTGTGGCGTCGTGCGTGCGCGCGAGTGAAAACAGAAGCAAGATGGATTGAAAGCAAAATGGCGCCCCACAGACGACTGAGGAAGTTCCACAATGTTATCAAAATACGTGGACCTGGCATATCAAAGACAAAGAAAATCGAGGTACGACTATGTTGTTCGACTGAGAGCAGGAGCAGAACAAGTTCTAAGTCTCAAGAAATAGGATTATCAGGATCAGATGATTCTCTAGATTTGAGTGGGCCTAACAACGTTGATCGATCAGATGAGAAAGCAGCAATTGAAACTAGGAAAGATGTCGATGTCGTCATGGACGGAGCAGCATTAACCGAGTACAGGAAGCGGAAGCTAAGGGAAGAAAAAAGTTGGGAAGATAAGAGGGGACTGTTGGAAGTTGCGTTTATGAAGCAGCAATTTTTGCCAACCAATGCCAACTGCATTAGATGCATTGAAACTGGATTAGCCAGTCCTCGAAAGGCAGTCTGCCGCTGTCAAGATTGCGGTTGCCAACAGTTCCTTTGCCTACAGTGTGCATCGGCACGTCACAATAATTACAACATACTTCATGTACTGGAGATTTGGAAGGTGAGCATGAGCATTATTGATATTGTTCTTTCAAAGCCTCCTATACTAGATATCACCCTTCTTCAACCACCTTCTTCAAAGGGTATCAGGTCGATTCGCCCAAGTCTACAGTCTAGGAATTAATCTTCTTAAAAGAAGAATATCGGTAGACCTTCCTGGTAAACCGAGATACCTCCCTATCGTCCATAAAGAGTCCAGTTCACAACACAGAGAGACGGCGGTGACATGTGAACATTTTAGGCGGCCTAGCCTCCTACCTTTGCCAATATTTCTATAGCCTACACAAGCCTATCCAAAAGAACCGTAAACAAGTAAAAGCACCCAAGATATAAATATACGCACAACTTTAACTTACCGTTTCGATCTTTAAAATTCTTTGCAACTGAAAACTTGGAAGATTTAGAACTTATTGAATTGTTCAGGAACCAGAGAAAACAAAGCGCGTGGTGGTAACTCTTGCTCTGCACGAAGAAACTGACAGCGGTGGTTGTTTGTTGTTTGTATGTTGCTGCATGTTATGGTTGGGGTGGCGACGAAGAAACATGGGATGCGGAGAAACGTGTTCAACCAACTTTTATTTTGATGATTAGAAAATAGGTTATACCCTATATTCTAAATAATCGGATTGCTTAGAATATAATCTGATAAGGATAAAACCCATCTTCTAAAATTTAGAAACAAGGTATGTACCCATTTAGAACATGTGCCACGGGTGCTAGAAAATGTGAAGCATTTTTCAAAGTCATTTAGATAAAATTGTATAATCACGCATCAAAGTTGTAAAGTCGAGCAACAATATTGTATAATCATGCAACAAACTTGTAATATCGTGCAACTAAAATGTAACGTCGTAAAAAGAAAATGTAAAATCGTAAAATCACGCAACAAAATGGTCTGTTGTTCAATGCCGTTTCAATGTCAAACATGACTTCGCTTAACTCAGGAGAGCTCCTCCGACTGCTTTGTAAAGAGACTGCTTAATGAAGCCAATGATCCTTTCGAATTTTCTACCCCACCATGGGGCCTTGCTCAGATTGAATTGCAACCTTATTTCATTCTTAATCAAGATGTCGTTGAGCTTCTCACTCTTCATGATTGTCTTCACCAACTTAGAAGCTGCTACGAGTGTCTTTGCGTTATCCGAAAAGATTTTTGATGACCTTCCTCTTCTTGCTATTAGTTCCCTTAGGCTTGGCTTGAATTGCTCGACAGTAATATCTCTGACAACTTGTATGAAAACTGCTCTCGTTAAACTGCAAGCAAATAACAATATATATGCCTTCCCTTCAGACTGGGCTTTCTCTCTGTACATGATTGACCCTGCATAATCAAGGCCGACGACCTCAAATGGCCTTGAACCTTCAGTTCGGTCCCTTGGTAGGTTTCCTAGAGGTGCATGGAATCTTCTGCATCCTCTGCAGTTATGTCTTAGCTTCTTTACAAGCTGTCTGAGTCGTGGTACCCAGTATTTCAGTCGTACCTCCGTCATTGTCTCATTTCTTGGAAGATAAACTGGGTAATTGCCTTTAATTCGTCCTTTGCCCTCGGAGATGTCTTGTTCGTTCTTCTGTAGGTTCAATGCTTGTCTGTCATGTTCAAACATGTCAGTTCCGAACTCTGCGTATCCACCAGTTTATCTGTTCTTGGATTTCTTCTGTTGTGAGCAATCCTCTGCGTCGTTCAGCTTCATTTGCTCTGCAGTTGTCAGTGAATCTCTTACTCCAGCCTGTTACACGCATTGTCTTTCTGAAACAGAAGTTGTCCAGGATCTGATCCATTTGATCATTCTTGACACTGACTACTCTGAAGATATCTTTGAGTGGTCTCGCTTCAGCCTCTGTCGCTTCAATTGCTCTTGTTGTGATCTCGGTCGGCCATCTATCCTTGTTTCCTAACCATTCAGGGCCGCTAAACCATTGAGATGGGATTTTATTGTCCTGGGAGCCTCTACTTCCAATATCTGCTGGATTCTCTTTTGTGCCCATGTCTCCAGACTATGAAATCTTTCAGTCGAATCTGTCTCACTCGATTTTCAACAAAACTGTTTGTATTCACTAGAACCCTTAATCCAGTGTAAGGCGACTGTGCTGTCTAACAAACCATAGCAAGATTTGACTGGCAATTCATCAAGAGCCGCTGTGACATTTGATATCAAATTAGCTGCCATGTGACCGGCAGTAAGCTCTAGCCTCGGTATAGTGAGTCCCTTCTTTGCCACTCTTGATTTGGCAGTTAAGAGTCCCTGGCTGACTCCTGAATTCAGGCAAACAACGATGTAGACTGCTGCTGAGGTCCCATAACTATTTGAATCTCCAAAGGCATGTAATTCAATACTCTCTATGGGCTCTACTGCACAAGTAATACTTCTTGGTATTTCGATTCTACTTGGTAAATTTTTGATCCAAGATGTCCATCTTCTCTGCAAGGATTCAGGCAGCACTGCATCCCATGGTACTTTCATGTTGCATACATCTCTGTAAATCAGTTTTCCTACCAGCGCTGTATGAGAAACGATACCCAATTGATCGTACACTGAATCTATGTTTTGTAATACAGATCTCTTTGTTATATTATCTTGTTTCTCTGGAAAGTCTACTCCAATGGTATTATCAATTTTGTTCCAGATAAGGCCTAGTAGTTTTGTTTCCTCTTTCTTCACACCAAGTTGACTTTTGGCATAGCTTTGTTCACTAGAATCTGTACTTTCTGTGACTCTTTTCTGATCCTCTACATCTGGCAAATTCGAGTGCCATTTATGCAACTCGAACCCTGCATCTTTGAATATGGTGATGGCTGTATATTTCAACTTTTACATGACTTCCTTTGACTCCCCAGACAACAATGTACTATCAACGTAAATACTACGCTTTATTTCCTTCACCTCATCTGGGTACTCTGCTTCTTTGCTGTTCAAGTGTTGTTCTATTGTACCCCCAAGTATTAAAGGTGACTGATTCGACCTCCAGTTGTTTTTGTTTTGTGAATAAAAATTGTTCTTCCTCCTCACATTGTTCTTGTTCTTTTATTTCTTTCAAGGCTGCTTTCATTTTCGCCATGATTGGATTAAATTCCTTGACATTCTTGTCTATGCTCGAACTCCAAGCTCGGATTTCTTGCGGTTCATTGTCCTCTTCGATCTTTGCTTCTTGGACTATGGTTCTTAGTTCCAACATCTCTTCGATTCTCGTTCCGTAGATGTTAAGTGGTCTCCTGATTGCTTATCGCGGGTTTCTAGGAACAGCTTTGTTTTCTTGCAAGCGGCCTGAATATCAAGGTCTCGCCTCGCCATTTTGGGGCGCCACTGTGTCGCAATTATACCAGGTTGCAGTATACGAGAACAAAAACTCACGATCTATTATTTCCAATGTTTCATTACATAACAAAACATCAAAACTAGAACTCACATTTTACTCTCAACTCTCGAATCAACGCTTAAGGTTATGCAATATCAAAGCTTAAAAAATAGTCTGAGAAAGTCCA
Organism: Chrysaora quinquecirrha; assembly: GCA_014526335.1. Classification (NCBI taxonomy): domain Eukaryota; kingdom Metazoa; phylum Cnidaria; class Scyphozoa; order Semaeostomeae; family Pelagiidae; genus Chrysaora; species Chrysaora quinquecirrha. The sequence goes on along the minus strand of JACTAT010000024.1, from coordinate 1,161,408 downwards.
TTGTCTCTACTTCCGCTGGAATGTCTATTGACTATGTCTCTTCTTTAGACACAGGGTTATTCAGTTTCCAACATCGTGGTACGAGAATGTAATTCGCGCAATAAAATTGTAAAATCACGCACCACAATTGTAATGTCGCGCAACCAAAATTTAACGTCGTTAAAAGAAAATGTAAATCGTACAATAAAATTGTAAAATCACGCAACAAAATTGTTCAGTCATGCAACCAAAATGTAACGTCGCGAAACGAAAAGTAAAATTGCGCAATAAAATTGTAAAATCACGCACAAAAATTGTATTGTCGCGCAACCAAAATGTAACGTCGTTAAAAGAAAATGTAAATCGTACAATAAAATTGTAAAATCACGCAACAAAATTGATCAGTCATGCAACCAAAATGTAACGTCGTGAAACGAAAATGTAAAATCGCGTAATAAAATTGTAAAATCACGCACCAAAATTGTAAAGTCGCGCAACCAAAATGTAATGTCGTTAAACGAAAATGTAAAATCGTACAATAAAATTGTAAAATCACGCAACAAATTTGTTCAGTCATGCAACCAAAATGTAATGTCGTGAAAGGAAGATGTAAAATTGCGCAATGAATTGTATAACCACACAACAAAGTTGTAAGGTCTTGCAACGAAAATGTAAAGTCGTGGAACGAAAATGTAAAATCGTACAATAAAATTGTGAAATCACGCAACAAAATTGTAAAGTCGTCCAACCAAAATGTAACGTCGTGGAACAAAAATGTAAAATCGTACAACAAAATTGTAAAATCACGCAACAAAATGTAAAGTCATGCAACCAAAATGTAACGCCATGGAACCAAAATGTAAAATCGCGCAATAAAATTGTAAAATCACGCAACAAATTTGTAAAGTGGCGCAGCCAAAATGTAACGTCGTAGAACGAAAATGTAAAATCACGCAGTAAAAATGTAAAATCGCGCAACAAATTTGTATAATCATGCAACAAACTTGTAAAATCACGCAACAATATTGTATAATCGTGCAACAAACTTGTAAAATCGTGCAACCAAAATGTAATGTAAAATCGTACAATAAAATTGTAAAATCACGCAACAAATTTGTTCAGTCATGCAACCAAAATGTAATGTCGTGAAAGGAAGATGTAAAATTGCGCAATAAATTGTATAACCACACAACAAAGTTGTAAGGTCGTGCAACGAAAATGTAAAGTCGTGGAACGAAAATGTAAAATCGTACAATAAAATTGTGAAATCACGCAACAAAATTGTAAAGTCGTCCAACCAAAATGTAACGTCGTGGAACAAAAATGTAAAATCGTACAACAAAATTGCAAAATCACGCAACAAAAATGTAAAGTCATGCAACCAAAATGTAACGCCATGGAACCAAAATGTAAAATCGCGCAATAAAATTGTAAAATCACGCAACAAATTTGTAAAGTGGCGCAGCCAAAATGTAACGTCGTAGAACGAAAATGTAAAATCACGCAGTAAAAATGTAAAATCGCGCAACAAAATTGTATAATCATGCAACAAACTTGTAAAATCACGCAACAATATTGTATAATCGTGCAACAAACTTGTAAAATCGTGCAACCAAAATGTAATGTGGTGGAACAGAAATGTAAAATCGTAAAGTAATCCGAATTTTGCAGAAAAATAACTTTGAGTGGTCTCGCTTCAGCCTCTGTCGCTTCAATTGCTCTTGTTGTGATCTCGGTCGGCCATCTATCCTTGTTTCCTAACCATTCAGGGCCGCTAAACCATTGAGATGGGATTTTATTGTCCTGGGAGCCTCTACTTCCAATATCTGCTGGATTCTCTTTTGTGCCCATGTCTCCAGACTATGAAATCTTTCAGTCGAATCTGTCTCACTCGATTTTCAACAAAACTGTTTGTATTCACTAGAACCCTTAATCCAGTGTAAGGCGACTGTGCTGTCTAACAAACCATAGCAAGATTTGACTGGCAATTCATCAAGAGCCGCTGTGACATTTGATATCAAATTAGCTGCCATGTGACCGGCAGTAAGCTCTAGCCTCGGTATAGTGAGTCCCTTCTTTGCCACTCTTGATTTGGCAGTTAAGAGTCCCTGGCTGACTCCTGAATTCAGGCAAACAACGATGTAGACTGCTGCTGAGGTCCCATAACTATTTGAATCTCCAAAGGCATGTAATTCAATACTCTCTATGGGCTCTACTGCACAAGTAATACTTCTTGGTATTTCGATTCTACTTGGTAAATTTTTGATCCAAGATGTCCATCTTCTCTGCAAGGATTCAGGCAGCACTGCATCCCATGGTACTTTCATGTTGCATACATCTCTGTAAATCAGTTTTCCTACCAGCGCTGTATGAGAAACGATACCCAATTGATCGTACACTGAATCTATGTTTTGTAATACAGATCTCTTTGTTATATTATCTTGTTTCTCTGGAAAGTCTACTCCAATGGTATTATCAATTTTGTTCCAGATAAGGCCTAGTAGTTTTGTTTCCTCTTTCTTCACACCAAGTTGACTTTTGGCATAGCTTTGTTCACTAGAATCTGTACTTTCTGTGACTCTTTTCTGATCCTCTACATCTGGCAAATTCGAGTGCCATTTATGCAACTCGAACCCTGCATCTTTGAATATGGTGATGGCTGTATATTTCAACTTTTACATGACTTCCTTTGACTCCCCAGACAACAATGTACTATCAACGTAAATACTACGCTTTATTTCCTTCACCTCATCTGGGTACTCTGCTTCTTTGCTGTTCAAGTGTTGTTCTATTGTACCCCCAAGTATTAAAGGTGACTGATTCGACCTCCAGTTGTTTTGTTTTGTGAATAAAATTGTTCTTCCTCCTCACATTGTTCTTGTTCTTTTATTTCTTTCAAGGCTGCTTTCATTTTCGCCATGATTGGATTAAATTCCTTGACATTCTTGTCTATGCTCGAACTCCAAGCTCGGATTTCTTGCGGTTCATTGTCCTCTTCGATCTTTGCTTCTTGGACTATGGTTCTTAGTTCCAACATCTCTTCGATTCTCGTTCCGTAGATGTTAAGTGGTCTCCTGATTGCTTATCGCGGGTTTCTAGGAACAGCTTTGTTTTTCTTGCAAGCGGCCTGAATATCAAGGTCTCGCCTCGCCATTTTGGGGCGCCACTGTGTCGCAATTATACCAGGTTGCAGTATACGAGAACAAAAACTCACGATCTATTATTTCCAATGTTTCATTACATAACAAAACATCAAAACTAGAACTCACATTTTACTCTCAACTCTCGAATCAACGCTTAAGGTTATGCAATATCAAAGCTTAAAAAATAGTCTGAGAAAGTCCATTGTCTCTACTTCCGCTGGAATGTCTATTGACTATGTCTCTTCTTTAGACACAGGGTTATTCAGTTTCCAACATCGTGGTACGAGAATGTAATTCGCGCAATAAAATTGTAAAATCACGCACCACAATTGTAATGTCGCGCAACCAAAATTTAACGTCGTTAAAAGAAAATGTAAATCGTACAATAAAATTGTAAAATCACGCAACAAAATTGTTCAGTCATGCAACCAAAATGTAACGTCGCGAAACGAAAAAGTAAAATTGCGCAATAAAATTGTAAAATCACGCACAAAAATTGTATTGTCGCGCAACCAAAATGTAACGTCGTTAAAAGAAAATGTAAATCGTACAATAAAATTGTAAAATCACGCAACAAAATTGATCAGTCATGCAACCAAAATGTAACGTCGTGAAACGAAAATGTAAAATCGCGTAATAAAATTGTAAAATCACGCACCAAAATTGTAAAGTCGCGCAACCAAAATGTAATGTCGTTAAACGAAAATGTAAAATCGTACAATAAAATTGTAAAATCACGCAACAAATTTGTTCAGTCATGCAACCAAAATGTAATGTCGTGAAAGGAAGATGTAAAATTGCGCAATGAATTGTATAACCACACAACAAAGTTGTAAGGTCTTGCAACGAAAATGTAAAGTCGTGGAACGAAAATGTAAAATCGTACAATAAAATTGTGAAATCACGCAACAAAATTGTAAAGTCGTCCAACCAAAATGTAACGTCGTGGAACAAAAATGTAAAATCGTACAACAAAATTGTAAAATCACGCAACAAAAATGTAAAGTCATGCAACCAAAATGTAACGCCATGGAACCAAAATGTAAAATCGCGCAATAAAATTGTAAAATCACGCAACAAATTTGTAAAGTGGCGCAGCCAAAATGTAACGTCGTAGAACGAAAATGTAAAATCACGCAGTAAAAATGTAAAATCGCGCAACAAATTTGTATAATCATGCAACAAACTTGTAAAATCACGCAACAATATTGTATAATCGTGCAACAAACTTGTAAAATCGTGCAACCAAAATGTAATGTAAAATCGTACAATAAAATTGTAAAATCACGCAACAAATTTGTTCAGTCATGCAACCAAAATGTAATGTCGTGAAAGGAAGATGTAAAATTGCGCAATAAATTGTATAACCACACAACAAAGTTGTAAGGTCGTGCAACGAAAATGTAAAGTCGTGGAACGAAAATGTAAAATCGTACAATAAAATTGTGAAATCACGCAACAAAATTGTAAAGTCGTCCAACCAAAATGTAACGTCGTGGAACAAAAATGTAAAATCGTACAACAAAATTGCAAAATCACGCAACAAAAATGTAAAGTCATGCAACCAAAATGTAACGCCATGGAACCAAAATGTAAAATTTCAAACAAAATTTAAGTTTTTATTTTAAACAGCAATGTTTGAGTTTCAATTGTGGCGCCAAATATTTACATGAGGAAAATTTCATCAGGCCAAAGATACTCTTTATTATCACCATAAAGTCTCTCTTTCTATTTTCAATCTCTTATTATAATTTCTATGTTCTAACTTCCTCACTTTTTAAATAGCTACCCGCAGTTCACTGTTACATTATTGCTTATTTATTTTATTGAAGTTTTGTTGTGGCCAGAAGTTGTGCATCCTTGCTCTTCTATGAGGACAAACATAATTTGAAAGATAGAAATAAGAATTACTAAGATCCAACGATATTGAGAAAATTGTTACTTGTACAAAGCAAACATTAAAAAATTGGAAGGGAAATAGAAAAGCGATATACTTACCAAAATGCAAAATGTGTACAAAAACAGCAGTATCCTTGCAGACAAGAAAATTCGTTACACTTCCCAAGGAGAACCAACGGATCAAAGAGCTTTCTGATTGGTTACGTGGTTTTTCAAAGTCTTTATTCGCGGGAACATGGAATTTTACTTACTTCTGAGTCATTTTTTTGTGAAAACTATGTATATACCTGTCGTTGTTGAGCCCCCGTTATGGCATTTCGATACTTGTGCTCGATTTTAATAGTGTTGGTTAATATTTAGAATTGGTTCTTAAATTTTTATGATCAATAAATAGAGATCCAAAAAACCCCTCCGCTCCACATATGTTAGTGAATATCCTTCAGGGATCATGGGTTCTTCAATAAACCTTTGGAAGTCTCTCTGTCTGCCCTTCAAAAGGAAGGAGTAGTGACCAACAGCCATTATTTCTGCTTTTCTTTAAAAAAAAACTCCAGCCAGTGAAAAAAATGAAACAAGAAACGATAATGCTTGGTTTCAGGGCCCCTTGAGAACCAGTTTTTTGCTGAAGGGCGACCCGTCGAATGAAATGAAATGCTCGCACCTCGCACTACGACAATTCATGTTCGCTGCTATTATGACAATTCATAATCGCAGATGTGGTATCGCTTCCAACAATTTTATATTATGCTGCGCTACAATTTCTTAATAAGTGAGTAATTCGTCTGAATTTAGTTTCTTAAAGTTCTAATGTGAACTTTCTTTCCCAGGGTACTGATTCGATGCATTGTGCAATGCATTAAAAAAGTATCATCATTTGGCAGAAAACAACGCAGAATCTTGCCAATAATTTTTTTTTTTGAAATGCCCTACTTTTACAAAGGGATCATACATTGTTTCTTGCGTGTTTTCGGCAAGGAGAATGAAATGCTCTGCATGTTATACAGTTTAATTCCTCAAAATTCGTTTGTCTCGTTAAGATGTGACAGAAAGGGACTTATACACTGACTGTATCTTCTGGCAAAATAGATATGTTACTTCCCTTTAAAACTTCTCTTACGAAACTTGTTGACAGGCCTTTTCGAAAACAAGTTCGCTATGAAATTTGCATAGGTACAGAAGAACAATTCAGCGGAAAACCTGAAAGTTGTCGCCCAGCCATAAAAAAGGCCAATTTTGCCCCAATTTGCTCAAACTCTGATGCGATAACTCAAATGGACTCTGTAACTACTGGTCACCATATACATAATCAATGCCTTAACCTTATCTGTACTGGGGCATTTAAGATCGACATTGTATTTGGGGGGCCTTGTTCTCAAAAACTATACATGGTATGATAACCAAACGTGGTACAAAGTATCTCATGGTAATGATCATCCTAAATATAGTTTCGGAATTTAATTAGTCACGTGAAATGTTCAACGCGTTTTTGGTTATTTTTCATGGAAAAGTAGCTTTATCGTAACAAGAGCTGTTTTTATTGAGAAATATTTTTCTAAAGCAGTGCAAAATGATTTAATTTAAAAAAGAAATGACATTCTAGCAATACTCTTTAATTTTTAAGAGATCGTACAAGATTTTTACAAATAATGAACATTTTATGTCTGAAGGACATAATGAGAGGATGGAACGCATTTAAGGATGGAGGGATGTATGTATAGACGCTTTTTCCTGCCAAAAAGTGTAACAAAAGATAAACCACAAATACTAGGAAGTAAATTTTGAAGTCGCCGTAATTTGATGTTATAACATTTAGATGAGTCATTGTGGTTGAAGTTTTTGCAGAAAATTCTCGAAGCTCAGTTTTTTCATAATCAATTCTCAAAGCTTTTGTATTTCCATGTTGCATAATAAAATACTTTTATTAGCCTTTTGCGTTGCGCATGTTGTTGTCGATGTCGATGTCATATTTATTTGAGAGGGTTGTTGTCGTCAGAAGATTCTCAGGTTCTAATGCGTGTAAATTTTCGTGTAAAGAGGGGAGGAAGTTGTGGCGCAATAGAAATTCCTGCTGATCTCGTGTAATTTTGTATATTTTTACTGTCATCATCATCATCATCATCATCATCATAATCATGATCGTCGTCATCATCTTGTTCAACATCATCATCATCTTGAACATCATCATCATCATTACCATTATCAACATCATCGTCGTCGTTGTCATCACTGTCATGATTACGTGATTATCATGATTATTATCGTACTCGAGCACTATAGATCCTGCAGAAGCAGCAAAACTGGAACTGGCTAAAGCTAGAAAGACGATGATGATAACGACAATGAACATGATCACGATGATGATGCTAATGATAATGTTGATGTTGATGATGATGATGATGATGATGATGATGATGATGATAATGATGCTAATGACAATGATGATGTTGATGATGATGATGATGATGATTATGATGATGATGATGATGATGATGATGATGATGATGATGATGATGATAATGATGATGACTTTTGTTGTTACAAAAAGTTTTTTCATCGCTGGAGTCGGAAAAGCCTTTTTTGTTCACAACAGTACTGTAGTATTGTATTTGAGCGTGAAGTTGAGAGATAAGACACAGTCGAACGCTGCCAATAAATATAACGTTGGGAAAGGTATACATTGTCTGGAAAGCATGTTTCATTTTGATATCTCAAAATATCTTGTAAGAAAGTCTACATCACAACTAAATTGTATTCATGTAATCGTGATGGCTCTGCAACAAAGCGGGAATGTAGCAGGAACTGGGGGAACGTGGTGGGAATCACCGGGAATGAAGGGGGAACAACGAGAACGAAGCTGGAATGACCGGGATTGGCAGGATCACATTTTATTTTCATTCAAAATTTGATTCTAAATTGCCAGAAGTAACATCTGTTTGCAACTTGAACAAGTACTTTTAATAAGAGAGGGTCTCTCTTTTTCAAAGTATTCAATGAGACACCAAGTCATGGTGACATCTACCAAGACTTTAGAATTCAACAGGAAGAACGACATTATTTCAGATTGTGCTTTATTTTCAAGTACAAGCTGGCAACAACAGAACAAAAATTTTAAACGTAGCAAAAAACTATAACTAAAACTGTCGACCACCGTCTACTAAAAACTGAAACATGTATAAAAATGTATTAAATTGAATTAAATCCTTAATATACCAAATGTATAACAAGAAATACATTTAGAAAGATCGCTGCGTGTACGGCACCTACAGATTAACCTATACATTAATCTTTTCATGTGTTCAAAATTATTAGTAAATTTTTGCAAACAAATGCACTTTTTCCTTTGTTGAAGGCCAAAAAACAGTCAAATGGCACGATTAGTGTGTCTCAAAGAACTAACTGCAAGCTACGAAATCGTGTAGGAGCGGGAAACAATACATTCTGTCTGATGATTTCTTGTTTTGTTTTCAAATTAGTTTGCTAATAATTTTTCAGGGGCTGATTTTCTTATTTGAAAAATCACTTAAATTGGCTGCAGATAGTCTATTCTGAGTATATGGAAAACATAGCAGATGCTTACTGTAACTTAATTGAATGAATTCACAAAACGAAGAGACAACTAATACAAGTTCATCAAAAGTTGTTCCTTATAATATTTGAAAGAGATTTACGCTCTTAGGTGCCAACCAAACTCAGCTTCAAGTCTTGCTATGTGCTCTCTAGTAAGTAGGGGAATGAACTCGTTTGGAACTAGGAGCATTGAGCACTGGAACTGAGGATATCTCTTCTTCACACAAGTAAATCTGAAATGAAAATGGACATTTTGCTCACGCTCAGACCATTGCTGTATTCCAGTCTTCTGGTCCCTGAAAGATCTTATATCTCGATAAACAACGACGATGTCATCTGGCTGCACAAGTGGAGGATTACGAATTACATTTCCGCGCCCATAGCAGCGTGAAATTATTGTGCCGACAAGCCACTTCAACGTGAAAGGATGGGCAGGAAACATCCGTGCAGGGTGGATTGGACTTGACTGCATTGGTTGACTAGTTGTTGTAACTGCTGTTGCAACCCCGGGGATAACATGTGGAAATTGAGCAGATGTTGATATCGTCGGGTACAAGCTTGGAATGCCAGGTATATCAATTCTGATATGGCCAGAAGTCGCAACGTTATTACATTGAGGTTGTGGCTGTATTGGCTGCGAGCACACTTGGGCTTGTTGTTCTACAGCCGGCTGTGGAAGGTTACCTGGAATAACTGATGTTCTTGCTCTTGGTGCTATGCCGGTACCAGCACCTCTCGTATCGATGTCGTCGAGCAAATCAACGTCGAGCAAATCAACTTGCTCGGTAATGGCCGGCCGTTTTCTGTTGGACTTTTTTCTATCGCTTGGTTTTTTGCCTGCACTTGCAGGTCCCCCAGAGAGCGCCATGTCTGTGCTTTTTGGCCCAAGTTTGGCCTTTTTGTACCAGTTTATCAATTCTGCTACGCATCCTTTCAAGTGAGCAACTGCTAGAATGTGCTCGCAGAACTTAGTTGAACGATGTACACAAGCTCTGTCGCACACAAGAGAATTTCCTTTTCCTGGGGTAACTACGTGAACATTATTGGTTGCTCCGGCAACTATAAAGGAACCATTTACTGCACCTGGTTTAGGAACAACCAAATTTGGATTACCTATTAGATGAGTTGCTTTCCGGAAAATAGACTCAAGAACAGGCTTTGGAATATTTGTTATGCCAGATTCCGACGCTGTCATAGCAAGGCTTGGTTTAATTGTTTCCACAGGAGCAGAAGCTTTTGGGGGCTCTTTTTGTATTGCAAACGGAGCTGTTATCGGGATAACATTATCAGCATAACTAGTCTGCTCTTCCATGCCAATGCCTCTAAATTTTTCAATGACTTTCAACCGTTGAGCATGATTCAGTTGCTCCCACTTCCTGATACCAGGAACAAGATTGGCAAACTCATCACGAACTTTGTATGGTCCTTTGCCAAACAGGGCACGATCTTCATTTCGATGCTGTGCTTCAACAAGGTTTTTTATCTCGGCTACAAATTCATGTGGACGTTTAGCTTCAAAATGCAGTCCATACTTAATCATGAAATTACCTGCTTCCACGTCAATGTTTGTATACTGCAATGGTGGGTCACCCAGACCAGCTTCTATGCGGATCTTCTTCAACATGGATTCCTTGATGATATCAGCCTGGAAGAAAAACATTTAATTACATACTTGACTTCAAATCCTGAAAAAATTTTAAAGATGACTGTGTATCAGAAGCCAACTCTAAGCTGTCAAATTTATAAGAAGCTGCTTTATTCATATATCTACAGTCCATGACAAGGTAGACAGATTTTCTGAAACTCTAGCCAAGTAGATCAAACATTTCTTTGTTAAACATAAATCTCCCTACAAATGTGAGGACTACCCCGTATTGACAAATCTCCGCATGCTTTTTTGACTAACCTTGAAAAAACCTGAATAATATGAATTTGGCTTATCTTTTTAGCCATGTTTTGGCACCCTACTTCTTTTTGGAGAATTCAGTGCCAATTCAAGGTAAGGTTATTTCTATGATAACCAGCTATATCGATTTCAGGCGCCAAAACATTTTTATACAACAGGCTTTGAGAAGAATATTTTCTCCCTTTGTCAAAAGATTGTCTCATTACAGTACCAAACGTACGTACCTTTTCTTTCTTGAACCATTCGTAAAAGGAATTGCCTGATTTACAATTTTCTCGTTGATTCCACACAGCTTTTAATTTGTCTAGTTTTCGATCGAATTCTTCTTCGGTATCGCAGTCAACGAGACCATAGTACTTAACGTGTTCTACTTGCTTTCCAAAAATTTCTTCAATGATTACTTTCACGTCTGTGCTATTGAAACTTCTTTTTCCGAGTTCTCTCTTCAGATTGTCTTTGACATGCAGGAAACAGCGTTGAAAAACGGCAATTCTAAAGTTTCTCTTCAGACCATTGATGAGACCTCTCTCTCCGTCCGTACCACATGCTAATATTCCTTCAAGCTCCGGTTGTTCAGTAATGAGCGTGTTTGCAAAATTTGAGTAGGTTTTCCAAATTTTATTCTGGTGAAGCATAATCGGGCCAATGAAGACTGGGCTTTTGTTGGTTTTCTTGCAACGCAGCTTAAGATTCCTGTACGTAGTTACTGTGAGACTGAGATTTGTATCTATCACATTGAATGTCGGGTCAATAGCAAATACAGAGAATTCACGGGGATTGGTGCAGAAAGTGACGAGATCTTTTAATTGTCTGTCGTTAGCAAGAACCAGGAATAAATCAGGATGAATTTTACATTCTCTTATGAAAATAGATCCTTTTGAATCCTGTTCTTCTCTTTTGGCTCGCTCTAGCATAATCCAGATGTCATTTGCAATAGTGCTCCCCTTCTTCACTATCTCATCTCTAGCAAGGGACTCTCTCTTCCTTTTTGCATCGTACCTTGCGTTATATAAATCCTGGGGACCTCTCGGCAACTTATCAAGACTTTCGGCTCCAACTACATCTCCAAGAGAGCAATATATGTCATCCAAAATTTCCTTCGGTGTCAACTGCCTTTCCAAAAGTGAGGATTTCATCGCATGCAGCGTACTTGGTGTAATGCGCCTCTATGGTGAATTGCCTTTCGAATTCCCATGTGGACGTAAGCTGGGTACAGGGTGTTCATCCTTTTCAAATTGATAATGAACGAAAACATTATTCTTTCTGACTCCTTTAATATCTAAAAAATGAAACAATAATCGTTTTTGTTTACAATATTTACACTGATCAATAAAAGTTAAGACAAGCGAAATCTAGTTTTCAAACATGTTCAAATCCCAAATATCAAAATCGAAAATTTGCGAAGAAATGTTTTTTTTGGTTTGTCTATTGAGGATCATATTAAGATGTGAACAGGTTATTTGATAGGCGACGATTCATGCGATGAAGTACTTGTCTCGTCATCGGGAAAAGTGATTTGTAAGATTGTCAGCCATTTTCTATTGGAATGACGGAAGAATATTGTTCTATTTAATAATGGTCCGTTAGCTTATTATCCAACGCAGGGGAGGGAGGGGGATGCTGTTTTCGGTCATTCCAAAGAGGCAACTCGAAACCTAAATGGTGTCAGGCATAAATTTTTCCACAAGTGGCATACCACAATTGATGGGATATATATTTATATATTCATGACAAATATATGGTGTCAGGCATATATTTGTACTAGTAAGTAGTATCATGAGGTTTGGATGGGTTTAGCGGCGTAGAGCGTGGTCTTGAATTGTTTCCCCTTCAAAGCATGTAATGGAAATTTATACCAGGTATTCTGATGCTACGAGAGAAACTAAAAAAGAAAAGCGTAACTCTCACCTTCCAAGATTGCTATGGTTTTATGAACTTCATCATCTGACTTGTTAACATAGTATATTCGTTTTAGAGAAAACACATCGTTCTCGTTCTCCGCAGAAATGCTTTCAGTTCTGCACAGCGATATTGAGTTGCCACCACCGCCAGCCTCTCTTTCAACATGGTAGAGTCGTGAAGGAGAGCCTACACGTTTCCAGGACCTCATGGAGTCGCACTTGACGTCATCAAAAAATTTCAAACCGGATGTGTCGATGACAAATGAGACATTATGTGCTACATTGGAAGGGATTCCAGTGCATAAATTTTGAGGCTCCAGATCAAGCAAAAAGATGGAGATGAGCTCCTTGGCGGTATACGATGTCTTTCTTCTATGAAACACTGGGGTTTTAGTGTTCCCATTGTATGGTTCACCAAGTGGAATCAGATGGGTGCCTGAAGCAGCTTTCGAAGAATATTTCCTACAAGGCAAGATTTACATTCATACAAATTACTCTTTTTGGTTTTGTTTTTTATGATTGGAAACTGAGACTCTTGGAATATGAGTGACACGCAGCAGTCAGTAAAAAGTAAACACTAATTTCATTGTCTGAGCTGAGCTCGCAACCAAGACTAAGGCATCAAACCATAGAGAACCGAGTACATCCAAACCTGTTGATGGTATACAGTAACACAGTTCAAGGACGATAACAATGAAGTAAATGCAACCAGTGTTATAAGCCCAAATGTAAAGCACTTCTTGGCAATATTTGGGGCAACTGCCCAGAATCTACTTGAAACCCTAGTCAAGAAATCAGAAATGGAGCAGGGTAGATATCTGTACATGAAAACAACAAAAAGGCCTACAAAGAACAATATAAATAATTTACTCTTGTTTTGGAACATAATATTTGTCAACTGTTGCATATCACTTATTTCCCATTCAGAAAAAATGATACACAGTCTTAGTTGTGAGCCTTGTTTAATTCATCTAAGCAGAAGCAAATTGATGACCTAGTTCTTATTGACATACCATGCTGGCTTTGTGTAAGTAATTTCCAGTCCTGCATCTGATTCGCTTGTGCTTGTTGAACTGTCATCATTTGAATTCAATACTGTAGACCTTCAAAGATAAATGAAAAGTGGTTCAGAAGAGTCAGAATTGAATTCATAAATGAGCATGATTGACAAGTTGGTAACAGAAGAAATCAACATTTCAAGACTTGTGTACTTACTTTCCTGCCTTTGCGTATGTTATTTCAAGTTCTGCAGTTGATCCACTGCTACTTAGGTTATTCTTTTCTGGTTCAATATGAATGTCTTTAGACCTGGATGAGATTTAAGTGAAAGGGGTATAAATTATGATACCATGCTGAACTATGAGAACCATTCTTCTTAAAACAAATAGGGCAAAAAGGAAATAACATTTTGCCTACATATAATTTAATTACCAGAACCAAAATCTAATGACTGAAATTAAATGCCAAAGACCAAACAGTTTCACAAATTTCATATTTTCAAAACATACCGTGTATCCATAACAGAAACCTCAACAAAAGACGGTGTACATGAAAGAGGGACATTGGAACTGGACAGCCGTTTTGAAATCCACTGTAAGAGACTTATTGCTGACCCAGATCTTACAACAGCTCCATTGCCATTTCCTCCAAGACAAACGCTTATAGGATGTGTTTCCACAACAAATAAATGTCTTCCAGATGCTAAAACAACAAAAATGTATTGGGAAGCTTGAAAAATGGAGCACTTTACACATCCTGACATTTGAGCAGAACTTTTCATGCGGTCAAGTTCTTTTGTGGCACATTCTTGGAATGAGTAGTCATAAAGCTTCTCATTGTTCACAACTTTTTCCGAGTAACATAATGTATTGCTCAGTAGATTATGGTCTTTCAGAATCTTTGCTGCTTCATAGATGTCATACATATCAGGACCACGAAATTTATTGAATCTGCCTGGAAAATTGTTTATTACCTCAGATGCCAGATCGACAAGCTCAGTCTCCCACACTTCAATTTTTTTTGATTGTGACAATATTTGATCAATTATGCCAATGGAAAGGAAAGCACATGCATTAGTACCATCATTTGTTGGAATAATTGCCTCTCCTAGTAATTGACTGTCTCTTATTTGCTGTGCAACTTCTGCATCACTTCTTTCTAATGCCGATGCTTGGGAGACATTAAGATTGAAAATATCCACAACTTCTTCCTCATGTATTGTGGCTTCTAGTGAGCTAATAAGGCTTCGTAATTCAGGATTGAACTTTAAGTTGTCATATATAATTTTCCTCAGCTTCTGGTTATAGCTTGATTGAACTTGAAAATATTTTTCAGAACCAGAGGGAAGCTGTTGTGCAATCAAAATCTCTTTAAGGACGTCTTCAAGCTCCACTACATGACCTTTTTTTTTCTTGATGTAGTCATCAATTTCAAACTGATATGGATAACGCTGATCTGGGTTAATCGTGACAAATATGGTTAGAAGCAGTGCCCAAATATCAACTGCTTTCAACTGATCAATGTTGGCTGAAGCTAACCTGAAGTTATCGATGTAAACTTCAGGGGCCATGAAAGCAGGGCTTCCTCGATTTAGACATTTCGTTTGGGTGTTTGTGACCATGGCCTTTGTGGCACAAAGTTTTGATCTGCCTTCGCCAAAATCACCCAGTTTGGAAACAATTGGGGATTTTGCAAACAACTCTTCACAATTTCCCATACTTGCAGCATAATGAAGATTTGAAACAAGGACATTTGCAGGTTTGATGTCTCTATGGACAATGTTCAAATTGTGAAGGTAGTTGACAGCACTGATAATGTCACCTGCAATAAAATTGCTCACACCTGGAAAGAACGTGACCAGATCTTCTTCATCAAGGTAATGTAAGAATTGCTGCAATGTGTGCACAGTCTTGTTGCGATTGAAAGGAGAAAATTTGAATTCACAGTATTCCATCATAATAGAAAGTGGCTTGTCACATACTGCCATAAACTTGACTATGTTTTTGCAACAAATGCCACTCAGAATCTTGGCTTCTTTGGCGAAGGTTTTGCCGTTGATGGATGGATCGTGCAGCTTCTTTACTACAACTGATGATCCCTTGTAGTCACCCTTCTCCACCAAAGCAAAAGAACCATGTCCTGTAAAAAGACAGAGTCATACATTTCCAAATAAAAGGGGATTGCTAATTTGAATTGACATCAATATCTGGCAACTTTGCAAAAGACTGCCATTAATCTTGTTAATTCTACATGTTCATTCTACGCGAGGACTGAGTCTGTACATTTCAGGATTTCAGGATAAAGGTGCAGCATCATCTCGGCATCAGGGACATAACTTACATCACTATGCTTACATCAACATCTCTTGCTTTTTTTTAACCTCGATATATTTCACTGTCAAGTACTCTGCACCACGTTTACCTTACAAAAGTCCTTGTAGGACGTTATTAGAAGTTATAAGTTGTGGCGGTTGTAATAGTAGACTAGGTACCTTATAAATGCAAGTATTGTGTTATAAAGTAAAGAAGGGCTAGATAGTGTAAGCAATCTTACCGATCAGAACTTTGTCCTTCACCTGCGCAATATCAAATCTTGGCAGCTCTGTGGAAAAAATATTTGCGTGCAGGACTTCCCTCTTTGCTGGGATCGATGGCAAACGAAACATGCTTTCAAGTTTCATGTGCCTGACCTGATAAAGTTACCCGGCCATGAGGACACGTGAAGCTTCCCAGAAAAAGATCTAATATTAGAGTGTTATTTTCCCGCCAAACGGAAACGAGGCCACGCGACGCAGGCCAACTCTGGGTCAGCTCGTCAACGCTTCAACGCCCAACGCAAAATGTCCAATGTTCGACTTAAAACAAATAGTAGCTAATAGCTGAACAATAGCTTTTTTAAGACCTGCTTAAATTCACCATGAACAACAACAGCAATTCGCTACACTGACCGTTTGAGCAGCTTTCCAACAACAACAAGAACAAAATATGGTGCTGCGAATACTTATTACACTGAAACCTGTGTAATAAGTCTAACATTAAGTCTTTTCCCACTTTGTTCCCGATGTTCCCGCCTTGTTCCTCATGTTCCCGCTTTGTTCCCGCCTTGTTCCTCATGTTCCCACTTTGTTCCCGCCTTGTTCCTCATGTTCCCACTTTGTTCCCGCCTTGTTCCTCATGTTCCCGCCTTGTTCCTCATGTTCCCGCCTTGCTCCTGCCTTGTTCCTCATGTTCCTACTTTGTTCCTCATGTTCCCGCTTTGTTCCCACCTTGTTCCTCATGTTCCTACTTTGTTCCTCATGTTCCTACTTTGTTCCTCATGTTCCCACTTTGTTCCTACTTTGTTCCTCATGTTCCCACTTTGTTCCCCCCTTGTTCCTCATGTTCCCGCCTTGTTCCTCATGTTCCCACCTTGTTGCTCATGTTCCCGCCCTGTTCCCACATTGTTCCTCATGTTCCTACTTTGTTCCTCATGTTCCTACTTTGTTCCTCATGTTCCCACTTTGTTCCTACTTTGTTCCTCATGTTCCCACTTTGTTCCCCCCTTGTTCCTCATGTTCCCGCCTTGTTCCTCATGTTCCCGCCTTGTTCCTCATGTTCCCGCTTTGTTCCCGCCTTGTTCCTCATGTTCCCACTTTGTTCCCGCCTTGTTCCTCATGTTCCCACTTTGTTCCCGCCTTGTTCCTCATGTTCCCGCCTTGTTCCTCATGTTCCCGCCTTGTTCCTGCCTTGTTCCTCATGTTCCTACTTTGTTCCTCATGCTCCCGCTTTGTTCCTGCCTTGTTCCTCATGTTCCTACTTTGTTCCTCATGTTCCCGCTTTGTTCCCACCTTGTTCCTCATGTTCCTACTTTGTTCCTCATGTTCCTACTTTGTTCCTCATGTTCCCACTTTGTTCCTACTTTGTTCCTCATGTTCCCACTTTGTTCCCCCCTTGTTCCTCATGTTCCCGCCTTGTTCCTCATGTTCCCACCTTGTTCCTCATGTTCCCGCCCTGTTCCTGCCTTGTTCCTCATGTTCCTACTTTGTTCCTCATGTTCCTACTTTGTTCCCGCCTTGTTCCTCATGTTCCTACTTTGTTCCTCATGTTCCTACTTTGTTCCTCATGTTCCTACTTTGTTCCTCATGTTCCCAATTTGTTCCTACTTTGTTCCTCATGTTCCCACTTTGTTCCCCCCTTGTTCCTCATGTTCCCGCCTTGTTCCTCATGTTCCCGCCTTGTTCCTCATGTTCCCGCTTTGTTCCCGCCTTGTTCCTCATGTTCCCACTTTGTTCCCGCCTTGTTCCTCATGTTCCCACTTTGTTCCCGCCTTGTTCCTCATGTTCCCGCCTTGTTCCTCATGTTCCCGCTTTGTTCCCGCCTTGTTCCTCATGTTCCCACTTTGTTCCCGCCTTGTTCCTCATGTTCCCACTTTGTTCCCGCCTTGTTCCTCATGTTCCCGCCTTGTTCCTCATGTTCCCGCCTTGTTCCTGCCTTGTTCCTCATGTTCCTACTTTGTTCCTCATGTTCCCGCTTTGTTCCCACCTTGTTCCTCATGTTCCTACTTTGTTCCTCATGTTCCTACTTTGTTGCTCATGTTCCCACTTTGTTCCTACTTTGTTCCTCATGTTCCCACTTTGTTCCCCCCTTGTTCCTCATGTTCCCGCCTTGTTCCTCATGTTCCCACCTTGTTGCTCATGTTCCCGCCCTGTTCCCACCTTGTTCCTCATGTTCCTACTTTGTTCCTCATGTTCCTACTTTGTTCCTCATGTTCCCACTTTGTTCCTACTTTGTTCCTCATGTTCCCACTTTGTTCCCCCCTTGTTCCTCATGTTCCCGCCTTGTTCCTCATGTTCCCGCCTTGTTCCTCATGTTCCCGCTTTGTTCCCGCCTTGTTCCTCATGTTCCCACTTTGTTCCCGCCTTGTTCCTCATGTTCCCACTTTGTTCCCGCCTTGTTCCTCATGTTCCCGCCTTGTTCCTCATGTTCCCGCCTTGTTCCTGCCTTGTTCCTCATGTTCCTACTTTGTTCCTCATGTTCCCGCTTTGTTCCTGCCTTGTTCCTCATGTTCCTACTTTGTTCCTCATGTTCCCGCTTTGTTCCCACCTTGTTCCTCATGTTCCTACTTTGTTCCTCATGTTCCCACTTTGTTCCTACTTTGTTCCTCATGTTCCCACTTTGTTCCCCCCTTGTTCCTCATGTTCCCGCCTTGTTCCTCATGTTCCCACCTTGTTCCTCATGTTCCCGCCCTGTTCCTGCCTTGTTCCTCATGTTCCTACTTTGTTCCTCATGTTCCTACTTTGTTCCCGCCTTGTTCCTCATGTTCCTACTTTGTTCCTCATGTTCCTACTTTGTTCCTCATGTTCCTACTTTGTTCCTCATGTTCCAGTTGTTCCTGATTTTAGAGATAGCCGTGGAAAAGTGGATAAGTTGATAAGTTGATAAGTGCATAATTATGTGAGTTGATAAGTGGATAAATAGATAACAGGAAAAATGAATGATTAATAAGCTGATAAGTTGATAAGTGGATAAGTGAGAAGGTAAAAAAGTTGAGATGTAAACAAGTGGAGAAAATAATAAATGGATTATTGGAAAAACTGAAAAGTAGATAAGTGGATAAGTGGATAATTGGACAAGTGGATAAGTGTATAAATGGATACGTGGATAAGTGGATATGTGGATAAGTGGATAAGTTAATAAGTGGATTAGTGAATAAGTGGATAAGTGGATAAGTGGATAAGTGGATAAGTGGATATATGGATAGGTGGAAAATTCGATAAATGGATACGTGGATATGTGGATAAGTGGATAAGTGGATAAGTGAAAAAGTATATAACATGATAACTTGATAAATGGATAAGCTGATAAGTTGATAAGTGGATAAGTGGATAAGGGGAGACGTCAAAATATTGATAACTGTATAGGGAAGATGGGTAAATGGATAAGTGTAATAGTGGATAAATTTGTAAGTGGATAAGTGAAGAAGTGAATAAGTGGATAAGTGGATAAATAGATAAGTGGATAAGTGGATAAGTGGATAATTTGATAAGGGGAAAAGTGGATAAGTGGAAAAGTGGATAAGTTGATAAGTTGATAAGTGCATAATTATGTGAGTTGATAAGTGGATAAATAGATAACAGGAAAAATGAATGATTAATAAGCTGATAAGTTGATAAGTGGATAAGTGAGTAGGTAAAAAAATTGAGATGTAAACAAGTGGAGAAAATAATAAGTGGATTATTGCAAAAACTGAAAAGTAGATAAGTGGATAAGTGGATAATTGGACAAGTGGATAAGTGTATAAATGGATACGTGGATAAGTGGATATGTGGATAAGTGGATAACTTGATAAGTGGATTAGTGAATAAGTGGATAAGTGGATAAGTGGATAAGTGGATAAGTGGATATATGGATAGGTGGAAAATTCGATAAATGGATACGTGGATATGTGGATAAGTGGATAAGTGGATAAGTAAAAAAGTATATAACATGATAACTGGATAAATGGATAAGCTGATAAGTTGATAAGTGGATAAGTGGATAAGGGGAGACGTCAAAATATTGATAACTGTTTAGGGAAGATGGGTAAATGGATAAGTGGATTAGTAGATAAGTTTGTAAGTGGATAAGTGAAGAAGTGAAAAAGTTGATAAGTAAATAAGTGGATGAAATAATAAGGGGATAATTGGATAAACTGAAAAGTAGATAAGTGGATAAGTGGATAATTGGATGAATGGATAAGTGTATAAGTGGATATTTGGATAAGTTGATAAGTGGATAAGTGGATAAGTGGATAAGTGGATAGGTGGATAAGTTGATTAGTGGATAATTGGATTAGTGGATAAGTGTATAAGTGGATAGTTGGATAAGTTGATAAGTGGATTGGTGGCTAAGGGGAGACGTCAAAAATTTGATAACTGTATAGTGAAGGTGTGTGATTGGATTAGTGGATAAATGGACAAATAGTTAAGTAGAAAAGTTCATAAATGGATAAGTTGAGAAGTGGATAAGTGGATAAGTGGAGAATTGGAAAAATAGAAAACAGGAGAAATGGATCTATTAATACGCTGATAAGTTGATACGTGGATAAGTGAATAAGTGAATAAGTGGATAAGTTGATTAGTGGATAAGTGGATAGGTGGACAAGTGGATAAGTGGATAAGTGGATAAGTGGATAAGTGGAGAATTTGATAAGTGGAAAAGTGGATAAGTGGATAAGGGGATAAGTAAATAAGTGCATAATTGGATGAGTTGATAAGTGGATAAATAGATAACAGGATAAATGGATGCAATAATAAGTTGATAAGTTGATAAGTGGATAAGTGAGTAGGTGAATCAGTTGATATGTAAATAAGTGGATATATTAGCAAGCGGATAATTGGATAAACTGAAAAGGAGATAAGTGGATAAGTTGATAAGTGGATAAGTGGATAAGTGGATACGTGGATAAGTGGATAATTCGATAAGTAGATAAGTGGATAAGTGGATAAGTGGATAAGTGCATAAGTGGATAAATGGATAAGTTGATAAGTGGATAAGTGGATAGGTGGAAAATTCGATAAGTGGACATGTGGATAAACGGATAAGTGGATAAGTGGATAAGTGGATAAGTGGATAAGTGGATAAGTTGATAAGTGGATAAGTGGATAAGTGGATAAGTGGATAAGTGGATAAGTGGATAGGTGGATAAGTGGATAAGTGGATAAGTTGATAAGTGGATAGGTGGAAAATTCGATAAATGGACACGTGGATAAACGGATAAGTGGATAAGTGGATAAGTGGATAAGTGGATAAGTGGATAAGTGGATAAGTGGATAAATGGACACGTGGATAAACGGATAAGTGGATAAGTGGATAAATGGATAAGTTGAGAAGTGGATCAGTAGATAAGTTTGTAAGTGGATAAGTGAATAGGTGAAAAAATTGATAAGTAAATAATTTGGATAAAATAATAAGCGGATAATAGGATAAATTGAAATGTAGATAAGTGGATAAGTTGATAAGTGGATAAGTGGATAAGTGGATACGTTGATAAGTGGATAAGTGGATAAGTGGATAAGTGGATAAGTGGTTAAGTGGATAAGTGGCTAAGTGGATGATTCGATAAGTGTATAAGTAGCTAAGTGGATAATTCCATAAGTTGATAAGTGGAAAAGTGGATTAGTGAATAAGTGGATAAATGGATAAGTGGATAAGTAGATAAGTAGATAAGTGGATAATTGGATAAGTGGATAAGTGGAAAAAGGGGATAAGAGGACAACTGGATAAGTGGATAAGTTGATAAGTGGGTAAGTGGATAAGTGGATAAGAGGATAAGTGGATAAACTGAAAAGTGGATAAGTGGATACGTGGATAAGTGGATAAGTGGATAAGTGGATAAGTGGATGATTGAGAAGCTGGATAAGTGGATAAGTGGATAAGTGGATAAGTGGATAAGTGGATAAGTGGATAAGTGGATTAGAGTATAAGTGGATTAGTGAATACGTTGACATGTTAATTCCTTGGAAGGTGAGTAGATGGAACAGTGGATGAATAAGTAACTGGATACGTAGATAAGTGGAGAAATGGATAGGTGGATAAGTTGATAAGTGCATAATTGGATGAGTTGATAAGTAGATAAATATATAACAGGATAAATGGATGCAATAAAAGCTGATAAGTTGATAAGTGGATAAGTGAGTAGGTGAATCAGTTGATATGTAAATAAGTGGATAAAATAGCAAGCGGATAATTGGATAAACTGAAAAGGAGATAAGTGGATAAGTTGATAAGTAGATAAGTGGATAAGTGGATAAGTGCATAAGTGGATAAGTGGATAAGTTGATAAGTGGATAAGTGGATAGGTGGAAAATTTGATAAGTGGACATGTGGATAAACGGATAAGTGCGTAAATGGCTAAGTGGATTAGTAGAAAAGTTTGTAAGTTGATAAATGAAGAAGTGAATAAGTTGATAAGTAAATAAGTGGATGAAATAATAAGGGGATAATTGGATAAACTGAAAAGTAGATAAGTGGATAAGTGGATAATTGGATGAATGGATAAGTGTATAAGTGGATATTTGGATAAGTTGATAAGTGGATAAGTGGATAAGTGGATAAGTGGATAAGTGGATAAGTGGATAAGTGGATAAGTGGATAAGTTGAGTAGTGGATAATTGGATTAGTGGATAAGTGTATAAGTGGATACTTGGATAAGTGGATAAGTTAACAAGTGAATAAGTTTATATGTCGATACCTTGGAAGGTGAGTAGATTGATCAGTGGATAAATGAGTAACTGGATACGTGGATAAGTGGATAATTTGATAAGTGGATAAGTGGACAAGTGGATAAATGGAAAAGTAGATAACATGATAACTGGATAAATGGATAAGCTGACAAGTTGATAAGTGGATAAGTGGATAAGGGGAGACGTCAAAAAATTGAAAACTGTAAAGGGAAGATGAGTAAATGGATAAGTGTATTAGTGGATAAATATGTAAGTGGATAAGTGAAGAAGTGAATAAGTGGATAAGTGGATAAATAGATAAGTGGATAAGTGGATAAGTGAATAATTTGATAAAGGGAAAAGTGGATAAGTGAAAAAGTGGATAAGTTGATAAGTTGATAAGTGCATAATTATGTGAGTTGATAAGTAGATAAATATATAACAGGATAAATGGATGCAATAAAAGCTGATATGTTGATAAGTGGATAAGTGAGTAGGTGAATCAGTTGATATGTAAATAAGTGGATAAAATAGCAACCGGATAATTGGATAAACTGAAAAGGAGATAAGTGGATAAGTGGATAAGTAGATAAGTGGATAAGTGGATAAGTGGATAAGTGCATAAGTGGATAAGTGGATAAGTTGATAAGTGGATAAGTGGATAGGTGGAAAATTTGATAAGTGGACATGTGGATAAACGGATAAGTGGGTAAATGGATAAGTGGATTAGTAGATAAGTTTGTAAGTGGATAAGTGAAGAAGTGAATAAGTTGATAAATAAATAAGTGGATGAAATAATAAGCTGATAATAGGATAAATTGAAATGTAGATAAGTGGATAAGTTGATAAGTGGATAAGTGGATAAGTGGATACGTGGATAAGTGGATAAGTGGATACGTGGATAAGTGGATAAGTGGATAAGTGGTTAAGTGGATAAGTGGCTAAGTGGATGATTCGATAAGTGTATAAGTAGCTAAGTGGATAATTCGATAAGTGGATAAGTGGAAAAGTGGATTAGTGAATAAGTGGATAAATGGATAAGTGGATAAGTAGATAAGTGGATAAGTGGATAATTGGATAAGTTGATAAGTGGATAAGGGGATAAGAGGATAACTGGATAAGTGGATAAGTTGATAAGTGGGTAAGTGGATAAGTGGATAAGTGGATAAGCGGATAAGTGGATGATTGAAAAGCTGGATAAGTCGATAAGTGGATAAGTGGATAAGTGGATAAGTGGATAAGTGGATAAGTTGATAAGTGGATTAGAGTATAAGTGGATAAGTGGATACGTTGACATGTTAACACCTTGGAAGGTGAGTAGATGGAACAGTGGATTAATAAGTAACTGGATACGTGGATAAGTGGATAAGTGGATAAGGATATAATTGGATAAGTTGACATGTTAATACCTTGGAAGGTGAGTAGATGGAACAGTGGATGAATAAGTAACTGGATACGTAGATAAGTGGAGAAATGGATAGGTGGATAAGTTGATAAGTGCATAATTGTATGAGTTGATAAGTAGATAAATATATAACAGGATAAATGGATGCAATGAAAGCTGATAAGTTGATAAGTGGATAAGTGAGTAGGTGAATCAGTTGATATGTAAATAAGTGGATAAAATAGCAAGCGGATAATTGGATAAACTGAAAAGGAGATAAGTGGATAAGTTGATAAGTGGATAAGTGGATAAGAGGATGCGTGGATAAGTGGATAATTCAATAAGTAGATAAGTGGATAAGTGGATAAATGGATAAGTGCATAAGTGGATAAGTGGATTAGTTGATAAGTGGATAAGTGGATAGGTGGAAAATTCGAAAAATGGACATGTGGATAAACGGATAAGTGGATAAGTGGATAAGTGGATAAGTGGATAAATGGATAAGTGGATAAGTTGATAAGTAGATAAGTGGATAAGTGGATAAGTGTATAAGTGGATAAGTGGATAGGTGGATAAGTGGATAAGTGGATAAGTGGATAAGTGGATAGGTGGAAAATTTGATAAGTGGACACGTGGATATGTGGATAAGTGGATAAGTGAAAAAGTATATAACATGATAACTGGATAAATGGATAAGCTGATAAGTTGATAAGTGGATAAGTCGATAAGGGAGACGTAAAATATTGATAACTGTATAGGGAAGATGGGTAAATAGATAAGTGGATTAGTAGATAAGTTTGTAAGTGGATAAGTGAAGAAGTGAATAAGTTGATAAGTAAAAAAGTGGATGAAAAAATAAGGGGATAATTGGATAAACTGAAAAGTAGATAAGTGGATAAGTGGGTAATTGGATGAATTGATAAGTGTATAAGTGGATATTTGGATAAGTTGATAAGTGAATAAGTGGATAAGTGGATAAGTGGATAAGTGGATAAGTTGATTAGTGGTTAATTGGATTAGTGGATAAGTGTATAAGTGGATACTTGGATAAGTGGATAAGTTAATAAGTGAATAAGTTTATTTGTCGATACCTTGGAAGGTGAGTAGATTGATCAGTGGATAAATGAGTAACTGGATACGTGGATAAGTGGATAATTGGATAAGTGGATAAGTGGACAAGTGGATAAGTGGAAAAGTAGATAACATGATAACTGGATAAACTGATAAGCTGACAAGTTGATAAATGGATAAGTGGATAAGGGGAGACGTCAAAAAATTGAAAACTGTAAAGGGAAGATGAGTAAATGGATAAGTGTATTAGTGGATAAATTTTAAGTGGATAAGTGAAGAAGTGAATAAGTGGATAAGTGGATAAATAGATAAGTGGATAAGTGGATAAGTGGGTAATTTGATAAGGGAAAAAGTGGATAAGTGGAAAAGTGGATAAGTGGATAAGGGGATAAGTGAATAAGTGCATAATTGGATGAGTTGATAAGTGGATAAATAGATAACAGGATAAATGCATGCAATAATAAGTTGATAAGTTGATATGTGGATAAGTGAGTAGGTGAATCAGTTGATATGTAAATAAGTGGATAAAATAGCAAGCGGATAATTGGATAAACTGAAAAGGAGATAAGTGGATAAGTTGATAAGTGGATAAGTGGATAAGAGGATACGTGGATAAGTGGATAATTCGATAAGTAGATAAGTGGATAAGTGGATAAGTTGATAGGTGGATAAGTGGATAGGTGAAAATTCGATAAGTGGGCATGTGGATAAACGGATAAGTGGATAAGTGGATAAGTGGATAAGTGGATAAGTGGATAAGTGGATAAGTTGATAAGTGGATAAGTGGATACGTGGATAAGTGGATAATTGGATACGTGGATAAGTGGATAAGTGGATAAGTGGTTAAGTGGATAAGTGGCTAAGTGAATGATTCGATAAGTGGATAAGTGGATTAGTGAATAAGTGGATAAATGGATAAGTGGATAAGTAGATAACTGGATAAGTGGATAATTGGATAAGTTGATAAGTGGATAAGGGGATAAGAGGATAACTGGATAAGTGGATAAGTTGATAAGTGGGTAAGTGGATAAGTGGATAAGTGGATAAGTGGATAAGTGGATGATTGAAAAGCTGGATAAGTCGATAAGTGGATAAGTGGTTAAGTGGATAAGTGGATAAGTGGATAAGTGGATTAGAGTATAAGTGGATAAGTGGATACGTTGACATGTTAACACCTTGGAGGGTGAGTAGATGGAACAGTAGATTAATAAGTAACTGGATACGTGGATAAGTGGATAAGTGGATAAAGAAATAATTGGATAAGTTGACATGTTAATACCTTGGAAGGTGAGTAGATGGAACAGTGGATGAATAAGTAACTGGATACGTAGATAAGTGGAGAAATGGATAGGTGGATAAGTTGATAAGTGCATAATTGGATGAGTTGATAAGTAGATAAATATATAACAGGATAAATGGATGTAATAAAAGCTGATAAGTTGATAAGTGGATAAGTGAGTTGGTGAATCAGTTGATATGTAAATAAGTGGATAAAATAGCAAGCGGATAATTGGATAAACTGAAAAGGAGATAAGTGGATAAGTTGATAAGTGGATAAGTGGATAAGAGGATGCGTGGATAAGTGGATAATTCGATAAGTAGATAAGTGGATAAGTGGTTAAATGGATAAGTGCATAAGTGGATAAGTGGATAAGTTGATAAGTGGATAAGTGGATAGGTGGAAAATTCGATAAGTGGACATGTGCATAAACGGATAAGTGGATAAGTGGATAAGTGGATAAGTGGATAAGTTGATAAGTGGATAAGTGGATACGTGGATAAGTGGATAATTGGATACGTGGATAAGTGGATAAGTGGATAAGTGTATAAATGGATAAGTCGATAAGTGGAAAAGTGGATAAGTGGATAAGTGGAAAAGAGGATAAGTGGAAAAGTGGAAAAGTGGATAAGTGGATAAGTGGATAAGTGGATAAGTGGATAAATGGATAAGTGGAAAAGTGGATAAGTGGATAAGTGGATAAGTGGATAAGTGGGTAAGTGGATAAGTGGATACGTGGATATGTGGATAAGTGTATAAATTGATAAGTGGATAAATTGATAAGTGGAAAAGTGGATACGTGGATAAGTGGAAAAGTGGATAAGTGGATAAAGGGATAAGTGGAAAAGTGGATAAGTGGATAAGTGGATAAGTGGATAAGTGGGAAAGTGGATGAGTGGATATGTGGATATGTGGATAAGTGTATAAATGGATAAGTGGATACATGGATAAGTGGATAAGTGGATAAGTGGATAAGTGGATAAGTGGATAAGTAGATAAGTGGATATGTGGATAAGTGTATAAATGGATAAGTGGATAAATGGATAAGTGGATAAGTGGATAAGTAAATAAGTGGATAAGTGGATAAGTGGATAAGTAGATAAGTGAAAAAGTGGATAAGTGAAAAAGTGGAAAAGTGGATAAGTGGATAAGTGGGAAAGTGGATAAGTGGATAAGTGGATAATGAGATAAGTGGATAAGTGGATAAGTGGATAAGTGGAAAAGTGGATAAGTGGATAAATGGATAAGTGATAAGTAAATAAGGGGATAAGTAAATAAGTGCATAATTGGATGAGTTGATAAGTGGATAAATAGATAACAGGATAAATGGATGCAATAATAAGTTGATAAGTTGATAAGTGGATAAGTGAGTAGGTGAATCAGTTGATATGTAAATAAGTGGATATATTAGCAAGCGGATAATTGGATAAACTGAAAAGGAGATAAGTGGATAAGTTGATAAGTGGATAAGTGGATAAGTGGATACGTGGATAAGTGGATAATTCGATAAGTGGATAAGTGGATAAGTGGATAAGTGCATAAGTGGATAAATGGATAAGTTGATAAGTGGATAAGTGGATAGGTGGAAAATTCGATAAGTGGACATGTGGATAAACGGATAAGTGGATAAGTGGATAAGTGGATAAGTGAATAAGTGGATAAGTTGATAAGTGGATAAGTGGATAAGTGGATAAGTGGATAAGTGGATAAGTGGATAGGTGGATAAGTGGATAAGTGGATAAGTTGATAAGTGGATAGGTGGAAAATTCGATAAATGGACACGTGGATAAACGGATAAGTGGATAAGTGGATAAGTGGATAAGTGGATAAGTGGATAAGTGGATAAGTAGATAACAAGATAACTGGATAAATGGATAAGTTGAGAAGTGGATCAGTAGATAAGTTTGTAAGTGGATAAGTGGATAGGTGAATGTAGATAAGTGGATAAGTTGATAAGTGGATAAGTGGATAAGTGGATACGTTGATAAGTGGATAAGTGGATAAGTGGATAAGTGGTTAAGTGGATAAGTGGCTAAGTGGATGATTCGATAAGTGTATAAGTAGCTAAGTGGATAATTCCATAAGTTGATAAGTGGAAAAGTGGATTAGTGAATAAGTGGATAAATGGATAAGTGGATAAGTAGATAAGTAGATAAGTGGATAACTGGATAAGTGGATAAGTGGAAAAAGGGGATAAGAGGACAACTGGATAAGTGGATAAGTTGATAAGTGGGTAAGTGGATAAGTGGATAAGAGGATAAGTGGATAAACTGAAAAGTGGATAAGTGGATAAGTGGATAAGTGGATAAGTGGATAAGTGGATAAGTGGATAAATGGATAAGTGGATAAGTGGATAAGTGGATAAGTGGATAAGTGGATAAGTGGATAAGTGGATAAGTGGATTAGAGTATAAGTGGATTAGTGAATACGTTGACATGTTAATTCCTTGGAAGGTGAGTAGATGGAACAGTGGATGAATAAGTAACTGGATACGTAGATAAGTGGAGAAATGGATAGGTGGATAAGTTGATAAGTGCATAATTGGATGAGTTGATAAGTAGATAAATATATAACAGGATAAATGGATGCAATAAAAGCTGATAAGTTGATAAGTGGATAAGTGAGTAGGTGAATCAGTTGATATGTAAATAAGTGGATAAAATAGCAAGTGGATAAGTGGATAAACTGATAAGGAGATAAGTGGATAAGTTGATAAGTGGATAAGTGGATAAGTGGATAAGTGGATAAGTGGATAAGTGGATAAGTGGATAAGTGGATAAGTGGATAAGTGGATGGGTGGAAAATTTGATAAGTGGACATGTGGATAAACGGATAAGTGCGTAAATGGCTAAGTGGATTAGTAGAAAAGTTTGTAAGTTGATAAATGAAGAAGTGAATAAGTTGATAAGATAATAAGGGATAATTGGATAAACTGAAAAGTAGATAAGTGGATAAGTGGATAATTGGATGAATGGATAAGTGTATAAGTGGATATTTGGATAAGTTGATAAGTGGATAAGTGGATAAGTGGATAAGTGGATAAGTGGATAAGTGGATAAGTGGATAAGTGGATAAGTTGAGTAGTGGATAATTGGATTAGTGGATAAGTGTATAAGTGGATACTTGGATAAGTGGATAAGTTAACAAGTGAATAAGTTTATATGTCGATACCTTGGAAGGTGAGTAGATTGATCAGTGGATAAATGAGTAACTGGATACGTGGATAAGTGGATAAGTGGATAAGTGGATAAGTGGATAAGTGGATAAGTGGATAAGTAGATAACAAGATAACTGGATAAATGGATAAGCTGACAAGTTGATAAGTGGATAAGTGGATAAGGGGAGACGTCAAAAAATTGAAAACTGTAAAGGGAAGATGAGTAAATGGATAAGTGTATTAGTGGATAAATATGTAAGTGGATAAGTGAAGAAGTGAATAAGTGGATAAGTGGATAAATAGATAAGTGGATAAGTGGATAAGTGAATAATTTGATAAAGGGAAAAGTGGATAAGTGAAAAAGTGGATAAGTTGATAAGTTGATAAGTGCATAATTATGTGAGTTGATAAGTAGATAAATATATAACAGGATAAATGGATGCAATAAAAGCTGATATGTTGATAAGTGGATAAGTGAGTAGGTGAATCAGTTGATATGTAAATAAGTGGATAAAATAGCAACCGGATAATTGGATAAACTGAAAAGGAGATAAGTGGATAAGTGGATAAGTAGATAAGTGGATAAGTGGATAAGTGGATAAGTGCATAAGTGGATAAGTGGATAAGTTGATAAGTGGATAAGTGGATAGGTGGAAAATTTGATAAGTGGACATGTGGATAAACGGATAAGTGGGTAAATGGATAAGTGGATTAGTAGATAAGTTTGTAAGTGGATAAGTGAAGAAGTGAATAAGTTGATAAATAAATAAGTGGATGAAATAATAAGCTGATAATAGGATAAATTGAAATGTAGATAAGTGGATAAGTTGATAAGTGGATAAGTGGATAAGTGGATACGTGGATAAGTGGATAAGTGGATACGTGGATAAGTGGATAAGTGGATAAGTGGTTAAGTGGATAAGTGGCTAAGTGGATGATTCGATAAGTGTATAAGTAGCTAAGTGGATAATTCGATAAGTGGATAAGTGGAAAAGTGGATTAGTGAATAAGTGGATAAATGGATAAGTGGATAAGTAGATAAGTGGATAAGTGGATAATTGGATAAGTTGATAAGTGGATAAGGGGATAAGAGGATAACTGGATAAGTGGATAAGTTGATAAGTGGGTAAGTGGATAAGTGGATAAGTGGATAAGCGGATAAGTGGATGATTGAAAGCTGGATAAGTCGATAAGTGGATAAGTGGATAAGTGGATAAGTGGATAAGTGGATAAGTTGATAAGTGGATTAGAGTATAAGTGGATAAGTGGATACGTTGGATAACACCTTGGAAGGTAAGTGGATGGAACAGTGGATTAATAAGTAACTGGATACGTGGATAAGTGGATAAGTGGATAAGGATATAATTGGATAAGTTGACATGTTAATACCTTGGAAGGTGAGTAGATGGAACAGTGGATGAATAAGTAACTGGATACGTAGATAAGTGGAGAAATGGATAGGTGGATAAGTTGATAAGTGCATAATTGTATGAGTTGATAAGTAGATAAATATATAACAGGATAAATGGATGCAATGAAAGCTGATAAATTGATAAGTGGATAAGTGAGTAGGTGAATCAGTTGATATGTAAATAAGTGGATAAAATAGCAAGCGGATAATTGGATAAACTGAAAAGGAGATAAGTGGATAAGTTGATAAGTGGATAAGTGGATAAGAGGATGCGTGGATAAGTGGATAATTCAATAAGTAGATAAGTGGATAAGTGGATAAATGGATAAGTGCATAAGTGGATAAGTGGATTAGTTGATAAGTGGATAAGTGGATAGGTGGAAAATTCGAAAAATGGACATGTGGATAAACGGATAAGTGGATAAGTGGATAAGTGGATAAGTGGATAAATGGATAAGTGGATAAGTTGATAAGTAGATAAGTGGATAAGTGGATAAGTGTATAAGTGGATAAGTGGATAGGTGGATAAGTGGATAAGTGGATAAGTGGATAAGTGGATAGGTGGAAAATTTGATAAGTGGACACGTGGATATGTGGATAAGTGGATAAGTGAAAAAGTATATAACATGATAACTGGATAAATGGATAAGCTGATAAGTTGATAAGTGGATAAGTCGATAAGGGAGACGTAAAATATTGATAACTGTATAGGGAAGATGGGTAAATAGATAAGTGGATTAGTAGATAAGTTTGTAAGTGGATAAGTGAAGAAGTGAATAAGTTGATAAGTAAAAAAGTGGATGAAAAAATAAGGGGATAATTGGATAAACTGAAAAGTAGATAAGTGGATAAGTGGGTAATTGGATGAATTGATAAGTGTATAAGTGGATATTTGGATAAGTTGATAAGTGAATAAGTGGATAAGTGGATAAGTGGATAAGTGGATAAGTTGATTAGTGGTTAATTGGATTAGTGGATAAGTGTATAAGTGGATACTTGGATAAGTGGATAAGTTAATAAGTGAATAAGTTTATTTGTCGATACCTTGGAAGGTGAGTAGATTGATCAGTGGATAAATGAGTAACTGGATACGTGGATAAGTGGATAATTGGATAAGTGGATAAGTGGACAAGTGGATAAGTGGAAAAGTAGATAACATGATAACTGGATAAACTGATAAGCTGACAAGTTGATAAATGGATAAGTGGATAAGGGGAGACGTCAAAAAATTGAAAACTGTAAAGGGAAGATGAGTAAATGGATAAGTGTATTAGTGGATAAATTTTTAAGTGGATAAGTGAAGAAGTGAATAAGTGGATAAGTGGATAAATAGATAAGTGGATAAGTGGATAAGTGGGTAATTTGATAAGGGAAAAAGTGGATAAGTGGAAAAGTGGATAAGTGGATAAGGGGATAAGTGAATAAGTGCATAATTGGATGAGTTGATAAGTGGATAAATAGATAACAGGATAAATGCATGCAATAATAAGTTGATAAGTTGATATGTGGATAAGTGAGTAGGTGAATCAGTTGATATGTAAATAAGTGGATAAAATAGCAAGCGGATAATTGGATAAACTGAAAAGGAGATAAGTGGATAAGTTGATAAGTGGATAAGTGGATAAGAGGATGCGTGGATAAGTGGATAATTCAATAAGTAGATAAGTGGATAAGTGGATAAATGGATAAGTGCATAAGTGGATAAGTGGATTAGTTGATAAGTGGATAAGTGGATAGGTGGAAAATTCGAAAAATGGACATGTGGATAAACGGATAAGTGGATAAGTGGATAAGTGGATAAGTGGATAAATGGATAAGTGGATAAGTTGATAAGTAGATAAGTGGATAAGTGGATAAGTGTATAAGTGGATAAGTGGATAGGTGGATAAGTGGATAAGTGGATAAGTGGATAAGTGGATAGGTGGAAAATTTGATAAGTGGACACGTGGATATGTGGATAAGTGGATAAGTGAAAAAGTATATAACATGATAACTGGATAAATGGATAAGCTGATAAGTTGATAAGTGGATAAGTCGATAAGGGGAGACGTAAAAATATTGATAACTGTATAGGGAAGATGGGTAAATAGATAAGTGGATTAGTAGATAAGTTTGTAAGTGGATAAGTGAAGAAGTGAATAAGTTGATAAGTAAAAAAGTGGATGAAAAAATAAGGGGATAATTGGATAAACTGAAAAGTAGATAAGTGGATAAGTGGGTAATTGGATGAATTGATAAGTGTATAAGTGGATATTTGGATAAGTGGATAAGTGGATAAGTGGATAAGTGGATAAGTGGATAAGTGGATAAGTGGATAAGTGGATAAGTGGATTAGTGGTTAAGTGGATAAGTGGATATAAGTGGATACTTGGATAAGTGGATAAGTTAATAAGTGAATAAGTTTATTTGTCGATACCTTGGAAGGTGAGTAGATTGATCAGTGGATAAATGAGTAACTGGATACGTGGATAAGTGGATAATTGGATAAGTGGATAAGTGGACAAGTGGATAAGTGGAAAAGTAGATAACATGATAACTGGATAAACTGATAAGCTGACAAGTTGATAAATGGATAAGTGGATAAGGGGAGACGTCAAAAAATTGAAAACTGTAAAGGGAAGATGAGTAAATGGATAAGTGTATTAGTGGATAAATTTTAAGTGGATAAGTGAAGAAGTGAATAAGTGGATAAGTGGATAAATAGATAAGTGGATAAGTGGATAAGTGGGTAATTTGATAAGGGAAAAAGTGGATAAGTGGAAAAGTGGATAAGTGGATAAGGGGATAAGTGAATAAGTGCATAATTGGATGAGTTGATAAGTGGATAAATAGATAACAGGATAAATGCATGCAATAATAAGTTGATAAGTTGATATGTGGATAAGTGAGTAGGTGAATCAGTTGATATGTAAATAAGTGGATAAAATAGCAAGCGGATAATTGGATAAACTGAAAAGGAGATAAGTGGATAAGTTGATAAGTGGATAAGTGGATAAGAGGATACGTGGATAAGTGGATAATTCGATAAGTAGATAAGTGGATAAGTGGATAAGTTGATAGGTGGATAAGTGGATAGGTGAAAAATTCGATAAGTGGGCATGTGGATAAACGGATAAGTGGATAAGTGGATAAGTGGATAAGTGGATAAGTGGATAAGTGGATAAGTTGATAAGTGGATAAGTGGATACGTGGATAAGTGGATAATTGGATACGTGGATAAGTGGATAAGTGGATAAGTGGTTAAGTGGATAAGTGGCTAAGTGAATGATTCGATAAGTGGATAAGTGGATTAGTGAATAAGTGGATAAATGGATAAGTGGATAAGTAGATAACTGGATAAGTGGATAATTGGATAAGTTGATAAGTGGATAAGGGATAAGAGGATAACTGGATAAGTGGATAAGTTGATAAGTGGGTAAGTGGATAAGTGGATAAGTGGATAAGTGGATAAGTGGATGATTGAAAAGCTGGATAAGTCGATAAGTGGATAAGTGGTTAAGTGGATAAGTGGATAAGTGGATAAGTGGATTAGAGTATAAGTGGATAAGTGGATACGTTGACATGTTAACACCTTGGAGGGTGAGTAGATGGAACAGTAGATTAATAAGTAACTGGATACGTGGATAAGTGGATAAGTGGATAAAGAAATAATTGGATAAGTTGACATGTTAATACCTTGGAAGGTGAGTAGATGGAACAGTGGATGAATAAGTAACTGGATACGTAGATAAGTGGAGAAATGGATAGGTGGATAAGTTGATAAGTGCATAATTGGATGAGTTGATAAGTAGATAAATATATAACAGGATAAATGGATGTAATAAAAGCTGATAAGTTGATAAGTGGATAAGTGAGTTGGTGAATCAGTTGATATGTAAATAAGTGGATATATTAGCAAGCGGATAATTGGATAAACTGAAAAGGAGATAAGTGGATAAGTTGATAAGTGGATAAGTGGATAAGAGGATGCGTGGATAAGTGGATAATTCGATAAGTAGATAAGTGGATAAGTGGTTAAATGGATAAGTGCATAAGTGGATAAGTGGATAAGTTGATAAGTGGATAAGTGGATAGGTGGAAAATTCGATAAGTGGACATGTGCATAAACGGATAAGTGGATAAGTGGATAAGTGGATAAGTGGATAAGTTGATAAGTGGATAAGTGGATACGTGGATAAGTGGATAATTGGATACGTGGATAAGTGGATAAGTGGATAAGTGTATAAATGGATAAGTCGATAAGTGGAAAAGTGGATAAGTGGATAAGTGGATAAGTGGAAAAGAGGATAAGTGGAAAAGTGGAAAAGTGGATAAGTGGATAAGTGGATAAGTGGATAAGTGGATAAATGGATAAGTGGAAAAGTGGATAAGTGGATAAGTGGATAAGTGGATAAGTGGGTAAGTGGATAAGTGGATACGTGGATATGTGGATAAGTGTATAAATTGATAAGTGGATAAATTGATAAGTGGAAAAGTGGATACGTGGATAAGTGGAAAAGTGGATAAGTGGATAAATGGATAAGTGGAAAAGTGGATAAGTGGATAAGTGGATAAGTGGATAAGTGGGAAAGTGGATAAGTGGATATGTGGATATGTGGATAAGTGTATAAATGGATAAGTGGATACATGGATAAGTGGATAAGTGGATAAGTGGATAAGTGGATAAGTGGATAAGTAGATAAGTGGATATGTGGATAAGTGTATAAATGGATAAGTGGATAAATGGATAAGTGGATAAGTGGATAAGTAAATAAGTGGATAAGTGGATAAGTGGATAAGTAGATAAGTGAAAAAGTGGATAAGTGAAAAAGTGGAAAAGTGGATAAGTGGATAAGTGGGAAAGTGGATAAGTGGATAAGTGGATAATGAGATAAGTGGATAAGTGGATAAGTGGATAAGTGGAAAAGTGGATAAGTGGATAAATGGATAAGTGGATATGTTGACATGTTAACACCTTGGAAGGTGAGTAGATGGAAGAGTGGATTAATAAGTAACCGGATACGCGGATAAGTGGATAAGTGGATAAGGAAATAATTGGATAAGTTGACATGTTAATACTTTGGAAGGTGAGCAGATGGAACAGTGGATGAATAAGTAACTGGATACGTAGATTAGTGGAGAAATGGATAGGT
This sequence comes from Chrysaora quinquecirrha, assembly GCA_014526335.1. NCBI lineage: Eukaryota > Metazoa > Cnidaria > Scyphozoa > Semaeostomeae > Pelagiidae > Chrysaora > Chrysaora quinquecirrha. The sequence continues at coordinate 1,125,399 of JACTAT010000024.1, read as the reverse complement.
GGATAAGTTGATAAGTGCATAATTGGATGAGTTGATAAGTAGATAAATATATAACAGGATAAATGGATGCAATAAAAGCTGATAAGTTGATAAGTGGGTAAGTGAGTAGGTGAATCAGTTGATATGTAAATAAGTGGATAAAATAGCAAGCGGATAATTGGATAAACTGAAAAAGAGATAAGTGGATAAGTTGATAAATGGATAAGTGGATAAGAGGATACGTTGATAAGTGGATAATTCGATAAGTAGATAAGTGGATAAGTGGATAAATGGATAAGTGCATAAGTGGATAAGTGGATAAGTTGATAAGTGGATAAGTGGATAGGTGGAAAATTCGATAAGTGGACATGTGGATAAACGGATAAGTGGATAAGTGGATAAGTTAATAAGTTGATAAGTGGATAAGTTGATAAGTGGATAAGTGGATAAGTGGATAAGTGGATAATTGGATAGGTGGATAAGTGGATAAGTGGATAAGTGGATAAGTGGATAGGTGGAAAATTCGATAAGTGGACACGTGGATATGTGGATAAGTGGATAAGTGGATAAGTGAAAAAGTATATAACATGATAACTGGATAAATGGATAAGCTGATAAGTTGATAAGTGGATAAGTGAATAAGGGGAAACGTCAAAATATTGATAACTGTATAGGGAAGATGGGTAAATGGATAAGTGGATTAGTAGATAAGTTTGTAAGTGGATAAGTGAAGAAGTGAATAAGTTGATCAGTAAATAAGTGGATGAAATAATAAGGGGATAATTGGATAAACTGAAAAGTAGATAAGTGGATAAGTGGATAATTGGATGAATGGATAAGTGTATAAGTGGATATTTGGATAAGTTTATAAGTGGATAAGTGGATAAGTGGATAAGTGGATAAGTTGATTAGTGGATAATTGGATTAGTGGATAAGTGTATAAGTGGACACTTGGATAAGTGGATAAGTTAATAAGTGAATAAGTTTATATGTCGATACCTTGGAAGGTGAGTAGATTGATCTGTGGATAAATGAGTAACTGGATACGTGGATAAGTGGATAATTGGATAAGTGGATAAGTGGACAAGTGGATAAGTGGAAAAGTAGATAACATGATAACTGGATAAATGGACAAGCTGACAAGTTGATAAGTGGATAAGTGGATAAGGGGAGACGTCAAAAAATTGAAAACTGTAAGGGGAAGATGAGTAAATGGATAAGTGTATTAATGGATAAATTTGTAAGTGGATAAGTGAAGAAGTGAATAAGTGGATAAGTGGATAAATAGATAAGTGGATAAGTGGATAATTTGATAAGGGGAAAAGTGGATAAGTGAAAAAGTGGATAAGTTAATAAGTTGATAAGTGCATAATTATGTGAGTTGTTAAGTGGATAAATAGAATATCAGAATATCTAGAATAAAATTTTTGAATATCAAACGTTGAGAATGGCTTCGAAAAGGACGGATTCTGACAGCACAAATATGGAAAAGATAGTGGTGATGCTAGAAAGGCAAGAAGAGAACCTAAACAAAAGACTGGACATGCTTGAGTCTAAAATAGACAATATAAACGTGGAAATATTAGAAAAAATCAAAGTCCTGGATAAAAGAGTCGAAGATGTTGAGAAGTGTGCTAACTTCATTTCCAATCAGTATGAGTCCCAGAGAAAGACAGCCGATAATCTTCTAAAAAGTCAAAGCCTGCTTTCAGAGGAAAACATAGAACTAAAAAACGAAATTAAAACTCTTCGAATTGATTATGAGAAACAGAAGAATGCGTTGAACGATTTGGAGCAGTATGGGAGACGTGAATGCATTGAAATTAGTGGCGTTCCCCCAATAGATGGTGAAAACCCTGAAGAAATAACCATAGCCATTGCGAAGGAAATTGGTGTGGTGTTAGAAGGAAAGGATATCTTGGCTTGCCATAGGGTAAAGAAATCGAAAGGTGACCCCATTATAATTGCCAAATTCATAAATAGGAAAAGTAAAGAAGATATGATGGCGAAGAGAAAAAATCTAAAAGGGAAAACAGCTGGGTCTCTCAAATTGACAGAAGATCAGTCAAAGATGAGCGGTAAGATTTTTATTAACGAGTCTCTAACTAGGATGAATAGAGATCTGTTTCGCCTAGTTCGTCTCAAGTGTGAAGAGCATGGCTGGAAGTATTTTTGGACAAAAAATGGTGTCAGCTTTGCTAAGAAAGGTGAGCATACGGCAACAGCAAAAATTTCTAATGTGGACGAACTTGAAGAAAAAATAATTTAAAATTAATATCGACATATTAAAACTCTTTAGTATTATAGTTTCTGTATCGTTAAAATACAGTTTTAAGTCTTTCTATATTAAATTTAATAGCCTAGCCCCGGCGAAACGATAGAAAAAACCTTCAAATGCCCCAAATGTTTAAAGAGGGTATTTGATAACCAAAAATCAATCTGTTGCGATAAGTGTGACAGTTGGTATCATTTTAGATGTTCGTTAATTGATTCGGTTGGATTTGATTACTTAGCCGAAAACTTGAGCTCGATCTGGTTTTGTAAATCATGCTTAAACGAAGCTTTGCCTTTTCAATCCCTTAACGAAAACCAATTTCGTAATACTATAGCTATTCAAACAAAAAAGTGTGAAAAATTACTCCAGGCAGTTACGTCAGCAAAAAATGGTTTTGTCAGGAAATGTAATGTATGTAATAAAGCTGTTCGTGAAGTTAGAAAAGCCACTCCCTGTATAGATTGTAAACATCTGATTCATCGAAAATGCTCGGAACTTCAGATCTGGGAATCAACGGATACAAGTAGCATTTTAAACCAATGGTGTTGCTTGACATGCTGGCGTGCTAAGTTTCCTTTTAGTGATATTGAGGATCAAGAGTTAACGTCGCTAAGCTTTAATTCTAATTTTAACTGTCGTTGTAAAGGAAATGATTTAAAACTAGAGGACTACCGCCTGTTTGATTCACTAAAACTAAATAAACTAGATTTAAAAGAACATGACCATCTCTTTGATAATGATATCGATAACTATGCACAATTTCATACCGATTTTGACTACTTTACTAGTCATAATTTTCATAAACTTTCAAAGAGCTCGAAATCAAAAGATAGAAATAGGTTTAGTTTATTGCATACTAACATTCAATCCTTGCAAAAAAATAAAGATTCTCTTGAATTGTTGTGTAATGAGCTAGATCATAATTTTGATGCCATAGCTGTAACCGAAACATGGCATACTGATTCAAATAAAGATCTTTTTGATAACTTAGCTATCCCTGGTTTTCATAGTTATATTGGTCAAAAAAGCCAAACTAAATGTGGTGGTTCTGGTTTCTTTGTTTCTAAATCTTTAAAAGTAACTGAACGTACTAAACTAAATAGAACTTTTAAGAATGAGGAGTGTGAGTTTGAAGCTTTCTGGATTGAAATTGAAAACTCAAAAGGTAAAAACATAGTTTTAGCGGCTATTTATAATCACCCAAGAAAAAATCCTGCAGAATTTTTAAGCTACTTGGATTCAACATTAAAAAGAATCAGTAAAGAAAACAAAATTATTCTGATATCTGGGGATTTCAACATCGACCTCTTGCGCTTTGACAAGCACATATTAGCTGAAGAACTGGTTAACATTATGTTTTCTAACTTTTTTCAGCCCCTAATTCTTCAACCGTCTAGATATGTAGGTAATGAGCGCCCTACGTTAATTGATAATATCTATATAAACTCGATAAATATTAAAATTAGCAGTGGTAACCTTATTTCGAAAGTGTCGGATCACATGCCTAATTTTGCTTTACTCGATCTAGAAATTGACAGAAATATGAGCGATGATGCTGTTAAGCGTAATATAAAAGGTTTAAATGAAATTGAATTTTTAAATGATTTGAAGTCAATTGACTTTAATTTTGTAAATAATTCAGTATCCTCTCTTGAAGATAGATATACTCTCTTTCATGATAAATATTTAAATTTAGTTGACAAGCACGCCCCACTGAAAAAACTCTCAAAAAATGAAAGGAAACGCAATCGTAAGCCATGGATTACAAACGCTATCCTAAAATCGATAAAAGTAAAGAATACACTGTATAAAAAGTTTCTTAAATCAAATGATAATTTCTGGTACCAAAGATATAAATACTACAGAGATATGCTGAACCGTCTTATTCGTAAAAGTAAACGTAATCATTATAATAACTACTTCAACGCTTTAAAAACAACTCAAAAAAAATTTGGAAAGGCATAAATGAAATCATCAATAGATCTAAAAGCAAAAATCCTAACAAAATAGAGATAAAAGTTAATAATGACATAATTAACGATAATAAAACGGTTGCAAATTACTTTAACAGATATTTTACAAACATAGCAAGTAATCTAGTGGATAAGCTTGGAAACACAACCGTTGACTTCGAAGATTACTTAAAGAATCCAGTATCAAAGTCATTTTTTATTTCTCTAGTTGCTCAAAATGAAGTAAAATTTGTGATCGATAATATAGAAGAAACTAAAGCAGCTGATTCTTATGATCTGCCCCCTAAACTTATTAAACTAAGCTCTGAATACATATTAAACCCACTAACTAACCTGATAAACTCTTCATTTAGCTCTGGTTATTACCCTAAACTCTTAAAATATGCTAAAGTAATTCCGATATTTAAATCGAAATCTCCTTATGAAGTATCTAACTACAGACCGATTTCACTATTGCCTTTTTTTAATAAAATCTGTGAAAAACTCATGTACCAAAGACTTATAAAGTTTATAGAAGATAACAATATAATTTACGAACATCAATTTGGGTTTCAAAAAGGTAAATCAACTTCACAAGCGATTTTAGATATGGCTACAAAAACAGTAGATGCAATTGAAAGTTCAAAAATATCATGTTGTATCTTTCTTGATTTTGCGAAAGCTTTTGATACTGTCGACCACAAAATTTTGATAAAAAAACTTGATTACTATGGCATTAGAGGTATAGCACTGGAGTGGTTCAAATCATACCTCAGTGATAGAAAGCAACGTGTTAGTATTAGTGGACAGTTATCTGAGGATCTTAATATTAGTGCTAAGTTTATGTATGATCTAGATAGAAATAGCTCGAAAACCATTTTGCGAAGCTCTTTATAAAAGCAAAAGATGTTCACAACGTGAAAACAAGGCATGCCACGTCAGGAAAACTATTCAAACCGCATTTTAGAACAAACTATGGTAAACGTTTTATCACAAATGCTGGTGTTGATATTTGGAATTCTATTCCTCAAAATATTCGACAATTAGCGTCCAAAGCAACCTTTTCCAGAGCCTTTAAGAAATTCTTGATTTCAAATTACTAGAACCTGTATAGGCGTATAGGCATTAGACATAATTATTTAGTACACGTTTGGAAAAGCATTCCCCCCCTTATAATTTTTTTTTTTTTTTTTTTTTTTTTTTGTTTGTTTGTTTTTGAATTTTTATAAATTTGGAAAAAGTATTCATATATATGTTAACTGTGCATAGCTTTTAACAAGATTGATCAGATTCGCGCGTAAAATGGAACATGGCTCGAAAGCCCTCTCTGGGTTATTTCCATGTGTCATTCAGCTTGTTTTATGTATTGATACTATTAGTAACTTCGTGAAAAATAAAATGAAATTGTAATACTTATATTAATTGTATCAAATAAAATGATTTTATAGAATAAGTATGTTGTAATTAAGCTGAGAATGCACAATGAAAACTTGAAAACTTGAAACTTGAAAGTGATCATTATTTATATTTTGTTCAGGGTCACAATCAAAACATGGACAAGTTCATCCTACTAGGGTGACTAGAATGCTGTTGCTTACCTTAGGTTTCAAGCATAAGGCCTAAGGCGGTCCCTTCACAGGGGCCGATTGGAAGTTATAGGTCCTCAAACCAACCAGTCGGCAGAATTCTTGTTTATATTAAAGCATTCGCTTTTCTTCTTCTCCTGCTCTGCAAGGGCTAAAAACTGTATGTTGTCCAAGTCCAATTCACAATTATTATTCGAATCGAAAGTAAACGTGCAATGATGCATCTCACAGCGAATCTCTCAGATCAAAAAAAAGCGAAAACAACGAGAGTGCGCCTCTCCTCTGCGTTGCCTCCGCATGACCTAAATTTAGTGCCCCTGTTCTCTCTTCGTTGATTGGCTATTTCTTCCTGACTGGTAGAAATTTCACAAAAAAGACGACGATTTTTAAATTGCAAGACATGTTTCGAACATACTATGTTCATCTTCAGTTACATCATGAATGAAGCGAATTAAGTAAATACAAGAACTAAATAAAGCTATACTATATTGCATAACCTAATAACACACGTGAGGTAAACAATTAAATCGGTAACTATAAAGGTAAATAAAATGTACAATCGGGAATAAGTAAATAGAAATGAAAAGAATAAAGTTAATTAAAAAGAAAGATGCAAGTTATAATGAAAAAGCTGTTTGTTAAGCGTAGGTTTGTCCCAAGAGATGTGAAGCGCTTCCTTGATCTTAAGGGTGAAAGAGCTGTTAGCGCTGTCCAGAATGGAAAAACTATCCTCAGAGCAAAGAGGGCGACAAGAAGGCGATTCGTTTAAATGTTTAAAAATATGAGAGTTTTGTCCGTGATCAAATGCTCTCGAATTCGTGTTGAAAGATGTCGAGAGGTTTCCCGACATAAGATGCGGAACATCCGCCACAGAGAAATTTGTAGACAACACGGGCCCGAAAGCACCTGGGCACAGAATCTTTAACCCGAACATAGAACGTAATTTAAAAGAATTAAAAACAAGTTTAATGTTTATATCTTTACAATATTTTTTAGTCAAGTATTTAATTTTACGCTAAGTTACAACCGAGAATCTACCAATGTATGGAAGTTTATAATAACAAACACGATTATTTTCGTTTTCATTTACGTTGTGGTTATCGACATGGGGTGGGGATCTGACTTTATTTAAATAATTACGGATAACGTTGTTAATGAGATAAGTAGGGTAAAGATTTTTATTTAAAATCAAGGTTAGTTGTTTAATGTCGTTATCAAAACCAAGCCAGCTGTTATTTATTTTATAAGCCCTATCGACAAGAGTACTAATTAAGCCTATTTTATATGAAAATGAAGTGAAACTAAAAAAGTTAGTGAGCAAACCAGTGTAAGTATTTTTACGGTAAACTGAGGTTATTGGGGACTGCTGATTACCTTTATCGATTAAAACGTCTAAAAGGGAAGCTTATTGTTATTTTCCTGTTCCATCGTAAATTTTATATTAGGATGTTGTTGATTAATGTAGTTAAAGAAATTAAGGGCATCATCTTTATTTTTAAACAAACAAAAAGTATCGTCAACATAGCGACGGTAAAATAAAACCGGAGAAGCGTTAAATTGTTCTAACCAAATCTTCTCATGGTGTCCCATAAAGAGATTGGCAAGGACAGGAGCAAGCGGCGAACCCAAGCTTACACCATCGACCTGGTCATAATAATTACCATTAAATAAGAAATGGGTTTGAGATGTGGCAAAATTTAACAGTTTTTTAAGGTCATCTTCGTTTAGTTTAAGTTCAGGATTACCAGTTTTAATGTAACGTACCGCTAAATCAATAGACTCATTTAAAGGGATGTTAGTAAAAAGACTTTCAACATCAGAGGAAACCATAAATTTACCAGAAGTGTTTAAGTTGTTAAGTTCATTAACAAAAGAAAAGTATCCCTAGCACAAAAATCGTTAGGTAAAAAGGGTCTAACAGAGAACACAAATACTTAGCAAGACTGTAGTTGAAAGTTCCTATAGATGAGACTATTGGGCGAAAAGGAGGTGGAGAGTTGGGAGCGCGAGCCTTGTGCATCTTGGGAGCCCGTAGATCCTAGCAGGTTGCGAGCCCGATGGATAAATCTTACTATAAGTATCAGCATCTATAACCTTTTATTCTTAAGGGATCTAAGAAAACGCTGTAGTCTACCCTCTCTAGCTAAAGTGGGATCTTGTTCAAGCCTATTGAATTTACTACTATCAGATATTAAGTTAAGAATACAATTATTATATATCAGTCTGTCCAAAATAACAACTCCGTTACCTTTGTCTGGCTTAAGAATAACTATTTCTTTGTTCTTCTTCAGTTTCTTTAGGGTTTTCAACTTCTTTAGGTCGTTTGCAGATGGCCGGTGTGACGAGATGTAAGTTTTCGCCAAATAAGACAGATCGGTTTTCAGTTTTGAAATCTGACTTTGGTTGATGATGTTGTTGACCATGGCGGTGGTAATCCAAAACTTCGAGAATTCAATAACCATGATAGAAATTTCACAAAAAGACGACGATTTTAAATTGCAAGACATGTTTCGAACATACTATGTTCATCTTCAGTTACATCATGAATGAAGCGAATTAAGTAAATACAAGAACTAAATAAAGCTATAATATATTGCATAACCTAATAACACACGTGAGGTAAACAATTAAATCGGTAACTATAAAGGTAAATAAAATGTACAATCGGGAATAAGTAAATAGAAATGAAAAGAATAAAGTTAATTAAAAGAAAGATGCAAGTTATAATGAAAAGCTGTTTGTTAAGCGTAGGTTTGTCCCAAGAGATGTGAAGCGCTTCCTTGATCTTAAGGGTGAAAGAGCTGTTAGCGCTGTCCAGAATGGAAAAACTATCCTCAGAGCAAAGAGGGCGACAAGAAGGCGATTCGTTTAAATGTTTAAAAATATGAGAGTTTTTGTCCGTGATCAAATGCTCTCGAATTCGTGTTGAAAGATGTCGAGAGGTTTCCCGACATAAGATGCGGAACATCCGCCACAGAGAAATTTAGACAACACGGGCCCGAAAGCACCTGGGCACAGAATCTTTAACCCCGAACATAGAACGTAATTTAAAAGAATTAAAAACAAGTTTCATGTTTATATCTTTACAATATTTTTTAGTCAAGTATTTAATTTTACGCTAAGTTACAACCGAGAATCTACCAATGTATGGAAGTTTATAATAACAAACACGATTATTTTCGTTTTCATTTACGTTGTGGTTATCGACATGGGGTGGGGATCTGACTTTATTTAAATAATTACGGATAACGTTGTTAATGAGATAAGTAGGGTAAAGATTTTTATTTAAAATCAAGGTTAGTTGTTTAATGTCGTTATCAAAACCAAGCCAGCTGTTATTTATTTTATAAGCCCTATCGACAAGAGTACTAATTAAGCCTATTTTATATGAAAATGAAGTGAAACTAAAAAAGTTAGTGAGCAAACCAGTGTAAGTATTTTTACGGTAAACTGAGGTTATTGGGGACTGCTGATTACCTTTATCGATTAAAACGTCTAAAAAGGGAAGCTTATTGTTATTTTCCTGTTCCATCGTAAATTTTATATTAGGATGTTGTTGATTAATGTAGTTAAAGAAATTAAGGGCATCATCTTTATTTTTAAACAAACAAAAAGTATCGTCAACATAGCGACGGTAAAATAAAACCGGAGAAGCGTTAAATTGTTCTAACCAAATCTTCTCATGGTGTCCCATAAAGAGATTGGCAAGGACAGGAGCAAGCGGCGAACCCAAGCTTACACCATCGACCTGGTCATAATAATTACCATTAAATAAGAAATGGGTTTGAGATGTGGCAAAATTTAACAGTTTTTTAAGGTCATCTTCGTTTAGTTTAAGTTCAGGATTACCAGTTTTAATGTAACGTACCGCTAAATCAATAGACTCATTTAAAGGGATGTTAGTAAAAAGACTTTCAACATCAGAGGAAACCATAAATTTACCAGAAGTGTTTAAGTTGTTAAGTTCATTAACAAAAGAAAAAGTATCCCTAGCACAAAAATCGTTAGGTAAAAAAGGGTCTAACAGAGAACACAAATACTTAGCAAGACTGTAGTTGAAAGTTCCTATAGATGAGACTATTGGGCGAAAAGGAGGTGGAGAGTTGGGAGCGCGAGCCTTGTGCATCTTGGGGAGCCCGTAGATCCTAGCAGGTTGCGAGCCCGATGGATAAATCTTACTATAAGTATCAGCATCTATAACCTTTTTATTCTTAAGGGATCTAAGAAAACGCTGTAGTCTACCCTCTCTAGCTAAAGTGGGATCTTGTTCAAGCCTATTGAATTTACTACTATCAGATATTAAGTTAAGAATACAATTATTATATATCAGTCTGTCCAAAATAACAACTCCGTTACCTTTGTCTGGCTTAAGAATAACTATTTCTTTGTTCTTCTTCAGTTTCTTTAGGGTTTTCAACTTCTTTAGGTCGTTTGCAGATGGCCGGTGTGACGAGATGTAAGTTTTCGCCAAATAAGACAGATCGGTTTTCAGTTTTGAAATCTGACTTTGGTTGATGATGTTGTTGACCATGGCGGTGGTAATTAACTCAAAGCAGGCATGAACATCCGAAGTGTTGATCTTAGGGGGACAGATTGAATGAGTTAGGCCATCTTTCAGTACATCCAACTCCTCCGTTGAGAGATTGAAAGAAGAAAGGTTGGTAACCGTTTCAGACGATTCGAAAGGCAAGACCTTGTTCTTCGTTAAATTCTTTATTTTCTTTTCGTGGATCTTGATGACTTTCTTAACTTCATTCTCAATGTTCTTATTCAAAGCTTTCGTTAATAGGTAGAAATCCAATCCATTTATGACATTCTTAATGAAATCTGACTGCTTCTTCTTTTCTTGTTGGAATCTTTTCAGTTCTTTATTTCGCTTTGTGATTGCACTCTTCAATAATCTTTTCCTAATCGCTGTTACATCTTTACGATTGGTGTTTGGCAAATCAAACGAGATAAATTTCGGGAAGACATTGAACCTTTTACAGTTCGTTAAAAAATTTAAATCCAGTTGAGCTTTTCGTTCTTTGATGGAGAGCTTAATATTTCCAAAACTTCGAGAATTCAATAACCATGATAGAAATTTCACAAAAAAGACGACGATTTTTAAATTGCAAGACATGTTTCGAACATACTATGTTCATCTTCAGTTACATCATGAATGAAGCGAATTAAGTAAATACAAGAACTAAATAAAGCTATAATATATTGCATAACCTAATAACACACGTGAGGTAAACAATTAAATCGGTAACTATAAAGGTAAATAAAATGTACAATCGGGAATAAGTAAATAGAAATGAAAAGAATAAAGTTAATTAAAAAGAAAGATGCAAGTTATAATGAAAAAGCTGTTTGTTAAGCGTAGGTTTGTCCCAAGAGATGTGAAGCGCTTCCTTGATCTTAAGGGTGAAAGAGCTGTTAGCGCTGTCCAGAATGGAAAAACTATCCTCAGAGCAAAGAGGGCGACAAGAAGGCGATTCGTTTAAATGTTTAAAAATATGAGAGTTTTGTCCGTGATCAAATGCTCTCGAATTCGTGTTGAAAGATGTCGAGAGGTTTCCCGACATAAGATGCGGAACATCCGCCACAGAGAAATTTGTAGACAACACGGGCCCGAAAGCACCTGGGCACAGAATCTTTAACCCCGAACATAGAACGTAATTTAAAAGAATTAAAACAAGTTTAATGTTTATATCTTTACAATATTTTTAGTCAAGTATTTAATTTTACGCTGAGTTACAACCGAGAATCTACCAATGTATGGAAGTTTATAATAACAAACACGATTATTTTCGTTTTCATTTACGTTGTGGTTATCGACATGGGGTGGGGATCTGACTTTGTTTAAATAATTACGGATAACGTTGTTAATGAGATAAGTAGGGTAAAGATTTTATTTAAAATCAAGGTTAGTTGTTTAATGTCGTTATCAAAACCAAGTTAGCTGTTATTTAATTTATTATAGCTTTATTTCGACTTGATTTACTAATTAAGCTTCATTTATATGTAAATGAAGTGAACATAAAAAGTTAGTGAGCAAACCAGTGTAAAAATCGTTTTTTGTGAAAACTCATGGTTATTGAATTCTGCTGATTACCTTTATCGATTTCAAAACGTCTACAGGAAAATTGCATATCAGCGATTTTCGGAAATTGTTCCATCGTAGAATTTTATATTAGGATTTTGTTGATTAACGAAGTTAAAGAAATTCAATGGCATCATCTTTATCTTTTAATTTGCCAAACAGTATCGTAAAGATGTAACAGCGATTAAAATAAGATTATTGAAGAGTGCAATCACAAAGCGAAATAAAGAACTGAAAAGATTCCAACAAGAAAAGAAGAAGCAGTCAGATTTCATTAAGAATGTCATAAATGGATTGGATTTCTACCTATTAACGAAAGCTTTGAATAAGAACATTGAGAATGAAGTTAAGAAAGTCATCAAGATCCACGAAAAGAAAATAAAGAATTTAACGAAGAACAAGGTCTTGCCTTTCGAATCGTCTGAAACGGTTACCAACCTTTCGTCTTTCAATCTCTAAACGGAGGAGCTGGATGTACTGAAAGATGGCCTAACTCATTCAATCTGTCCCCCTAAGATCAACACTTCGGATGTTCATGCCTGCTTTGAGTTAATTACCACCGCCATGGTCAACAACATCATCAACCAAAGTCAAATTTCAAAACTGAAAACCGATCTGTCTTATCTGGCGAAAACATACATCTCGTCACACCGGCCATCTGCAAACGACCTAAAGAAGTTAAAAACCCTAAAGAAACTGAAGAAGAACAAAGAAATAGTTATTCTTAAGCCAGACAAAGGTAACGGAGTTGTTATTTTGGACAGACTGATGTATAATAATTGTGTTCTTAACTTAATATCTGATAGCAGTAAATTCAATAGGCTTGAACAAGATCCCACTTTAGCTAGAGAGGGTAGACTACAGAGTTTTCTTAGATCCATTAAGAATAAAAAGGTTATAGATGCTGATACTTATAGTAAGATTTATCCATCGGGCTCGCAACCTGCTAGGATCTACGGGCTCCCCAAGATGCACAATGCTCGCGCTCCCAACTCTCCACCTCCTTTTCGCCCAATAGTCTCATCTATAGGAACCTTCAACTACAGTCTTGCTAAGTATTTGTGTTCTCTGTTAGACCCTTTTTTACCTAACGATTTTTGTGCTAGGGATACTTTTTCTTTCGTTAATGAACTTAACAACTTAAACACTTCTGGTAAATTTATGGTTTCCTTTGATGTTGAAAGTCTTTTTACTAACATCCCTTTAAATGAGTCTATTGATTTAGCGGTACGTTACATTAAAACTGGTAATCCTGAACTTAAACTAAACGAAGATGACCTTAAAAAACTGTTAAATTTTGCCACATCTCAAACCCATTTCTTATTTAATGGTAATTATTATGACCAGGTCGATGGTGTGAGCATGGGTTCGCCGCTTGCTCCTGTCCTTGCCAATCTCTTTATGGGACACCATGAGAAGATTTGGTTAGAACAATTTAACGCTTCTCCGGTTTTATTTTACCGTCGCTATGTTGACGATACTTTTGTTTGTTTAAAATAAAGATGATGCCCTTAATTTCTTTAACTACATTAATCAACAACATCCTAATATAAAATTTACGATGGAACAGGAAAATAACAATAAGCTTCCCTTTTTAGACGTTTTAATCGATAAAGGTAATCAGCAGTCCCCAATAACCTCAGTTTATCGTAAAAATACTTACACTGGTTTGCTCACTAACTTTTTTAGTTTCACTTCATTTTCATATAAAATAGGCTTAATTAGTACTCTTGTCGATAGGGCTTATAGAATAAATAACAGCTGGCTTGGTTTTGATAACGACATTAAACAACTAACCTTGATTTTAAATAAAAATCTTTACCCTACTTATCTCATTAACAATGTTATTCGTAATTATTTAAACAAAGTCAGTTCTCCACCCCATGTCGATAACCATAACGTAAATGAAAACGAAAATAATCGTGTTTGTTATTATAAACTTCCATACATTGGTAGATTCTCGGTTGTAACTCAGCGTAAAATTAAATACTTGACTAAAAAATATTGTAAAGATATAAACATTAAACTTGTTTTTAATACACCTTTTCAACTAAGGACCTCGTTTTCAAAAAAAATTTAAAATTGTGTCACAGAAGCATTTCGACGTCAGATTCGAATTCAGCACCTTCGTTTTAGTGTTTGGGCAAATTTTTACGCTTCTAGACCTTACGATGTTCATTTTATAGCGATTCAAAATTTGAAAAGTTATAAAGGATTTAACCGTGAAAAATGACTGAGGGTGTAAAATTTCACCCCGAGCGATTTTTCACGGTCAAATCCTTAATAAATTTTCGAACTTTTCGTCGCTATAAAATCAACACCGTAATGACTAGAATCATAAAAATTTGCCTCAACACTAAAATAAAGGTGCTAAATCTGAATCTGGGGTTAAAATTTTTGTACGAACAAATTTTCGCAAATTTTGAAAACGAGGCTCTTAGTTGAAAAGGTGTATTCTTTTAAATTACGTTCTATGTTCGGGGTTAAAGATTCTGTGCCCAGGTGCTTTCGGGCCCGTGTTGTCTACAAATTTCTCTGTGGCGGATGTTCCGCATCTTATGTCGGGGAAACCTCTCGACATCTTTCAACACGAATTCGAGAGCATTTGATCACGGACAAAAACTCTCATATTTTTAAACATTTAAACGAATCGCCTTCTTGTCGCCCTCTTTGCTCTGAGGATAGTTTTTCCATTCTGGACAGCGCTAACAGCTCTTTCACCCTTAAGATCAAGGAAGCGCTTCACATCTCTTGGGACAAACCTACGCTTAACAAACAGCTTTTTCATTATAACTTGCATCTTTCTTTTTAATTAACTTTATCTTTTCATTTCTATTTACTTATTCCCGATTGTACATTTTATTTACCTTTATAGTTACCGATTTAATTGTTTACCTCACGTGTGTTATTAGGTTATGCAATATATTATAGCTTTATTTAGTTCTTGTATTTACTTAATTCGCTTCATTCATGATGTAACTGAAGATGAACATAGTATGTTCGAAACATGTCTTGCAATTTAAAAATCGTCGTCTTTTTTGTGAAATTTCTATCATGGTTATTGAATTCTCGAAGAATATTTTAGACTAGGCAGTCATGAGGGCAAGACTCGTTTGATAAGATTTTCGTTATAGATGAAGAAAATAAAACCCTAGGTGACACCAGTTTGTCATTATTAGTGTTTTTGAAAGTAAAATACTGGTTTTAGATGGTTTATCCATCATAAAGGCTTGTACAAGAAGGCTGCTTAGGCCAAGCTAGGGCCGGTTAGGCCCAACAAACATGGCGAAGAGCAACATTGAACAAACAAAAATCAATTGTGATTTCGAAACCCTCATAACTACAAACATGAAAAACGGTAAAAAATATAGTAGAATACTAGTAAATAGTTTTTTTCTATAAAAGATGTTGATACTTATTTTCAAAAACGGATCGAGTGCCTTGATTCTAGAATGGTTTGATAATTTTTCCTAATTTGCTAAAAACATTATATTATTCTTTGTTCATGTAAACAATTATGTATCTTCCTCATTATATATTAATCAGACATTTCATAAGGTTTCAGAAAATGTATAGTTTAATAGGTTTTCCGTTCTTTTCCACCCTTTAAATCCGTAAAATTTGAGGGTCGTTAAAATGGCTGAAAAAATTCAGGACTCTAAAGGACATCATTTGCGGAATTTCAAGAAATTCTTTTGATGAATTACTTGTTGTCGTGAGAAGAGATTGATCTAATTGGGTTTAGAAATCGAACAATGCCAGTCTCGTTTCATGTTGTTTCATTAGCCATAACAGAAATAATAAGGGTATTGGTATGAATAATATCTACAGAATTGAAATAAAAATAAATAAAGGAAACAATGGTGCGCAAAAATAGCCAGAAAATCTGACCGGTGCTCAAGCACCCTTCGCACCCCCCTGGATCCGCCCCTGATGTAGGTATATTTTAACCCCCGCCCGGTCCAGGTAGGGCACAGGATGCCCAGGAGGGTGAATATTGAATGAAAACAATTTGACAATGTTTTTAATTGATCATTGTACAATAGACTCGCTTCACAAGTCGATCGTAATTTGGCTACTGAATTGAATTGCTGGACGCCAAAACAAACGACTTGTAGTTTTACAGACCGACAATTCGTCTTTGGTGACAACTTTTTGTCGCCCTAATCAGATTGCAGGAAGTTTAATAGAGCAATTTGATTGGTTGATCAATTCCTCCGACCTTTCTTGTCCAATTAGAATTTTGCATGTCATGTAAGTGGCATAGCTATTTAGTGTCCAAAAGTGAGATTCAAGCGATCAAGCTTTGAAAATCACTTCATTCAAAAGCAAGAACACATTTTTCTTTGTATTTCAAACCATTTTTGCATTTTTTGCCTTAAAAATACGAATTCGGGAACTTCTTTGGTGGGCAAGTAGAATATGGCCTCACATGGCGTCATAGTAAATGAAAAGAGTACAGAAGAATACTTCAATGAGGAAGAAGAGATGACCAATATCAGCCATCAAAGCATAGAGGAACATGATCCATCGACTTTCTTTGGTAAGCGGTTTTAGCCTGTCTTAAAATATACTTAATGCTAAAGGGTGCAAATCAGCCAAAAGCAAGAGAGTTACCAGGGAAATGCTTGAGGGGGGCTTTGGAAAGATCTTTCAATGAATGTTGGTACGAAGTTCAGATGGGCAAAAGTCGAAGGAAACAAACATGCTTGTCCTATTCACAAATAAGAGATGCTGTGTTTTGTCATTATTGCAGTTTTTCAGCGATAATGCAAGAGAATATACATTTAGCTAGAGAGAAGGGATTTCAAAAAACGACAAAACCAGGGGAATGCTTCGCAATACGCGAAACGTCACAAAACAATATTGTTGGTCATTGATTTCATAAATTTCTGTACAGGCAAATCTATCGACAAGAAATTGTCTTAAGAAGCTGCGAAATAGGAATCAGAGAGGAAACGTAAAGTTTTTTACAACCGGAGTGTAATGAAAATTTTTGTTGACATAACGATAGTTCTTGCAGAACAAGGTCTTCCCTAAGAGACAACAGGGACGATGTAACTGATAACTTTAATCCAAAGGGAAATTTCGTTGCCGTAGATGAACTAATGTCAAAATATAACGCATCGCTAGGCGAACACTTAAAGGAAGTTGAAATAAAAGTACTCAAAAGGAAATCAAAGAAAAAACAGAAGCAGAAAATTAAAATTTGAAGAAAAAGGGAAGAAGAAACAAACTCGTGGAAGAGGCAATCTTATCACTTATCTAAGCTGGCAAGCTATAAATAGGATAATAAGTGCCCCAAGCAAATAACAGTGGCGAAGCTGACCTCGAATGAGTAGTCATGCTATGTGCCAAAGGCGCAAAATAACGGGGGTGTGAAATTGCCAGTGACACCTTTGCAGTAATGGTAAGGCAAAGTATTAATATAGATGTAGATGTAGAAGGAGGGGGGCATTGGGATTTCAAGGGTTGCGGGTTTGGCTGATTCTGCCATCGGGTGTTCGGGTTTTTCCAAAAAATCGTGCGGGTTTTCGGGTCGAGTATATTTAACGGGCAACGGGTTTTGCCATTTTTCTAGCTCGGGTTTTGGATATTGTAGCAAAAATGTGCGGGTTTTCGTGTTTTAAACCTTACAAAGGATATCAATGTGTAAAATTCTTAAAACAGTTGTTGGAAACTAAGGTCATCCGGGTTTTCAGGTTTGATACCCCCCAAAGCCCCCCTCAATAAATCTAGGTTTTTCTATTTAAAAGACTATGAATCCTGTACTACAACTACTTTTCCTGTACAAGTACTTTTTCGTCCGCGACAGCTAGTAATATAATCGAATTTCCTTTTTGATCAGGGAAATTTCAATTTAGACCTTTAGACTCACTTATAGCGTTGCAAACTATAAAAACTTATGTATTTTACAGACTGTCGCGATGCACATAAATCTTCCATCAAGCGAAAACGTCACCAAAATCTCCGTTCTCGATATTATCTTTAGGGAATTTTCGATTTTTGTACCTTTTGTACTTTCAAGCAATTAGAGTTTTGAAAAAGGAATTCAAAATATTCAAATTTTCCGGTGGATAGACCACACCCTTCTATCCACCGGGAAACGCCCATTGCGAGATATGACGTAAAAATTATCTGCAAAATTTTATGTTCCCGCCGAGTCAGAAAAATTTAATAGATTTCAATACATCTTGAATCTATAGCACCGTCATAGATGAGACACTGTCAAAGAGGAAGCCAACGTCTTGTTCTGTGGGGTCGTCACGATCATTCTGATAATAGGCCTACGTAAACTTAAATAGTTAACTAAAGCTATCCTTAAACAAATACAAGAAGCCCGACCGGAATGCACAATATCGCAATCGACTGTACAACAGATAATTCACACAAGGATCAGTTGTCTTTTATAGTAACGTACCAGAACTCATAAGATATAGTAAAACGATTGCTCACTTTACCGCGTGTGCAAAATTCAACTGCAAAGGGTCTACTTAAAGTGATCAAAACCATGCCAGGCCGCAAATTGTTAACTTTGCGGTAGGACAATCCTATGACAGTAATAAAGGCTTCAGTAATGAAGGGAAAATATAAAGGGCTAAAGTCATTGATCCAGAAAGATAATTTACAATGTTTATACATGTGGGAATTGACCAACTTTTAAACCTGATAATCATGGAAGCATGTGGGTCTTCACTTGCAGTAAAGAGCTTGTTTAAAAATCTTTATGCCATTTTTCTGTTTCAAGAAAAAGAAGCAACAAACTTCAAACTTTTAACACCCTCCAACTGGAAAACTTGAAAAGGATCATGCAACTATGTACATCGCCTACAGAGAGTTTATACTAATAGCTGATATTCACACCAAAGCTCTTGACAATACTTTTTTCGGAAACTCTGAGTTGCTTTATGATTGTATTTTTGAAGCAACGCAAAGTTGTATGTCAATAGAGCGCAGTAGAGAAACCATCACAGACGCAGAAGCACTTCTAATGAAGATAACTTCTTTTGAAACTGTTCTAACAGCGCATCTGTTCCACAAAATATATGCAATTACCAATTGGCAATTGCAATTACCAATTTGCAAATACCATTTAGAAAGTGCAAAGAGTTTTTGTTTTCGTCACCACTTGACAGAGCATTATTTTGCAGAGCAGCGAAGAAAGAGAAAAAAAGGATGCCAAGTGAAAATTGCGATGATGAAGATTAAGAAAACAGATAAGCTAAATATCACCGCGAAACCTTCATCTTTGCAAAAGCTACAACAATCGGCTCCATGAATCAACGATTTACGTGTCACAAGGCAGTATTAACCGATTTTGCCATGCCCGACCAGAAATAATTCGGACAAAGAGTTGACATTCAACTGTGTCCAATTTCTTTCAAATAGGTTGCAAAACAGTACAGCTTGGATGTCCAAAAATTAAGGGAAGAATATTAAATCAGGCATTTTTCAAAACTCGGATTAAAGTAGAGAAAGCTTTCATTCTGATTCTAAATTGATCGTGAAATATAATAGAAAAGTGCCTATCCAAATACCTACAAGATTCGACAGATTGTGAACGCGCTTTTTCAAAACTCAAAATAGTGAAAAGCCGCCTGAGACAAGATCGCCTTTCGTCCTTGATGTTGATAAATGTTGAAAACGATATTTAACAGTCGATATATCACAGCTGAATAATTGACTCCTATGCTTCCACAGCTTTGCTGAGAAAGATTTTCATGGAAAAACAGCAACGGCATAGTACTCGCATTCGTGTGTAGTCGGTGATTAGACTTAATGCTCGACCTAATTATCTGTTGTTTTTTCTCGCTTATTGCTTGTCTTATTGGTTTTGCTTTATTAGAGCTTATTGGTTTGTGTTGATAAACTGATGCATTACAGTTACTATTTTCCCCAGCAAGCTTAAAATCGCAAAGGTAATTTCGCTTTTTAAAAAAGGAAAACCTGAGATTCTATCAAATTATAGACCAATTTCTCTTTTACCTAATTTCAGCAAAATGTTTGAGAAACTAATGTACAAGCGATTATATAGTTTCCTGGAAATACACAAAGTTATCTTCTCTTTACAATTTGGATTTCAAGAAAACCATTCAATTGACCATGCTCTTGTGAGCATGTGGAATGTTTTTCAAAATAAGGAACTTTCTCCCTCTCAATGTGTTATTCTGTTATGCTCTGTTTCTGTCTTTTTTACATTTCGGTATTATTGTTTGGGGTCAAACGTTTGGATCATACACGGATCCAATTTCCAAATTACAGAAGAAACCTGTTAGAGTTATTTCATTTCAGCCTTGCATGCCTCCCTCTGTTCCAATATTCACTGACTTTAAACTCATTAGACTTTCTGAAATTTTCGAACTTCAGCTCTCAACTTTTGTTTTTTATTCTATTAATAAAATTTCACCTAGCTGCTTTAACAACTTCTTCTTATTCAATTCAACTGTTCATCAGTATTCCACAAGACAGGCTAGTCAGGGCAATTTATTTATGTCCGAAAAAACAGTGTTCTTTATGGTTTAAGGTCGATCAAATATCTTGGTGCTAAACTTTGGAATACCATATCAACCGAAATTCGTAATGCTTCAACAAGAATATCTTTCAAGTCAAAACTAAAGACTTATCTACTAAAAAGGTCCATAGATGACTCATAACTTGAATTGATCTCCATGCATTTAGAAAATGAAAATTCATAATCATTTCACTTCATCAAATCTGAATTCAATTGATTAATTCAAATGGGTATTGAAATATATTCGTAATTCAGTTCATAAAAATTTAGGATAGGGGGGGGGCTCTCTGCTCGATTAGTCTACCTATTGAGAGAGCTCCCCCTCTGAAGTAATTCCCTGCATGCAATTTATATATCTGTATTTGTTTATTGTAAGTCTAATATTTGTTTGTATTATTAAGATTATAACTTGTATTTAGTGAATTTAAATTGTATGAATGAAACTGAACTGAAACTGAACTGAATTAGGAAAACAAGCACACAACATTACATCCCTCCATAATATTTCTCAGGGCTAAAAAATATTCTGTTTCCTCGTTTTTATACAGAATTTAACAATGGGTTACAGTGACAACATGCGTATAAGAACCTAGTGATTAAGGTCCTACAGGCTGAGATTTACAATTGCAAATTCCAAAAAACTCTAAACATGCGGTATTCAAATTTGCTGAATATTCGACAACCTTCTGTTTTGAATAAGCCCTCACGAACTAAGTGCTGTAAACAACACTAAAGAACGGGCAACAACAACAGTACAAAATTTAATGAGAAAACAGTTCAAGAACCTGAACAGCGTCATTTCTACCAAATACCCAATATATAAGAATCTATTTAGGCTGAGATGCCAAATTGTAGGTTCTTATACGCGGGATTTTACTGTACTTTTCATTGAGTAACAAAAAAAGTGTGATTAACAACCAAGTAGGATCCATTTAATTTTTTAAATAATCTTGATATATAAAACAGAACTGTTTGTATGTATGTGTGTATATGTGTATGTATGTATATATGTGTATATATGTTCGCTTATAACTCAAGAACTTCTTCACGGACTGAAAAACAAAAGGTATCTTTGTAATCGGCATTTTCCGGAGAGTGTCCTCAGCGAAAAAATTTTTCAAAAACGTTATGAATTAAAAGTATCCAACAATAGGTAAATAGGTAGTAGAATGAAAATAAAAGCGACGGGATTCCGATTTTTTGAAGCCATGTTAACGTCAAATGAATCAACATGGCTTCAAGAAATCGGATTCCCGTCGCTTCATGTAACGTGCAGTTGTCGTGTACGTATTAGTAAATCGTCCAGGTTTATGCATGTCAGTAGCTAGATCTTTGCTAGGCAGTCACGTGAGTGAACTCGATTTAGATAAAGAAAACAGCGATAGCAATATTTATTTGAATTTTTCAGGAGGAGCTGGTGGTGATGGGGGAACCAGGAATGCATGTAAAAAAATAGAACCTATTTTATTTCCATTTCTGGATGAGTCTGCCAAGGGGTTGATATGTCAGCAGAATAAAGGGCCACCTACAAAATGTGGTGAAGATGGTAAAAAAGGTTAAAAAGGCACAATAAGACAAACAACCGCTAAAGGTAAAAATATTGTATTTAATTCGTTGAAATACATTGCGTATTTTTACAAAATACCAATCATTCCTTTACCAAATTTACAGCAGCATCGTTGAACTTAAAAAAAAGTTGTGAGGATGTTCTACATGAACGAAAAGCTTCGTGAATCATATATTATACATGATATATTGTTTGTTTGTTTTTAATAAATGAAAGGAGTAAACAGGTTATTCATATAGAGTTTCTATTTTTACATAAAATCAAATAGTTGAAAAATGAGTAGCTATTAAGTAAAGACTTAAATTTTTCAAAGCTTGGAGTAATATTCAAAGTTGTTGGTATAGTGAATCGAAATCTTGGATGCCTCTTTCGTAGAAACTTTTGTGTTGGCTTGACGAAGTTGATATTGGCACATGAAAATTGTCAACTTTTCTTGTATAATGACTTTGGATAACATCATTATAGTCGAAATTTTCAAATAAATATAAAGGAGCCATTCCATTTAAGCATTTGTACATCATCGAGAGACGATGAAAATATCTCATCTGGTCAGTTTATATCCAATCAAGTTGTCTTATGAACTCAGAAAGTGGTGATTGTGTCTAGGAACTCTTTGTATTACTCTTTCTGCAAAGTTCTGAATATTTGAAATTTCTGCAAGTTGAGTCTGGTAACACTGGCGTAAACAATATCAGCATAGTTCATTTTTGATTTCACTGTGGCGTTGACAACATTCTTAAATGTTTCTTGGCTCATGGAGGCTTATAAGTTTTTGAGAGTTTAATGGGTCGCCCAGCACATGTTGTTTGTTATATGATCTTTCCCTGTCAAATTTTCATCAAGTTTCATCTCTAGATTTTTTGCAACTGGCATTGCTGTCAAAGATGTTACATTAATCAGTGGCAGCAAAAAAGTATTATTTTTTCTTGAAAATCTTTGGTGGGGCTCATCTCCACTAGCCCCATTAGACGGGCCGCCACTGAGTCACTTATGGTTATATATTTGAGTTAAGCAGGGATATTTTTGTGCTACGGTTTTTGTGCTGTTTAGGAGCATTATTCCAAACTAACAATACAGGCTTGCATCATGCAACTGGAAAAAAAGTTGCAAATTGTCCGCATAGCCATGCATGCTAACTTTAGATATTGACTTCTGCGTATACATTGCAACAATTTCTGGAATTTTATTTTAAGGGAGTACATTGTGGGGGCCCAAGACCAGAACCTTGAGAACACCTTATTGTAAGCTTTGTCGGTGTTGGCTTTTTGAAAATTCATATAGACATGTCTACAAGTTGATTAAAATTGCCTGTAGTTGCGCCGTTGGAGGGAAATTTCGATCAATCTTGCAGAACTCCATTTTTCCCCAAGTATTATATAATTTTGACACAGTAATTTGATTTCAATTAGAAACAGTAGCAAAATTTTGCAGCGGTACTATCTTATTTTTATATCTTCGCGTTGGCAAATTTTGACGATGGATAAATTCAGCACTAAAAAAAATTATACAACCTCTCCTATTCTGTCTCTTGTTGGGTTTTGCATTACAAATTTATTCTTAAAGATGAACATTTCTACAGGGTGTTCCAAAAAAGGAACCCATAAAAAGATTGTTCAATACTTTATTTTATCAATAACACTTGGAAGAAACAAAATTTTGGACATTATTTTTTCAGTCGACACAATGGTAGTCAAAAATGCACTTCAAAGAAGGAAAGAGCACAACTCAGCATAAACACTGTTTTCACACGTGTTTATATCAAAAGTTCAATATTTTGTCAGTTTAATTCCAATGTTTTTTGAACCCTTGACCTGATTTTATGTTTGTTGTTTCAATTAACCCTCTATGTAACTTTTCCCAGCAACAGAAAATCCCGAAAGACTTGAAATGTGCATAGAATTTGTACACAGCCTTTGCTTATCAATTACATTTATTACAGCATACTTTTATAAAAATGAAGCATATAAAATCATTCATTTTCCCACAAGATTTTTTATATACAGTCAGTACTTTGACAAAATGTCATTGGCCTTGAAGCTACGGTTTCGTAACAAAAACAGTTTCTGCAGTATGATGATTTTTCTGGAACATTCTGTTTATGCCGTATTATTTTTTCAAATTGAGTTTGCTTTGTTGATTTTCAAGAATAAAGTGGAGACTTTTTCAATTTCTTTTGACCAAGCGAATATATTCAAATATCTTGTTTTTATTCTTATGAATTTAGCGACTGAAGGCTCAGAATCAAAGATTACAGTATCAAGTGTCAAAGAAGAGATGAAGACTATCTTTAACGAAATTATTCTTGAGCTTGGTTGTTGAAAAGTGCTGCGAAATTTTTAACAAGCGATTGAAAAAGTAACAGCAGAAAGAAATCCGCTTTGGGACTTTTAATGGGAACTCAAAAGGGTGCCAAAGCTTGGAATCCCTGTGCTTGCCTCGAGCCAGTGTTTAGGACGTTTTTGGCGGGAAGAACAATCACGCAAGACATTTTTCCTCGTTCATTTCTGTCAAGTGAAAGGAAGGTGCAGCATTTTATAAACAGGCGAGTGGATTTAGAAGCAGTTATTCTTACATATATATTCCTTATCAAAGCATAATGGTTGAAAAGGGTATAAAAACTTCAAGAATGGATGGTATCCATATAAGGGTAAGTCGAGTTTTTAGAGATATCTGGCTCAAATTGCTCTTTCTTGCAATGTTCGTTGATCATTGTTGGTCTTTTACCCTTTTACTGGGTGTTTCAGTTGCCCTAGCCTAATATTCTTTTATTTCCAAAAATAATTTCATCAATGCTTACCATGATTTTGCTGCAGTGTTAAATCTTCCTCCTTTCTTCTGTTTTTCATCCCACAATTGTGTCTAAAATCACCTCAGACATTGCACCTAAACTTGGTGCAAGTTCTCGTCAAAAATACGTGGAAATTCAAAATTAAACTTCTTCAAAATATATAATTCATGTTCTTTATTTCTGTTTCGCTATGTTTACATCTCTAGTGTCGTTGTTACGCAGATGCGCTGTTACGCTACAAAATCTGGGGGGTCACTGTCGTAATATTTTAGAAAAATATGACGAATTTCGAACGGCGGTTTGCTTTGATGTGGCCACAGTGATAGGACCGCGCCTCGGCGGATTTCAAACTGCCAGATACACAAACATATTTTCGTGCCTGTTTTAAATGATTTAGTTGAGGAAAGTAAAAACAAGTGTACTCTGTAGACAGTTTAGGTGGTGGGGAACATTTTGATGTAAAGAAGTTGGCGTTAAAGGCAAAAATCAATGAAATTCAGGCAAACGAAACAATGTTGTATCAAGGCCATTCAGAAAAGCTTCACAACTACTTTGAAATGGAAGTTTATCTATTCAGAAAAGTTTTTCTTCACAAATACTAAGAAATGGACTAGAAGCTGCGGACTTCAGTTTCTGTCCCAATTTTAAGCAAGAAAGAGCAAAATAGGCCTACTAAACACATCTCAATCTGTGTGAGAAGTTCTGAAATAGAGGTAAGACCTCTTTTACAACAAACGATGAGTGACGGTGGAGAATACGCAGCCTGATGGTTTCAAGCAGCAGGTGAGGTTATCGTTATCGAAGGTCACAATTGAAATCGAACTTCCTGAAGTCTATTGGTATTCCCACTGTAGGTATCCTGTGTTATAGCCATTCAAAACACAATAACAAACCAAGTCAAGATTCAATTTTCTGATTGATGCATTACCACCCCATCTTGGTATATATATTCTGCCTTAGTCAATTGTTTCAGTCTGTTTCTTTTATTTTTAGTATAGATACTCTGACTGTCAGATGAAATCTTCGACGAATCTGGTGCATTACCACCCCATCTGGGAATAATCATTCTGCCTTTTAGTCAATTGTTTTCGTCCGTTTCTGACATTTTACTTGTAGTAGTATTTATAGGTAGTGATAATAATGAACCAGACCAATTCATAATAATGAACCAGACCAATTCTTGGAAACTGGGGATGCACATTTTGGCAAGCACATAGTTGTTGTTTCTTGAACTCACTCTGTTGAACCCAAGCTTTTACACCTACAAGTAGCTGTCTATATTGTTTAATGCTGCTAATGCTGGCAACATGAGTTATTGAAATGCTGGTGATTGAACCTGACTGCCCGTTCATATCTCGATCTTCTACCCAGCAAAACGTTGATTCAGCTTCGTAAATTATTTGCTGCAGATCCTTCCCTTTGTTCCTCACTGCAACCAATTCAGCATCTGCATTTGTCAACAAATCTATTATTGATAGTCAATGCGATTTGCCTATATTATCATATCTCACATGCTAAAATGATACCAAACTTACACCTGTATTCAAGGGCATGCCACTGACGCTACTGCAAAATAGGCCCAAGAGTTTGTGATTTGTAAATAGGCAAATTGTTACAGCTCACTCTGCTCAAGGCAGAACATTCATTGTTCAACACCCTTCGGGGCATTTGATCAATGTTAACCCTGTCACTGAAGAAACAGAACACAGCAACGTTACCCATTACCCTTTCCGACCAGCATACCCTTCTGCAATAGCTAGTACAGTGACAAAACTTGGACAAAGTAATATTGTCGCTTGACGCAAAGACAGCTTCACCCAAGTAAAACATACGTTGCTCTTTCCCGTGTTTGTAAAATGTTTGACATCTTCTTCCTCACACCCATGACAATCAGCTACTTTCATCCTTTCATTCCTGTCCGAGCCCTGGTAAAGAAGGAAATCTTCATGTCCTACCAATAAAGATAAAGAGGCCATTCTAGGTAGGTAAATTCTTTGAAAAAACTGGATACCAACCTAACCGAGCATGTTTTTATGGATTCCGATTAATTAAGGTATGCAGATTCCATAGCCTAGATATACCATGGGCTGCAGGAGTCGTGGAATTTTGAATGAAAAAGAGCTGTTGATCGATAATTTGACTATTTTGTATATCTCTCTCTGTTTTCTGCTGCGAAGGCGCCATGTTATGCTCACGCGTGGCTGACTGACGTGGGATTGAGCAATCATGTCACTCAAAACGTAAGTTGAAACCTCTTCAGTACCTTAATATCAGATGGGTAAGAAACAAGAGAACTGAGAACAATAGATTATATTGTTTTTCTAGCGTCGCGTTTTCTCCCCATGCTTGAAACATTCCTCAAATTGAAATAGAGGGATGCCCAAGCAACCCTAGGGTAAATTCTCCACACATACGGGGGCTCGTATTACAACGAAAGAAAGAGAGAAATAAAAACATAAGGTTTGTGGTTTTGTTGACTGATCTGGTTTCGTTAACTCAAGGATGACAATTCAAGTCGAAAAATGACAGTGAGAATAATTTCCGTTGGACCAACATTGCACTGGATTTCTCTTTCTATTTTTTTTGCGTACCATGCCATGTTTTCATTCCTAATCTTTTATTAGAGTATTCTTAGAGAAAAGAAATCCTAACTTGTTCAATTTCAATCATCGCAAAATTGCCTAATTCTAAATTTGGTAGGATTTCTTTATAGTAATTGAAGCGACCTACCTGTAAGCAAACTCGGGTCGGTCCATTCTAAACACGCCTTGAAATTCTGTACTAAAAAACTAGGAGTTTTGAAAATCCCTCCCCGTCTTTTGGGACCAAAGCTCACTTTCCTGTGTCATCGGTGTGACGTCACACCTATGACACACCATTGTTCTTGTGCTACGAGCATCTGGAGAAAGCTGAAACCAGCAAGATGAAGTGTGTCTTACCCATCTGATAGGTACTGAAGAGGTTTCAACTTACATTTTGAGTGACATGATTGCTCAATCCAACGTCAATCAGCCACGCGCGAGCATAACATGGCGCCTTCGCAGCAGAAAACAGAGAGCGATATACAAAATAGTCAATTTATCGATCAAAAGTTCTTTTTCATTCAAAATTCCACGAATCCTGCAGCCAATGGATATACCTTTTGAAATTTTGACCGGAAGTTGCTCATTTCGATGATGTCATCAGCCTAGTTTTTTCTCATGATTGAGTAGAGTAATGGCACAGCTGTAGCTCAAATTAGAAATGTATAGGTATATTCAGACTCAGCTTTTGATGGACTTTCGATTGATATATAGTTTTGTTAACTTTGAAAATATTTAAAATATAAATGCTGATGTCTGCAAAGTCTGAAATTGTAAGTAGGAGCTCAAATTCACAGTGCAATATTTACTTCAATTAACTTATTTGGTTAATAGTGCAAAATTGAAAGCTTCAAAGATGGGTATGCAGTTTATTTGTGTATGTTTCTGTTATTATTTGTTTATTTCCGATGTCAATAAGACAACGATCTCTCATGTCGTTAAGATAATCAAAAGATGTAAACATTAAGATAACATAAGTGTAATTATTGTGAGAACATATTTACATTGTTTAAGGCACCAAGTCTAAATCTTCAATATCAGTCTCTGATTCGCTCTCTGATGAATTTCCAAAAAAATATGAAATTGAGCATGCTACTTTTTTGCTGACCTTGTTCATTTTCACTGTCACAGCTAGTTGTGTTTGTTCTACTCGAATCCAATAATTGCTAATTAAGTCGAACTAACTTATTGTTTTCTCTAATCACTGTGTTAAAATAGCACCAAACAGTTACCTAGACAGGAGACAACACGTATACCCCTATTGTTATCCAGGTTATCTTTGCAGCCCCCTTGTGGATAACCGATAAGACGTTAATGGACCAATTGCTCAGGGTAGAGCCTAGAGTTTTGAATTAGATTGAACATTTTCACTACCTGTTTAGCAAGAATAAAACGACCAAATTTCAAAAATTCGTTTAAAATTTTATCGATGCCACCAGATTTGCAATTTCATTGTTTGCTGGCACAAACACTTACTTCTTCTCCTGTAAGAGGGGCGTTAAGCCATTTAGAAACATCTTCATTCCTAAGATCCTGTTCCAAGTAGGATTTAAAAATAGTGGCACTAGCAGTAGAATCTTTCTCATTAAAACTATTTCCTGTGTAGAAATCTGGGAAATATTCGTAGTTTTTATCTACTAAACTAGCAGTTTCTGAACTAGAAGAACCTAATCCTTCATTTTTTTCATTTTTTATTGATTTTATCAGTTTCCACAAAGATTTCGCTTCTTTCCCCTCCATCACTCGAAGTCTATTCTTTATGCTCTAGTCATAGGACCTTTTCAGTTTTCGAAGAAGTGTTTTGTAACCAAGATAAGTTGATCTGTATCTGGTTCTCAGATTGGAATCAAACGGCGATTCTTTTAGTTTATGTGCTAACCATGTGAGTTTATTTTTCATCTGCAGAGATTCTTAAGTTATCCATTTATTCTGCATTTTATTTCTACTTTTCCCTCTTTTCCAGGAGGATTTTCTTATGTATAACTGCTTAAGCACCTATATTAATAATGTCAGTGAGTTCATTGACTGCATCATTAACACCTTTATTAGTGTTTGGAAAAGGATGCATCCCAAAGGAGTTAAGTTTCCATCTGTATTCTACTGAGTTAATGGACGATAAGAAAGAATCAGCAAGTGTTTCATCCAGCGGAATTTTTCTGGGGCTTCAGAAAATCCAGCTTTCCTTTTAGTTTCAGTGGTACTAACTGAGCTCAGTGATCTGAGATGGAGGTTAGATGCCTAACATAGATTTTTCTAACTTTCGTAAGGGACTCTATATGTACTAGACCATAATCTATTAGGCTTGGGTCTAAATTATTTAATTGGGTATAAAGTGGATAACATGTTAAATTGCAGTGTAAACGATTTAGAAGTGCTTAGTTTTTGCCGTGCCGAACCAAAATTTCATCCGTGCCGAGACCATCGGCGAGGTGGTCCCGGCACGGGTAAAAGTAGTACGCGTACCAGAATTAGCGGCACGGCTCGGATAAAAGCCTCAGTGTAAACGTTTATCCGTGTCAAAAATAGCATTCTTTCGTCCTGCCTCGATTCTAAAACGTAAACAAAAAATAATTTGCCGCGATTTTTAAAAATATTTTCGTCAGCAAAAATGGCAGAAAAATTACAAAAATGTTGAGAAAGAAAATTTGAAAAACATGGAAGAAACTTGTCAGAAAACTTCCAGAGGAATAGTTTGGAAGGATGAGCACTTGAAAGAGTTGTTGTAGGCCCCCAAAGAAGAAATCTTGAATAGCTTGGACCATTGCAAGACACCCAAAGAAAAAAGGATGGCTTACTACGACATAGTTCGTGTAAAACTAGAAAATAAAGGTTTGTGTGCAAGTTGCCTTTGAGTAAGAGTGAAAAAGAAATTTTGAAAATCTTATTAGTTAATACAAGCGGGAATGGTCGCATTAGCCATTGGCCAGTAACTATAAAATTATAAAGCTTGCAGTTACTAGATGTAGATTTTTTTCGTTGGCGTTTTGCTCTCAAACTTTGCAAGGCAACGTACAGCAAAACTTTTTTGTTGAAGGCCGCCATATTTATAGTTTACTTCCTTATTTTTGCCATTGGCAACGTACGATACGCATGCGTGTTCACAGGAAATCAGACGAAAATAAAATTGGTACCGGTACCAAATAATAATTTTGCAACTGGAAAATTACGTAGTGTAAATGGGTTGCCGTGCCATTTATTTTTAGCACCCATACCAATTTAATCCGTGCCGTGCCAGAAAAATATCTTAGTGTAAATGGGGCTTGTAAGTACTTGGTTCTCTCTGTCTCTTTTTATTGACAAACCTAAGATGAAATGAGCTTCACCTTCGTCTTGAATATCAAATCTTTTGCACAAAGATTTTTTTCAGCAATGAGAAAATTAACATCGTTAGAAACAAGGATCATATCGTCAATGTATACTGCAAGAATAACGAAACTAATATGACTTCAGTGTCTTTCGACTGCTTAATATATATACAGCTATCAGCATTGTTCTTTTGGTATTCTGAAGAAATCAAGAAATCATCAAGTGTATTGTTCCAACAACATGCAGACTGCTTTAGCCCGTACAGACTCTTGTTTAATTTGCACACATAGTCCGGGTTATTTGAATCAATAAAACCTTCAGGTTGAGCGATGCATATATGACAGTCAATTGTGCCACTGAGCAAAGCTGTCTTAACATCCATCTGATGAATTTCCAGATTCTGAGCATTTGCAAGTGCGAGTAAAGATCTTATTGCTGAATACTTTGCTACTGGAGAGAATACCTTATCATAATCAATATTATGAGTTTGAGAATATCCCTGTGCAACTAATCGACCATTAAATCTATGCACATTACCTTCAGCTTTGTGCTTCACCTTTAAAACCCTTTTTGAACCCACAATATTCTTGTCTTCAGGTGGTGGTACAAGATTCCAGGTATCATTTTTTATCAATTAATCATATTCCTCTTGCATGGCAATTTTCATAGAACTGCATGTTTGTTGTTCAGAGCTTCCTTGACAGATTTCGGTTCATCTTTATTGTTGAAAAATCAGCAATACAGCAATCATGGGAATATTATTCTTTGAGCGCCTATATAAAAAAACCTGGATCTTGAGCAATTTCAGACTCAGCATGGATGACTTGAGTTTCCTCCTCCTGATTAGATTCAGGATATTCATAAAACATAATCTCCTGTTTATTGTTCTTTCCAAAGCTGTGGAATTCATTCTCAAAGCTGTGGAGTTTGTCCTTGTAGAATATGACATTTCTTCTTCCCAGGAAACGACGGAATTTAAATCATAAAGTGTAAATCAAAATCCTTGTCGCAGTTTCGCATGTGATAACATTGATCTAGTGCTTTCAATTTTATTTTCAACAATGCGCTTTTACTTATGCAGTCTAATCAGGTTCTTTATCTTAATCAAATTTTGATGCCATAAATCAGTGAAACAAAAGTCTTCATAAGAAAGAAAAAAACTTTTGCCAGTTATGTGAGACTGCCTTTCCATATGTCAACAAGAAATTTTTAGGGAAGTTCGAGAAGAATGTCACACCTCCAGTTCTCTTCCTTGGAGACTATGGTATGCAAATCTAGAAAAAAGGAAAAGATGATACGAAATATGTTGTGGAACAATTGTCACGAATGAAGGGTGTTGAAACTACAGATATGCAGAGAAACAGTGCAAAAAAGACCTCAATATTTGAGAAATAGTAAATGCTTGCGTACTTAAAGGTATATCTTGGAATGCAGAAAAGAGTCAGGAATTGCCATATTGTTAGATAGTTATTAACTGGATGGTCGAAAGTAATCTGGTGTTACTTTTGTCAGCAAGAAGATGTCATCACTCTTAAGAACACAGGAGAACGCTGTATAGACTGTTCATAAAGGAGGTGTCAAGGTGACTGGGTGTCAACCCATACAATGATGCTGTTCAATGTCTGACCTCGAACCTTTGCTATTGTGCAGGAAAATGTAGGTTAGAATGGATAATGCATAACAGTATATCCTTGTTCCACTATGTCTTTGACAGTGTGCTGTGACAATCTGATTTCTGTTAGAAATGTCATCAGAGTAGAGTCGGTGCACCTGAGTTGTCCAAGCAGAATGAAACTTGGGAAACACTTTTCGGAATTGGGAACGTGTAGTCATCCCATCAACAGGGAAAGTTTTTTCCTTGCATCATTGGTATGGGTTGTTGCTGAGAGAAGTCTCCAGAGAATAGGACAATGGGTCTGACCGGCAATACATTAAGGGTGTGGATGATGTATTTGAACATACCAGATGAGATTCGGGACACTTTGCAATGAAGAGAGCATATGCGTAGCATAAGTCTCAGTAAACAGTGAGGTGTTGCCCTTCTACAACTGGTATGTGGAAAGCAGAGTAAATTGTCCCACATTGAACAGTTTATCTGAATTCCTGCTTGTAAATACAAGCTAAGAATCCAGTTGGAATTGCAACCAGTACAGAGAAATCGTTGTGGAGGCAGAAATGGATGCAATGCTTTAAAAGACAAATCTTGCAACTAACTGGCAAAATCTTAGTGATGACAATTTTCTAAGAAATGCAAGCTTGCCCCACAAAAAAACATAAACCGAGCTGTAGAGCAAGCTTTTCTCTATTGATTGATGTGTCTAACAGAACTGGCAAAATTGATTGTTTTTTTTTTCTACAGACTTTTGTTTCACTTGTTTACAGCACCTAAACTAGAAGAAGAGAAAGAATCTGATTCAACTGCATTAGTGAAATTATTTGTTGCAAATGACTGCTTTTCTAAAGAAATGCAGCTTTGCTCACCAAAAAAATTTATATCGGGCTATAGAGAAAGCTTTTCTCTATCTATTGATGTATCTAATGTAATTGGTAAAGTTTAATTTTTTTTCTTATACAGACATTTGTTTCACTGATTTATGACACCTAACCTAGAAGAAGATTTGACTGCTTGACTGGATATGTCTTGTTGTAAATAACATTTTTCTAAAAAATGCAAGATTGCCTCACAAAAACACTTAGATAGCGTTGTAGGGCAAGCTTTTCTCTATCTTTTGTTGTGTCTCACACAACTGGCAAAATTTAAATTAACCTTTTTTCTTATAGAGATGTTTGTTTTACTGATTTAACCTAAACCAACTATTTTTTCAAAAAAATTGGGCTTGCCCCACAAACTTATGTACCTAGGGTTGTAAAGCAAGCTTTACTCTATCTTTTGATTTTTTTCTCATAACTGGGAAAGATTTTTTCTTGTGCAGACTTTTGTTTCACTGATTTGCAAAAACCTAAATTGGATACCAGTAGAAGACCTGACTCAACTGCATCAGTGAAAATGTGTTTTTGGAGATAACAATCACCGATAAGGCTGTAGAGCAAGCTTCTTTTTATCTATTGTTGTGTCTCACATAACTGGCAAAAGTTTTTTTCTTTCTTATGAAGACTTTTGTTTCACTGATTTATGGCATCAAAATTTGATTAAGATAAAGAACCTGATTAGACTGCATAAGTAAAAGTGCATTGTTGAAAATAAAATTGAAAGCACTAGATCAATGTTATCACATGCGAAACTGCGACAAGGATTTTGATTTACACTTTATGATTTAAATTCCGTCGTTTCCTGGGAAGTAGAAATGTCATATTCTACAAGGACAAACTCCACAGCTTTGAGAATGAATTCCACAGCTTTGGAAAGAACAATAAACAGGAGATTATGTTTTATGAATATCCTGAATCTATGTGACAATTTTTGTGTTTATTTGGATGCCGCCGCACGGGCTGCATGAACTGGGGCAGGAGCCGAAGTCACTTGATTGACAGAACTATTATATTTCGTTATGTTACATAACTTTCGATTTTGTCTTGGACTAAGGGAGCTGTGAATTTTACTGTGTGTAAAAAGAAGTGAACCTTGAATCTCTCGAATTAAATCTCTTGTTTTGAACTACCTCTCGTTAATGAAACTGTTGTAGAACATTATATCGTATATTTAATCATCGTCGTGTACTACAGCTGTTGAATTTGGATTTGCTATTATTGAGCTTGAATTTCTTCATCATTATTGCTGAGTACCCTTTGCCATTCTGGTTGGATGTAAATTAGGCCTGCACAATTGGCCATTCTGGAACTACACACAGTGAGATATAGAGATAAGTCAAATATTTATTCTGATTTTACACTAGAAAGTTGTTTCGACTCGTTACACGAGATTTTCACACGCTACCCTAGGTGGGGCGTGTTCTTATTCAATCTTGGTACCTACTCGCCCACCTGGGCTAGATGAAGAGCCTAAGCGGGTATTATTCTAAATGTTCCACCGAACTGGATTTATACTGATATACTTTTAATGAAACATACTTTTTAAACTCAGTTTGATAATAATTTGGTTATGTCTTGAATTTTACTCTTATGAACAATGTCTCAAGAAGGGGAAGGCACTTCAGCACCTCCGAGATCAACTCTGCCCTCACTAGCAAGGAAAAGGCGCATACGGGGAGGCTATAGGGCTCATTCTACAAAACTTATAAGCGAAGCAAAGGAACTTTTAGAATTAGAAGATGTGCCTGTATCTAATGTTGAACATCTATCGATTTCGTTAAAAGACAAGGTTACTCTCCTCCAGAATATCGATCAAGATATTTTCGACCTTGTAGATGATGACAGTGTAGAAGCTGAAGTTTTAGAATGTGAAGAGCTAAGATCAGAAATTAATAAAATTATTATAGAACTGGACATAAAACTGAAGCTATCGAAATCCTGAAGGAACGCTTTGCCCAGAAACAGGTTATTATAAACTCAAACATGGAAACACTCTTAAATTTGCAAAGGGTTTCTTCTGAAAAGGATGTAAAAGCCATACGCTTCCTTTTCGATACAATTGAAATAAATGTAAGCAGTCTGAAGTCGCTTGGAATTGATTTCAACCAATATGGAAAACTTTTGATTCCAATTATTTTAACCAAGGTACCGGACGAGTTTCGGTTGGAAATAACAAAGGGATCTAAAGGTGAAAACTGGGAACTTGATTCTATCCTTTCGATAATAAAAAATGAACTTGAAGCTCGCGAACAATGTGGTCAATTGCAAATGAAACAAGCAGGGGGCTTCAGACTGAATCAGAATCAAACCCCCCGGAATATACCCTTTACCACATCAGCCTTGCTTACTGAGCAAAGTAAAATCACGTGTTCATACTGTAAAGGCGCACATTATTCTGCGAAATGCCAGGTTGCGTCGAATACGAGAGCGCGCAAGGAAATTTTGAAGTCTCAAGGACGTTGTTTTGTGTGTCTGAAAAAAGGCCATCTTTCGCGGGCCTGCCCAAGTCAAATTCGATGTTTTTCTTGCAAACAAAGACATCACGTCAGTATCTGTCAAGGAAACGAGACAAATCATGCCATGTCCACTAATCCTCCTCAGCCACATCAATCATCAGCTCAACCGCGAGTTAATCCCCAACAGTCAGAGGTGTTAAGTACTCCTAATCCTCAAGGAAACCGCAATCCAGCACGACAACATCAGCCACTGGGCCCCTCAACTGTTACTCTTTTTACAGATCAAGGAACTGAATCTCGCAGACGGCTCAGCTTGGAAACTCGCCAACAAATGACACGCGCACTGCATCAAAGAACGCAGTCCTTTTGCAGACGGCCAATGCCTACGTTTCTTCTCCTGATAATCCTCAATACTCTGCGGTTTGGATTTTTATTGGTGTTTTTTGACTGGTGCGTGTTTACGAAGTCCAGCTGGAGGACCTGTTGCTCTTGCCTCTCAGCTTGGCTGGATTCTATCTGGGGAAATTCCAAACTGCCCCGAATTCAACTCAACGAATACTAACTTTGCTCAAGTCACGTTTTGTGTGTAGAAGAACACTCTCTCACCGATCAGGTTGCAAATTTTTGGAACTTGGAAGGCATTGGAATTAATTCAGAAGTTGAAAACTCAGTTTATCAGCAGTTCCAAGAAGATATTCAGTTTAAGGATGGGCGATACGAAGTCAAGCTTCCCTGGAAACAGGATCATGCGATTTTACCGGACAATTATCTTCTTAGCTATAAACGACTACGCGGTCTTACTTCTAAATTGAAAGCTGATAAAGATATACTCACAGAATATGACTCAATAATCAGGGGACAAGAAAATTTGGGCATTGTGGAAAGGGTTCTCGACGATCAGCCAAGTCCTGTTGGCAAAACTCACTATCTTCCTCACCACCCCGTCATCCGGAAGGACAAAGCCACCACAAAGGTACGGGTCGTCTATGACGCATCTTCAAGCCCACCAGGTGAAGCCTCTTTGAATAACTGTCTGCACCAGGGACCCTGTCTTTTAAAGACAGTGGCGGAAATCCTCTTAAGATTTCGTTTGAATAGAATCGCTTTAACATCCGACATCGAAAAGGCATTCTTGATGATCTCCGTTCAAGAAGCAGACCGTGATGCCTTAAGATTTCTTTGGTTTGCAGATATCAACAAGAGAGAATGGGAAATAGAAACCTATCGATTTAGCCGTGTCGTTTTTGGCGTATCCAGCTGTCCATTTCTATTAAATGCCACCCTCATGAAGCATATTGAAAACTACTCGACGGAACATTCTAACATTTGTACGAAACTCATAACCTCATTGTATGCGGACGATGTAAATACGGGATGTGATACAGTAGCTGAAACACTTGAAATGTATGAGAAATCTAAATCAATCATGAGAGAAGGAGGATTTAACCTCAGAAAATGGCGCTCAAATTCTGAGATAGTTATGGAACACATTTCTGAACTAGAGAATCCTAGCACTGAAACTATTACAGAACAGAAACTTCTGACCGAAGAAGACGAATCATTCGCTAAATACGATACAAGAATTTCATCTACGCAGGAAACTTCCGAGGTTAAGGTGCTTGGAATTCCGTGGGATAACAAAAGGGACACATTGATCTTCAAACTATCAATTCCAGATCACCAGACCTGGAGAAAGCGAAAAATTCTCCGATTAATTGTAACTATATTCGATCCATTGGGATTAGTGAGCCCAATAACTACTCCGCTGAAGGTATTTCTTCAACGTTTGTTTGAAATTAAACTTGGATGGAATACTGAATTACCGAGTTCATTACAAAAAGAATGGGAGGTCATGATGGACGAATTGCAGAACATTGATGAAATCACGATACCACGCTTCTACTTTTTGGATATTGCCAGATCACATGGAAAAATCAATTTAGTTGGTTTTTGCGACAGCTCTATGAATGCCTATACTGCTACTGTTTATGTAGTTGCTTCTGACGGAACCAATGTGTCATCCTCGCTGGTTATGTCCAAGTCACGCGTCGCTCCGCTCTCGAAACTCACGATACCAAGACTTGAACTCTTGTCTTGCCTCATTCTGGCACGTTTGATTACGGCAGTAAAGAAGATGTTTGAGCCGTTGATTGAGGTAGACATACTACGTTGTTTCACCGACTCAATCACCGCATATTATTGGATTCGGGGAAAATCAAAGGAGTGGATGCTTTTCGTGGAGAACAGAGTCCAGGAAATACGAAAGCTCGTCGGTTCAGGCGTGTGGGCACATTCTTGCGGGAAGGAAAACCCAGCCGATATACCTACGAGAAAATCATCATTTTCCACGTTAGCCACAAATTCTAAATGGTGGAGCGGTCCTGAATGGCTGAAAACTGATCAATGACTTTGGCCTATCACGGAAGAATTAGAGGACACGCCGGAAAGTTGTATCGCCGAATTGCGAAAACAAGAGCGCACTGAAGCAACAAATTTACTTATTGAAGCGCAAATTCCGTCGAACCTACCCGAAATTATTGATGTCAAGAGATTTTCCAGTTACTGGAAACTTATTCGTGTCTTCTCATACGTACTGTGCTTTATTAACAATTGCCGAAACCGAAACAGCCAGAAAACAGGGGAACTATCGACACAGGAAGTAATTAACGCTGAGAAGTTGCTCATCAAATCTGCTCAAGCTAGCATCAATAAATCATATCTCAAGGTTGCGTCTAGAAATCTCGGAGTTTTCTCAGACACAGAAAATGTACTTAAATGCGGAGGTCGTTTGAACAATTCGAATCTGGACTTAAGCACCAAACATCCTATTTTATTGCCGCGGGATCACCCTTTGACGAATTTAATTATCTGGCAGAGCCATCGCAGCGTGATGCATAATGGAGTAAAAGAAACTTTGACGGACATTCGTTCACGTTTCTGGGTAGTCAAGGGCAGGCAATTAGTTAAGAAAATCATTCGATCGTGCAAAACATGCATCAGAATCCAAGGTCTCTCATACGGACAGCCAGGCACAAGTCAGCTACCAGAATGTCGTGTTCAAGAAGGACATGCTTTCGAAACTGTCGGAATTGATTTCGCCGGACCCCTGTTCATCTAGGGGGAGGACAGAATGCCAAGCAAGGCATACATCGCTGTTTTTCTTGCGCTACAACCAGAGCACTTCACTTGGAGCTCGTGCCGAACTTGAATACTGACACATTTATCCTCTGCTTAAAACGATTCATCAGACGACGAGGCATTCCCCGACAAATCATTAGCAATAATGCTAAAACATTTAAGGCTGCGTCAAAGAAAGTTACTGAATTATTTAAGTCGACCAGCATCAATCATTACCTCAGGGAACATCGAGTCTCATGGAAATTCAATCTTGCTAAGGCCCCTTGGTGGGGCGGATTCTACGAGCGCCTCATCAAGGGAATCAAGTCTTGCCTGAAAAAGAACATCGGAAAGGCCATGCTTTCGTACGACGAGTTACAGACGATCATCATCGAAATAGAATCTGTTCTCAATTCGAGACCACTAACGTATATTCACGCCGAGGACATTGAAGAACCTCTGACACCCTCACATCTTGTCGCAGGAAGACGAATTCTGAACTTGCCAGTTATCAACACTCAGGAGGAATCAAGTTACGACGAACCAGCCTCCACCGCACAACGGAGACAGCAGTATTTATCGCGAGTGCTCACGCACTATTGGCGTCGTTGGAAGAGAGAATATCTCATCAGTTTACGAGAGCATCACAAGCTCCAACAGCGAACGAAAAACAGGCCTGACATTCAGTTAGGAGACATTGTCACCGTCGAAAACGAAAATCAGCGTAATCGCGTCTCGTGGAAGTTAGGGAAGGTAACAAAGTTAATAACGGGACAGGATAATATCACTCGAGGTGCGATGGTGAAGACCAGCAATGGGAATCATATCGAGCGACCCTTACAGAAACTGTACCCGCTTGAACTTTGCCTTGATAAGAATGAACAACCACTTAGACCTAATGAAACGAGTCTCGCACGGAGAACCACCCCAAAGAGAAGATCAGCGACGATTGCTAACGAAAGAATAGAGATTCTTGACCAACTTGACAGGGAGGAAAACTCGGATGAAGAACTGTGAGGACAACTGGTCAAGGGGGGAGTGTGACAATTTTTGTGTTTATTTGGATGCGGTCGCACGGGCTGCATGAACTGGGGCAGGAGCCGAAGTCACTTGATTGACAGAACTATTATATTTCGTTATGTTACATAACTTTCGATTTTGTCTTGGACTAAGGGAACTGTGAATTTTACTGTGTGTAAAAAGAAGTGAACCTTGAATCTCTCGAATTAAATCTCTCGTTTTGAACTACCTCTCGTTAATGAAACTGTCGAAGAACATTATATCGTATATTTAATCATCGTCGTGTACTACAGCTGTTGAATTTGGATTTGCTATTATTGAACTTGAATTTCTTCATCTTTATTGCTGAGTACCCATTGCCATTCTGGTTGGATGTAAATTAGGCCTGCACAATTGGCCATTATGGAACTACACACAGTGAGATATAGAGATAAGTCAAATATTTATTCTGATTTTACACTAGAAAGTTGTTTCGACTCGTTACACGAGATTTTCACCCGCTACCCTAGGTGGGGCGTGATCTTATTCAATCTTGGTACCTACTCGCCCACCTGGGCTAGATGAAGAGCCTAAGCGGGTATTATTCTAAAATCTAATCAGGAGGAGGAAACTCAAGTCATCCATGCTGAGTCTGAAATTGCTGAAGATCCAGGTTTTTTTATATAGGCGCTCAAAGAATGATATTCCCATGATTGCTGTATTGCTGATTTTTCAACAATAAATAAAGATGAACCGAAATCTGTCAAGGAAGCTCTGAACAACAAACATGCAGTTCTATGAAAATTGCCATGCAAGAGGAATATGATTAATTGATAAAAAATGATACCTGGAATCTT
The DNA here is from genome assembly GCA_014526335.1 of Chrysaora quinquecirrha. Classification (NCBI taxonomy): domain Eukaryota; kingdom Metazoa; phylum Cnidaria; class Scyphozoa; order Semaeostomeae; family Pelagiidae; genus Chrysaora; species Chrysaora quinquecirrha. The sequence goes on along the minus strand of JACTAT010000024.1, from coordinate 1,084,845 downwards.
GTACCACCACCTGAAGACAAGAATATTGTGGGTTCAAAAAGGGTTTTAAAGGTGAAGCACAAAGCTGAAGGTAATGTGCATAGATTTAATGGTCGATTAGTTGTACAGGGATATTCTCAAACTCATAATATTGATTATGATAAGGTATTCTCTTCAGTAGCAAAGTATTCAGCAATAAGATCTTTACTCGCACTCGCAAATGCTCAGAATCTGGAAATTCATCAGATGGATGTTAAGACAGCTTTGATCAGTGGCACAATTGACTGTCATATATACATTGCTCAACCTGAAGGTTTTATTGATTCAAATAACCCGGACTATGTGTGCAAATTAAACAAGAGTTTGTACGGGCTAAAGCAGTCTGCATGTTGTTGGAACAATACACTTGATGATTTCTTGATTTCTTCAGAATACCAAAAGAACAATGCTGATAGCTGTATATATATTAAGCAGTCGAAAGACACTGAAGTCATATTAGTTTCGTTATTCTTGCAGTATACATTGACGATATGATCCTTGTTTCTAACGATGTTAATTTTCTCATTGCTGAAAAAAATCTTTGTGCAAAAGATTTGATATTCAAGACGAAGGTGAAGCTCATTTCATCTTAGGTTTGTCAATAAAAAGAGACAGAGAGAACCAAGTACTTACAAGCCCCATTTACACTAAGATATTTTTCTGGCACGGCACGGATTAAATTGGTATGGGTGCTAAAAATAAATGGCACGGCAACCCATTCACACTACGTAATTTTCCAGTTGCAAAATTATTATTTGGTACCGGTACCAATTTTATTTTCGTCTGATTTCCTGTGAACACGCATGCGTATCGTACGTTGCCAATGGCAAAAATAAGGAAGTAAACTATAAATATGGCGGCCTTCAACAAAAAAGTTTTGCTGTACGTTGCCTTGCAAAGTTTGAGAGCAAAACGCCAACGAAAAAAATCTACATCTAGTAACTGCAAGCTTTATAATTTTATAGTTACTGGCCAATGGCTAATGCGACCATTCCCGCTTGTATTAACTAATAAGATTTTCAAAATTTCTTTTTCACTCTTGCTCAAAGGCAACTTGCACACAAACCTTTATTTTCTAGTTTTACACGAACTATGTCGTAGAAAGCCATCCTTTTTTCTTTGGGTGTCTTGCAATGGTTGAAGCTATTCAAGATTTCTTCTTTGGGGGCCTACAACAACTCTTTCAAGTGCTCATCCTTCCAAACTATTCATCTGGAAGTTTTCTGACAAGTTTCTTCCATGTTTTTCAAATTTTCTTTCTCAACATTTTTGTAATTTTTCTGCCATTTTTGCTGACGAAAATATTTTTAAAAATCGCGGCAAATTATTTTTTGTTTACGTTTTGGAATCGAGGCAGGACGAAAGAATGCTATTTTTGACACGGATAAACGTTTACACTGAGGCTTTTATCCGAGCCGTGCCACTAATTCTGGTACGCGTACTACTTTTACCCATGCCGGGACCACCTCGCCGATGGTCTCGGCACGGATGAAATTTTGGTTCGGCACGGCAAAAACTAAGCACTTCTAAATCGTTTACACTGCAATTTTTATCCGAGCCGTGCCATTTATTTTTGGTACCCATACCAATTTTATCCTTGCCGTGCCAGAAAAATATCGTAGTGTAAATGGGGCTACAATTAGCCAAGCTAGTTATGTAGAAAGCTTATTGAGACAATTTGGTATGGAAAACTGTAATCCGCTCTCGGCCGCATTGGAAGCTGGAGAAAAATTTACGCCCAGGAATCTTATTCAAATGAACAAACCTGAAATTGTTTGGCTAAAAGCTGATAAATGTTTTTTCGGTCCAAACAAGGACATACACATTGCTTTTGTCTACATGCCACCACAAAATTCGCCATATCTCGCTATAGTCCGGTCTGAAAGCACAACAATCGTGCAAAATATGATACCAGCATGAGAATTTCACAAAATATGCAGTTTGAGTCGTAGAAAACGATGCGAAACAGACCCAAGCTGAAAAATGCCCCTATGATCTATTTTTAGAACAGGGGGCTCAGCCCCAGTCCTAAGAATGATGAAATCGGTTTTGGAGTCATTGGTTACCGTTATAACCATGACATTTAGTATTCCTAAGTAAATTGACCTGTAAAATACAATGAAAATCAAATCAGGTCAGTAAATTACCCTATTTTCTATATTTAGAACAGGGGGCTTGGTCCCAGTCCTCAAAACCATAAAATTGATTTCGGAGGATATATTGCTTGTATAACCATGAAATTTAGTATTCTTGTGTAAATTGACATGTACAATATCATGAAAATCAAATCAGGTCAATAAATTACCCTATTTTCTATATTTAGAACAGGGGGCTCGATCCCAGTCCTCATAACAGTAAAATTGATTTAGTAGGATATATTGCCTGTATACACTTGAAATTTAGTATTCTTATGTAAATTGACATGTACAATACCATGAACATCAAATCAGGTCGATAAATTACCCTATTTTCTATATTTAGAACAAGGGGCTCGGTCCCAGTCCTCATAACCGTAAAATTGATTTAGGTGGATATATTACCTGTGTAACGATGAAATTTAGTATTTAAATGAACAATAAATATCTCACTATATCGGAACGATTTTCATTTTGTGTGTTTGGGCTCTGAATTTTCAAAGGAACATTCAACTTGAAACCCGAAAAATTTATGGCCTCTCAGTAGTGTTTTAATGTATTGAAACAGTAAAACACAAAGTTTAGTGTAGCGATTTATGTAAATAATCAAAGCAAAAACTCTTCTTGAAAAAGGAAAGAATATGAGTAAAATTCCAAAATGAATTACAGTCTCCTACTGTCCTTTGACCCCTGAAAACGTGAGGTCGTACTTACCAAAAACGTGAAACAACCTAAAATTGCCGAAAACCAGCCAAAAGCACTCAAAACGAACCATAGCTTGATGAAAAGCACCCAAAACCAGCCAGAAATGCCCAATTTACCTGGAATCCGTGCCAGAAAATCCTTGAAAAATCACCAGAAACTCTCATGTTCTTTGAAATGTCATTCTTAACTCTTAAAATTCTACTTTCGTCTGTCTTGGGACTTCAGTTGACATAAAAAGCTTTTACATCGCTGGAGTTGGGAAAGCCTTTTTTGTTCTCAACTGTACTGTAGTATTGTATTTGAGCGTGAAGTTGAGAGATAAGACACAATCGCACGCTGACAATAAATATACCGTTGGGAGAGGTATCAGTTGTCTGGAAAGCGTGTTTCATTTTGATATCTCAAAATATCTTGCAAGAAAGACTACATCACAACTAAATCGTAGTAATGTAATCGTGAAGGCTCTGCTACGACCAAAATGTCACAATTTGTATTTATGGTCGTGCGATAATCGTACGAAAAGAAATTCTCACATTTCACGATTGTGCGATAGTCGCACGACAGTTAAGATTTTGTATGGAATCGTGGCTTTTAAAGCCGCAAGTCATTGAATAAACCCCTGAGAGTTGCACGCAAAAGATTCAATGTACGTGTAGTGAAAGGAACATAATAGATGGCCGCAATCAAAACCAAAACTTGTTGAGGCCGAGATAAAATCGAAATTTTAACTATCTTTTGGTTCTCAAAACATTTTGAAAAATAGCGCATGCACTACCTGGGCAGAAAGGGCTTCGATCAAAAAAAGAATCGCATTTCTAGGTGGCCCAGGGAAAAAGCCTTTCGTGCACAATCGAACAATGGGCCACAACAAAGGGGCAACCTAATTTGCATTTAAGGAGTTTAGTAATAGAGATTCCCTTCACGACACCGCTCCCAGTCCACAGAGTTATTACCCAAATTCTAAGTTAACAAAACATGTGATATGCGAACCAAATAGTACAGAACGATTGACGGTCTACTGATATTATCTCAGTCAAAACATTTACCACTGCATCCACACAATTCTGTGCACTCTAATCCATAGCTCTTGCACTTGCACCTGGTTGCGCAACTCTGTTTGCAACTGTATTTGATCAGTTCATTGCAGGCCTGTGACGCTTCGGATATCAGTGTCCAAATTAGAGTCATCATCTCTTCCTCTCTTTCTTTTTTCTACCAACCGTCATCAACGAAATCTGGAACATCTTGCCATCGGTTAAGGGACTGACCCCAAATAATCCTCAGGCAAAATGTGACAATTAATCACATTAAATTGTTAAGTAGTTTTTCGAACACGCAAATTACGGCAAAACGCTAACTGCTCTTGAGGTGAGGCACCGTTTCAAATACAGTTTAAACGGCGTTTCGCTTTGTAATTACGAACCATTACTCATTCCATGCTAATTCAATCATGGTGCACGAAGCGACAACAACTTCATTGTCGAATAAGGTATAAAGGTACCAAATACCTTTTAATGCCAAAGAAATAATTTTGATTTCAGATTCGGACAGCTCCCCTTTGCCTTTTTCCCCTTTCTTAGGTCCAGATCCATCTATTCTGACTATCTGAAGTGTATGGGTAAAGTATTTATATGTGTGCCAAGTAAAGGGTTAAGTACTTGCGTAAACGGAGCCTCTGACGTTAATTTAGATATCAAACATATGTATCATCACTATTCTTACCCGCCTTGTTACAGAGCTCTCTTTGTATGTTGAACCAGTGCATCTTTCGTAGGTGGCACCAGAGAGCTCACTGATGATGACACTAAATCGATTGAGAGATTCGTTATCCAGCTTTACGATCGTTCCAGTCAGCTATCATCAATAGATGAGTGTAGACGAATGTTGTTTACCAAGATGGGTCGAAGAATTGAATGCCTGCCTCTGCCACCAACGAAAGATTCTCTGGTTTAACATACAAAGAGAGCTCTGTACCAAGGCGGGTAAGAAAAGTGATGATACATATGGATTAGAGTGCACAGAATTGTGTGGATGCAGTGGTAAATGTTTTGACTGAGATAATATCAGTAGACCGTCAATCGTTCTGTACTATTTGGTTCGCATATCACATGTTTTGTTAACTTAGAAATTGGGTAATAACTCTGTGGACTGGGACCAGTGTCGTGAAGGGAATTTAAATCCTAAATTTCATCGTTACACAGGTAATATATCCACCTAAATCAATTTTACGGTTTTGAGGACTGGGACCAAGCCCCCTGTTGTAAATATAGAAAATAGGGTAATTTGTTGACCTGATTAGATTTTCATGATATTGTACATGTCAATTTACATAAGAATACTAAATTTCATGGTTATACAGGCAATATACCCTACTAAATCAACTTTACTGTTATGAGGACTGGGACCGAGCCCCCTGTTCTAAATATAGAAAATAGGGTAATTTATCGACCCGATTTGATGTTCATAGTATTGTACAGGTCAATTTACTTAGGAATACTAAATTTCATGGTTATACTGGTAATCAATGACTCCATAATCGATTTCATCATTCTGAGGACTGGGGCTGAGCCCCCTGTTCTAAAAATAGATCATAGGGGCATTTTTCAGCTTGGGTCTGTTTCGCATCGTTTTCTACGAGTCAAACTGCATATTTTGTGAAATTTTCATGCTGGTATCATATTTTGCACGATTGAAGTGTTATTTTGTGCTAACAGATCTAACTACTAAGACAGGTCAGGATATTGCTGGTCTTTATAGCCAGTTAGAATAGCCAGTTTGGGTGACATATTTATATTAGGTCACTTTAACGCCTATACAGAAGAAATTGAGGAATTTATCCAATTTGATAGCTCACATAGTAACTACATTGCATTGCCTGAAAATTATTGGGATGATACTTCGCTCTTGAGAAATAACCTGAGAAATAGCTGGGGATAGAGAAGGTAACTTAACATGTTATCCACTTTATACCCAATTAAATAATTTAGACCCAAGCCTAATAGATTATGGTCTAGCACATATAGAATCCCTTACGAAAGTTAGAAAAATCTATGTTAGGCATCTAACCTCCATCTCAGATCACTGAGCTCAGTTAGTACCACTGAAACTAGAAGGAAAGCTGGATTTTCTGAAGCCCCAGAAAAATTCCGCTGGGATGAAACACTTGCTGATTCTTTCTTATCGTCCATTAACTCAGTAGAATACAGATGGAAACTTAACTCCTTTGGGATGCATCCTTTTCCAAACACTAATAAAGGTGTTAATGATGCAGTCAATGAACTCACTGACATTATTAATATAGGTGCTTAAGCAGTTATACATAAGAAAATCCTCCTGGAAAAGAGGGAAAAGTAGAAATAAAATGCAGAATAAATGGATAACTTAAGAATCTCTGCAGATGAAAAATAAACTCACATGGTTAGCACATAAACTAAAAGAATCGCCGTTTGATTCCAATCTGAGAACCAGATACAGATCAACTTATCTTGGTTACAAAACACTTCTTCGAAAACTGAAAAGGTCCTATGACTAGAGCATAAAGAATAGACTTCGAGTGATGGAGGGGAAAGAAGCGAAATCTTTGTGGAAACTGATAAAATCAATAAAAAATGAAAAAAATGAAGGATTAGGTTCTTCTAGTTCAGAAACTGCTAGTTTTGTAGATAAAAACTACGAATATTTCCCAGATTTCTACACAGGAAATAGTTTTAATGAGAAAGATTCTACTGCTAGTGCCACTATTTTTAAATCCTACTTGGAACAACAAACAAAGAAATTGCAAATCTGGTGGCATCGATAAAATTTGAAACGAATTTTTGAAATTTGGTCGTTTTATTCTTGCTAAACAGGTAGTGAAAATGTTCAATCTAATTAAAAACTCTAGGCTCTACCCTGAGCAATTGGTCCATCAACGTCTTATCGGTTATCCACAAGGGGGCTGCAAAGATAACCTGGATAACAATAGGGGTATATGTGTTGTCTCCTGTCTAGGAAACTGTTTGGTGCTATTTTAACACAGTGATTAGAGAAAACAATAAGTTAGTTCGACTTAATTAGCAAATATTGGATTCGAGTAGAACATACACAACTAGCTGTGACAGTGAAAATGAACAAGGTCAGCAAAAAAGTAGCAAGCTCAATTTCATATTTTTTTGGAAATTCATCAGAGAGCGAATCAGAGACTGATATTGAAGATTTAGACTTGGTGCCTTAAACAATGTAAATATGTTCTCACAATAATTACACTTATTTTTCATTTTTTTTTAATTTCAATATATTTCAAGCAACTACAATTTAATGTCCAAATATAATACTTAGTTAAAGATGAGAACGCTTAAAGTTTAATTATTTGACAAAATCAAATATCTCTACTATAGTTGCTTGGGACACTCGAAAAGAACTCTAAGTAGAGCTTTCGAGTCGAGTGCCCTGGCTTTAAAACAACTCTTCTAAAATAGAAATGAATTTTTAACAGTAACAGTAACACTAATAAGAATACGGAAAATAAATCTAGAAAATAAAAGTAAAATAAAACAAAAAAGAAAAAAGAAAGTAAGAAATTCCGCGTTATTTTTGTACTAGGTTTCTCATAGCAATGAAAGCTATTCAATTACAATATCGAAACTGGGGTCTAATTTTAGTTGTGTTGCGATGAAAGCCACTTTTTGTAATTTCTTATGAAGTTGCGCAAGTCTAGTGGAATTTTATTCGAAATTTCAACACCAAAGTTTGTGATGAAGTGATGCATATAATTTGTTCTATTAACAGTTGGGTGTGAGAAAAGTTTCTGAGCAGATTGTATTGTATTAAAATTGTGCCTTTCAGAAACTGATCGAAAAAGGTCTGGCATAGCCTTTTCTTGGTTTCCTTTTGAAAAATCATACATAAATTTCGCACATTCCAATTATTTACTATCATTAAAGTTTAGTATTTGTAGTGAGTTGAATAGTGCTTGGCTTGGGGTATCATTTTATTTTTGTTAAAAGTCATTATTCTTACTGCTTTTTTAACTTCTTCTCTAAGGGGTCTACAACATTTTGATAAGCCCCTCCCCAGATTGTTATTCCATAATTAGCATGGGGCGCAATGAATGCATTAGATATTCTGAAGTGTTTTAGTTGCGACTTATTGTCTCATTTTAGCCAGAACTCCAAGACCTTTTTGCAATTTTATTGCTTACTTGTTGAGCATGCTGTTTCAACGAAAGTCTATTGTCTATATAGAGGCCTAGATATTTAGTATGCTCCTTTTGACAAAGTGACTCATTGTTTATCAATATGTTATGGTCAACAGTATCGAATGCTTTTGCAAAGTCTAGGAATATACAGCAAGAGAAATGTTTGTTTTCAATTGCTTGCACAATCTTGCTACATAGATCGAGAACTGCTAGTGTTGTTGATTTGTTTTTCTGGAAACCATATTGATGTTCGAATAGTACTTTGTGTTTATTTAGGAATTTAATCATTCGTGAGTACATAAGTTTTTCAAATATCTTATTGAAAACTGGCAAAAGTGAAATTGGACGATAATTCTTTACATCATACGTCGAGTTTGATTTAAAAATAGGTACCACTTTAGCATGCTTCAGTAGTTCAGGGTAGTGGCCGGTACTGAATGATTCGTTTATCAAGTCTGTTAGTGGTTTTTTTATAATATTTTTAACCATTTTGATAAGTTTAATAGGAAGGTTATAAGGACCAGATGCCTTAGATTCATTTAACTTCGACAGCTCATCCAACACTTCAGCTTCTGAGACAGGACTGATAAAAATACTTTCGGTGGTAGGGTTATGCAGATAGTCAGTGAATTTCTTACTAGTTTTACCAAGTTTGTTAACCAAGTTTTTGGCATTTCCTGTAAAATATTGATTGAAGCAGTCTGCAACTTGTTTTTGATTATCTGTCAGGTTTCCATTTACACTAATTTTGATATTATTTGTTTTGTTTTTATTAGAGTTGTTTATTAGATCGTTTATACCTTGCCAAATTTTCTTAGAGTTATTTTTAAACGTGTCAAAATAGTTTCTGTAATGGTTGCGTTTGCTTTTTCTTATTAAATGATTTAGAGAATCCCTATAATATTTGTACCTTTGATACCAGAAGGTGTCTTTCGACTTTAAAAATTTTTTATATAATTTATTCTTGATAGAGATTGATTTCAAAATACCATTTGTAATCCAAGGTTTAATACGCTGTTTAAGTTGTTTTTTTGAAAGATGTTTTATTGGTGCATGTTTATTTATTGTTCTTAGTATATTTTCTTGGAAAATGCTAAATTTATTGTCTAAAGTTAGTTTCGTGTTATTAGCTTGGCTAAACTCGACTGAATTTATATCCGCCAGAAATGCATCGTCGTTAAAGTGTCTGTAATCTCACTTTGAAATCGATTCTTTTTTATTTTTCTCAACTTTTTTATCTACAAGCACAAATTTTGGCATATGATCAGATAGTTTTGATACGAAATTTCCACTTGTTGCAACTTTATTGATAGAATTGACAAATATATTATCGATTAGAGACGGCCTAGCGTTTCCAACGTACCTTGTAGGCTGTAATATGAGAGGCTGAAAGAAGCTTGCAAATATAGTGTTAATAAATGACTCGACAATAGAAATTTGCTCATACCTTAATAAATCAAGGTTAAAATCTCCCGAGAGAAATACTAATTTGTTTTCTTTCGTTAGTTTCTTAAGAATGTTTTCTAAGTAGCTAATGAAGGATGTTGAATTTCTACGAGGATGGTTATATACTACTCCTATAACTATATTTTGTCCAAATGTATGTCTCAGAAACAGCAATTACGTCATATTCAAAATCAAGACTATAAATAAGATGCTCAAAATTCTCTTTATTATGTTAAAGAGAATTTATATTCGAATGAAACAAGCCAAACACATTGTGGTATGATTTGCTACGTTGTTCTTCAATTTATGGAAAGCATGTGTTGAATAATAGTCAAAGTTTGAATGAAAATTCGCAAAGTTATCTAAATCATTTTCGAAAAGGATGTCGGATTCTTTCAGATTTAGCTTGCACATGTCAAGCTTTTCAACGAGGCTGAAATCTGTAGATTCACAATGACGTTCTTGGCATAAACACAAGAAATTCGAATTAAATGTTAGTTCTTTAAGCTGATTATCGTCTAAATTCGTAAAGGGAAACATAGCTTGGCGACACTTGGAACATGACCAAGTTTTTATGATAGTGCTAATGTTTGTGGTCTCCCATTGGTGTAGGCGGGGAACACCTTTTGTGAATAAAACTAGAACAAACATGACAAGGAATGGCTTTCTTTAATGAGGCACCAGAAATCACTTTGCAGCAGAGAGAGCACTTTTTGCTGTAGTCACAAATTTGACTAATCGTCTGATTTTGGTTTACGATATTTTCCTTCCCGCCAGGTGCAAAGGTACTTTTGAGACAGTTGTTACTCAATGTTTGAAAAGGGAAAGCACCCTGTAGGCACAATCTGCAATACCACGTGCTCTCTTCGTTTTCTGAAAGTAAAGCGAATTCAGAATTTTTTAGCTTAGAGCATTTGAAATGATACCAAGACTCACAGATATCACAGCAAATTGATTTCTGGTTATCTGAAACAATTTTCAAGCATTCAGGACAATGTAAAACTAAAGCAAAGTTACTCATTGAGTTTGTTTAGATCATCTAATTGATTAATGCGCTTTGCAGGTGATTTTTCAGTCATTCGAACAAAAATGTTCCCCTTACTTGTCCAAACATACTTAAAACCAAAGTCAGCTTTCCTGTCCTTGACTTTTCGCAACAGTTCTTTTCTTTTTCTTGTTAAACTTTCGTTTAGAAATACTCTCTTACTTTCAAATTCTGAATCATTAAACCCGAAATCTTTTAATTTATAATCAGAAAGCTCCTTCTTCACAGCAAGAAGTCTATCTCTCGTTTTCCTCGATGCAAGCTCCACAATTATCGGTGCTTCATCTCTTCAAGAGATTCTATGGCAGGCTTCAATGGATTCTGGAGAGACAGAAACATTCATTTTCTTGGCAACTTCAAGAAAGAGCACTTCGGTGTCTTCTCCATCTGTTCTGGGAGGGCCAGATATTTCAACGATGGTCTTGCATCTGTATTGCTAAAGATCATCAATTAAACTTTCATTTATCTTCATCTTCTGAATTTCCTTTTCAAGTTGACCCTTCAGCTTCTCATTTTCCTGTGCTATCTTCATGTTGTCTTTTATCACTGAATTGTGTTCTGCTTTGAAGATTTTGTGCTCAATCACTAGTTGATTTTGTGCCTTTTCAACTTTATCCACTCTTTTCTCAATACTTTCTAACTTTTCTGTCACTTTAGTAAGGCTTGACTCGAATAAACTTCTGATGCTATCAGTAACTTTTATCATCTGGGTGGCTATCTCTTCGCTAATCGCAGTTCTAATTGACTGATCCATGTTTCAAGTTATGAAGCAAAAATTCCCATAGAATAGCTTTATTGTGGATAAACAAAAACTTAAAAACTAAAGTGAAAGTAAAAAAAAATTAAAACATAATAATACCTTGAGGCAGAAAGCTCACGCGTCGCTGCTTTGATCTTTCCTACAGCGAAAAACACGTCTGTAGCACTGCCAACTGTGAATGTTATCTGTAACGACATGAGAGATCGTTGTCTTATTGACATCGGAAATAAACAAATAATAACAGAAACATACACAAATAAACTGCATACCCATCTTTGAAGCTTTCAATTTTGCACTTTTAACCAAATAAGTTAATTGAAGTAAATATTGCACTCCTAAACAATGGTGTGTCATAGGTGTGACGTCACACCGATGACACAGGAAAGTGAGCTTTGGTCCCAAAAGACGGGGGGGGGGAGGGATTTTCAAAACTCCTAGTTTTTTAGTACAGAATTTCAAGGCGTGTTTAGAATGGACCGACCCGAGTTTGCTTACAGGTAGGTCGCTTCAATTACTATAAAGAAATCCTACCAAATTTAGAATTAGGCAATTTTGCGATGATTGAAATTGAACAAGTTAGGATTTCTTTTCTCTAAGAATACTCTAATAAAAGATTAGGAATGAAAACATGGCATGGTACGCAAAAAAAATAGAAAGAGAAATCCAGTGCAATGTTGGTCCAACGGAAATTATTCTCACTGTCATTTTTCGAACTTGAATTGTCATCCTTGAGTTAACGAAACCAGATCAGTCAACAAAACCACAAACCTTATGTTTTATTTCTCTCTTTCTTTCGTTTATGTCGAGCCCCGTATGTGTGGAGAATTTACCCTAGGGTTGCTTGGGCATCCCTCTATTTCAATTTGAGGAATGTTTCAAGCATGGGGAGAAAAGCGACGCTAGAAAACAATATAATCTATTGTTCTCAGTTCTCTTGTTTCTTACCCATCTGATATTAAGGTACTGAAGAGGTTTCAACTTACGTTTTGAGTGACATGATTGCTCAATCCCACGTCAGTCAGCCACGCGTGAGCATAACATGGCGCCTTCGCAGCAGAAAACAGAGAGATATACAAAATAGTCAAATTATCGATCAACAGCTCTTTTTCATTCAAAATTCCACGACTCCTGCAGCCCATGGTATATCTAGGCTATGGAATCTGCATACCTTAATTAATCGGAATCCATAAAAACATGCTCGGTTAGGTTGGTATCCAGTTTTTTCAAAGAATTTACCTACCTAGAATGGCCTCTTTATCTTTATTGGTAGGACATGAAGATTTCCTTCTTTACCAGGGCTCGGACAGGAATGAAAGGATGAAAGTAGCTGATTGTCATGGGTGTGAGGAAGAAGATGTCAAACATTTTACAAACACGGGAAAGAGCAACGTATGTTTTACTTGGGTGAAGCTGTCTTTGCGTCAAGCGACAATATTACTTTGTCCAAGTTTTGTCACAGTACTAGCTATTGCAGAAGGGTATGCTGGTCGGAAAGGGTAATGGGTAACGTTGCTGTGTTCTGTTTCTTCAGTGACAGGGTTAACATTGATCAAATGCCCGGAAGGGTGTTGAACAATGAATGTTCTGCCTTGAGCAGAGTGAGCTGTAACAATTTGCCTATTTACAAATCATAAACTCTTGGGCCTATTTTGCAGTAGCGTCAGTGGCATGCCCTTGAATACAGGTGTAAGTTTGGTATCATTTTAGCATGTGAGATATGATAATATAGGCAAATCGCATTGACTATCAATAATAGATTTGTTGACAAATGCAGATGCTGAATTGGTTGCAGTGAGGAACAAAGGGAAGGATCTGCAGCAAATAATTTACGAAACTGAATCAACGTTTTTGCAGGGTAGAAGATCGAGATATGAACGGGCAGTCAGGTTCAATCACCAGCATTTCAATAACTCATGTTGCCAGCATTAGCAGCATTAAACAATATAGACAGCTACTTGTAGGTGTAAAAGCTTGGGTTCAACAGAGTGAGTTCAAGAAACAACAACTATGTGCTTGCCAAAATGTGCATCCCAGTTTCCCTCAACATTTCCTCTGAATCTGACTGCTCGTCCATATCTCGACCTTCTACCCAGCAAAAACGTTGATTCAGTTTTGTGCTATCACTCTCATATTCTAATGTTTTGTCAGTTTCTTGCTGGACTATCACCTGCACATCATCCTTTTCACGTGCGGTGCTGCCTCTAAGGTCTGCGCAGCGAATCTACTGTTAGGGAGGAGAAAAAGGTAAACATTTCAAGTAACATGTATGTTTTAAACATCTTCAGCAAAACTAACATTTTTATAAACAACTAGCATAGTTCTAAATTAAAAGAGTTAAAGTTTGTCTCCGTCTTATTAGCAATCTAGCCATTTCTTCTAAATAGTATGATATGTTATTTTGCTGCTCTATCTACTGTCTTTTCCTTCCTGTAATGTGTCACAACAAAACGTATATGGGAATAGCTGTGGCCAGAGTGCACATTCTATACCAGTCTATGAGTATACAGAGAATTGGTCTGGTTCATTGTTGTTGTAAATATTTTCTTGGGATTTCTCGACATAAGTTTTGTATGAGGAATTGTGGGATGCAATTAATTAGTCATAGGCAGTTTAATATATGTTTCCGTCGTCTGTATTCTCCATGGCAGATATTTTGTCTTTTGGAGGATCCTTTGAGCATGCCAATTTAAGTAATGCTGTTTTCTTGCAATTGCCATGTTTCATGCCCTCATACTTTCCATAATTGATGTCCAAAAGGCCCAATACAAGGACATGTTTGAGTTGCAATGATTGCAATGGCAGACATTTGAAGAAGAACATTTCAGAGAAGCTAGGAAGGAGTTTTTCAAACATAGGACTAGAGCATTTGCTGCAGAAGCTCCATGACAGTGTCTCAGCCCAAGACTGAAAAGCATTACTTATCTTCATGACATGTTGATGGTGTGATTGTACTCTATGTACATTTATAGGTAGTGATACCATCTTCTGTTGTTTTTTGTCATGCTGTCAATGATTGCAATTTTTTTTTAACTCTACTTTTGGAATTTCTCCCATAGTCTATCACATGAAACTTTCGACTATCCCAATACTTGTGCGCAATTGTATTGTCCAGCGGAATGGGCATTGTTACAAGAAAGTAAAAGGAGGCAAATGAAAATTGAATCTCACCTTTATGTATTTGCAATTGATAATGGAAATTTTGATGATGTAAGTCTTAAAAATGTAAGGAATATGTCATGAATATGTTACACGAAATAAAGTGTATTAATTTCTGATTAGATAGTAATTATTAGAATGTTTATATTAACGGTTATATGAAATTGCGATGAATAGCGGAATCATTTTCGGGCATACTTAAAAGCTTTTTTCGTCTGACACTCCTCAGAGTATGAACGTCAGAAACAGACCGAAACAATAGACTAAGGCGGAATTTATACCCAGATGCGGCTCGAAATGCACCAATCAGAAAGAACGAAAAGCTGAATTGGCATTGTGTTTTAAACACCAATCAGCTGGTCGGATACAGCGGGAGGACCAATGAATTATTTGAAGAGTCCAAGTGAGAAAACGAACTCTTTCTGTCTACACAGAACCGGCCTTTTGGTTTTGATGTAGACAGATTCCAAAACCCCTAAGTGAAACAAAGATCTTGCTTTGCCAATGATTCTGAAAAAATCCTCGCTGTAATTTTCCGCACAAATCGGGTTATCGAGTAGATGTTGTCCTATGGCAGAATCATGTTTAAGACTAGGTTGTTGTTTAGACCCACGGGGTGGTTGCTCTCTTTGCCGAAAATTATGCAGACGAATGTTAGTAGGGACATGCTGCTTTATCCTATCACCTAATCTCTGGGAAGTACGACCTACGTACCTGGCATCACACCGGCACGAGAATTCATAAATGACCAAACTTTTTTGTGTGGTAGGTACGCAATCCTTTTGAATAGACGTATTCTCTAACAATACGTAATATCTTCAAGACGTATTGTTAGAGATAATCTGGTAAAGGTTTTCTGTATTGTGAGAAAGGAAATGCAAGAAATCTCAGGGAGAATAACGTCAGAATCTTTGAAACGAATACTGATGCATGTATATGGTTTAACCAAAGAAGAATATTTTAAACAATGGTTGCTAATATGTTTCGAGAAAATGCAACTAAACGCTGGAGAAATTAGCCTGGGTGCTACTTTAGTTAAAGAAGTCTTTGAGATGCTAATACATGATTTGGCTTGCAAAATCCGTGATTCAAATGTTATCAGTTGTTCAGAGTTTAATGTGTCATCTATGGACGCTGTTGGATTAGCAAAGGTACGGTTTATTGGTGGTTAGGCTATTTCTAGAATATTGGTTGAAATGAAACGAAAAATTGCTAATGGAATATGGTCAAATTCAAAACCTGTTATGGACACTGCAAAGTCTTCAATGATTGAACTGAAGTTGCTGAAAGCTCATTTAATTGTTCCATACAGTTTTATTGAGAAAACCACAATTTATCCAGAGACACTTGCCAATACCGAAGAAATGAAATATCGATCTCGTGGCTTATTACACATCAGCGATCGATGTTTTGAGTTCTTCTTGGAACTTGAGCAATTAAGAAATGGATATCTATCTCTAAACAATGTAGCTTCCTAGGGCAAAGATCTCCTAGAGCATATCTCTCAAATGTACCGAATTGTATTGTCTTGTAAATTTCTCTTTTGTTTCCTTCTTCCATTGTCTTACTGATCTTGCTGATAAACCCTCTTCGATTTTCAATTCTTCGACTTGAAGAATCAACTCTGACAACTTGTTGTGAATTTTTTCTACTCTACTTGTGACATTCTCGATTTCTCTGTAATCTTCTTCATCTAGTAATTCTTGTGTCTGATCAGTAAAATATGTTAATTTTGTTATTTCCTTGTCGATCTCATTTTCTCTCATTTTCCCAATGTTTAATGCATCTGACAGCCAGTTGTGATCATTTGTAGTTGCACTTTGTCTAGGCCCTTCAAGACCTTCGTCTTCAATGTTGTTTGTCGCCATCGCAAGCTCGTCCTGGCAGGGTCACCATTGAATGATGAATTGCGTTCGAAGCGGCTTATGCAGGGAGGAACAACAGAAACAACAAAGGTACGTGAAATTATTTTTTCTAAACTATTAATACTTTTTGCTCAAGAATTCATAATTAACAATTGTCTCATTCATAACTGTTACAGCAATCAATGGACAGACTTTACGAGAAAGTCATCAAAAGGTATATTCATGTTGGTGGCAAACAATTTTTGAAAGATTTGGTACGTACCGTTTCGCTTAAAAAGTCTCTAACGCATCGTAATATGGTCTTGATAAGAAAAAATAAAAGTGAGAAAAGACGAGCTAAGGTATCAATCTTACAGTTTGAGAGGGATAACTCGCACAAGAAAAGAGACTCTCATTGCTGCCTTCGTAGCTTGTTATTGAAGTATGGTGAAGCTTTCCTTTGGACAGTATACACTGTTGCAGAGCTTAAAAGGCTTTGTGCAGCATATGGTGTAAATACTGAAAACGAGAAAAAAGCTGCGATTGGCGCAAAGCTGGCACCAGTTATCATTGCCTCGAACGATGTTCCCTTCTCTTGTTTGATATCTAAATATACACCAAAGTTAGAAATAGGTGATGGGCGAATTGTTTTAAAGCTCAGTCAACTTAACAAGAACTAAACACTGAATAATGTTATTATTTGTTGCTACAAATCTGTGAACTGAAACGTTATGCAGGGAATAGTTTATAAATAGTTTCACTTAGATTTCTTTTTCTTGAACGGATGAAAGTTAGGCATAGAAGCATTAGGAAGTGCATTTTTGTTTCCACCAGAGTTACCACGTTTACTCAACAATGTCTGGCCAATCTGGACGCTCGTAAGGGCACTCTTATAAAGGCTATAGTCAGGATGGCTGTTTTGCCCGTTTGATCCACGTATTTGGCAGAAAATGTTCTCAACAAGGTCCTGACTAATGTATACAGGTTTTAAGGAAGATTCACTGAAGAGGCTTGTTTTTATACGAACCATTTGTTCCAAACCAAGTATCATGGCATTCAGGTCAAACCACAGTTTCTCAGTAATGAAATCAGCAGGTTTTCCTGCTTTGTGCTTCCATGTCTCAAGGAAGCGTAGAAATGTCTTCGCTTCTGCTAGTCTAGGGTAAAAAACATTGTGAATTGCTTGGTGGCTGCTTAACAGTGCAATAAGCCCACTCGTAAACTCTAATAGGCGAATAATCTCATCTAGATTCTCTCCATTTTGATTCTGATCCAACAGATATCTTCTGTAATCCTGTGTAAAAGATATACATAAAAATTAGTTATAATGTTCAATTGCTTAAGTCATTTTCTATCTAAGATTTTCACAATGCAAATTATAGCCTACTTTCATGAGAAGCAGCATGTCTTTATTGAGTAGATCTTTGGCCAGTTGGTTTCGCATTTTCGATTTGCCGTCGAGGTCAAAATGATGGTGGCTAAGTTTCTGGTGCTTCTTCAATGAGTGTGTAGTGCAATCCCACAAAAACGCACTTTTCAGTTGTTGAAATGTTACGGGTTTTCCATTAATTGTTAATCTTCTCGTGCACTTTTCACTGCACCCACTTTTCAGTAGATTATTTCTAATTTTTTTGAAGTTATGCTAGAAAAATTTTCACTGATATAAATCAATGAAAATATGATGCTTATATATGAATTTGATTAATTATAATAAAGTTTCAAGTGAGGTTTTTAATCAGTGATCCCTATATACAATCGGGATATTTTTTATGCATTTGTCTTACCTCGCAATCAACCATGACCACTAGTTCACCACAAGTATGAATGTTCTACACAACAAAATTGTGCTTAATCGGGTCTTCTCCGTTAAAAATCATTTTGATCATTGATCGATTACATTCACCTCCATCGCAAAGAATCCAGTAAATACTGTTGAAAAGAAGGACATGTTCTAAGCACAGTCTGAAGTTTAATTGTTCTGGTAGATATTATAGTCCAGTAGTGGAAGGGGGAGTATCACCACCCAGCGAGGGAGTTTTTGCGACTAGTTGCACTTGGTCAATTCGGGGGCGTAGATTCCAAATTTCAATGTTATTCAGTTATATCAGGGGGCTTTTTCGAGTTATGGGGGCATTTGCCCCCAAAAACGAGGATAACACTTAGGATACAATAAAACGTGTAGATAACTATATATTCAATAAAAAACTTCAATAACCGTCTAAAATGGCTACATTAATATATTCATATAATTTTAGATGCAACCAATCTTGCCCCCATCTATTGTTATTGTGCCCCCGGTGCCCCCAAAAGGGAACTTGTTGCAAATACAGATAAAGATGCCAAAAAATGCAATAGTTGGGTCAATTCAATGCGAAGATTCCAAAGTTTTAGGTGATTTGTTCATATCGGGTTCCCTTTACAAGAAATGGGGGCAATTATCCCTACATGGAGGGATTTGTGTCACAAACAACCCCATGCTTCCAATATCAAAATTTTACAGATAACCATATCCTTTAATCAATTCAAACAACGTAAATAACAGTTTAAAATTACAATATTAATATGTTTACAGCTTTATTTTTTAGCAACCCTGCCCCCATTGATTGTTATGGTGCTGCGCCCAAAACAGGTCTTTGGTAAATACTTGGCAGTTCATGTAATTACGGGGTGGTGCAAAGAATTGAAACTGCACAGGCCAAGTTGGTTCAAAAAATGACATCACAGAGCTACCCACTCCCCCTTGTTCCAGTATCACAGAGCTACCCACTCCCCCTTGTTCCTTCCACTACTGGACTATTAACGGCAAAGCAATCACAGCATTATTAACGATGCGATTTGCAGCATTTGAAATGCTAAATTTTTTGAAAATTACTTGTAAACCAACAGAGGTCCCAACAGGTTGTACTCTGTAAAATTGACATATAACCAAACTAAACATGATTCACATAGCGTAAATCATGGATGTTTATCAGCATTAGCTCCATTAAACTTGGATCACGTACTGGGCACGAACTGCATTGTTTTATAAGATCAATTTAACAATTTACATGGAAAAAAAATTTATCTTGTTTGATCAACAGTAAATAGATTTGGGTATAAGTGCACTCACAAAAAACCTGCTCTAAGACACCACTCTATGCATTCCCACAGTTTTTCAAGAAGTTCCCCTGGTCTGCATTTATCGACTGCATAAGAAAAGCGAAACAAAGAAAAGCGAAAGCCACTGTCTGTAACAAGTGCAAATTGGAGAACTTTTTTCGCAATTTCAACATCTTCTTTTCCTTGGAGATCAAATATTATTAGACTGTCGGTCGGGAATTTTACTATTAAAGTCTTTAACATCCGTGTGCTCTCAAACTTACCATTTATCATAACGTTATAGTCCGTGTGGGTTTCTCCAAGATTGACGAATCCGGTAATTTTGTACTGTCCTCCAATTTTTGAAAATCTAACATTTTCTTGAATGGTCATCTCGTCAAAGATCAAGCCACCATACCACCGCTCAATAGACAGTCCCAGATTGTCTGCTTCTCTGTGGCACCAAACAAAAATGTCTTCTTTATTGCAATTCTGCATTGACTCCATGCTTCTATAATGTGGAATCAGCCTCTTACTTGGAAGGATAAAATGCTTTTTCAGGGAATCGTATGCTTTTGCTGACTGAGCGTGTATTTCAAGACAAAGTCGAATGATCCTGCAAAATATTCATAGCACAAATTTGAATTTCTTCTAAAACGAATGGGATTTATGCTGTATTTTAGTTAAAAATTAGTGAAATTGCACCTACCTGGGATGCCATCTGTGCCCACTTGATCCTTTTGCTTGGAGGGCCTTTTTTGCTGTGCAATTAAGAGCTTTATATTTTCTGACATACACTGGTCATTCAGTTTTCCAAAAATGGTTTCGAGATCTGTACTTTCACCATTTTCTAGACAAAGACTTTCGTTGTTGAATTTGTTCTCCCAGAAACGGGACATTTCCTTTGCTGCTTTCATCTCCTTGCATTTTTGCCCTATCTTCTGTTCAAGTTGAGATCTGTCCAAGTATCTGGTGTTGACACAGAGAGACCCAGAAGTGCTTTGTTGTCTGTGATATCGACGCCGCAAGAATTTTCTTAAAGAAGAACAACTACTGCAATAAGAGAGGTCTTTCATCGCTATTACCTTGCAAGACTTGGAAATAATTTTGCTTGTCAAAATTGAGGCATCCTTTACCTGCGCCAAGAAGTATTGACTATCTCTCTCAGTTTCATTCAGTATTATGTCATCAGTTTCTCTGAGTCCCGTGCAAAGGTCATATCCGTTAATGATTGAAAGAATAGTCGATACCGGTAACAATGTCACAATTTCTGTTGACATTCCCAAATCATCCACATTTGCACTGCATCCATGGTAACCGTAAAGATGTATTTCACCTTTATTTTTGTTGAGCTTTACTTCCAATCCATAATGGGCAAAATCAATATAGATCGATGTGAGACGAGTTAGGATTGTGCTTGCCTCATCTTTGTAGATTACTTGCCACCGGCTTAGGGACTCCGTGTGGGAGACGGCATTCTGTTGTATTTTTCCAAGATTGTTGTAAGATGTTACTCTTTCACCAGATCTACATCGCTGCCTTGTTTTGATTATCTTATTTCCAAATACCTCATTCACTAAATCTTCAACCATCATCTTAGTTAACTTAAATTTTAAATTTTCCTTCTCACATAAATATAGATCAATAATATCTCCAGCAGTAAGGCATTATCCATTGCTTATCACAAAACTCTTCAGAAACCTAATAAATTATGAAACCAAGATGAAGAATTAATAAAAAAATGAAAAGTGCTGCGAAATTTTTAACAAGCGATTGAAAAAGTAACAGCAGAAAGAAATCCGCTTTGGGACTTTTAATGGGAACTCAAAAGGGTGCCAAAGCTTGGAATCCCTGTGCTTGCCTCGAGCCAGTGTTTAGGACGTTGTTGGCGGGAAGAAAAATCACGCAAGACATTTTTCCTTGTTCATTTCTGTCAAGTGAAAGGAAGGTGCAGCATTTTATAAACAGGCCAGTGGATTTAGAAGCAGTCATTCTTACATATATATTCCTTATCAAAGCATAATGGTTGAAAAGGGTATAAAAACTTCAAGAATGGATGGTATCCATATAAGGGTAAGTCAAGTTTTTAGAGATATCTAGCTCAAATTGCTCTTTCTTGCAATGTTCGTTGATCATTGTTGGTCTTTTACCCTTTTACTGGGTGTTTCAGTTGCCCTAGCCTAATATTCTTTTATTTCCAAAAATAATTTCATCAATGCTTACCATGACTTTGCTGCAGTGTTAAATCTTCCTCCTTTCTTCTGTTTTTCGCCCACAATTGTGTCTAAAATCACCTCAGACATTGCACCTAAACTTGGTGCAAGTTCTCGTCAAAAAATACTTGGAAATTCAAAATTAAACTTCTTAAAAATATATAATTCATATTCTTTATTTCTGTTTCGCTATGTTTACATCTCTAGTGTCGTTGTTACGCAGATGCGCTGTTACACTACGAAATCCGGGGGGTCACTGTCGTAATATTTTAGAAAATATGACGAATTTCGAACAGCGGTTTGCTTTGATGTGGCCACAGTGATAGGACCGCACCTTGGCGGATTTCAAACTGCCAGATACACAAACATATTTTCGTGCCTGTTTTAAATGATTTAGTTGAGGAAAGTGAAAACAAGTGTACTCTGTAGACAGTTTAGGTGGTGGGGAACATTTTGATGTAAAGAAGTTGGTGTTTAAGGCACAAATCACCGAAATTCAGGCAAAACAAAACAATGTTGTTTCGAGGCTATTCAGAAAAGCTTCACTGCTTGTTATTATTTATTATATACGTATAAAGCTATCAAATTGTGGCGTTTTCCGAAAAACAACAACAACCAAATATCCATATCAAAGATAGGACGTTTTAGACAGAAAACAACACAAGTAAGGTTATATCATTCATGAGATTAATGCCATTGGGCCTCCTGTGTCATCATTACAACCACATTTATTGGGAACTAGTTCTTCTGGCAACAACAAATTATCAACCTCACTTACAAAAATATCTGGCCTTCTTCCCCACAATTCATACTTGTGTTCAGTCTCGGTGTTAATCTTCCTTTACATTCTTCAAATCCATACTCCACAGGGCTGAGTGCAATAGGGTTTTCAAATACTTGATTATATTCATGTGCTTGGAAAACTGATCTTAAAAATATTGCATATAGAGCTCAATAAACAGGTTGCATCTTATGTAATTGGCCTTTTGCATACTCATAGCCAATATCCCTCAGTAGCTTCAAATTTGGATTTGCTTCACTTGTGATCGAGTCCCAAGTAATTGTTTTAATTTTTCGTATGTATACTCGGTACATGTGGAAGTATATATGAGCATAGAGGAGTAAGGAAGCTGTTTACACAAATTTGTATTGGTTAAGAGCCCATTGTTATCAACAAGTGGAGGGAGGATTATGTCTTTGCATGCCTCACCAAACACTGTCAAAGCAAAGTTTTTAGTTATATTTCAATTCGCAGGATTTTCATTATCATTCTCTGTGAAAATACTGAGTGCACCAAGAATTTCAAGAGGAAACTCTGTGTTCTTGAAATATTCAGAGTTTCTCAGAGTATCATAAAGTATCTGCACATCAACAAACAAAAAAATTCATTT
This sequence comes from Chrysaora quinquecirrha, assembly GCA_014526335.1. Taxonomy (NCBI): domain Eukaryota; kingdom Metazoa; phylum Cnidaria; class Scyphozoa; order Semaeostomeae; family Pelagiidae; genus Chrysaora; species Chrysaora quinquecirrha. The sequence continues at coordinate 1,061,878 of JACTAT010000024.1, read as the reverse complement.
TAACCTTAGAGCTCAAAGCTTTAAAATCCTCAACAGAAACATCCTCCTTAGGCTTTTTAGTGGGTTTACCCGTTTTAAAATCAACCAATTTGTTGTGAATTGCACAAAACAATGTTATAGAGTAATTAGCAATAACCTCACATATAAGATTGATATCCAAAAGCAGGATGGTGATGTTATAAGCTTCTGAACAGTTAATGACTGAACTGCCTTTTGCATAAGAGTTTGGCCATTTGTATTTACCGGCATTGGAACTGTGGCATCGGCATTGGAACCGGCATTGGCAATGGAATTGGCGCCATTTTTATGTCTAAGTCAGAATGCAAACACAACTTACCAGGGTGGTTGATAAAAGAACTAGCTCCAAATCCTTCTCAATTGTGTTGCTTTTTTACTTCCGTTTTTAGTTTTTTGGCTTTTCAAATGTGATGGGATATCCAAGGGAGCAATGTTGCGGGAAGGGCGGGCAGAACAAGGCAGAAAAATGCTTCATATGACCTGTTTCAGTTACTATTTTTCTGGCATGAGTACACTTGACAAAATGAAATTAAACTAGCTCAGAGCTCCTGTTCACGACATCGTGGGAGCACTACGATCCGAGCGGGCACAGAACAAGATCTTTCAATCACAGATCTCAAAATTTATAACAGGAATAAACTGGATCTAAAAAGGACAGAGCATGGAGCGCACAAACGGGATCTGTCACGAAAGTAAAGAAGAGTCACGACTCAATAAATGGAACGTTCTTTCTTGCTTTTGTTTTTTTTTCAACATATAACCAACAAATGCCAACGAACGATAATACATATTGTTAAAGCGTAAAACCAGTGAGAGTTTCAAATGAATGGCTGTGAGAAAAATTTTTGGACAGAATACACTCATTTTGTTATAAGAAATTACTATGCTCTTGAACATACACGTATTTTGCTAGAACAAACTAACAAATTCGTCCAATACTGAAAGTTTCTTAAAATTGCAAATTTTGAGTACTGAAAGTTTTTTAAGAGTTTTCTAAAGTATCTATACTGGAAGCATAGTAATTCTATCTGAATGGTGTTCCCAATACATTTATCGATCGTATTTGACTGTTTGTGGCTTTCCAATTTGTCTGGTTGTCACAAAATTTCAATCGGCTCACGGAATAGGAAGTAGGAATGGACAACGGAAGTGCTGCATACTTAAACAAATGCTCGGCAACTGGCGCACCCCTATGAGATGCTTCAACGGAAGTGCTTGTACTTTCTTCCAGACATTTATATCCCGTTGACATGCCAAGACATCACTTTTTTACCAAAACACAAGAAGTTTCAAAAAAAGGTTTTGAATTGAAATGGAAAATAACAACTTTTATTTTCGAACAAGACATGTTTCGGATTACTCAATCCATCTTCAGTTAATGAGAAATTAAAATAAAAACGTTGAATTTATTACAAAGCTAGGTAACAATAATAATTTAAAGAGGCAAAAGGGAAAAGATCTAAAAAACCTAATTACAATTAAAGTGTAAAAAACAAAGAAAAACAAAGAAAAACAAAAAACGCCGAAACTATTATACTAAAGTCAAATTATAATGGTAAAGCTGCCTATTGAGAGGGCTTCTCCCAAGATATGTGTAAGGCTTCCTTGATTTTAATTGAAAAGACGTGTGGGCGGTATCCAGAACTGTAAAAGAGTCCTCAGAGCAAAATTCACGACAACCAGGAGAGTCCTTAAAATGTTTAAGAATGTGTGAATTCTTATCTGTGACCAAATGCTCACGGATCCGTGTAGAAAGATGGCGGCTTGTTTCCCCGACATAAGATGCGTTACTGCATCCGGCACAAGAAAATTTGTAAACTACACGAGATCTGAGGCATTTGGGCACAGAATCCTTAACCTTAAACAAATTCGTAATTTAAAGGATGTGAAAATAAGTTTAATATCTAAATCAGAACAATAACGTTTAACAATATTCTTAATTTTATGCTTGGTGGCAAGAGAAACGCCCAATGTAAGGAAGCTTCAAATAGCTGGGGCTAACCGTTTCCCTGTAAGATGAGACACTATTGGGAGAAGAATTAGAACCTGTTGTGCGTTTCTTATCGAGATATGATCGAATAACCTTTTCAATGATATAGGAAGGGTAAAGATTCTTATTAAAGATCTTAGTTAATTCTTTTATATCACTTTGGAAACCCCTTTCAGTGTTATTTATCTTATATGTACGATCAACAAGATTTCTAATAAGACCGATCTTGTAAGTAAATGCAGTGAAACTAAAAAAGTTGGTGAGGAGGCCCGTATATGTCTTCTTACGATAAACAGATGTTAAACTCGACCCTGAAATACTATTACTAACAAGAACGTCCAGAAAAGGCAATTTATTATCAACCTGTTTTTCCATGGTGAATTTGATGTTGTTGTGTTGTTTATTTATGAAATCAAAAGAAAAATAAGCGCGTCCTGTTCGTTCTTAAAAAGGCAGAACGTGTAAATCAACGTAACGACGGTAAAATAAAATATCCGAATCCGTGTAAGAACTGACCCAAATCTTTTCATGGTGACCCATGAAAAGGTTAATAAAACTGGGGCAAGTGGCGATCCCATGGCAACTCCATCGACCTGGTCATAGCAATTACCATTAAATAAAAAATGGGTTTGTGCCGTGGCAAGGAAAATAACTTCTTAAGATCTTCGTTGCTAATTTTGAAATCTGGGTAGGCCTTAAAAATGTAATCAACAGCTAACTGGATACATTCTTCTAATGGAATATTTGTAAAAAGACTTTCGACATCAAAAGAAACCATGAAATTATCATAGGTGCTTAAATTATTAACCTCTTCGACAAATGAAAACGTATCCTTGACACAATAATCTTTGGGAATGACCGGATCTAGTAAGGAACATAAATACTTAGCTAAAGCATAATTGTAGGTTTGAACTGACGAAACTATAGGACGAAAAGGGGGTGGTGCATTGGGAGAACGAGCCTTATGCATCTTGGGTAAACCATATATTCTACCAGGCTGTGAACCAGATGGATAGACCTTATCGTAAATTTCATTATCAATAACACCTTTCTTTTTTAACGACCTAAGAAAACGCTGTAACTTACCTTCACGCATAACCGTGGGATCTTCGCCTAGCATATGAAATTTAGATGCATCTTCAATTATTCTAGTTTACCCAAGATGCATAAGGCTCGTTCTCCCAATGCACCACCCCCTTTTCGTCCTATAGTTTCGTCAGTTCAAACCTACAATTATGCTTTAGCTAAGTATTTATGTTCCTTACTAGATCCGGTCATTCCCAAAGATTATTGTGTCAAGGATACGTTTTCATTTGTCGAAGAGGTTAATAATTTAAGCACCTATGATAATTTCATGGTTTCTTTTGATGTCGAAAGTCTTTTTACAAATATTCCATTAGAAGAATGTATCCAGTTAGCTGTTGATTACATTTTTAAGGCCTACCCAGATTTCAAAATTAGCAACGAAGATCTTAAGAAGTTATTTTCCTTTGCCACGGCACAAACCCATTTTTTATTTAATGGTAATTGCTATGACCAGGTCGATGGAGTTGCCATGGGATCGCCACTTGCCCCAGTTTTGGCTAACCTTTTCATGGGTCACCATGAAAAGATTTGGGTCAGTTCTTACACGGATTCGGATATTTTATTTTACCGTCGTTACGTTGACGACACGTTCTGCCTTTTTAAGAACGAACAGGACGCGCTATTATTCTTTGATTTCATAAATAAACAACACAACAACATCAAATTCACCATGGAAAAACAGGTTGATAATAAATTGCCTTTTCTGGACGTTCTTGTTAGTAATAGTATTTCAGGGTCGAGTTTAACATCTGTTTATCGTAAGAAGACATATACGGGCCTCCTCACCAACTTTTTTAGTTTCACTGCATTTACTTACAAGATCGGTCTTATTAGAAATCTTGTTGATCGTACATATAAGATAAATAACACTGAAAGGGGTTTCCAAAGTGATATAAAAGAATTAACTAAGATCTTTAATAAGAATCTTTACCCTTCCTATATCATTGAAAAGGTTATTCGATCATATCTCGATAAGAAACGCACAACAGGTTCTAATTCTTCTCCCAATAGTGTCTCATCTTACAGGGAAACGGTTAGCCCCAGCTATTTGAAGCTTCCTTACATTGGGCGTTTCTCTCTTGCCACCAAGCATAAAATTAAGAATATTGTTAAACGTTATTGTTCTGATTTAGATATTAAACTTATTTTCACATCCTTTAAATTACGTAATTTGTTTAAGGTTAAGGATTCTGTGCCCAAATGCCTCAGATCTCGTGTAGTTTACAAATTTTCTTGTGCCGGATGCAGTAACGCATCTTATGTCGGGAAACAAGCCGCCATCTTTCTACACGGATCCGTGAGCATTTGGTCACAGATAAGAATTCACACATTCTTAAACATTTTAAGGACTCTCCTGGTTGTCGTGAATTTTGCTCTGAGGACTCTTTTACAGTTCTGGATACCGCCCACACGTCTTTTCAATTAAAAATCAAGGAAGCCTTACACATATCTTGGGAGAAGCCCTCTCTCAATAGGCAGCTTTACCATTATAATTTGACTTTAGTATAATAGTTTCGGCATTTTTTTTTCTTTGTTTTTCTTTTTGTTTTTACACTTTAATTGTAATTAGGTTTTTAGATCTTTTCCTTTTGCCTCTTTAAATTATTATTGTTACCTAGCTTTGTAATAAATTCAACGTTTTTATTTTAATTTCTCATTAACTGAAGATGGATTGAGTAATCCGAAACATGTCTTGTTCGAAAATAAAAGTTGTCGTTTTTCTTCTGCAATTTCTCGCAAATGCGCTGTTAAACAGAAACTTCGCTACCTTTCAGACATCTCCAATATTGTCAACACTGTAGGATGCAAATATGCCACACTGACCACCAATGATGACATGAGTAAAATTACTCGGCAGCTTTTGCATTTTTAAAAAGGAAATATCTTGACAGGCTCTCACATACGAGTAGGTAGCATAGTGTGGCTCCGACCATCAGTGACATCATCAGTGACGTCATCAGGTCGCACTATAGTGCAACGGTTTTTATGGATCTAGGGCGATGGTTTCTCCAACCTCTTTTTCAAGAGTCCTCTGACTCAAATGACGCCATTAGGTCGCACTATAATGCGATGGTTTTTAATCTAGCCTGTTTTCTTCAACCTCGTTTTCAAGAGTCCTAGGAAGGACGTTCAACTATCTTATGCTGACGTCATCTGATTCGTTAGAACTTTCTAAAAGTTTCCAGAATGGTCCAGAAGATTCTAGATGCAAGAATCCTATAATCTTATTGTTAATAATTCAAATGTAGCATTCGGATCGTTTATCGAAAATCAAAGCAGAACTAGTTAGAAATTAATCATGAAGAGAACTAGTCAAGAAGCAGGTTTTCAATCAACTTCATCAAAGAAGAGAACTTGATTTTCTTGCGAGGTTTGTCAGAACCACTTCAGCACAAGAATCAAAATGAGATGCCACATAATGTCTATACATTCAACTCCATCAATTATATTAACTTCCCAAATTATACGTCATGGAAAGTATTTACAAGTACCTATGTATATTAAAAACAAGCAAGCCATTATCAATGTACAGAACAGAGACGATAAATGCTTTATCTGGGCCATTCTATCCGCCCAACATCAACAACCAAAAGATCCACAGAGAGTTGCAAAGTATCGTCCATACTTGGATGAACTTAACTGTTAAGGATTGTCATATCCAGTAAAAGCAGACGATGAAGAGATAATTGATACATTTGAAATAAACAACAACATTTCAATCAACATCTATACGGATGAAGATGGCGAAATTGAACCAGTAAGAATAACTAAAGTTAAACGTGTAAAAAATGTACATTTGCTTTTGGTATTCAATGAAGATGGTGAGAGTCACTATTGTTGGATAAAGGACTTGAGTCGGTCTTTTTGTGGGTCGTGATGGTCATAAAAATAATTAAAAGCGTTTTTACTGTCCTCTATGCTTATTGGGTGTACAACTCAAGAAAGATTCGATAAGCTTTTGTAAATAAAAGACATGTTTTTAATTTCCCTGAAACATTCTAGTACTACTTGTTTAAAAACCAACATTAGAATATCTATAATTTGTTTTAAAGTTGTAAAAATTTAGATTGTTGTAAGTTCTATAGAAATTGTTAAAATTCAATTACTCAAGATTTACAAGAGTTTAATTACAAAAGACTCCTCCCTAGCGCTAGAGTTGCAGCGCAGGCTTCCGTGGCGACACTTCACGCAAAGAGGACTCCTGGAGATTTCGCTATGCGAGATAATAAATTACTAAAGATTTACAAGAGTTTAATTACTGAAGACTCCTCCCCAGCGTCAGATTCGCAGCGCAGACCTCAGGGGCCCCACTGCACGTAAAGAGGATTCCCAGAGATTTCCCTTATGCTAGGGGAGAATCCCTTTCACACGAAGAAATTTAATCTTTTCACACAAAGGACTTTAATTAGTTCAAGCTGAGAATAAAAGTGGTAAGTACTATTCTTTAATTAATTAATTGTTTGACAAGCAAACGTATAACTGTTTCATAAATTAATTTGAATTTCCGCTTCAAATTAAATTTCTCACTCTCAACTCAATTTTCCTTTCCCGCCTTATTTTCATATCTTTTAAAATTAATTTCTAATTAATATTTCATTTTCTAGATTTACAAAGTCAAAGAAAGTAGTAAGTAGAAATTAATTGTTTCCTAATTTTAATTCAAGTCTCTGAATTTCTCACTTCAATTTAAATCTCCCGATCTAGATTCAATTCTCCTATCCCACTCTCGTTTCAATTCTCCTATCCAACTCCCATTTTAATTATTTTCAAATTTCTAATTGGTATTTCTTCATTTTTTCCAGATTTACAAATAGAAGAAAGTAGCAAGTACGAATTAAATGTTTTCCTCATTTTTATTCAAGTATCCTTCTGTAAGATATACAATGTTAACAACATTGGTAAATGAGATTAAATAGTGTGTATCATACTGCTTATGAAGACTTCAACCGGTCTGTGTTTTATCATAGACCTCACCTGGTCAATGTTTTAACATAGACCTTGCTCAGTCGGAGTTTAAATGGATATATTTAAGACCACATGAACACTCGGACCACTTGGACCATTTCGAAAAACTAAAGAATTTTTCAAAAATTCAATTTTCTTAAAACTAACAAGATTAAACAATGCTCATCATTATTAATTTCTAATTAACACCACCCCTCTCAGAGTCAAAAGGCTATTGACGAATGCTCTGACCAATGTCATTAGGGATAGTGTAGAGCCCTCGTACAACGTAGGCCGTTCGTTGCAACAGCTGTTTGGTGACCTTCAGAACAAGTGGCTGAAGACTTTTCCATGTACGAGAAATTCTTAATCTCCAGAGACCCTTGGTATACAGACTGCTCATCAAGGCCCCGTTAAGTTGGTGTTTTATCAATCTTTTTGATAAACTAGGAACGTAAATAATTTAAACCACTCAAGGGCATTCGTCAGACACTTTCAGCTGAAGGTACAGCATCTTTCAAACAACTAATTTTTCATTTTAATTACAGAAATGGAAATTGTTAAAGATTTAGATACATACCATCCACTTAAAAATGCATATTGAAATACGTGTTGCTGAATTTGATCAGAACAAATAGAAACAGGATTCAATTTCAGCTATTGTCCCCTGGCATATACCAAGACGGAAAGGAAGATTGGCATGCTGACATGTAATTGATTAATTACTGGGAGCAGGAGATCCATAATGCCAAAAATGGTTAGAAAAAAAACTGTTAATATGTTAATATGTCAATATTATTGTTTTTATGTTTATATGTTTATATTTATATTTATTGTGAGAAAAACAGTTATTTCTTTGCATTAGTGAAACTTCAACTAAGATTCAATTAACAAATTTTCTTCTGAAAATTTATAATATTCTTTCAACTCATCTAATGGGTTGGGCAATGTTGCTTTCAGCACTCTAAATTGTTTTTTTTTAATGATGACATACCAATACGTTCACAAATGTTTGATATCTCCGCAACACCATTCCAACATCATTTCAGTTTAAAAACTAACATCAGGTCATGGCATTGTGGTGCAACAACTTTTGAATGATAACTTATGCAATGTATCTTTCATCTGCAATATGTGCGTTTTCAATTATCTGCTAGCAGTTTGTATTCAACACATGAATTCATGTTGAAAACAAGTTTCTCCGTCGTCCAACAACATAGTGAGTCTTCGTAGACATATTCAGGTGATATTTTAATATACTCAACATCCATCAATGTCCAACGTTTCCTATGCATAGTCATAAGACAATCAACTCTTTAAAGACGAGATGTTTTTACAAGGGAAGTTCCCACAAATTCATTGTTTAGAATCTTTAGAATCTTATGCAAAGGGAAAGTCCAAAGAGAGGTTTCTAGAAACGGGAAAGTCTCTAATGATTCGGCAATCTGATTGGTTAGACAAAAGGGGAAATTTCCAAGAAAAATGGGGCAACAGTGTTGTCTCTCTCGAAGAGTTAATTATGAAAATCAACGATAGAGCGGTAGGAGATTGGGGTGCAAAACTATTCAGTGATTATATTGATTGTTTCATGTTATATTGATAAGTTGTCTTAAATTACTACATTTAATTATATAGAAATAATGCTAAATTAGATTAATGAAACAGAAAATGAAGTTGGTGATTTACAAGATGCTAATATCTATTTTTGAAAACTATTAGAGAATATACCAACAGATTAACAATTAGTATAATAAAAGAAGCGCATTCCTTTATCATATACAAAACCTATGGTGAATTAGCGCAAAAACAAGAAATAACATGTTTCAAGGAAGAATACTTTGAATATTGTAAACCAGAAGATATTGAGAAAGAACTTGCTAAACTCTTGGATGATAGAAATATTCAACCTCATGAATTTAAAAATACATCCTTTTCCAAATTGTAATGACTGGCGAAACTCTTGTATTGTTTCCTGTCTAATAAATGTATAATATGGGAAGATCAAGAAAGTAAATTAAGGCTCTAAGAAAATCTGTTAAATTTTACAAGAATACCTAAGTCATCTCAAATCTCTTATAAATACAATGCATGCAACAGTAATTAAAGATGGCTAAGCATAAGAGGCAACATATAAAGCGACGACGCATAAAAAGAATTAGAGGTAAAGGTCTTTTTAAAAACCTTCAAAATTGGATCGTCAAAACAGCAATTGGTATTACACCATTACCATGCTTACAGCGTGAATTGAAACCGAGAATTAGGAAAAAGGGGTGGAAAAAAGATAAACCCTTACAATTTATCCCTAGAGTAGTCTGGAGAGCTGCCGGGGTACCAAAGTAAATGCTGAATAAATTCGCATTTGCTAAAAAATCAGATTTCAAATAATGGCTTCAATGGCAGGAACTATTATTGCTTCAATGATTATTGATGATATGTTATAAATGATGGTGGACAGGAAGCAACCGAGTTGATGAGAGGTGGTAATAAAAGGAAGTCAGCATTAGAAAATCCTATAAAGATGGGGTCCGCATTAGCGCAAGCAGCAGTTAGACAAGCAATTAAGCAAGGAGGAAGAGCAGTGACAAGAAATATTAGCAAACAAGATGTAAAGAAATTTGCATTAAAAGGTGCAGAAGCAGCTGCAAAAGTCGGTTCCATAGCTGCAACTGGTTTAGGTGTTGAGACTGGTTTAAGAAAATTAGCTTGTGGTGTGAGAAGAAAGCGTAAAAAGAGACTTAACGGTGGCAGGAAAACAGCCAGAAAACACAGGCAAAAGAAGAGAAAAATTTGCTAAACTGGTTTTCATAATGTAATGTTACTAAAAATTGACGTAGTGATCTGTTTGGCTGGAACTTTCCAGAAGTTTCCAGAATGTTCCACAAGATTCTAGAAATGAGAAATCCTGCAATCTGATTGGTTAATAATTCGAACATCACGTTCGATCAAAGGGATGCACTAAACCAAATCAACTCAGTTGTAACAAGTCGTTGTAGATTGCGGAGCTTAAAAATCACTGAAGAGTAATGGCTGCAATTTATGAAGTTAGAGATGAAGAGGGCCTAGTCAAGTCATCATTTGCTGTTCAGTCTGGTCCTAAGAAATGGTTGTTAGTGGTGAAAGATACAATTAAAGATGCATTAGTTGTAAAATCAATGGTTATTTCCCATCCAGCACTGTCTCGTCTCTTGGAAATAGTTCATGAAAGCATAAACGATCAATTCCAGTTTCGAGGAGAAGATGTTGAAAGTCTGTTTGTGAAAAACCAAAGTACACATTCAATTTAAGCAGTATTTTGGCAGGATGAAACAGTTTCTAACACTCTACACTGAAGATTTGATTAAAGAAGAAGTGTATGAGGATGAGCTGGAAATCTATCTGCAGAAAAATGGTAATTTCCTCTACATCTTTGTCTTGGAATCCGAAGATAGAAGAATGAGAAGCCATCAAAGACGTGAATAAATCTACAAAAAGAAATGCTGAAAGCACTGCATGGAAAAGTTGCTGAGCTGAAGATGCTTCCTAAACCATGCCGCAAAAGACCAGCGAGTGATGATGAGCAGATCCAAAAGAAGAAAAAGTCTGAGAAAATAGTTATCTTATTGACAGAAGAGACGATCAGCGAATCACAGATATACGAATATCTAGGTGTTACAATGGACAAAAATTTGACAATGAAAGTGCATCTCAAAAAGACCTACAAGAAAGTTTTGTCAAGAACAAAATTGCTCGCCCGTATACAACATAACATCAGTCCTTGGGTAGCAGAAACAATCTACAAAGTAATGATTTTGCCACAAATGTTGTACTACAGCAATATCATGCTTCGTATGTCAAATACACACAAAATGCAGTTCGAAAAAATCTGGACTCGAGTCTTAGGTTTAATCAATGGACAGAGCCAAATAGTGATATTACCAACTGTACATCATGCGCAGAATAAGAGATGCCTAATTGAGGTGTTCAAATGCCAAAATGGAGTGGCACCCCGGCTATTTAAGGATTACTTCACGAAAATTTCACATCACAAGGAATTTCACGTGGGAACAACAAAAATCTTTTGCTTCCAAAAGTTCCCACAGAGGCAGGTCGAAAGTCATTCTTGTTCCAGTGTTCCAAACTTTACAACAAGCTGCCAGATTCAATGAAACAAGAAAAGTCTTCAATGAATTTCAAGAGACAATGCGACTGGATTTTAGTATATGTATATAAGTTTTTGAATATGATCTTGTAATATAATATCTTTTAATTTCTTTAACTTTTACTTTTAACAGGACCTTGACTGATAGCTGACCAAGTTTTTTATCCTGTGTAAATATTGATTATTATTAAGTGATCAAATCCAATCTGAAACAAAACCAGAATGATTGATATTAAAATTGATTTGACATTAGCTATAAGTTAAATTTTTTTGTAATAGGAAAATTGTTTCCTCAAATTTGAATTAAAAGAGGCAATTTACGTACAAAGAATCACCCTTGTATAAAAGGGATGGTTAATGGTGATAATGGTTGATGGAAATAAGGAATTTTTAAGTAAATAGGAGTGGCATAATTTGACTATTACAGTTTATCAAGTTTGTCAGCATGACATGACATGCTCTTACCGTTGGCCTACCAGTAACATATTTTATTATCCCATCTGGGGTCAAATGTTCCTGCAGCAACCAATTCTTGGAAACAAAAACAGGAACACTTTTGAGCTTGTGATGACCACAATTTTCCAATATTTGAGCATGTGCAGAGAGAATTTACAGCAACACAACATGCTGCTTTTACTCAATCTTTGATACTGCAAAATAGGGGGAGTTTTTACTTAACAAATACTGCAAAGGAGTACATACCTGTAAAAATTTCATTCCAGTGTGAAAGTCAGCAATTTCCAAATAAATTCCTTCAAGGCCCTCTTCTGGGTTAAAGCCATTCCTCAATTTGAGAAGCACATTCACACCCCGCTCGACAGTTCCCTGGTTTCCAACAATGCCAGTTTCACTATAAACTCTACCATTTTCTGAATGCTCATCATAGGGAACATAGTTTTTGTGAATTTCTTGAAGGACTTGCTGCATGCCTGATGATTCATTTGAATTTTCATAGATAAATCCAATGAATTTCTGCAGATAGAGAAAAAAGTTTATACGAATTTATACTGACAAAAATGTTCAGCTTGTGGACCATACATACTACTGGATGTGTAGTAAGAAGTAAATTATAGCAAAGTTGAACGCGACCACACAAACTAAGATAATCTTGATGCTGTGCTGATAACTCACTGGTATTTGGTAAGAAGGAGCAATTTTCAATTTGTGATATTGCAACTGCATCAGGGTTTTTGGGTGATAATGATGTATCAAATACTCTGTTTGCTGCTGAAGCTACATAGACTCAATGCTCATCTGAGTTTTGTACGGTGGCCCACAGGTGCCACGGGATTAACAAAAGACTCACTGAGTTAAGAAAAGACTCACGACAATAACAAAAGACTCTTGGCGTTAACAAAACACTCACGGCAAAAGCAAAACACTCACGGCAAAAGCAAAAGACTCACGGCATTAACAAAATACTTGCAGCATTAGCAAAAGACTCACGGCATCAACAAAACACTCACGGCATTAACAAAAGACTTCCGGCGAAAGCAAAAACAACTGCAACAACATTAGAACATAAATAGTCTCGTGCTCCGTGGTCCTGGTCTGGCAGGCCTACCTATTCTCAACCATTTTTCTTCACAAGATGTTCTGCAGCCATTGCGGTGCAATTTGCACCGAAGAAAGCAAATTTTGCAGCAAATGCGGAAAGGGTAAGTATTTTAGTTTTACTGTTTAAGAAATAAATTTTGAAAGTCAAAAAGTATGAAATAATGTGAAATAGTATGGAATGGAATCGAAACTGGTGCTAGTGTTAAAATTTTGAAAGTGAACATGTGTTCCTGTGACAAAAACTTCACAAAATATTAATTTCTATTCTGTGCAAACTGTGACTGGTACTTGGTACTGAATGATGACTGGGTGGAGAAGATATTTTTTTGTTTGCAAATTTTTCCATTTTTTATTTTAGTGATAGTTGGAAATTCCTCATCAACTGGAACTTCCCCATCAACATCCTGTGCAGGAATTGGAGGACCTTTAATATCAACACCTCAATCAAGTGCTGCAGCAACAGCAAACCCATTCAAGCTATCAACACCGGTATGCTCATTTGAAACTTACAGAGCAAACAAGGGCACAGAGTGGAGGAAACGTGTAACAAAGTCAGATGACAAGAAAAAGTCAGAACCATCTGCAGTTGTTATCAATATTGGTTTGATTAAATGGTCTGCAAAGGATGAAAAATTTAAATCCAGGCGAGGAAAGCGTTTGGCACTGCGAGTGAAAACAGATGATACATATATGGTCATAAAGCAACAAGCAGAAGCAAAGTGGAAAAACTACCACAGTGATTGTTATTATGATGACAAGGAATATGTCCTTACATATGCAGATGGGAAATCTGCTCAGTTTATGCCAGGGCCTGCAGAGTTTTTAACCTATCTAAATATCGTGAAGATATTGGAACTGATTTCAAAAGATTCACATTTTACCTATGTACTCTAGATGACCACATTGCATCACAATACACAGGTGAAGAATACTGTGAGCCAGTGAGTAAATCTGTGAAATTGGATGAAACACCTACTTTGCCATGTGATGCAGATAAAGAATCTTTGGATATAGATTCATTCTTTAACTCTGACATATATTATGGAATTGCAACAGAGACGGAATTGCCAAATACATCAACCATTCAACATGTAGTTAATTCTGGAAGTGGCATTGAAGATACATGTGCACTAACGGTTTCAAAAAAGCAAGTGCCACAAGTAACTCATACAAGTGAAATGTCATACAAGAGCAAGTTAGCTACACTCAGGGCTGCTTTGGAGGATAATGAAGAAGATTTTGTATTATTATCTGTGAGGAGGAGAAAAATTTGGCAAGATACTTGTCAAAAATTGGGACGTCTTTTTGGAAATTGTGTGAAACGTATTGTTGTGAGCTTTATTAGGGAAGAAGCTGCAGATGGTGGAGATCCCCTGAGAGAGTTTTTCTCTGTAATATTTGATGAGGCCAAAAAATGTGTCATGTGCACAGGAAATGGGACAACCTTTACTTTGCTACATGACATTGAAAAGGTGAGAAGAGGGGAATATCATTTGTTTGGACAATTGATAGCTGCTGCACTGCTGCAAAGCTGTTCTGGCCCCAGATATTTCATGCCTTGTTTATTGGCAAATCTTTTGAACAGCACTGTAGTACCTGCTTCTTTAGATGAAATTCCTGACAATGATGTCCAGGAAAAACTGAAAAGTATTATGGAAAGTAAGAGCGAAGAAGATTTTCAGAGGAATATGGAATTATTTCCTAACAGATTCAACTTTGGTGTTACCCGCATGAAAGTTAAGTTTGAAGAGAGAGCTGACTTTGTACGTGATATTGCTCAGCACCTCTGTGTTTCAGTCTGCTATGAGGAAATTGCAGAGGTATGGAAGGGCCTTGGAATACTGGGACTTTGTCAAATACTAGAAAACCATTATGGAGAGTGTAAAGAAGAATTCTTCTTACCAAAGTCTCAAGAAGCCAGTGATATAATGTCCTTGTTCAGGGAAATAAAATACACAACAGTTTCTGATGAAGATCATGTTTCAAAAGAAAGACGCAACATAGAGGAAGACATCATTTACAACATGACAAATTTCATGGAATCGCTGGAGATATATGGAGCTATGTCAATGCCAAGAATAGTTCTGGGTGAAGATGGCAAAGAAAATGAAGTCATTTCTCAAATCACAGTTGAAGAGGTATCAAGATTTTTGACTGGTTCCAAATTCATCACAGCAGGGATGAGAAATCAAGGACGTATTGAATTTGATCATGATGGAAAATATAGATCGGTAGTTGTTCATACTTGCAGTTTTGAGATAATTATTCCAGCTTCTTTCAGATATAGCGAATCACCAGAACAATTTATCACAAGCTTTACGGAAGACATGACAAGCGAACCAGGTTTCGGGATTATTTGATCTCCTACATTCATTTTGTCAAGAAAGTAGAGATATTATTGCAAATTTTCTTTTACCGTCTTCAGTTAAATTGAGATACTTTTAATCGATAAATGGACAAGTTTGTTTTGTTACTGTTTTGTTATGCCATTCCTTAATTATATGGATTGAAACCTAAATCTGCAACTTTTATTATTACACTGTAAAGGGAGAGTGCTTCTTGCCAAGTGCTTGCAAAATTTTGTTGAATTGATATGTATTCAAAGTATTCTTGATATTCATTCGATTTCTGCTCCACAACTATATTTTCGGCTATGTAATTTTGTTTCCTTCCTGGGACATCATGCAGTAGATTTTCTTCGCCTCTATAGCGTTCTGGAAGAAAATATAGTGAGTCCGGCTTACCAGCAACATTACTGTACCATGATTTCCGTATTGTTTGCGTGTTCCAGTGTTCTTTAAACTTATCTAAGTCAAACTGGATTACTGAATGGAAGCAGTACCACAAACACTCTTTGTGCAGTTCCAATGATACGTCAATTACCTTTCTATGTTCCAAATCCGAGAAAAATTTTTTCACCAAATTGTATAGTTTATTAGAGAAGTATGACCACCATCCCTCTATCCTTTGGTTTCGGGGGGATGGAACATATCGATGGGCATCGTTATTCGCATGGAAAAAGCATTTACTTGCCGCTGCAATGCCATTTTCAGTACCCAGGTCGGTTATCAATTCTACAGGGCAGCCTCCCATTTCTTTGACGGCTGTTAAGTACATAGAGGCAATGTTATCAGGAGAATTATTCGAATGGGTGATGTTTAACCAAAGCATCCTTCTGCTAAATCCATCAATTCCTCCGTGAATAGGGAAGCCCCATGGCTTCAATTTGTTGTGGCCGTCAATACACCAATTTAACTTGGTTTAAATAAAGCTGGTTTAAGTGGTTTAGTGTGGAAACAGTAATATTCTATTGAAATGGAATCGAATTTTAAATAATCTCTGAGAAGCAAAAACATTCATCAACAAAAAAAAACTGGGTTAAAAGAATTCATCATACCATATGGTTTGTTGTACATGTTTTGAAGATCTTTGTATGAAAATGTTCTTTCTTTTTCTTTTATTTCTAAAGTTAGAGAAATGTAAATAACAAAAATGAAAAATACAATGCATCAACATGTTAGCATTGATGTTGTTAATGTGTGAATAAGATAAGCTTACCAAAGTGTTTTCTAAATTCCAAATCTATCTTGCTGTTATTGGTAAGGCAATCAATTCCTCTTCTTGAATTATTCTCATCAAACAAAATGTTTGCACTTTCTACACCAAGTTGCTCAAGAATACTGATCAGAAAGAAAAACCATATGAATGTCAAACAATTGAATTACTTAGAGGTTATCCATAGACTAAAAAGAATTCGGGACAAAACTGATCCAGTTGCCATGTGCATAGGACCTTAAGCATGATTCTTTCATTGTTCAACATATATTAGGTCACCCTTATTATGCAGAAAATTGCGTTTATGATTATTTTTAAATAATTTCACTTAAATCTTTTCAAATCTGTCAAAAGGCCAGTTCTATGTAGACAGAAAATCTCATTCTCTATCTAAGACTCTTCAGTTAATTCACTTCATCATGCTGCAGTATCCAGCAGACTACTTGGTGTTCAGAACAGAATTATGACTGCTGTTTGGTATCATTTGTAGTTTTAATGTCATACACCATATCATGACAGGTTCTTAGGTTTGTATAAGGGGCATTTTGTTATATATTTCCAAAATTATACAATTCGAGAGGAAGGCTGTTTTCGCTTTAATTTGGAATAGAAAAGTTGCTAGTGTTCCCAAGGGACAAAACCCCTTTTTACTGAGCTCAAAATTAAAATTCCTCTTGAAATCCAGATTTTGTTCTTCAAGATTTGTTGAGTGATGTATAACTTTGGATAGGTTATAGGTTTGCTTAAAAAAAACGAGCAACTACAAATTATGGGCCAAGTGCCTGAAAATTTGATACAGAATTTAGCTTTGCTGGAACTATGGAACTTAAACATTTCTTAAACATCAAGCAATAAAGCAAGAATCTAATTTAAGTTTTAAGGGTCTTAATACTATTTTTAACTCAAATCTATTTACTTGTTGTACTTACTAATTGTTTATCAAATCTATTTTATTTATTTATCAAATCTATTAGTACTATGTTATGTTATGTTATGATGTTATGTTGACAAATTTGGAAAAGTTCAATTGGAAAACTAAATTTATTTTCTTGTATTGTTTTACTTGAAAGTTACTTGAATGTACTATATTAACATTACCTCACACGTTATAACGCCTCGTTGGGGGAATGTTGGCCCTGGTCTCAAGAAATTGATTGTTTGTTTGTATAACTGTGGTTGTGGGTTTTTGTGGGTGGTTGTGGGTTGTTGTGGGTGGTTGTGGGTCATTGTGGGTGGTTGTGGGTCATTGTGGGTCGTTGTGGGTGGTTCCTCACTTTAGTAAGTACGTTTTTGACCGTGGATGCTACTGCGATAAGGTATATGCAGCTGAAATTTTGACCTACGCGTGTTATGTTTGTGTTGGATAGGGTGGCAAATTTCCTTAGCATATACTGGGCATGTATTTTGGAAAAATTTGAAGATCTTCGTGGAGATGCATTGTTGGAATGGTTCTTTTGTTGGCAGCCAATTAATTTTCTTAAATTCGTTTGTTCTAATATGTGTTTGGTTGTCAAGTTTCAGGCAAAACCTAATTTATTTGTTTTGAGAGGTCTGTATCTTTTTAGATTTACGCTTGATCAAATTAGGATACCATAGTCATAATGAGGTTGTATTATAGGGTTACATAGTAGTCGACGCAGCGAGGTACTAAGAAAGTTTTGTTTTCTGTACAAGAAATTTAGTTGTTTATTTACTAGACCTAAAACTTTTATTGCCATGGAATCACCGGAAAGATTATCATCTAGAATGCACCCCAGGTAAGTTACCTTTCTGTGTTGTTTTATTTCAACGTAACCATATTTGATGTCCAAATTATTTGCTTGTTTTAATTGGCGTTTAGTTCAAAAATGGATGGATTTTGTTTTATTCTCCCCAAAATGCATGGATAATTTATTGTCAATAAACCACTCGCAGATTGAGTTAAAGTCCTTATTTAATTGGTCTTCTATTTTCTTGGTATCCTTGTGAGTTAATAAAAGACAAGTATCATCTGCATAGAGAAGTAACTCACAGCTTACAGCTTGTGGCATGTCATTGACATATAAAAGAAAAAGGAGAGAACCTAGTATTGAGCCTTGTGGGACACTGCAGGAAAGCTTTCCTGGAGAAGATAATTCCTTTCCTATATTAACCAATAAAATTCTGTCAGTAAGGTATGACTTAAACCAGCAAACTGTGGAATCAGAAAAACCAAAATAGACAAATAAGCAAAGAAACGATGGAAATGCTCAAGGATATCCAGAAGAACAATCCTGCATCTAGAGTAGTGTATTCGTCAATCTTTAAAAGAAAAGATAAAATGGCACTAAACGCCAAAGGAATGAAAGTGAATAAACTTCTTGCCGAAGAACTTCCTATTAACGGATTGGACATGCTAGATAATGACAATATAATGTTTAGTAATCTTTGGCAGGACGGACTGCATATAAGCGATGGTGGAGTTAGAAAATTCTCTGGTAATGTGAGTAAATTTATTAAATACTGTTAGAGGCAACGCTCCCAGGCAGTTATTCGTAATAAGCCTAGTAAACGTGGCAAGAGAAATGGTCTCAAAATAGCGTTTCTGAATATAGTTTCTCTGAGAAAACATACAAATGAACTTGAAATTGTCCTCAGGGATCATGATATTGATATTATAGGCCTTAGTGAAACACGTCTGGATGAAAAAATTGTAGACTCTGACGTTACCATTAATGGCTACAATATTTTCCGTAATGATCGTAATATAAATGGTGGAGGGGTAGCTCTTTATGTAAAGGAAAGTTTACCATACCCTAACGTTAAACTTAAGAGTGAAAAATTAGAGCTATTATCAATTGAAATTCCATTACAACATGCGAAACCATTTCTTGTTGTTTGCTGGTATCATCCTCCAACCTCGCATGTCGACGATGAAACATTCGAGAACCTTAGAGATGTCCTAAAGCAACTAGATAAAGAAGAGAAGGAAATCATAATGATAGGCGATACCAACTGTGACCTCACAAGTAAGCAAAATACTAATGCAAAGAGGCTTAAAGCAATATACTCTGAGTACCAGCTTGAACAACTGATTAAAGGCCATACAAGAGTTTCTATAACAAATAGCGGACAGAATGAACAAAGAATCAGCAAAACGCTAATTGACCATTTCTCTACCACTAAAAAGCAATACATTTCTGACGTTGATATCTTAAGATTGGGGATGGTGGACCATTATCTGATATACGGCGTACGTAAAATAAGTACCCAAAGACTCAAACACAAGAAACCGAAAATAGCAGAGTCGCGTAGCTTAAGCAAATATGATAAGGCAGCTTTTCGGCATGATCTTCAACAAATCGAATGGGAATCCATCCTGAGTCCCCTCGCCAATGATCCTGATAAAATGGCATCTACATTTGAAGACATTTTTGAATCAATCCTAAGTATTCATGCACCTCTGAAAAAGAAGAGAATACGGTCCGACCCCGCACCTTGGATAACCCCGGAAGTAAGAAAAATAATGACGGAGAGGGATAGGGTGAAAAGGGCTGCAATAAAATCTCCTGGTCTATGGTCATTATATAAACAACTAAGAAACAAGGTGACCAAAGCAATAAAGACGGCCCTGCAAACATGGGAAATCAACTCGTCTATTGTGGAACAATGGTAGCTTCATCTTATGGAGCCATATCAGAAATTTATATTATGAAGATTTGGAATGTGGTCTCAAGCTCATGCCCAAGCTAACAAATGACCACATAAACTTGACCCCTTATTCAACAATGCGTGTACATCTTGCTGTCCAGATCCTGAGCGCCACTGTTGCTAATGTGTTGAAAGTTTATGGCCAAACAGATGCTAAAGGTACAGCCGAGTATTGCCAAAAACTTGATATGTTCTTCGATTGCTTGAATGTGAGAAATACTCAGGAACACATCAAAACAAGAAAACCTTTCCTAGAACCATACGAGAATCCTGATGATAGTAGATTTGAATGGTTGGAGTTTGAATTCTTGAAATATTTGGAGGACTGGCAAAAATCAGTTGAAGAAAGGAAGGGGAAGTTTTCAAAGGCAGAGAAGCAGACAATGCTTGTATCTCTGCAAACATACCAGGGTCTTCACATCACATGCTATTCTTTCATAGAGCTAACCAAGTTTTTGCTAAATAATGGTGTGGAGTATGTTCTGTCCAATCGGTTCTGCCAAGACGATTTGGAGAATTACTTCAGAAGACAACGAGCGATTGGTTACAGAAGGGATAACCCAATTGTGTTCAATACGGGGTACAACGACAACATCATAAAATCGCAGTTTACAGTTGTGCCAATTGCCGGAAATGTAAAGATGGACAATGCTTCCAAATGGAATAACATTTCTGAAGAACCATTTCCAAAGAGATCAAAAACTTGAAAAGGACAGATTTTAAAGTGAACGACCAGAGACAAAAAGCAGCTTATAAACAGGATAAAATAAATGGACACATGCAAGATTACATACTACTACAAATAACCATAGAATCCTTTTGATGAGTCAAGAAGTTTTAGTCACTGGAGTTTTTGCTGAACCTGTTTGCTTCATTTCTGTTCGCAATGATCGCTTTTTTGTCAATGATTTTTTTCTTTTGTGCTTCTCCTTTATATCCTTTGCAAAAGAATGTGATCTGACTCTAATGAATAAGTGAATCAAGCTTTCAAATACATTAGTTGCTACTTCTTTATCAATCTCCAAGTCTGCTTTGGCAATGATACATGACATGTTTGATTTCAATGCTGTATCCTTCAAACATGTTTTAACCAAATCACTTGCATCAAAATGTTGCAAAGAATCGTGCAACCTCTTACAAAAATGAATCTCCACCTGTTTGAAAATGTTCACAGCATGTTTGTTGACCTTCCAAAGCCCTCCTCTGTCCTTCATGTCAGTCAATGCTTGTGGTTCATCAGTTTTAGCACCTTTTAAAATGCACAAAGTTTGCATTCCAAAGTCTGTTTTTGATTTGGAGCTGCCTCTAACTTTATAAAATATTTTCCGAAAGCAATAACCAGACAAGTATTGCAGTGCATCTATTTCCCTCTTACTGAATATCTTTTCATCATTGCAAACTGCATCAGCAGAACTTTGGCCAATTTTGGACTTTCCACTGAGATGAGCTAAACAAATGTTTGCTAATTCTGTCAGCAACAAATTTGTTTCAACATTGTTTAACCCTGTTAAGCACAACTCTGTGCTTGGTAAAAGCAGCTGATAAAAATTTGTAAAGTACTTTTCTGCATTGTCATTAAATTGGTTGAAAATTGGTGAAAAAACTTTGTTGAGCTCAATGCATTCTTCCAAAGAGATATGAAATCCGTTGTAAATGCTTCGTAGATCATCTGGAAAACACTCATCAATGGCAAGTTTTTGAGCAGCTCTCCTGATTGCACTTCGAAGTTCCAGCGGATGAATCTTGGGTTTCTCTGGACATGGACTGTGTTGTCCAGGGGCAGGATGTTTTGTGTTCATGTGCGGAGTCAAACCTCTCTTGGTCTTGTATTTCTTTTCGCACTGCAAACAGTTGAACTTATCTGCTTCATCTGCAATCTAAAAATCAAAAGGATAAAATAGTTCAAGCTTGTTTTATATAGTCCCAATAGATATTTTAAAGGAAGGATTGTGAAACGACTGCGTAAAAGTGCAAAATGCAGAGTAAGTTTAGGCCATCACATCGGGCAAGCAGCTATGACACTGCTTCGAGAATAACCTCTAAAAATTATGAGTTACCTCTGTTTCAACGTCTGCTATTTGTTCGATAAGGCCAGTATCTTCTTCCAAAATATCTTCATCGAAGAAATCCCAAAAAGTCTCGAGATCTGCACCGCTCAAAAACCCATCATCGTCCATTTCCTCACAGTGACAAACAGTCCAAGATCTTCGTCGACATGCACTCAGGGGTTGCTGTTGTTGTTCGCGCAACATCGAGTACGCAAAAACAATAGCGCTATTGTTCGCTGCCCAAATAGTGAATTCTTGTGACTATGCTCAAAGTCATTTCTGATGGGTGTTTTTTGCTCGTATGCCACAAAAGCACGTCTGCTAAATCTAGCTTTGACCCTTCTTGACTCAAACCCCTTAAAGCCAAAAAGTACTTGAGTTCAGCAACACTGAACTCGAGAAAATCTGCTGAAGTCATGATTTTGTTTTCATTAAATTTTGATGCCATAATATTCAGTAAACTCAACAGTAGACACAAAACCAAGTCAATTTGTTAGTAACTCTAACTAGAGATACGTAAGAAAAATTTGAAGTCAAAAAGATAAATTGGTTGAAAAAGTAGGGAAAGTTCTGAGTCATTAACAAAAGAGTTAAAAAGATTTTACACAAACAGGATGGGCTTGACTCCACCGACCAATCAAAATTACTTTTAAGTGGCATTCACCATCTCTCTAACCAATAAAATGCTTTCTAGATGCTTTTTGCGAGGTCATCCTCATTCTGCACATGGTTTTCTCATGATGCAAAGCTTGTGACGTACCTCCCAGAAAGGGGATGACTTTGCGCAAATAATATCTACACAAAATGGTCTTATTTCGTTCAAGATGGTTAAGAAAACATCTTTCTTTGTTGTTTTGGTCGACCTGGAGAAAGAAATCGTGATTCTTGCAGGGGCAGTAGAAATGGGCCTAAATCCCCTACCTAGCAGTTTGGAGATCTCACGGTAGGAAAACACATATTTTCACACATTTTTCGATTCTATTTACATAAAACAATAACTAGTGTATTATTATTTATATTCTATTTATTTCCTTATCGTTATTTAGTCCCGTAAATCAAGCCTGAAAGTTGTGAATTTTTTTTTGTGGCTGTGATCCGCCATTATGGAATAGGTATAGTGTTTCTGAGCTCGGAAGAAACCATATCCTCTTTGCAAAGGAGTTCTTACAGTAAAGTCCTCGATTTTTTATTGTTTCTCTGTCTTATTGGAACATTAGCCATATAAACATATTTTCTTCCTATAAACATATTTTCTTCACTTAGTTGTGCGGTACTTGACCAATTTTTGTAAACTTTATCTAGGATATGTTTTCTCTCATTTCTATATGAATTACAAGACATTATAAAATGAGCTTCATTTTCAACTTTTCTTGAGCTAGCCATTTTACAATAAAGACATAGTCTTTCGTTTCTTGGTTTAATATTTTTTTCCAAACCTGCCTGTTTCTATTTTATTTTCAGACATTTTGTCAAGCTCAATTATATTGCTAAATGTTTCCTTAAATGCAACATGAATTCAATCCCACCAAACTCTTCCTATTTGTGTAAACTTTATTCTGAACCCTGGAAATTTCAATTCACCAAAATGATTCACTTTCGACTCAGCAAATGCTATTATACAGTGTTAAGAAACAAATTTCTATCTACCATTTTACAAGGCAGTCCATTAACATTTATCCACAATATAATAAAATCCCTGGTAGCATTAGATTTACAGTCCATGAATAATTATTACTCGTCGTTTTAACCTTATGAACGCATTTATAACCTCCTTATTCATCATTCATTTCCAAATCGCCATAAACTATATAAACATGAAACAATCTATATATATAGACGCAGAGAAGTGTTTTGACAAAGTGTGGCTAGAGGATGCCATCAACGAATTGTTTAAAGCAGGGATTGATGGAGCAGAAGTAGAATTTTTAAAGAACCTTAACACCAATGCAAAAGTCACAATAGAAACAACATATGGGTGTACAACAACAATAAAGATTAAATCAGCCATAAGACAGGGAACAACTTGGTTCCCAGCAATGTGTGCTGTTAAAACAGATAAAGTTAATTCTATAAGCCAAAAATCATACACTATTCCAGGACCCGATATAGAAGTAGAGAGTCTAATTTTCGTTCATGACATGATATCAGTTGGGGCCAGGGATAAAATAATGGGAACAAAACAAAATTTTGAAATGTTGGAGAAAGCAAAGGAGTTCACTATAAACACTGATAAATCAAAGTTCATGCATATGAAACTGTCAAAAAAGAAAGAACAACAAAGACAAACAAATAACAAATATAACAGTGAAAGAAGGAAGCTTTGGTATTGTTAAGAAAGGAAAATACCTTGGAGAGTAGATAAATGAAAAGGGAGATAATCAGAGAAGAATTGAAAAGAAAACTGGCAAGTTAGCACACATGCTAATGATAAAGAAAGCGTGTGGATCAGAACGTATGAAAACAAAGCAATGTAAGTATGACTGAATATATTAGAGTATGTAATAATGTCATCTATACTGTACAACACAGAAACTTGGAATAATATCACAACAAAAGAAGGAAAAGACATAGAGCAAATACATAAAATATTACTAACAGGGCTCTTTGATGTAGAAAGTACAACCCCAGATTGGGGTATTTTAGCAGAAACAGGGATCTGGCCCATTCAACAAACTATAAATTACAGGAAATTCATGCTACTACATAATTTGATAAATGGAGACATAAGCAAAGTATAAAGGAAGGTATTAGAAGACCAAATAAAAAATGCTTATCCAAATCGTTGGTATTCAGAAACTATAAAGGAATCAGAACAGTATGGAATTGACATCAGTGTAGGAAAGCTATGACAAAATCAGAAATCAGAATGGAAAAAAGAAGTAAAAGGAAAGATTATTTAATGGATACAGGAAAAACTAAGAACTAAAGAGCAGGAAGTGACAAAATTTTGAAATATACAAGCAAAATATACATATATACACAACAAATATACATAACATGAGCTGCCTTAAAAAATATGTAAGCAATATTGCGAGTGAAGCTAAATATAGTAAATGCAAAATCCACTTATAAAGGTACCCATAAAGTTACCACATGCAATCTGTGTCAATGTCATAAAGAGCCTACCGAACGCTTATTGCAAAGAAAAAGATAAAAAACATATGGGGTATAAAAGAAAGACAGACTGAACTAATTAATAAAGTAAAGAGAAACTGAAGAGAGTAGCAGAATATATTCCGAAGGTAGAAAAATATAAAGAAGAAACTGAAGAATAAGAACAGTGACGATTAGGTAGTTTTGTGCGTTAATTGTAACTGTGCTCAGTAGACTCAGTCTACTGAAGTAGACCTTTGTGAATATACAAAAAAATGGCCATGAACATCAAATGGCGCCTTCCCTGCTTATTGGCGTAGCAATGCTAAAAAGGAAGAGCCAAGTTTCACTACATCCGTTTGGAACCTTATTTGCCAGTAGCAACATCTCACTCTCAAACTGAAGCTTACAATGAACAGTGGCTTCATCATCTTCTAACTCTTTTGTCTTGTTGAATTGACATTGCTTAACATGACGCCATAGGTCATGTTTTTTAGAATAGGCACAACAGTGGGTACATGGAGTAAACATTGATGGACTGCTCTCCTTATGCTCATTTGCCTGTCTGTAAACTTTAAGATCACCCCCGTTTGAAACACAGAAATATACTATGCTGTAGTTGCTTATGTATTTGGCTGAAACATTTTGTAATAAAGGATATCTTGCTACTGGAACGGTCTGTACGACCGTTAAGGAATCTTAAAAGAATCTTAAAAAATTTATTCCAGCTTCCTTTTAATTCGACCAAGAAATCGTTTTCTTTTTATTCAAAAGTGAAATAATAATGCTCTGCAAACATACAAATATATTTCCAACAATGGGGGTGCTCTCCTCTCGTTAGTCCCCAGACTACTAGGAGAGTTCCTCCTAAGAAATTTCATTTATGTGCAAATAGACAAAATTTCACCTTGTATTGATTCTCATTGTATTTTATTCCGTTGTATTGTATTTCTATCTAATTGAATTTATTAAGTTTTGTGTCTTTTGTATTTAAATGGAATCTTAAATAAAATGAAATGAAATGAAATGAAATAAGGATGCTTTCACGCCATGCAAAGTATGGGTATAGGGTTGGCCACAAGGCACATTCAAGGCCCTCCCATTCCAGCTTGCCAGGCTGTTGTCCCTCATCTCGAAACATATTACTCTGGTCAATGAATTGTCCGTAGGCAGAATCTTGCATACTGATACGGAAGTCATATGCCACTTGACATCGCAGGGAGCGGAAAGTCCCTTGTTTTTCAAGCACTGCCTCTCATTTTGGATCACATGGCTGGGTTAGCGTATGGTAGTAGCACACTTGTTGTTATTTGTCCATTAACGTCGTTGATGATTGACCAAGTGAACTATCTGAAGACTACTGCCTGCTCTGCTGTTTCTATTTACCAAGGACAAGATAATTTGTTGCTGCAGATGGGGAATACAGCCTAATTAATGCATCCCCCCCAGTCCAAGCTTGGGTCTACAAGATGGAGTAAAATGTTGAGTAGCAGTAACTTATCTGATTACTGCACTTGTGTAGCAGTAGACGAGGCCCATTGCATCCACCATTGGTAAGTTTTATATCAAACTGAAACCAACTTGTTTTAATTTGTATGTAGATTGGCTCTATGTACTACAGCAGAACCACATCACCTTGCACCTAGGTGGGTCTAATCCTATAAGTACTCTGTAGCAGAAAAGCAAAACAGCAAAAAGACAAATCATTGAAATCACTGGTTATAATCTATTTCAATCGCCATTTACTTACCTAAGGATAAACACAGAATCATAATCACAAGAGCCTACCCTTCCCAGTCTGCCTGTGTGTATACTACAATATGAAAATTCATAATCTTTCCACCATAAATTTCATTGTTTTCTTGCAGGGGGCTATCTAAAAGTAGAAAATCACCATTCAGAAAATGTTATTCATACCTCGGAGAAATAAAGTCGCTTCTGCCAAATGAAATTCAATTTGCACTTTTTACTACCACATCAATAACAGTGACAAAGCAGAGCATTTTTGAAGTTTTGCAATCGGATCCAAAGAAAACATTTCTGGTTGAGAAATCACCTCTTAAACCAAATATCCAATTTTCAGTTGAATATTTCCCAATGATAATCCCTTGGAAATTACTTTCAAAAATATCATCACTGAGATTTGTGATTTGGGTATATTAACAACAAGAACATTAATATTTTGCCAATCAAGGAATCAGATGGCAATAATTTGGAGAACATTTGAAATAGTTATAGGAAAAAAATTTTATGCTCATGGAGACAAATCTCCTAAGGGTAGAATTGTAGAATTGTTTCATGCAGGAACATCCACAAAACCAAAGCAGCACATTCAGCAGGAAATGGGAAAAAAGGTTAGCAATTTAAGAATCCTGATTTGCACCATTGCATTTGGAATGGTTGTAAATTGTTCAAGTGTCAACAGAATAATTCACTTTGGAGCTCCAAAGTCTATGGAAAGCTACCTACAGGAATGTGATAGAGCAGGTTGTGATGGCGCCCAAAGCAAATGCTTTCTTCTATACAATGGAATGTTGTTGGCAAATTGTAATGAAGATATCAAAGCCTCTGTGTACACAGCACAATGTAGAAGGATTTCACTTCTTAGTGCATTTCCAGCCACCAACAATTCAGGATGCCAGAAAATCTATTGGTTGTTCTTGTTGTGATAACTGTGCTTCAAAATGTCAGTGCAGTTCAAGTTGCTCAAAAGAAAGTTTTAAGTTCATGGAAGAGGGCAACCATGATCAAGAAGGATATCAACATGAAAGGCATCGTTCTGCAACAAATGAGCAAAATCATCAATTGAAAGAAAGATTATGTAAGCATCAAGATGAGGAATGTAGCTCCAATGAACCCAGAACTGAAGGTGGAGACTCTAAATTTGATCAGCCTAAGTAGGGGAAAGTTCATGAAGCTTGAAGACACCTAGTTTAAAAAAATTTCAAATACATAGCTAGTGGTTTTTTGCAGATTAAATTCAAAGTGTAATGATGTCTCAAAACATTAGACAAAATAATGTTAGCCACCCTTGTTTATAAGACATCCTTGATTATAAGCTTCAGGAAAATGTAAGCCATGGCTTAAAATCGAGGAAAATATGGTATTCAAGAGCAAATTCAGTTTATGTGTAATATAACTGTATATTTCATCTAGATTTTCTGCTGACATTTAATTTCTTCTTATGTGTTACAATCCAGCTATATAAATCATGCCAATCAAAAGCATGCAACAGACTTTCCTTTATACCTGTGTAATTCAAGTATTTTCGACCCTCTTTCAACAACATTGCTTCATTTTTTATTAAAGCATCAACTATCTTCTCCAAGTCTTTTGTAACTGCTGTTTCAGAGTGTTTTCCGGATCTTCCTTTTACTCCACAGTTTTGATCGTAGTTTTCAAGAAGCTTTTTGTGATGGTAAGAGCTTTAGCAAATCTGTCAACTGCCTTTTGGTTTGTTGAGTTAGGTCCAAGCCAACAAATAACGTTTTTCATTATATTATTGTAATTTTCTAGCATTAGGTCCAGTAGAATATTGCCACCTTGACTATCTTTCCTTTTGTGAAAGCGGTGAAAGCAACATTTTGACAGTAGAAGAGAAAATTGATTGTCTTGAGGATCCTATTGCTAAATTGTGTTGTCGAGACTGTAAGCTTCAAGCTAGTCCAAACAAATCAAGAAGTTGAAAAAAAGAAAATATATTGCATATCAGGGTAAATATTTTGTTGACACACACAGAATAATTAGTAGTTGTTTAAAGGTACATGAGAAATGGTCCAAATGTAAACGAAAACAACCCAAAAATGTTTGTTCTAACCTTTGACTTCCTGTAAGAAGCTTTTGAATCGCAAAAGGTTTCTCTTGTTGTGTTGTTCTTGTTCCTTGAGCTAGAGGAAGAACAAATCTAATAATAAGATCATTTACATAAGTATGAAACTGCATTTAGGGTTTGTTTGTTTGGACGAGTTTTGTTTTTAGCAGACGCCTTCTTTTTTGTAGCTGTCAGATGTCAGAACGGACACATTTGGTGCAAACCTTTGCATTTGGCAGGATTTTCAAAACACAACGGACACTTTTGAAATCAAAATGGCGACAAAATTTTCAAACATGCCAAACCCTCGGTTTATGATCGAATTCAAGAGTTTGGCAGAAGGAAAACATAATTTCATAGTTGCTTTGAAACCTATGATCTTGTCATCAAGAAAACGTGTCCTACTTGTATATACTGTAATATTGAATAAGATTATTTAGAGTGGAAGTTGACAAATTTGGTCTACTCTCGTAGCTCACAACAAAGAAAGTGCTCAGTTACATTTGAAATGTTTTACAATGTTGTGGGCTGCCCTTAGAAGTTATCCGTTTCCCTTAAGAATGCTGAAACATATTCCTGCTTCATATTCTAGAGTCCAAGCCCTCTTCACGCACATTCTTTGTGAAATTTATCACGTATGTAGCCCTTTTTAGCCCTTAAGCCAGAGCCGCATGCACAATGCCGCAAACCCACGTCATTACACACCAAGAATCGCAACTTTTTCTGAAGCCCCAAACACATGGAAGAAGACGGGACTAGGGGACTTCTCACTACCTTCATGCTCATTTCAATTTCCAAAGTCGAACCATTTCATTAGCGAATGCTTTAAAGTTGAACTTTTTTTTATTTGAAAATCTCCAGTGAGAAGCAAACTATACAATCAGCGGCATATCAAAAGTATACCAAACATTAATATTCAATTCAACAATGCAAACAGATGGAAGCCCAAGAAAACCTAACAGAAACAGACTAACAAACCCAACAGCCTAACAGCCCTAGCAACCTAACAGACTAACAGACCTTACAACCTAACATACCTTACAACCCAACAACTTTACAAACCTAACAGCCTAACAGACTAACAAATCTAATAGCGTAACAAACCATAAAGAGTATGAAAAGAATCATACAAGACATATCTGACTATCTGCTACTCCTCAGTGAATATGCAGAAAGGTGAAAGAAGAAATCAGTCAACGATTTTTAGCAGTCTTCTTAATTTTCTCTCAAAATCATGTTGTGTAGACAGTGAAAAATTCAATAGCATAAATTGCAATATTTACACATTTATTTTCTCTAATCATTTTCTAAAATTGACTCATTTACTTCTCTTCTTAACAGCTATTGTTTGGACAGTAAAAGGTTTAAACTTTTTGCTGAAATATCAAAGATAAATGTCTCTAAAAGGGGGTGTTACAATTTGTGTATTATTTTTTTCTTTCTTTCTTTCTTTGGCTAAAGAAAAACTAAATTTTTTTCTTTTTTCATCAAGTTTTGGTGAAATTCATTTCTATACCGCGAGTAACCTGAAGGTCTCTATCATTTGCATTTTCGGATTAGGATAAAAGGCATTGGACTGCCTGTATGTACATACATGTATAGAACTCTTCATAGATAAAAAAAATTGAAATTGATCTCGCACCTGATATCGTTCTCGTGTTGTCAACCACGTTCACTGACATTACTTCTTCATTGTTCTTCGGTTCAGCATCTTAAAATGACAATGAATAATATCATGAAGAGGTTATGTGTTCAAAATAAGCAAAAACTATGTCGACTTTCTGTTGATACAATATATGGAGATAGCTAGAAACATATGATTGAAATTTCACAAAAAAGACGACGATTTTTAAATTGCAAGACATGTTTCGAACATACTATGTTCATCTTCAGTTACATCATGAATGAAGCGAATTAAGTAAATACAAGAACTAAATAAAGCTATAATATATTGCATAACCTAATAACACACGTAAGGTAAACAATTAAATCGGTAACTATAAAGGTAAATAAAATGTACAATCGGGAATAAGTAAATAGAAATGAAAAGATAAAGTTAATTAAAAAGAAAGATGCAAGTTATAATGAAAAAGCTGTTTGTTAAGCGTAGGTTTGTCCCAAGAGATGTGAAGCGCTTCCTTGATCTTAAGGGTGAAAGAGCTGTTAGCGCTGTCCAGAATGGAAAAACTATCCTCAGAGCAAAGAGGGTGACAAGAAGGCGATTCGTTTAAATGTTTAAAAATATGAGAGTTTTTGTCCGTGATCAAATGCTCTTGAATTTGTGTTGAAAGATGTCGAGAGGTTTCCCCGACATAAGATGCGGAACATCTGCCACAGAGAAATTCGATTTCGTGACCTGAATGTCAACTTTGTTCACTGATGTTGCTTCCACATTGCTCTTCGGTGCAGCATCTTAAAATGACAATGAATAATACCATGAAGAGTTTATGTGTTCAGAATAAGAAAAAACTATTTCGACTTTCTGTTAATACAATATATGGAGATAGCTGGAAACATAAAAGTTATCTTGCACCTGACATTGATGTCGTGACCCCAACGTCAACCTCGTTCACTGACATTACTTCCACATTGCTTTTCGGTTCAACATGTAAAAATGACAATGAATAATATCATGAAGAGGTTATGTGTTCAGAATAAGAAAAAACTATCTCGACATTCTGTTAATACAATATATGGAGATAGCTGGAAACGTAAAATTGATCTCGCACCTGACATCGATTTCGAGTCATCAGCATTGGTATCCAGGGTCACAAGCAAAATATCTTCACAAAAGTCTTAATATGGAAATATAATATGGCTCACAGATATTATTATGTCCCGAACAAACAGGGAAGTAATGCTTCACACCTCATGAAGCAAAAGAATGGTGACGAAGAAGACTACTTGAAAAAGATTGTTAGTGGAGGAAGCAAAAAGATTGACAATAAAATATTGGAAAAAAGGTTTATTTGCTGTACACTCTTTCATTTCATGTAGGTAATTTGGCGGTTTTTTTTACATTTTTAGACTGGTTTGACGGTTGTCAACTTGAAAATGCTTTTCAATTTCCAGTTTCAATTCTGTTTCAATTTCAATTTCAATTTCTTAAGGAAAAACACGTACGCTTATACTCATGTTTTATGGTGTTCTGACCCCTCTTATGACCCCTCCCTCCTTCCATTATTGACAATTTTGTAATCAGCATTAAAATGTATAAAATCATTGTAGATAAGTATACCTTCGTTAATTTCCCATCATTGGATTGATTATCCTCGTTACTTGATGATGTTGCTGACGTTTCCTCCTCTCCAGTCGAATTCATAGAATTTTTTTAATTGTCTTTTTTGTTGGTCACAGTAGACGACGTTGGTAATATGAAAAGTTAACTTAGCACTTTTGTTATAGAAAGTAAGAATGCAAGGTGCCACCCAGAATTTGCGTATTCATGCATCACTTCTTTGTCTTTTGTCTTCCTTTCGTCTTTTCTCTTGAAGCTGGTTGCGCTTGGCAAAGGGAGCAATTACATCTTTGAAAAATTTTATTATGGCATCTTCATCGATTGCCATTGTGTGTTTTGAGAGCTACAGGAAAATTGTGTAGAAGTTGTTCCAACGGATATCAAGCCTAATATAACTAACGAACAGTGAAAATAGACATGATGTGTTACAGCCTATGGAACTCTTGGGTCTGATTATTAATGTCAATGAGTGGCATAGGCCTGCTAGTGGCATCAGAATATTTTTTAACATTGTTACTACAGGGGAATTTGCCTGTGCAGGCCCAAAGCTTTCCCCCACAGTGAGGTGAAAATGCCCCCATAGTTGAGGGCCCATTATCTTACGCCTTTTATAAGTAGAAGGTTGAAGTATTCGTGAAAGGATTATCCTAAGGATACTGATGAAAAAACAAATGCAAAAATTCAATGTGGATGAACACCATGGAGAAAAAAAGGCAGTATCAACCAGTTTGTAACAACAGTGGGCATGTTTGACAGTGCATTGAGGTATGAAATCATACAGTCGGCAACAATTTTTTGTCACAAAGAATAAGTATTGAAGATGATGGCACAGTGGGAAACTGGGAGAAGATGATGAATGCAAACAGATTCATTGTCACCAGCAGGGACCTGGTATCTCAAATTTTAGGAGAAGGCATTCTAGAAGAATATGTGCCTGATGTTTGTATTTCTTTGGGGGAAAGTGGCTGAAATTGAAGAATTGGACAAGAAGGACAACAGAACATCTCTTGCTTTAAAGTTAAGAAAAATGGCCACAGCAAGCACTGGAATAATGAGAAAATTCTTAGCCACTTTCTTGACCCTCACTCCTAACAGTATGGCCACAGAAAGGGCAGTATCACATTATAATAACAAAAAAACAATAAAAAGAGCATCATTGAAACAAGAAACAAGTAATGGGATTTCAACGCAAGAAAAGCAGTATGCGAGCTTCTTAAACAGAAAGAA
Source organism: Chrysaora quinquecirrha (assembly GCA_014526335.1). Taxonomy (NCBI): domain Eukaryota; kingdom Metazoa; phylum Cnidaria; class Scyphozoa; order Semaeostomeae; family Pelagiidae; genus Chrysaora; species Chrysaora quinquecirrha. The sequence continues at coordinate 1,028,503 of JACTAT010000024.1, read as the reverse complement.
AGACAGAAGAAATCGGCAACCATGTAGATGTAGCGAACTTGATCAAGAACGGGACTTCGTTAAAAAGTTTTTTAAGAGTGATAATGGGTGTTTGTAAATCTTCATTTTTTAACAGATATATTATCGTTTGAAACTCTAAGCAAAATTGTTTAACTACCTCTTCTTAAAATTGGTGCCCTTTCATGATTTTTCCCCCACAGTGAAAATTCCTTAAAAAATGCTCTGAGTGGCATACTTAACAATTAATAAAGTATAAAAATTTGCTAATTTTCTTAATTTTGCACGAGCTTAACAATCGTAGTAACCCCACGCAAGACCATTTCAATAAACATATGTAACCAACCATTAGTGCGGGAAGTAGGTATGTCTCCAACGTCGTCCGAACACGTTCGGCTTTTGCACCTGCATTGGAAAACGCCTCTATACATACATACATATCCCGAGTGCTCTTTGCGACTGTGCCTTTCTGTCACTGATTTCAGTCAGTCTCCATACTTTATTACCTTACCCACAAATGACATTGCCTTTGGTATCAGAACGTTGGGGAATCGTTCCCTCCACAGACTCAAGGACCTGATATTAAGCACTCTCTCTTCCAGTTGCGGGAAAGGGACCACGCATAATCTATCTCTGTACCTGGATTATTTAAAAAATATTTAAATTCGTTGATTAATACTTTAAAAAATCTAACATAAGGATGAGGCAAGCTTGTACCTTGAAATTACCATGGCTAAAAACACCATACCATACCATGGCTAAAACAGCAGGATTTTAGCCATAAATATCCTAAAATGAATATCCGTAAATTGTGAAACGACCATTTTTGGTCAGTTAGGATCTCTTTCTTAGAAATAAAGACGGCTATGTGGGTATAGTAATGAGAAGCCAAAAAAACTACTACTTCCACTAATATTTTTATGTGAGAATGCTCCTTAGCAAGTAGATGCTATAAGTTAACTATATTGACAGTCCCTTAAGGAAATTTACGAGATTCTGTCTTCAAAGTTTAATTTTGGTTTTTGTAAACTCTGGAAGAACACTCTACAGAAAGATTTGTACACAATAATATATGTACTTGTAATGTGATGGTGAACAGAATTGTTGTCTGTTATCTTGAAACAGCCTCGGTTTGAAACGTAGAAAAAACGTGGTCTGTAGAGATAGGAACTTTTTCTTTTTTTTCGCTTCGATTTTAGCTTTTTAATACCTTATAATTTGTTGAGTTTAGTTAATGTTGGTGGTTTAAATACATTATAAATTACACGCAGTCAGATTCTTTGGAGAGTTTTAAGTATACGCTACACGCCCGTATATTTGTGGCGACCCTGCCAGGACACATTCAGCTGGGATTTACAGTGAGAGAGACAAGAGAACAGTGCAGCAGAGAAAGTCAGCTAGGCCACAAACGGACTAACGAGACAATACGAGAGCAAAGCAGAAGCAAGGTGAGTACTCAACATTTTGTAATTGGGGGTAGGTGTTCGAGATGACGCATTCAGGTACAGGTGAGATCCCTGAGGGTTTATTAGAGGCTTCAAATGAAGAGAAAAGGCTAGAGAACGAAATAGAAAAGCACACTGCCAAGCTTAAGTTCTATGCAGAACAAGTTGAAGAATTAATTGAAGAGAATGACCAACAAGAAATGGAAATCACAATAAGCAGAATGAATGAAATTTATGAGAGGATCCTCAACTTAATCTCAACATCACAGGAAATGAAAATTGAAAGAGGCGGCAGTGATAGGCAAGTTCGGCAATGGAAAAAGGACAAGAAAACAATGATGGGCCAATTTTTGGAAGAAAGAAACAAGCTGTCATTAGTGTTGAAAAATAAACAAGAACAGGAAGCGCAGAATAAGGAGAGAGAGATAATGAGAGATGAAATGACAAGAGCAAAGTTAGAGCAAGACAGATTAACAGAGATCAGAAAACAGCAATCAGAGTTTGAAGAGCAAGCCATGAGACAAAGATACCAGTTAGAAAAGGACATGTGGGAGAAAAAATTCAAAGCAGAGATAGAAATGATTGAGAGAAAACAGAGATTCAAAGAAAGAGCCATCTAAGCCAAGCCAAATTACCAAAGCTACAAATCACCCCTTTCAATGGTACACCTATGGACTGGGTCAGATTTGAGAACATGTTTACAACCCAAGTTCATGATAAAGAAATAGCTGATGAGGTAAAATTTGGTTATCTTTTGGAAATGATAAGTCCACAAGTAAGAGACAAGATAGGCAATCTTAAGCCAGGTACTATAGGTTATAATACAGCATGGGAAAGATTGAAGAGAGAGTATGGTCAAATTCAAGTGGTGATGAATGCTCATGTGACAGAGATCATAAACCTAAGTCAAGTCAAAGGTACAAACCATGAGAGAGTAAATAGCTTTTATGAAAAGATTAGTAAAAGCTTTGATGCCTTACAGACACTTGGGAAGGCAGACATCTTGTCTGGGTTGGTGATGACAACACTGAACAAATTACCCCAAGTTAAACCAGACATAGTGAGAACTGATGAAGAATGGGAAAGATGGACTATGGCAGACTTAGTTAAGAACTTAGAGAAATGGCTTAAAAGAAATAAGCCAGAAGAATCTGCTATTGCAACAACAGCTAGTGAGAAACCAAAAAGAGAAAGACACTGGTTTGTTGGTGGAGAAGGTGCGTCTCAAAACAAAGAAACCACTAGACAAGGTCCACATTGTATCTTTTGCAAACAAAGCCACTGGGGAGATTCTTGTCAAGTCTATGACACTTTAGAGAAAAGGAGAAAGTTTTTCAAGGATGGAAGGTTGTGCTTTAACTGTGGAAAAGCAGGTCATAGAGAAAATAAGTGCAGAAGCAGAGGTTGCATAAAGTGTAAAGCAAGACATCATACAAGTCTTTGTGATAAAGGTGATAGAGAAAGTGACACAGTGTTGAATGCATATAGTCCTCAAGTTCAGGAGAAATCACTACCTCCTATAGTTCCAGTGAAAATCAAAGGCCAGACCTTCTGGGCCCATTTAGACACAGGATCAAGCAAAGATTTCATCTCAAGTGATGCAGCAAGGAAACTTAATTTGAAACCAGAGAGATACGTCACGAGAAATATTATGACAGTTAATGGAGTAAAGAAACAGTCATTGCCAATATTCAGCATTTTAATTCATTCAGTAGATGGCCAAACCAAAGAGAAAATAGAAGTCACTGGAGCTAGTGTGAGTGACTTTACAACAGTGAAAAGACCAGATTTGAGTGAACTCAAACAGAAGCACAGTTATATGAGAGATAAGCAGTTTTATACAAATCAGAGTGGTGAACAGCAAATACATTTGATCCTGGGAGACTCTACTTATTGCAGAATAAAGACTGAGGAGATTTATAAAGGACAACCAGAAGAGCCTATTGTAGAAGGAACTACTTTTGGCTATATTGTTCATGGTGGTGAAGGAAACAATAATAATACATGTTTGTATACCAGAGACACTAGAGATTACGAGAAGCTGTATTGCTTAGATGTGTTGGGTGTGGAAGATCGAGGAGAGGATGATCCATCAGATGTATACAAAGAATTTGTAGAGAGTATCACAAAAGATAAGGAAGGAAGGTATGAAGTAGGCATTCCGTGGATAGCAGGGGCAGAAGTTTCAGAGAGTAATGAACAACAAAGCAGAATACGTCTAAAGAATGTAGAAAAGAAGCTGCAGAGAAATCCAGAGTTAGACAGTGCATATAAAGAAATTATCAAAGATCAATTGAGCAGTAGCATAGTAGAGAAAGCACCAGAGAGTCCAACAGGAAATAAAGTATTCTACTTACCTCACAAACCTGTGTGTAGAGACGAAGCAGCAACAACAAAAGTGAGGATGGTCTTCGATGCCAGCGCAAGACCAAGTCCTGTGGCTAACAGTATTAATGAATGCATGTACACAGGCCCAGCCTTGCAACCACACTTGTGGGACATACTGATCAGAGCCAGAATGTCAGCAAATCTGTTGATAGGTGATTTACAAAAGGCCTTTCTTCAGATTGGACTAAAGACAGAGGACAGAGACGCCTTCCGGTTTTTGTTCAACATAAATGGTAGAGAGGAACATTTGCGGTTTGCAAGAATTCCATTTGGAGCAGAAGCTAGTCCATTCATTCCGGGAGCAACACTATTAAATCATTATGACCAACAGCCAGAGAAATACAGAGACACAGTTGCAGAACTAAAAAGAAACACTTATGTAGACAATTTAATGAAAACCAGTAATACACTTGAGGAACTAGAAAGGTTCAAAATTGAAGCAACAGATATCCTTACGCAGGGACATTTTCCAGTACACAAGTGGGAGTCTAATATTAGAGATTTAGAGAGTGAAAATATGTCTAATGCAAGCAAGATCCTCGGTTATACATGGGACAAAGTAGAGGACACTCTAGAGATTAAAAGCACAAAATACAGTGAAGAAAGAACAGTTACAAAACGAGAGATGTTGAGCTATTTGGGGAGCATTTATGATCCTCTGGGCATAATATCCCCTACATTAGTAGAAGGCAAACATTTGTACCGAGAGGCTTGTGACCAAAACAATGAATGGAACAAAGAAGTATCTTCAGAGTTAGCAATAACTTGGCATAAATGGACTAGACAGCTGCGAGACATAAAAATACCAAGAAGCATCATTAAAGAGAATAAAACCGTGAAAGCTATTCACATACACATATTTGCCGATGCAAGTAACAAAGCTTGTTCAACAGTTGCGTTTGCTCTCATTGAGCAGAAAACACAAAAGATTATAGGTCTTCTTACCTCAAAGTCAAGAATATCTAAAAGGAACACGAGTATTTCTAGACTAGAGCTTGTCAGTGGTCAGATGGCAGCTAACCTTGTGAAAAACTTGAGCCAAGCATTGAAACACTTACCTATTACCTCCATTAACGTTTGGATGGATAGTATGGTAGCCCTTTATTGGATCACAAATCCTAGAAAACAGTGGAAGACTTTCGTTCTAAACAGAGTGTCAAAGATTGCAACAGCGACGAAAGGACTTAATCTTTCATGGAAATACTGTCCTACTGATATCAATATCGCACATTTGGGAAGCAGAAGTGCTTCTATAGACAAAATTGAGAGAGAAAACTGGTTTACCGGACCAGAATGGCTTCTTGATCAGCAGAGTTGGCCAGTTCAACCAATGTTAAAGGTCACAAAATCAATAACCGATGAGGAGAAACCGAGAGTAGAGTCAATCATGTACAACAAAGACAAAGAGCCAGACGAATGGGGCAGTCTATTAGATAGAAAATCATATTGGACAACTCTACGTGTAACAGCCTGGGCTTTAAGATTTTACAACAATTGTAAAGCAAAGAGAAAGAAGGCCAATCGTTCAAAAGGACCTTTAACAACATTGGAGATTCAAAACGCGAGAAACTATCTGACAAAGAGAGCCCAAAGAAATATACCAGAAACTTTACAAAGACCAGGATGGAGACTGGAGAAAGATCAAACAACAGGGATCTTAAGGTGCAAGGGGAGAGTAGAAAGCTATCAACCAATGTACCTTGAAGATGGAGAATTTGCTAGGAAGCTTGTGAGATACCAGCATGAAGCAGTTGGACACTTGGGTGTTGCAAGTACAATGGCGGCTTTAAGAGAAAATTGGCATATCTTGCATATGAGAGCACTAGTGAAAAAGACAGTCAGAAACTGTAATATCTGCAAAATTTTTTCTGCTAAACCCTTTAAAGGAAATTTGACAGCCCCCTTGCCGAAATTCCGTACTGAAGTCAGTCGTCCATTCCAGTTTACTGGAGTTGATTTTGCCGGCCCTGTAATTTACAGGACAGAGAAGAAGGAGGATTCAAAAGCATACATATGTATTTTCACTTGCGCGACCATGAGAGCTGTGCACTTAGAGTTGACAAGGACACAAAGTGCTGAAGAATTTCAACAGAAACTCAATGCCTTTATTACTAGACGAACGAGACCAAGAATGATGATATCTGACAATGGAGGTGCGTTTAAAGCAACCGCAGACTGGATACGGAGGTTCAACGCTTACAAGACTACTTATCCCAACAAGAGATTCAATGGAAATTCAACATGAGTAAGGCACCATGGTGGGGAGCGATGTATGAAAGGATTATCAAGGATATGAAGCGAGTTCTCTATAAAACCCTCGGGAAAACTCACCTAAAATTTGAACAGCTCGAGACAGTTGTCCTTGATATCGAGCGTCATCTGAATAACCGCCCTCTTACTTACGTTGAGTGCGATGTTGGGGAGGAAAAGGTTTTAACCCCGAATAGTATAATGTTGGGACAAGATGCCCATATTATCGAAGATCTTGAAATAGAGGAAGATTCTCTCACGAAACTCGACCGGAGACTTAAAACAGTGAGGGAACATGTTTGGAGAAGGTGGTCGAAAGAGTACGTGAAAAGTTTAATGGATCAACACAGAACAACGAAAATTGATGCAGTAATACCGAAAGTTGGCGAGATTTTCCTCCTAGTTGGAGAAGAGAAGAATCGTGGTATTTGGAAAAAGGGAAGAGTTAAACGCCTCATCAAAGGTTCCGATGGAGTAGTACGGGGAGCAGTTGTATTGCATAATGGAAGGGAGATTCAACGTCCGTTGCAGTTGATGTTCTCTTTGGAGATTAGAAGTGCTACAGAAGATGGTGTTGATTCGAAAGACAATAACAGAGAAGAAGAACCTGAAGGAAAGAATGGCAGAGGAAGACCCCGAAGAGATGCTGCTGGTAATGCGAAGCTTATCAACCAGATGATTCTTGAAGAAGAAGATTAATATGGGACGTTTACATAGTGTAGTAAAAATTCTAGACTCGCTAAATTTTTAGGGGAGTTGTGAACAGAATTGTTGTCTGTTATCTTGAAACAGCCTCGGTTTGAAACGTAGAAAAAACGTGGTCTGTAGAGATAGGAACTTTTTCTTTTTTTTCGCTTCAATTTTAGCTTTTTAATACCTTATAATTTGTTGAGTTTAGTTAATGTTGGTGGTTTAAATACATTATAAATTACACGCAGTCAGATTCTTTGGAGAGTTTTAAGTATACGCTACACGCCCGTATAATGGAGCCACATTGATACTTTAAAATTTCAGTTAAAACTGGTAGGATGGTCCGATGCCTTTACCTGAATTTGTCTTTTCCAGACAGCCACTTCAAGACGTGGAAATTGGCTGTGTAAATTGGAGCGAGGTTTAATGGCGTTTTTTACTTCGGCGTCTGTCCCACTGTCATAGTATCGCTTTGTTGAAAGAGCAAACTGGGCTGCACTGTCAGCATCATCAAGGTTGAAGACTTGTGTTGTTTTTGCTGCAGTTTCTTGCGTTCTGGCATCCTTGAATTTTGGGAGCTGTAGGGATAGATTGCTCCCTGCCAGGGAAATAGCCTCAAGATTTGCCACGTCCTAGACTACCAAGTCCAACAAGAATCGGACAGCAACCTGAACGTAAGGTCTATAAATGAAAATTTTAAAAACAATTCAACGGCTTATTGGCCACAAGCGAGTGTAAATTAAGTTTTACGGGCTGAATGTTGGTGATCTTTGAATTGAGACATGGGGATATTTTGCTCAACATATTTCCACATTTGTACATTTTCATTTTCCCTTTTGAAATGGGAAAATTTTGAACTCCAAAATCGAGGAACCAACCATACTTTTGGAAAAAATAGAGTAACATCTTCAATTTGCTGCTTACCTCTTCGTTTTCAAATAACCACACAGCTACTTAAGATGAAGAACTGTGCTGCAAAATTTTTCTCATCCTACGATGGCCCAGAAGGCTCACAGTTCAGTTTTATTTTTTGACAGTTCAGTTTTATTTTTGACAGTTCAGTTTTAGTTTTTGACAGTTCAGTTTTATTTTTTGACAATTCAGTTTTATTTTTGACCGTTCAGTTTTATTTTTTGGACAGTTTCAGTTTTATTTTTTGACAGTTCAGTTTTATTTTTGACAGTTTAGTTTTATTTTTTGGACAGTTTCAGTTTTATTTTTTGACAGTTCAGTTTTATTTTTTGACAGTTCAGTTAGCTTTTTCTCCAAAATAAGTTCCCGCTATTTTTGAGATGATTGTATCGTATGGATTTTGGCGCCAAATGCATTTTTTGCTGTATCAAAATGCTGATCATGATGAGTGGCCTACCTCACGAGTAAACCAGATTGTCACGATGCCATTACCAAACTATTCGCCATGCATGGAGGCCACTGATACAAGCAATACAGATGAACTCATTCAGAACTATTTTAACCAGGGATATACTAACCTGGAAATCATCGAATTCCTAAGCCTGCATGATGTTACGCTGAGTCTTTCTACCTTAAAGAGGCGGTTGCAGGATCTGCAGTTACGAAGAAGATCATCATCACATGTTCATGTTGTAAGCGCCGATGAGTTAAAGCTTGCCATTCAGGAAGAACTAGTGGGTAGTGGGTGTGTTGTGGGCTATCGTAAGATGTGGAAACGTTTAAAAAGTCAAGGACTTATTGTCAAACGGTCAAGGGTCATGCAGTGCTTGCGTGAACTAGATCCTGAAGGAGTCAATGACAGAACAAAAAAGCGGCTTCGCAGAAGAGCTTACCATTCAAAGAGGCCAAATTTCACTTGGCATATTGACGGCCACGACAAACTCAAACCATTTGGATTTAGTATACACGCCTGCATCGATGGTTTTTCAAGACGACTTATTTGGTTGGAAGTCTGTGCTACAAACAAAAACCCGGATGTAATAGGAAAATATTACCTCGATGCAATAAAACAAGTTGGAGGAGCACCAAGAAAGATGAGATCTGATGACGGAACAGAGAACAGCCTTGTTGAGGCATTGCATATCTACTTTCGCTCTACCCACGACGACGATCACGCTGGGTTTGCCAGCTTTGCCATTGGTACATCAACTTCTAATCAAAGAATTGAGGCTTTTTGGTCTCATTTGATTAGGGATGGTCCTGGGTGGTGGAGAAATTTTTTTAAAGACCTGCGTGATTTTGATTTGTTTAACGACTCTGATCCTGTGCAAGTCGAGTGTTTACGCTTTTGCTTCATGAGTATTTTAAGAAAAGAGCTTCACAAAGTCGCTGAGTCGTGGAATCAGCATATCATATCTAGAAGCAAATTTGGAAACAGTACTGGTCCAAGGGGGCGACCAGACTGTATGTATTTTTTGCCACATCTGTATGATGTGGAAGACTGTAAAGTGGATATTGATCTGGATGAGATTGAAGAATTTTATGATGATGCCGCAATGAACGTGAGGGACTACAGTGAAGAGTTTGAGGAGTATGCGCTCACTGTGATGAATCGAAGAGCACTGTCAGCACCCATTGATGTCAAGCAGGCATTCAACCTCTATATCGAACTTCTAAGGGAAATCGAGCTGGCTTCGTGACATTATACTTTGTGTCAATTTCAGACAAGTGTTGTAGAATGGGATATACTATAGCATACCCTAGTACGCTACGCCATCATCATCAGATGCTGCACAATAATGATTTCTGATCCTGACCTTAACACTACCCTAAGCTTAAAATTTAACAATGGGCCATGAATGTGTGCATTAAACTGTTTAAGTACACATATTTATGGTCCGTTCTTTAATTTTCGGCTTAGGGTAGTGTTGACAGTGTTAAGGCTAGCACCAGAAATCATTATTGCGCAATATCTGATGACGCCTTAGTGTACTAGGGTATGATTTACCGAACCTGTAGAATTGATCGAAGAGAAGAAAATAATATCGCTGACTAAATGTGTCACTACACTTTTTTAAACTTTGTAAAAACAATAATAGATATTAACAAAACAATACTATAAACTTTAAGTGGAGTTATACATACACATACCTAAAAACCCGCTAGCAAGAACCTGCGAAGACAAGAACAACCAGAGTGCTTGAAATGCTATTGAATATTTAGTATCGACTAGTTAAAGAGCCATGAAAGCGCGTTTTAAATAATATATAAATTCTTAATTAAGAAATCTTACTTCAAGGCTCGAGTATATTGAGGAGTAATTTTCAGTGTAATTTTCTGATTTGGGTTCGTGCTAGTGGGTTGCAATATTTGTAGTACTCAGTCCGCAATGCATACTAAGCTGACCCAATCAATGAAGCACATCACATGTCTTGTGTTTAGGAAGCTTACAAAAGGAGCAGTATTTTTCGAAAAGGAAGAACATGTACATGGGTTTGGGTATAGATTTAAACACTTAACTTTAAATATCATGTTAAAAAATTCTTAAGGATCAATCTCATTGACAAGCCATTGATCTAAACCTGTGGATCTGAACTATTGAAAATTGCTTTTTGAGAGAAATCTATTTCTGGTAGTGAATTGTGCTTATTCTTTTTCTTTATGTCTGGGAAAACATATTTCAAGTGCTCCAATTTCAGATATTAAACAGCCTATAATTATTTCTAACCAGATGTTTGTGCACTTGTTATCACTGCAATGCAGTTATTAACATTGATTGGGTCGAGTTTTATAATAATATGTATTACAATCAAATTTAGCAACAATAATAAAACCAAACACCTCTAGTTTACGTAATGAAGGTTGTCAACCATTCTCAGACAAGGTTTTAGAATATATTTTTATACAAGGTGTCCCAAAAAGGTTACACTTTAAAAAAATGTTTTTACCACAATAAGAAAATTTGGACTTCAATTGACTTCACTAATAAAGATGGGGTAGACTACTAAATCAATGCATGATACGACATATGGCCTGTTTCACTATGTACAATAAACATTGAAAATTTAGCGAAATAAGTCCCAGAAGAGTAACAAAATTCAAACTTCCGATTGATATTGTCGGTTACTTCTACCTGGAACCACTTATGCTCATTGGTGCTCATTAGCTCAATAAACAGATACTGTTTTAAATTCAGTAAGCTGCAACACATGTCATGCAGCTTACTGAATTTAAAACAGTACCTGTTTATTGAGCTACAGAACTATGTCAGAAATTTATAGTGAGGAGTGTATCTGATAGCTTTTGTTCAAAATAAGAAGAAAAACACATCTTACGTAGAGAAACTGTTGTTTTTAGACCTAACTATTATTAGCAGAAGAACAAAAAAAGCCCTGCTCACTAAAAAATACAAATTTGACCACAAGCAAAATATATTTTAATTGTCCCTGTACTGTGAGCAAAATAAACATTTTTGCATTTGCAAATATAATGTCCATGTTCCAGTCATCTTTGACAAGTATGTTGTTGAACTCTTTTCTCGGGTCCACAAAATTAGTGTATGTGGAGGGAAGTTCCAGTAAAGGCCCACATGTATGTGCAATTGGCCTGGAGACAAGGCCTTCAGATCGAGTGAAAGATATTTCTAGCTTGATATTATCCACCAAGATATCCATGGCAGTAGTGAATCTCAAAAACTGCAACATAGCTTTGCTATCAAGACCCCTGATATACCGCTGCAGAAATTTCAATGCATCACACTCTCCATCTGTTGAAGGATTGGCATCTAGAATTCCAAGTATCTTTTTGGTGGTTGGTCTGGCATTGTTAAAAAAGGCTTCCACTGAAGGAATTGAATGAAAACTTTCATGCTGCTTTAATGCCTGAATGATGGGTTGCCAACTTGAAATCATTACATGGGGCTTTTGTATAAGCTCCTGCTTGGCAATCTCAACTAAAATTTTTCTGAAGTTTTGTTCATTCACAACAGATCTGCAATTGAAACGATCCAGGAAATCCATTAATTCTTCATTGTCTTCTGGGAAACATGACTTTTTCAAATAATCACCCACGATTTGCTCCTCTTCTTCTGACAAGTACTTCATGAAAGAATCCAGTATCATTTCATCTGGCACATCTCTTCCAAATAGACAGTAACACAAAAGTGCTTTCGAAAGGTAGATGGGGAAATATGCAGCAGAGGTAAAACCTTTCACCAAAATTCTTCCAACTGCTTCCCATTCCTGTATAAAATGATCATGGCGAACAAATGGAACCTCTCTCTCTCCCTATTGTTCTCGAGTTTGCAAATTCTTTCCAGAATAGGCTAAAAACATCCCTTGTCACACCTATTCCCACACCCTCTTCGCGCATTCCTCTCTCATCAATAACATCAAACTTCAGTTCTGCATTCATTATATTATCATCTTTGAAATGTGCAATTAAGTCAGTACAAATAACTGACCTATGCACTGAAAGTTGTTTAATTTCATGTCGTTGTGGCTGTGGGTGTATTTCCTGTACATCTGTATTACTTGCAGTGCAAACATCAACCCCAAAATGAGGAAATTCAATCAAATCATCAAATGAGAAAGAGATTGGTGTTTCTAGTTCGGCTTGATGTGATAGACAATCAGTCCCAACATGAGCAAGCTCACTTCTACCGGGACATGAGTATGCACTAGATGTCTCCTGGTTGGCTTGATGTGACAGGTAGGCTAATCTTCGTTCTGTTATTTCCTGCTGCTGCTGCAATGATAATGCCTCAGAAGGCCCCTGACTTGGACCTGCCTTGGCTGACTCATTATCAGGGAAACTTTGATTTTGGGGTTCTTGGGTGTAATTAAAACTGTCTGCTTTTATTGTCTCTTCTAATTCCTTATTCTGGGTGCACCTGGTGCACTCATTTCCTTCCTCATATGTGCAGCTGCAAGTTTCACAAATAATTCTTTCAAGACAAGGCAAATTTGAACTGAATTCACTGGCACTGTCACTCTCGGACTGATACTCAACATCTTCTTGTGCCAATTCAGCAGCACGTTCTTGAAAATTTTTCTGCTTTGTACGCAGATAAAGATAGGTTGTGGATGGGTAGAGGCCTTTCGCTTCTAAGTAATCTGACAAACTTCCACCTTCTGGAAATTCAGAAATGACTTCTTTCGCTGGATCACACAAAGTTTTATTGAGGGCTTCTAGACGGCCACCATGATTACTTCTTCCCCCAGGAAAAAATAGACTGCATGATTTATCCAAAACATCGGCCATACTTAAGGGCTCAGAATCCGTATATGTGAGAAATCTATTCCCACCACCATGTTTTTGTTTGACAGGGGCAAATTTCTTTTTAATGGAATCATAATGAAGCCATCTGATCTGAATCCTGTGTTCTTTGTCGGCCTTTCTCTTTTTAGAACAAGAACTGCGACCTTGTCGTATGCGACTCAGCAGTCCTGAAAGACGATTGACTTGGCGAGAATTTCCTTGAGTTTCGGCTTCCGCCATCCTTGTTGAAGCTTGTCCATTGTTACCCACCCTCCTTATCTCCTCAAGGACAGCTTGCTTTATTATTGCATCCATAATCACAGAACAAACCAATATACCAACAGACCCACCTGAAAAGCTGGAGAAAATGGCCTAGCATGCAGTTTTCGCGCGCAAGTGATGCCATGATGTCCGGGGGACTGGAAACGAATCAAAAATAAAACTGAACTGTCCAAAAAATAAAACTGAAACTGTCCAAAAAATAAAACTAAACTGTCAAAAAATAAAACTGAACTGTCAAAAAATAAAACTGAACTGTCAAAAAATAAAACTGAACTGTCAAAAAATAAAACTGAACTGTCAAAAATAAAACTGAACTGTCAAAAAATAAAACTGAACTGTGAGCCTTCTGGGCCATCGTATCATCCACTGAAGAGCATTCATCGTCTTCTATCTCTAATCCCTTCTCTAATAAAGCTGTTTGCTGAAATTCCACAGACTCTACTTCCTAGTGGTTGAGAGGCATTTTTCTTAGTCCAAATATGTCACCTGTCATAAAACAGTTTGACAATGTTACAGCTGTTATGACTCTGTCATTCGAAAATTTGAAAATAGACTAGGGTCTGTACGGAAAAAACCAGATATTATCATACTACCATCACCACACTAACACGCTTAAATCATCTTTATTTAAATCACCAATCAAATAAATTAGAATTAACGGTGTAATAGCATATTCTGCCTGATACTAAACAATTTTTTGTTTCCTTGGAAATCTTAACCCAAATATGATGGGGTTTCAGAAAAAAAATTGGTACTTGCACATTTTGGTGAAATGTCTTTATTAAATAGGGGGTATTATAAAATTCTATGGGGGTGAAAAACTTCAAAAACATACAATATCATCCCCACAAAAGAGTATTGTTTTTAACCATTTCGAATCGTTGCTTTTTTCAGAGAAATGCTACTACAGATGCTGCTAGAGTGGCCTGTGAATGTAATATTTCAATTTACCTTTCAAGAAGTGGCAAAGGATGTCAAACCATTTCGTACCCAGAGGCACCTCAATGGTAACTTTATATTGGTCATTGGCAACACTGGGAAGATCTAATCCTCGTGGTGTCAGATTGCTGCCATAAGTGTACCCAGTTGCCTCCATCTCAAGGCATTCGCCGTCTTTGCTAAATGCTTGGCACTTGTTGAAAATCCAGAACTTGAATTCTGTTTTGTTCTGTACGTATCGGTTTCTCCCAATAACTTGCACTGCCCAAGGCACATCTCTTGCGTGACATCGCTCTATCAGACTCACAAGGAGACTCTACAGCTGTTTTCCTGATAAGGATACTGCGTACTTACTAGTGGAAGCCTGATCGAGATCCTCCCCACTCTCCAGATACCAATTGAAGGTGTTTGTATCAGCAGAGACATTCCAGAGGAAGAAGAATCTCCTGAAAAAGAATAATGACATGAATATACGAATATGGTTAGTTTCAGATTTGCAGTATTTTTGGGATTTTTGGTTTCCATTCGTCCATTTTTCAGTTAACTCAGAAAGTATATAACATAAGGCAACCAAATGTGGTTAGAGTATCTCCTGATAATGAACATTGTTAACTTTGGAATTTATACAGTTAAGATCTCTTGAGTGATACACATGTGGTTCACCTTTTTTGTTGGGGAGATGAACTTGAGTAAGTCCAGGAGAGTGTTTCTTGATGCATAGGCGCGTGTGCAGAAGCTATTTCCAGCGGCGGCAAATTTACAGCTCTAAACAGAAGTAATGGCGGACAAAACAAACTTTAGTAGCGAGCTTTGTGAAGAGAGATCAAGAAGTCTACTGAGTTGTTATAAACATTACCCAAGCATCCCCAAGCATCTTGAATGATGAGAGTCAAAGACTTGCTTTTTTGATGGTAAATGAATCCTGGTAAAATAAAAAATCTGAAGATGAATAAAACGTACAGTATATGTCGGATAATGCCAAAAGATAGCGTTTGAACTTTGATACACTATGAAGCCAAGAAGATAGCGTTTGAACTTGGATACACTATGTAGGCCTAAAAAGAGTTGGCTTATAGAAATGTTTTGGATTTGATTTTGTTGATCTGAAATGATATAGAGACCAAGTGCTATTTCTAAGTAGCCTTGCTTTCTTTTCTGTGTGTATCTAAATTTCTATTATCCTTCTCACTACTGTCTCCTGACCCAAACCTTCTAAAATTTCTTCACAGCTCTTATAATCAAATAGCTCAATAGATTTTTGCGACAAATGTCCTTTCTTTTCAGAATTGCTGAGATGAAATTCAGACTGCTTTCAACTTCGTTCCCAAGGATATCTGTTGTTGTTGTTGTTAGCTCAGCCCGCAACAGATACCCTTGGGACCGGTTGACAAAATTTGTCAGTTTTTGGCTTGGAATAATTAGCATAAATTATGTAAATGATTCCAGTCCGTGGCTGTGGCGGCCACAGCTCTCCAACTCATCAATGAGTTTTGGAAGCTGTACAATATTTTTCCTTCGGTTACACTTGCTTTCAACGATTAATTTGAACCAACATGAAAAGAAACATGCTTCAAAGAAATCAGTAGAGAGAAATCCATGTTAGCAAGCGCTTGCTGTGGTTAGAAGTTATCATGTTTGTTAATTTTGGAAATTTCACCGCGAGTTTCTACACAAGCCAGGAACAAATCTTATTTCGTGAATTGGTTAGCTAGATTTCGACTCATTATTGCCACCAAACTTCAGTGCTTTCCTCTTTTACAAGTATCCTAATATTTCAGGTAAGAGTAATTTATTTGACGCCGGTAGATTTAAATAGTTAAAGATTTAAGTTGAATCATACATAGACTAGATATTTGCTGCAAAGAAGTTTGGCTTTGCGACTGCATGAATGAGATTTCCCAACTTTTGAAATTGTGTTCAACACATGTTGTAAAAACTGACTTGAGGAGAAAAAGTTATAGCCAAACCAATGTAAACAATCTCATTTTCTTAAAGCAAAATTTACTATTTTAGTTCACTTTGACTTCTTCAAAATTATTTTTCTTTTTATTTCTCTTTACCTGCTTGCTCAAAATTTTACCGCGGAAAAGCAAATTTCCAGTTGCTTCAAAATTTCTATAATTTCTCCGTGGAGTAGTTAAACAATAATTCATTCTTTATCTTTCCTTTTCTGTATATTCTTTCTATCCCAGTTCAGTTCATTTTTAGCTGTTTTCTTTTCGGGTAGGAGTGAAAATTGCGCCGGGCCCGCAGCAGTTTTGTTTTTAAATTTCTTTCATTTGGCGAACGCCATTTCTAATGTATGCGAACAAAAGTTCTATTGTTTGTTCTTAGCCAATCAGAATGCAGAACAGCGAAACCGGTTCCAGGGTCAAATGGGGCAGCGCAGTGTTCACGTAGAGGTCCTATTTGCCCTGGGTACGAGGTTGGACTGCTTTATGCTATGACATGATGGTTTCTTGCCTAAGTCTAAAACAACATTAAAGCACTCAACATACTAAAGTTGACAAGTTAGAAAATGTGTTAACTTTTTTCTACATTATTTCAACATTTCATTTCAACATTTTAAACATTATTTCAGTTGTCAAATTCTAACAATTGAACATTGGTAAGGCTGTTTTGCAAAGTTGCTTGAATTCCAAAATTATTCCACAAGGCCTTTCAGGACTGTCTTTTAAGTCTTTAGCATTGGAAAATGAAATACCAGACCATTTTTACTTGTTGGCCTGGAAAATGTTTGCCAGGCTGGAAAATTTCGCAATGAGACTGGGTGCTCTATCTGTTGGCGAAAATCTGACAGTAGGCCCTTTATTGACCCCCCTGCTACCAAAGACGAAAAAACAGTTGTGTGCTGTTGTTTTCAAATAAAAGAGCTGGCCAACGGGCAAATTTGTTCTTCTTATTGTCGAGCCATACAAAGATTAAAAAAACCGGAGTGAAGGCACTAGCGGTGAGTACAAAAATTTTAGGTCGTTTACTACTTGTATTTGAATAAGTAATTTTAATGTTGTTAGGCTCCAGTAGTCTGGATAATGTTTTACTGCTTTCGCAGAAGACTTCATGATAAAGCTCCACTCATATGGTTATCAAATGTTATCTACTGGCAGAAATATCGTCCTGGTATATTTAAAATCATAAGAGAGAACATAACAATATTTGATGAGTATGCTGTCGAAAATGTTCATTCTATTCTTAGAGTACAGGCAAAATCATATTTTTCAACAGAACAGCTACGGACTAGGGCTAAGAATGTGTTTGCATCAAAATCTAAGCAACACAACTTTAGAAGTGCATTTACACCTCCAAAGTATTACTCATTCTCTTGCAATCAGTTAAATTCCCTAAAAATCAAAGCTGCTTGCCTCTTAAAATCTTTATTTGTTCACAAAGCAAATTCACTTGTGAATGGTGAGTATGATACTGATACCCGTTTATGGGGTACAGAAAAAATTCCAGGAAATTGTCTGCCAATTGGTTTCCATTCCAAAATTCAACCCAAAATAAACAAACCCTGTGATTTTCCTGGATGCATATCTGAAGAAACTGTCAGTAAGCCATGGATACGTTTTGATGGTTGCTGGCATGCATTTCAGTTCCTTGCTTAGGGGACAAATCTTCTTGCCCCTTATGTAAGTCGTTTATGAACAAAGAGATATCCAGATTAGCTAAGATAGCAAAGCAGTGTGTTATTTCTAAAGCTGACGACGTGGCAGTAGAAGGAAAAACTGAAGGAGCTGAAGAAAATGATGAAGAGCCAGCTGTTATTGACACCACAAACTCTGATCTTTCCATCCAGCAGAATGAGCTCATAAAAGAGATATTAGATCTACAGCCTCCACAAATTAACAGCAATCTTTATACCACTCTCCCTTCCAGTAAACCATCATACAAAGGTCCCCACTGTCAACTCTGTAGCCATGAAGTAAAAGGTCACAAAGGTAAGAAAACTGAAACACGTCTTTGTCCCTCTTGTCCAAATGGCATTAGTGATCCTGCAGGTAAATTAATCCCCTGTAAGTGAAACTACCATTTTGGATTTAATGCTTCTTTTATTCCAGCAACAGATGAATTGTCTTTACTTGACAGGTCAAAACTTGATTTTATCAATGGCACACACAGGTTTCTATTTTTTTCAGAGGTATCACAAGGTGCTGTGACATCATTACCTTGGAGCAATGCTTGTACTGTGATCTCTTTATACACAGGAATATCATTTCTCAATAATGACCTCCAACTACCATCAACAGAAATGAATGAATCATTTGTTAAACAGTATAAAGATCTTATTACTCTTGGAAACAGTGTATATGAGAATGTCATTGATCCACCTGACAATCAACCAAACGTTTCAGTAAGTGATGTGTTATCCCAGGTAGAGTTGCCAATTAAAGACCCTGGTCAGTTCAATGGAATCCTTGTTGATGGAGAATGTGAGTCTGCCTTTTACTGTGTCATTGCTGAAGCTTGCAGTAGACCTGGTCTAAAAGGCTTGCTTGTCACTTTTAACCCTGACCATTCTCTTGTTTTTTGCATAAACGATGTCTCTATTGCAGTGTTTGATAGCCATCATTTCTCAAATAGTTCTGGTGCATTGATTTTATATAGCCAAACGGGTACGTTTCCTGGCTTCATGCAGTGCTTTCATGATTCCATCAAGAAAGGCTATGGCTTGGATGTTAGGGGTGCTAATTATTCATTCATTGAATTAGACAAGTAATACATTTGTGATGTCTATTCCTCTTATATTGAATTCTTATATCTCTCTTTCTCTGTTTTTTTTTTTATATTTCTTACATTGGCATGTTATTCAATATCATCAGCTTTGCTTTTAGCCTGTGGATAATGACAGTTTTGTTGCCAACATACAAATAGTTCATTTACCAATAATTATGTTTACATTTGTTGATTTGGACATTTTTGTATTGTTTATTTTTTCTGTTCTTGCTATTTGAAATGTTGCTTTATTTTGAATTTGATTTTCAATAAATAGTGGAAACATGTTGGTTTTTTTTTAAATTTAATTTATATCATGATTTCACTATCACAATCTCACTATATCCTGAAACACAGATTGAAGAACTTTATTATGAAAACTTCCAGTACAATATGAAGTTCTGTCTGTGTCTCTTTCCATTTGAAAATCAGAATGCAGAGGATTAGTTGGTGCATAAATTTTAGCTTTAGAAACAAGCTAATTGCTGTGTCAAAAAAGTCTATTTAATATTTTCTGATTTTATGAAAATGAACTATTCCCAAGTAATGGACCTTTTTGACGAAAGACTTTCATGATGGAAAACTTTCAAAGACAGTGAGTTTTGGATGGTTTATAACTTCATATTAGGTATCAAAAACTCTGTCTAAAATTTTGAAAAATTTCCAAAATAGGTGGTCATTTGTCAAAAAGGTGAAAAAGAAAATTGCTGCTCCTCATTATCATTTTTGTTCCTGTTAAATTCCATCATTTTCCTCGAAAGGCTGCCCCATGATACCACATATAATAAACAATTCTGGTTCCATCCAATATTCATCATTGTGCAACTTTGCTGCAAATTTTGGGCTATTTTTAGAAAATAATATTGTGTATATAATGATAGATAAAGGTGAAGGTGAAACGGTCTATTTAGCACCACTAGCTAGGATTTCAAAAGTAGATAACCTAGCAAAATCCTCACCCTATGTGGGTTACAGCCCCAACCATGCCAAGCTTTTGACACCACAAGTTAGCTGGATTAGACCATGATTACACAGAACCTACAGAAGGCAGGTTACAGTAAGTGTATTTGTTATAATTCATGCCTCTTGTGTGTGAGATTCTTGATCATTTGATCACCCTCACTGTCAGCCAGGGTAGTACTACCACATTCATTTGACAGTTTACACAACGCTAAAAACAGTTTTATAGTTTCAAAATAGTAAACGTTTGTGACCAATTTCACTGCATACGTTCCAGATAATTTTATGTATGTCATGATAATTATGTATAGAATAATAATGAGATTCATGTTAACATAGTTAAGATCCAGTATCACTGTAATAGAAATATAAAATCATTGTTACAAAAAGATGTGCACAGTAGCCTATATTATGCATCCAACAACATACATATGGTAGAATAGAAGGCGTAAAGATAAAAACATACTGTTGGTTCTTCTAATACAATGCATGTTTTTTAAGTGTTCAATTTTACATGAAATTAAAATACATTGAAAAGACATTTTTGAAATTGCATTACAAACAACCATGCAAAAATTGGTCTTTATATTTATTGTGGCCTTGAAATTTTGTTTATAAATAACTATCATGTCCAATCAGTAGGCCTATCACTTGCTTTGGCGGGCATTCAAACTTAGTAAAAATCCATATTTTGTTACGCACGTTGAGACCACTGATCGAGGTGAACAAAAATTTTCCCAATGATGAAATTTATGTTTTCTGAATGAGGAAATTCAGTTTTACCAGCAGACATAATCTTTGCTTTGTGGCGAAGGGCAGATTTTTTGAAAATCGCATTGTAAAATGGTGTTGCTAGCAAAGACAAATTTATGCCCCAATCTGGCAGAGACAAAAAATGTTGTTGAAAGAGCGAAAATAGGAAACTAACACCCATCTTTCTGCAAAATCGACAGCCTGATAGCCCCTGGCCTAGAAAAATTGGTGTTCACCAGCTACTTGATGGTTTATTTAAAACGATGACCCTGAAAGTAAAATAACTTTCGAATCCACGTATCTCACAGTCAGAAATAAAGGAACTGCGAGAGAAGAAAAACAATATTAATGCAAATTTTTGGAAGGAACTCACCTTGCTTGCCATCTTGGCAATTCTTCTAAACACGCTGTCCGAAGTGTTTGATCGTGTGGCAAAGGGCCGATTTTGTGAAATACGCTTTTTTGCACTATAGTATTTTGAAGCAAAAATCTGCAGCCCATCCAGCAAATTCAAGATGCTTTCTGTGCAATCCTGCTCGAGCTATTGCCAAGCAATGATGTTTTCCTCAAGCCTTTTACCTTCAACTTAAAAAATTTCGTACGAACACGTTTGCACAAAGCTTGTGGGAGGGACGATCGCAGAAAGAAATCACCACCCCCCTTAGGCTGGCCTAGAGTCAGCCGCCATGCCCCAGTGCCCTCTGCAGACGCAATGTGCTGTGTGGTCAGCGGCTTAAACATGGCTGAAACATTTTTACTCTATGTTAAGAAACAATCTAAGAAAAAAATGTTTATAATTAGTTCTTGTAGTTACTGTTTATGATATTGTTCTTGTAGTCACTGTTTTTTTAATTGATTACATTAACCTCGTCAATAGCAACTCCTTCATTATTTTGAGAATAGCAAATAAATTTAAGAACCTTTAGTCTTATGGTAGGTGAAGGTATTGCTTCTGACATATGGAGCGGATGAATTTTCATGATCTTAAGTGAAACTGAACCTGGCACTGCTGCTTCTTTTTTTTCAAAATCAAAAAAGAAATAACCATCGGCTCCATCATAATCTCCTTCAAAAAATAAGCTGACCATCATCATAATCGAAAATGTAGGGCGTTTTGACATATACTGCATCGCTGCTTTTACAAATAGTGTAGTATTTGCATCCAATGTCGATAACTTGATCTTACGGAATTCTGATCTTAATATATCATGATAATGTCTCAAATTTAAATTGATGTGTCTTTGCCATATTTTCCATTCATCCATATGATCTTCCTAATATAAATTTATAAAGCCATTTTCTTCTATCTTATGATGAACAGCATTACATCGTGCTTCTATTTTATGGTAAATTAAATTTACTCTATGTATTTTATGGTAAACAAATGGTAAACTAAATTTACTCTATGCAAATTGAATTGATTGCTACTAATTCTGCCAAAACATCCTTCTATTTCATTAAATAAATCTTGAATTTGACAATTTAAATCGAATTCTTCAGCAGATAGCAATTCTGTATCTTCCTTATACTTTTCTTTTCTAGCTAAATCAAGAACAATAGAACTCGTTGCACCCATTAAACCCAATTCACGGGGAAACCATTCTGCTGGACCTTCATTTTCATCGTCGCTTTCATCTGCATCTTCAAATCGCTGTTCCGCACTTTCATCACTTTCGTAATCATCTTCATTTCTTCTATATGTTCCAAAATTCGACATTATTTGACTGTTTTCAGTATTAAACGTTAACATTATTATTATTACTAATCACTCCACGATTTGACTATTTACTATTATTATGGCTTGCTATATATTATATTTTATTCTGTTTGATTGATACCTTGTCAAAAAATGATTGATTGATTGATCGATTGATGGATTGATTGTTTAATGACATAAAAACGAATGTTTACTGATTTTTATAATATTAGCATTATGTCTTTCGAGAAGGAAAGTGAAATTTTACCCGATCAAGAGTTTAAATTAAATCTACGCTTATTTAGACAATATCAAATATTTAAAACTTATTTAGTAGAGACAGTTTTTATGAAAGAGGATATCATCGAGAATCTGATTGAAGAAGAAGTTAAAAATTATGAAGCGTTACTTCTAAGATGCAACAAAATGGATGCTCAAACAGACAGTATTGACGAAGATATATTAAAGCCAGAAAGAGAGAAATATAATGATAAAATAAAATATATCAAAGAGGCAAACATCATTCAAATTTATGGAAAACAATTTGAAGAGTCGATTAAGAAATTAGAATTACAATGTTCACTTACTTTTCAATGCAAAAATCTTCTATTGAAAAAGAAACTAGAAGATTTGAACTCAAATTAAAAAGACAATATTTTATATGACAAAGTCTCTTGAGTTTATAAATTTTGTATTTGTTCAAATTCGTATTCATCCAATTGCCTTTTACGAAATATAACCTTCTTTTCCACCAATTATGTTCGCATTTGTCTGTTTAATAAGTCTTTTAAACAGTTCTGTACCGTTTAAAATCAACAGTGGTGTAAAATATTCCGAAAACATCGTAAAAATTTTTGCTCACACAATGCAGAATGAACAAATCTCGTTCATCACAATATTGGCCGAGATCCTTTATACTCTTTCATAATTGACAAGTTTAACATTTGATTGATTGATTGATTGATTGACAGTTTTATTGTTTAATAAAGTCTATTTAAAGGGCTGAAACATTAGTAGTTACGCAGTTAACTTTTCAAAGTAAGAAAATATGGATGCTAAAAGTGTACAAGAACAGCAAGAAAGCATTACAGAAATACAGTGCTGTACTTTAGCTCTAAGTCAGCATACATTTTACTGTGGAGAATGCCTTGTACATTCTGAAACTTTCGAAATTTGTCCAGATTGGATAAGGGATGTGGAAGAGTCGAGGAAAGAGAAAGAAGAAGAAAAGAAGAAGAAGAGGATGGAAGCGCTTTTGAAAGCAGATGAAAAAGAAAAAAGGAGGAAGAAGAAGAAGATGGAAGCGTTGCAGAAAGCGGAAGAAGAAAAAGAGAGGAAGAAGAAGAGGAAATAATTATTCTAGATGGAGAATTTGATGAATAGAGCGTCGACAAAGATTCTTCAACACATTATACGTCAGATTGTGAAACCTCCGATTCAGAAGAAGATTGAACAGCTTTTTTTAAAGGTCTGTTCTTGATTTAATAAACTTTCTGAGATACATTTAGTATTATTAATAATAACAGTACTAGCGTTTCAAACAGTATTCTTACTTGCCTATTGTCATCAAAATAATATTATTCTGGAAATGATTATGAATCAAATGGAAGAGTTGAGACAAAAAAAATTATATTTCAGAAAATTCAAGAAATCAAACTTTGCAAAATCAAACTTACATTAATTCTACTGCTACTACTACTATTACTTAAACTTGAATAATTACTTGTTGTTGTTGATTATATATTATAAAACGTTAGTACAAAACTGATTTTTTAATTAGTTTCAGAAAAAAGTTGTTGAAGGTGATTGTTTATAGGCAAGTTACTGTCAAAAATTCTTCTTAGAAGATATCCTTGCAAATTTTTTTCTCCTTTTAATTTACCTTTTAACGCTTTTCGAATCAAGTCAATTTTATAAAAATGACTTTCATTTCGTCCTCTAATAAAGTTATTTACTACCAGCACTCTATCATTAACATTGCCAAAGTTAGGTCGACCAAAAAATTCCCGTCTTGCCAAATCAGCTTCAGTCAAGCCTTCTGATCCAATTTCTTTCATTAATGAAGCAAATAAAGACTTGACATCCCTATATGATATTTGCCCAGTAAAGTGTTTATAACTCATTTCGCATATCTTATTTATACTAAATATTTGACAGAACATCAATCAATCAATAAATCTAACATTCTATTATTGTCATAAAAATCAATCAATCAAATAACAATAGTTCTTTGTTTTATTGTTCTTATAGAAATTCAGCCAATGAATGTGAAATAAGGTCTTGATTTCAGTTTTTTGACTTGTAATGCTTCTTTTTCCCCTTCATCTAATAATGTAAAACTTTTTGTTCTTCTGATTTTTCGTTTTTCTTGCAGCTCCAGTCTCGCCAAAGTCTCATAATGTTCTCTGAATTTTATCGCTTGCAATTGAATTTCTACAGCAGCCTCAATATTCTTAACCAGTTCTTTAATTTTACTATTGTCTGCGACAGCGAATGCTAACATCATGCCAGTTACATTTTCTTCTTTCCATATGTCCTCGACTCTCTTCTTGAATGTACCATATGCAATATGAAAAATTCCTTCATATACTTCTTGTTGATCAATGCTATACATTGCATATTTCATATGCAATTTTTCTCTTGCGTCTGATATTCTTCTCCAGGTCATGCAATCAGCAAACTGATAAAGCGTTTCTCTCCATTCAGGACCGCAATACATATGTTCACAGTGTTTAACTCACTCTTGTCTTAGTTTTTGCACTTGTGGAATTCTTCTATTAAATTCTTCTTGATCGAATAGTTTGCTAGCCATCTTACTGTTTTTTTCGCATTTAACACAACCGAATATCGCTCTCACAAAACACTCAATTGATATGTTATTTTTTGACACATGTCAAATAATAAATGATTGATTGATCGACATGTGCTCTATGCTGTTTGTTTATCTCTAAACATTAAATCCACATAAGCATTCACTATCAATTTTTCACCAGAAGAATTCGTCATTAAAATGTGAAAAGTATTTAGCGATTGATTTTTCAAATCACAAAACATTAATGTTTCAGGTTTATATGAAAAAATATCATTTCCATCTGACAAGATGGTACTAAAGAAATTCCATTGAGTGTCATTGTCATAAGGAATATATGTAAACAGCTGTTTATCGTCATGTAGAGGATAGTTGTTCAATACCATTTTTTCAAATGCAGTCTTGAACATATAATCAGCACCATCTACATCTTTTATAGAAAATTCGTTATAATCTGTTATAACATCTAAAATTTGTTTCACAGGCACTACCTTCACAGCCAATGGAGCATAACGTTGATTCAACATTTTAGCCACATCAAGTCGAATGACAGACGTCATCGGTTGCTTAAAGTCCATATAATACTTATTACTATTGGATATATTTGTCACACAATTATAATAATTTTCTTTATAGCTTGCTTCATTATGTTCTCTAGTCACATACATTAGCTGCCCATCGACATTTCTTTTGTCTTCATCATGTTTATAATTTTTCCATGCTCCTAACTTTATTTCTACCATCCAATCTTCCAAGATATATTGGTCTGGAATCTTTATAACTGGCACACCTGTATCCTTATAATAATCGTAGTAATTAAATACTATTTTGCTTAATGCCACTTGCCATCCTTCTGTAATTTGTATACTACTAAGCTCATCATTATTTACCAATTGACCGTTAAATTTCAAAATTCCGAAGACTCACTAGCATAATATCCTTGAAGTAAAAAGTCATCTGCATTGTTGTTCAACAAATTCATATTTCTTTATCTCTATACAATGATGGATCTGATGTGAATAATAACTTGACTCGAAAGAATGAAGGATTAAATACCTCATTAGTCGAAATATCGCATCAAAATAAATTACACTCCAATTTATTTATGAAAGCACAATCTTTAAAAGTTATTTGTTCCAAAGTGTACATGTTAATATTTCCTTCTATATTAATCGATTTTGTTTGATAATCGAATCTATTAAAAAAAATACTTCCTAGCAATGTACATATGTTCTTTATCGTTCTTCCTTCAACGTGTAAAGAATTAAAAAAAGGATTGAAATTTATCATCTTTTGAAAATCAATATCACTTCCTTTGTCATAATTCCTATAAAGAATATAATAAGCATATAAAGTTTCAGGATGATTGTCTTTCATATAATTCCAAAACAGTTTTACAGAATGACCATAAACAACAGCGACCTTATCATGATACTCTTTAACTGTACTAAGAAAATAATCTTCTTTCAAATTATCCAATCCAAGCCTCTCAACTACCATTCTACTGAACCTACATGTTCGAAATAGTTGACTTTGATCGTATCCCATTCTATCCGCAATATTCATTCCGTAAAAACCCAAATCAAAATAATCTTTACCATCTTGATGTTCGATATACACTATCAATTGTTGAAGCCAAACATCAATACTATTTTCCCAACTTTTAAAATCAAATTTCAATCTAAAATCCGAATTCAAAAATGAATTCATCTTATTGAAATCCCAATCACCATCATTTTTCCAAGTCTCTGCTTCAGAAGGTGGTAAATATATACTAGGATATAAAGCTTGATCCAGCTGTCCACAATCTTGTTTTATTTTGAGTATTAAACAGCATCTCGTATCTGTATTTTTTTCAGGTTCTTCCATTTCTTGATTAACATCAAAATTATTTTTGAATACTGCATTTTCACTACTAAAAGGGCTAATCAATCTTTTATACCAAAACAATTTAGCAAATTCAACCTTTTCTCTAGCTGGGAGTATAACTTTTGTACATGCCATAACCCATACTAATGATGGGTCTAGTTTTACAATGTCATTCAATTGAACACGAAAATTTGTATTTGTGTCATATTA
Source organism: Chrysaora quinquecirrha (assembly GCA_014526335.1). Lineage (NCBI taxonomy): Eukaryota > Metazoa > Cnidaria > Scyphozoa > Semaeostomeae > Pelagiidae > Chrysaora > Chrysaora quinquecirrha. The sequence goes on along the minus strand of JACTAT010000024.1, from coordinate 1,001,331 downwards.
AGATTGTTCTGATGACAATATAGCAGTAATTCTCTGAGATTTCTTAGTATAAATCCTTTCTCCCATGTTTATTTTTCCTCCTCCTCTTCACTGTCGACAATATATTCCCTATGTCGCTTTATGCTACTCTCATTCTCCTCTATTTCAGATTTTAATGGTTCAAAAAAAATTTGTTGTGAAATAAAATTATTTTTTTATTTCGCGAATCTCTGATACGTACTTCTTGCAGCTGATTTTTTGTTATCCAGACTGGCTTGTGATATATTAAACATTTAACTAAATGCCATTGAATTCCATCAATTTTCTGTCTTTTAAATATCTTATCAATTTTAATCATTGAAGGCATGTGAATGGCTTGTAATTGCTCACCACAAAATTTTCCTTCAATAATTTGTGAACCTAAATCTTTCAAAATATAAGCAAAAGGAGAATGTGTTTTTTTTAATAGAAGCGATTTGAAAAATCTCATCAGTCCATTGCTTTTGAAAACCTCTTTTGAATACTTTGTTTGTTGAAGCTATACGCACATACTCTCCAACACTAAAACAAGTTTTTATTTTTCTCGTTGATGGTAATTTAGCTTCTTGCTTAGCCCAATATTTTTCAAAATTTTCCTCACTAATTGATAATTGTTAACATTGACTTCATTAGGCGCCATACCTATCATTCTATGTTTTGTATTATTTATACTCTCTACTAACTGCTGCAATACATTGATATAATTGTAATCTCCTTTCGCTTCTCTACTATCCAGGTACTTTATAATTTTTCCTTTCAGTGTTCTATTGTACCTCTCAACAATAGCGCATTTAGGATCATCATTCGAAAAGATTAATTTTATGTTATTTTTGTTTGCAACATCCCGAAAAGCAACATTTATAAATTCAGATCCATGATCAGCTTGCAATAGCTTTGGTCTTCGTTGAGTAGACTCTAGAATACATTGAAAAGCCAATACGCTAGATAAACCTGTTTTGTTATTTATAGGTCTCACCCAAGCACGTTTATCAATTGATCTATACAACAGAATAGATAACGCGTTCCACCATTAAAGCCTGGTCGAAAAATAGTATCACTTTGCACATGCATTAAATCAATTTCCCAACAAAAATCCTGTCTACCAACTTTAATCGGTGGGTGAATAAACTTCTTTCAAACAAGTTTAAATGAACCATAAGTGTTATTTGATTTAGCCCATTCATTTACTTGCTGTCTAGTTAATTTTGGCAATTCTTTTTTGCATACTGATTAAATTATTTAGTCCTCCCAAAGAACCAGGAAAAGCTGGATAATTATATAAATCGCTCAATTGCTTGAATAATGCATTATTCATCTTTGACCATTAAACAACTAATATCATAAACTTAATGTGTCACGACTTTTTTATAATATAACCCATTTCTTTAAATTTTTATATTTAAATCTTTTATATTCAAGAAATACTTAATTTTATAAGTACTCGTTTTTTCTTACAACCACTACTCACTTACACGATGAATATTAATGCAGCATTCAAATGTGATCATAAAAACACATCTGTATACTGCAAAGTTATCTGTCTCTTAGAGAAACATTTTTTAACAAATTACAATGGTTATATATCCAACTCATGCCAAGGAGAAAGTGCTGCTTGTAAATTTTGGAATTAATTAGATGAAAAACAAAACAAGACATGGTTGAAAAATTGAAAAACTGCAAAAACTGTTGTTATTATAAAAATTCTAAATTCATGATTACAACTGAGCTAGCTGTACTCAATGATGAATATTATAGTAAACTAGAAGTAACGAAACGTTAGTAAGTGCGCGCAAACTTGTAACCTGAGTTGGGACCACGGTATCATGCAATGTTGAGCATGGTTACTCACAAATACAGCATAAAATACAGTGTACAAATGTTGAATATAGTTATGTGAGCGAAAAATTAAGTTATATTTTCAAGGAAGTTCCACAGACGAAAGTTGAAAATGAAACCAATGCATCTACTTTCTCTAAAAAGCAATTGTATCTGCAAAAGTAATTGTATCTACACTCTAATTAGGTAAAATGTCTCAAAACTTCCTTTTTTGTGATCAAGAGACATGCCACCAAATGCAATTCAACCCCACCATCAGGTCAAAAATGCACTCCTCTTACAATAGGCGCTCGCTTTGCTCGCGCCTTAGCCCATCAACTCTGTCACCCTTGCTACTCCCTCTATCAAAAATCTAGATCAGCTCCTGCAATGAGAAAAGTTTAAAGCCTACAGCTGTTTCTTCTGAATGCAAAAAGGAAAGCACTGTCTTATGTATGCATGGGGCATACATAAGACAGTGCTTTCCTTTTTGCACCTTTAACTAATATACCTATAGTACAAAATTAAAAATAATGCCAACTAAATTACCGTAAATCATTTAATGTATGGAAACCTATACAAAGTTACATTTCTCATCAAAACACCGGCATTGCATCACATTTTTTCACATTTCGATTCTGTTTTATCCCTGTTACAAACGTTGGATCTTACTCTTTTGGCATCTTCTAAAGGCAAATGGGCAACCAAATCATCCCCACATATTTAGATTGTGTTGAAGTTGATAAACGTTGGTTCGTATTGTGGCAACGAGAAGACAATATTGCTGAAAAAAATATACATTTCCTTTTATAAGGATTGCTTCAAGTAAAAAATGTGCAATGGTAGTGTTAGCCGATTTGCTATCATATTGTTATCTGTTTATACAGAATTTATCACAGTCTGATTTTGATGGGCCTAAGCAGCCCAAATGGGACATGAGTATTTCAGTCTGGGGTAAAATGGAAAAATTAAAACACTCAAATTGAATTCGTTACCAAAGTGGCCTTCTGAGGTGAAACAAATAAAGCAAATATTATCGACGTTCTCAACTTACAATTAACACCAGAAAAAGCTTCTTCACGATCACAACTTCATTATGAGAGGGAAACCATGAAAGAAAACATCGAAGTTTGCTAAAATGTCATGGGTTAATTCCTCCGAATCCCTTCGCACAGCGGAAAGCTGTTAACACTGTGGTTGCAAGTGAAAACTATGCGCTTTCAGCAGAGGAAACGGAAGCCCAGTTTTGCTGATTGAAGCCCACAAATAGTTGATAAACTCACTCCTTCGTCGGGCGCAATTATATACAGCTTAATTTTTTTGAATAAAATAAATCAAGTTTCAAGTAACAGCTGTTTTATCTGCCTCCATCAATTTTTTTTTCAAAGACTGCATTGACGTTAAAAATTTATAATTTTTCTTATTCATTTTAGAACCTTCACTTTCAGCTTTTTTCAAAAGTTTCATGACCTTTTTACCAAACAAACTTTGTAATTTTAGATCTTTTTCTTTAGTTTTTTGATCTTTATTTTCCAATCCTTCTTCTTCTTCAATGTCAGTCTCGGTCTCTTCACCTGAAGAACTTGAGAAACCGGACAAAGATGAAGTTGAAACTTCACTATCGCTAGAACTACTTAATTCCAATATCTTTCTCTTCGTCTTTCTTTTGTTGTTGTTCATCTTCTTTTTCTTTTTCCTAGTATCAATCGCTTTGGCGATCTTATGGCAAGAGTATTTTCATCAAATTTCTTACTCATCCTCCTTTGTTCTCTGAAACTTTTATGCCTGTCTTCCTCTTCTTCTCTATTGATGCGCATTCTCTTTGCTGCTCCTAGACATTGTTGATCTTCACTTTCATAGCTTGATAAGTCACTATCGCTATTCAACCCTCCTCTTTGTTTCATAGAATCTCCCATTGGCACCTTCTTTAATGATTTTTCTATTTGATCTGCAAACATTCTATTCACTGATAACTGACCAGTACGACTCAAATCTCCTTTCTTAGACTTTTCTTTTTCTTGCCTTAGTTTTTTCACTCTTTTAGCTATACTACCTGTGTATTTTTCTTTATCACCTTCTTCTTCTTCAGTATTAGTCAATCTATTCAGCAAATCTGCTCTAGAAGGTCTTGGAGTTGGACCAGACGGCGTTTCACTTGTGCTGGCTGGTGTCTGTTGTCTTTTCTTTCTTTCTTCATGAATACGCTGTAAAGGCGTTTTCACTTTACCGGATTTAATAAGCTCTTTAATATCAGGTCTTCTAGGAGTTTTTATCTCATTTTTTTTATCACTAATTTTTTTTAATTCACTTTCTTTCTTTCTAAGTTGACGTTTTAATGCTTCTGGAAATGAATTACTTGACATACCCTCTGATATCAAAGTTTTAAAGATAGGGATCAAACCAATAGGAGGATTTTGTTGCAGATGTGGCATATTTAAGTAGTTAACCATGCCGAATAAAGTAGCTGCATGATCAATTTTACTTCCATTAATAAAAACAGTTTTGTCACTCTTCGAAAAGTGAACATGCTTACTAGCTCTTAAATATCTCAAAAGTTCTTTAGTCTGCAAAGTAGCGTTATAGACAGGGAATTCCTTGTAACAATCTAGCAAAGTGCCTAACCTATGATTTTATGTTGGATTCGGGTAATTGAAGGTCTCGTGATTATTTTTAGACTTGGGTACATTTTTGTAAAACAATAGAAGTCACGTGATTGATGATGTCAGCATTTCCGGTCAGCAAAAATTTTACCCCCAAATATTGAAAAATGAATTATGCCATTTTGTTAAGCACCCAAAAAGAAGCAAAAAACTATAAAACAGCACTACTATCGGACTTACCGATATCGAGTTATCGCTAGTTAAAGTATGCATCACATGACAAACATGGCGGATCAACGATTTTGAAATGTGAATTTATTGAACAATTCATTCAGCGAGTTGTTGTTCATGAATCGTTGACCTTGTGTGTATCAATCAAAGACATGAAATCCGCTACCTACACTTTAAACAAAGGCGTTAACAGAAGGGCATTCAATTAAGCGAAATGAAATTAGGCGAAGAAGGTGTCCGAGAGCATAATGCTTTTTGTTATGTTATGCTTGCGTCTTAGCAACAAGCGCATCATGTAAAGGGCGAGGCGTGCTGTCAACGTTTCCTTTCCATTTGATTTGAGTTTCAAGTATGAGCAGTAAGCATTATGGTCCATTTGAGTTTCAAGTAACACTGATGATGACATAAATACGATAAAGCAGGTAAGTTTAACAACTTATATGTTTGTTGTTTGCAGCGTACTAATATTTTTTGAAAAGCATTTTGAGTGATTAAATATCAGTCTTCCTCTTCTTTTACTTTAGGTCATGGCAGAGCCGTTTCTGTCAACGACGATTGGCAATAAACAAGATCTTTGTCTAATTTGTTGCCAAATAATTAAAAAAAACGAAAAATCTCAAACAATTGGTGAACAAGGTTTAGAACGATTCAAAGTTCTTGCGGATCAATGGTCGAAAGTTGACATTCCTTTGCAAGATGAACGACATCGCTACACAGATGTTCATGATAAGTTAATTTCATCAAGGAGCAACAACACGATCCTTAAAGTTCACACAAAATGCCACCTCCAATTTCGGACAAACATTGAGAGGTGCGTTACAAAGTATGGACTTAAAGCAGAACCCCAGCCTTCTGAGGAAGACAAAACTTTCGAATCAGAATACGAATCTCCGAAAAAACGAGCAACTCGATCCACAACTGATTTGCTGTCCTCAAAAGAGGTTTGCTTTGTTTGCAACGTGAAGAGGGTTGTTGACGACAATTCATATCACGAGGGGGGCCTTGCTCGGTGTTCTACGAAGAATGCCGCTGATCGTTTAATAGAAAGAAAGGAGACTTTCCTGAAAGATAAAGCGTGTAGATTTTTCGTAGCTGCAAGACGACTTAATATACTATTGAGTGGCCAAACACATGATATATTTGCTGCTGATATTTATTACCACCAATCGTGTTACATCAAATTTGCATTTTCACCATTCACTAAACAAGAGAAAGAGGCAGATGAAAATAAAAAAGTAAATGATGTTCTTAACATTTTTATACCGATTGAGGAAAAGATCATTCGTGATAAACACGCCTATTTTTAAGTGAACTACTCAAGGACATTGAGATTTTAAGCGACGACGAAGGACTTGAAAGTCCTGCATTTAGTAATACAAGATCTTTAAAGCGGTACATAACCGACAATCTTGGCGAAGAAATTTCGTTCTTTCCAACCGGAAATTACTTGCTTGTGCATGCAATTGATGTGAACCCTTGTGAGTACTCTCTTGCAACATTGCATGGCTGTGGTCTTCGAGATGATGACCTTGCTAAATCCTTTGGCAGAATGATTCGCCGTAAATTGAAAATGAAAACTCAAGAGAAGCCTGAATGGCCTTTGTCACCTGAGGAACTTATTTGCAAACTTGATGAAGGTCCGTTACCGGATCTTTATAACGCAATTTATTACTCGATGTACGATAATATGAAAAAAAATGAACACGGTTATGCCGTAACATCTCGCACAAAAACAACCAAGATATGGTCAATTGCCAGTGATTGGGAGACCCTGGTAACCAATTCCCCTTCTCCAAAGCTAGCAGTTATGGGATTGGTTTTGCATAGGATCACAGGTAAGAATCGCAGAATTTGCTGTTTTGGACTATACCAAAGCATATAATAAACAATAATTTAAATTTTGAAAATATTTTAATGTGCAACTTTTTACTTTCAGGAAATAAGGAAGCAATCGACGTACTTCACAAATGCAATCACACAATTTCGTATCATGACATACGGATGCAGAATATTGCTTGGTCTAGAATGGTGTCCCTGAGGCAAGCAGCACCTCCATCCTTACGCAAAGGTGCTGTCACACATAGCACTTTGGATAACAACGATGGACGGCAGAAGACTTGATCAGGCAAAGGCACCACGCATGACACAAAAAAAACAGTTTTTCAGCTATTAAGCAAAGAAGAAGAATCCATTGACGTCATTGGTGTAAAGGAAAGGTGTTTAGATATAAGCGAGGAGTACGTCGAAAGAGACAACGTTCCTGCATACCATCCTGGCAAGCGTGTAGGCCCAGCAGTATTTCCCCGGCAAGTAGATATAAAAGCAAGAGATGCAGTTTTACAGTCTTTAAAAGAAAACATAGCTTGGTCAGCTGCAGGGTCATTAACGTCCAATAACGAAGAGCTTCCTTTGCTCGGATCCTGGACACCGTTCAAAAAGGCAACAACAAACCACGTTACAAACGCATGTGTTCAAGAATATTTGCCGGTGAGGCCTCATCCTCCAGAATATCCCGTCTGCAAAGATTATTTGGATTTACTATTACAGGTGATTGAAGAGTTAGAGATTCCGCATATATTTGTGCATTCGGACGAATTGGTATATTCCAAATTGTGCGACATAGTATGGAAGAACAAAGATCTTTATCAGAAACTCATTTTGCTGATGGGTGGCTTCCACCAGTTACGTGTAATGCAGCGGCTTATTTACAAGAGGCATTATTGTCGAGGATTCAGAGATTGGTGTGTGGATTCTGGCGTCATTGCTGATGGGTCTGCAGATTCCGCATTTGAAGGGAGACATTATTTCAGATGCATGCGTGTGAATAAAGAATGCTTCGATGCTTTGGTTCAATACAGAATTGAACAGCTAACAGGTAAGTTGCAATTCTTAAGTAATACTACGACATTAAAAGTATTTATATTTGTAGTCTTTTCTCTCTCTGACTCACCCTGTGCATAATTGAAATACGATCTATCTTTTTCATTACAGCTGCACATAGTACAATGGAAGAAGTCCTTTTATTGGCACTAAAAAATCTTCGGAAAGATCCGTCAGCTTTATCGCTAAGCAAAATACTTGAGCTACCACAATTCGAAGAGCTTTTCAAGAAGGTGATAAGCTGCAAGCAAGGTAGTGAGGAAGAATATACTGTCATGTACCTACAGGATGTCAATATCATGCTATCGCTTGTGTCAGCAGTCAGAGACTGTGATATTGAAAAGCATCTACAAGCCGAACGTGAAATGGTTCCACTTGCATTTGCACTGGATCATCAGAACTATGCACGTTATGTTAGTTATCAGAATGTGTATCTGAACCACTTAAAACAAAATATGCATCCTGCATTTGCTGATCTTAGAGACAAAGGAATGGGCGCAAGTATTACTGGTCAACCGTTTTCATCAATCCATGGGGATTTGATCACTGAACTGTTCAACAAGGAAATTAAAGGGACGGTGGGACCTTTTCGATCTGGCTTTAGCATAAACATAGAGTCTGTTAACACTTGGGTTAACACAATACACATACATGGAATGCTCCGAGTGGCTTTAAGAAAGCAATTATACATCAAAACTTCTTCAATTCACAAAGAATCAACAAAAAGTGGAAAAATGCTACATTTCCGGCACGTTTCAGACCTCAAGTCAAAACTACACTAGTACGGAGTTGATCCCTTTTCATCTGGACCTCCAAAGTGTATTACAGCTGGTGAAGAGATTGAATCTTGCATAGTAAAAGACATGCTGGAAGCTTCCCGCAAAGGCAATGATTGCTTCTTAAATTTTGTCGAGGATAGGCTTCTCAAGGGTACCAAAAGTTTTTTCGACCCAATAAAAAGAATGAAATTGAATACGGGTATTGTAAAGAAAAAGAAACCTGTCAAGGCTGTTTCTATTTTGAAGGAAGATAGGCAAGCGTTTGGTCTGATTGTCGCAAAAGCTGTCACCCTGGAAGAAGCATTCTCATATCCGATAACATCTGTGCCTCTCTCAATAGCTACACCCGAAGGATATTTGAGACAATCAGATAAGGCAACTTTGCGTAATTTTTTGATTTTGAAATCTGGAGGTGTATCAAGTACATGCCCAAAACATGCAGCATGGTTGGTTGATGGCTTAGCGGCAGTCAGGACATTGAAACCGAAGAAAACATATAAAGAATGGATGCAAGGCCTTCTTCGCTTTCTTGAGCCACCAGCTGAATCATCACCATGTCTCGTTGGTATGGTTAACGACACATACCGCGAAAGAAGCATAAAAGATGGTACAAGAAAAGATTGTGGATTATCAAGCATAAAAGTTACGCTTCAAGGCTTTGACCAACATATGCCACAAGGTGTCCGATGGAGTGAATTTCTTCACAATGGCGAAAACAAGAATAGTCTTGTCAAGCTATTATCAAAATTTGTGCAAAGTGAAGATGGAAGAAAGTGTCTCAACTACCCTTTCATAGTGACAGAAGAAGAAAAAACGTACAAAGTTGAGAAGAATCAAGTCACTTTTGTGCATGCATGTAACCATGAGGAGGCTGATACCCGCTTGGTTCTTCACGCCGTAATGCAGAACACAGATGTTGTCATTGTCTCTAAAGATACGGATGTGCTGATACTCCTTGTATGGGCATTTACAAAACTGCAAGTGGCTAAAAAATGGTTTTTTAAGTTTGATAACGAAAAATTCGTTGAAGTTGGAAGTATTTGCAAAAGTCTCGGACCACGTATTTGTTCTTCTTTGCCCGCTATACATGCAATTTCTGGTTGCGATACCACGTCTTATTTTTACAAGGCTGGAAAAGTCAGAATTCTTAAGAAGCTGATAAATGATTGCTCAAAATGTGGATTGATTGAACCGATTGGAGTCTGCCAAAGTTTACAAAAGGAAGCATTAGATAATGCAAAGGAGTTTGTGTGAACAGTTATTTACGGTGGAAAAGAAAACGAGAGTTATGCTGAGACAAGAATCCGGTTGTACCAGGCATTAAAAGATAAGACTTCACTCTCCATCCCACCAGATCCAGATTCCGTGGAACAAGCGATCAAAAGGTGCCATATGCAAGTTTTCATTTGGAAAAGATGTTATTTGGAACATATTGACCGCATCTCGTATGAAGAAAATGGATGGAAAGATGAAGGAAACAGTTTAATACCAAAGTGGTTTTCAGGGCCACAGCTTCCTCCGACATTGACAAGAAAACGGCACCGCCAGAAAACCCAAACAGAACACGAAACCGATGCAGATGAAGAAACGAGTGGAAGTGAAGAAAAACGTGGCAGGAAAAGAAGACGAAAAGGAAAGAAGAAACAGACGACCAACCCGACAACTGCGTCAAGCATCTACGAAGGAGACGATGAGAAAGAAGATGCAGTTTCTTCAGAGCAACAAACCGAATCGGAACCTTCTCTTAGTATGCAAGAAGATGAAAGTGACTGGGAAATTTCTGATTTCATGTCGAGTGACGATTCATTAGATGAGTGGCTACCATAGAACATACACCATGGAACATAGCTACACATTTATTTCTTAACTTTTTAATTTCGAAGATACTTTTGGTCATTTAGCAGTTAATATGTAGCATAACAGGAAATACGTAGGTCTTTGCATGCCTAAGATACCCCAAGCAAGTCATCAAAAATACCTCGTATTCAAGCGTATACATTATGACTTGGAAAAATCGCCCAGAACCATCATCAATATCAATGTTTCAAACTTGCTGATCCGCCATGTTTGTCACGTGATGAATACTTTAACTAGCGATAACTCGATATTGGTAAGTCCGATAGTAGTGCTGTTTTATTGTTTTTTGCTTCTTTTTGGGTGCTTAACAAAATGGCATAATTCATTTTTCAATATTTGGGGGTAAAATTTTCGCTGACCGGAAATGCTGACATCATCAATCACGTGACCTCTATTGTTTTACAAAAATGTCTAAAAATAATCAAGAGACCTTCAATTACCCGAATCCAACATAAAATCATTGGTTAGGCAATTTGCCAGATTGTTACAAGGAATTCCCTGTCTATTATGTAATAATCTAAGATTCTCAGTGCTTATTCCACCTTCTTGAGTTATAAATTGTTTTAACTTAGTCTCTTTTCTATTCTCCTCCTGAGACTCCAAATTTTTATGAGTCTCTAAAAGTTTCTTTACTTTTAAACCCTTTGCTTCACTGCTTAAATTTTTATTCTTAGCCACAGCTTTAATTTGTTCTCTCAATTCTCGAATCTTATTTTTTGTGTACTGCTGTAGATATACTTTCTTCCACAACATAATCCGCTCCTTTTTCATTAGCCTGTACATAAGTTTTTTGTAACAAACTTTCGTAGTGATTAATTTCATCCATTATTCTTATCTTATCATTTATATTGTCTGTTGCATCTCTTTCTTTTTCAAATCTTCAATCTTTTGTTCATATTGATTTGGTACCTGTTTTGCTTTCATTTCTTTATACATTTCATAATCCTTGAAAGGAATAAGTACTCTTCTATTATAAGCATCACTATTATATTCTGCACCAGCTTCATTCTGTTTATTTTTCATACAATGATTCTGCATTATCTTCATTATCACTTGTTTCATTCCTCGACATGATGTAAATTAGACTCTTATTATCGCTGGCTTAACTAATGATCTGCTGCTTGCAACCAAGACTGGTCCAAAAGCCTTCTGCTTACATTTTTTTAATGCTTTTTTATTTCGATTTAAAAAAATTTTTTATTTGCACTCAAATCCTTACCCAATTTATTTTTATAATAATATCTTTGACTGTCAAAAAGTAATCTATAAGGCGCAAACCTAAAGCACATTATTTTCTTGTATAAATTTTTATTCAACACGGCAGATGCTAATGGTGAAAAAGACATCTCAAATTATGAACTGTCCTTTATTATATTCCTCGAAAAATGTTTAAAGCTGCCACATTAAAACAACTATATATATATATCTATTCCACTAATTAATAAAGCCTATATAAAAAAGCTGTATTATTTCAATCATTTTTTTACACTTGTACTTCTATTTCTAATTTTGTACTTCTATTTCTAACAAACTTCGTTTGCATCTAGAGCAATATAACATCATTTGCTCATCATCCACACAATAAATATCTTCAAACAATTTCTGTAAAAAGTCTTTAGAAAAATATTTCTTACTTTCTCTTCAATGAACTGCATCCATTTTTTTCCTACCATGTCATTAACTCCTTGCATAATATTCGGCACCTTGCTCCATTGTGGTTCTACTGTTAGAAAAGAACATTGTTCTTGCAGTAATTGCAGTTTCTTATATTCCATAATCGTCAATCTTTCCAATTTATCATTAAGACAGCAACTCACAACACAACCAAACTATGCCAACTTAAGTCGCAATAAATATTGAATCTGATGTTTTTCACCAATTTCTAAGATTTCGCCTCTTGTTGCACAATCCTTCAAAAGTTCTTCTTCAACTCTAGAAATTGAAGACATTGTAATATCATCTATATCACCATAATTGAAAATCTCTTCCCATATCTCATCAGTTGGGTTATTAGTTGCAATATCTTCAATTAAAATCTCCCTGTTCTCTTCATTCGGGCCAGCTGCTAAAAATAAAATCGTTTGCAATTCTCCTTCTGCTACTTCTTTACTACTGCTTTTCTTCTTCTGCTGCTGCTGGTCTGCAATTCGTTTGACTTGTTTCTTTTTTACAGCCGTCACGACCTTTTCCATTTCTTGACTCAATTCAATATCTTTGGACTTTAGAGTCAAAATCTTCACAATTGGATAAAAATGTTCCTTTGCAAAGACAATACATCCATCATAATAACCCTTTAACTTCTCATTGCTAACATATAATTCTCCATCGTCTCTTTTACTGTCCTTTATTATATAATTTTCAGCTTCTCCTCGTACATAAAAGGATATAGCTTTTTATGTAAATCATTGACCTGTGAAGCATAATTTATAAAAGGAATTCTAAAATTGCGATGAACAGCGGAATCATTTTCGGGCATACTTAAAAGCTTTTTTTTTTGTGACACTCTTCAGAGTATGAACGTCAGAAACAGACCGAAACAATAGACTAAGGCGGAATTTATACCCAGATGCGGCTCGAAATGCACCAATCAGAAAGAACGAAAAGCTGAATTGGCATTGTGTTTAAAACACCAATCAGCTGGTCGGATACAGCAGGAAGACCAATAAAAGGAATTCTCTTTGAATTTGTTATCGTATTCCAAATATCACTTAACATATATATCTTATCTCTCACTGTAGTACCTTCAGGAAAGGCTTTAGCCATAATCTTCTTGAATAAAAAATAGCATTGAGGTGGCTGCTTTATTCTATGATATCCAAGCATTACCTTGTCTCTCAATTCAATAGTTTTACAAGCATCTAACCTTTCCTTATCTCGTACTGCTTCATCTTCGTCCTGCCTTAATATAAAACGACATGTAGACGCTACAGTGATTCGTCCTCCATCTAAATCCCTGAAAATACACTTCTTCTTACAGTTACCACGTGGAGATAAGAAGCTATCACCAACATTACGAGTATGTTTGAAATAAATCACATGCTTTCCCCCATCAACATATAATAATTCTCATCTCACTGGTCCTTCCATATTGTTTTTGACAATATCTCATTTGATTCTCATCTGCAATTGAACTTAAATGTTTCATATCCCTTTTTATAGCATTCATAACAATAAATGTCAATCAATAATTCAAATGTTGACAGATCAATCAATCAAACTAACTATCATTCTTATAAAAATCACATCTTCGTCGATAAATCCCTTTTGGAACAAATCTTTACAAGTAATGAATTTTGGACAACCAAATGATATTTTTTTTCTCTATTGGTCATTCAAAAGAACTGTTTAATTCTGAATTGAAGGCGGAAATTGCAATATTTCAGTCTTTTCTACTTCTATTTTTATGGTCTAAAATGTCTTCCTCAATAATTTTCTTCAATTGATAATAACCGATCCTCAAAGCATCTAACTGTGTTTTAAACTCATCAATTTCTTTATTCTTATTCGGCAGTACCTCTCTAACTAAATCATTCAAATCGGAATAAACAACTCTTAATGATTCTACTTCACCTTTCAAATTCTGTATTTCTTTACTTACATTTTCTTCCGCTTTTAAAAGAGCAATTTCTTCTTTCAATATACTCTAATCTCACCTGTTAAATAACAACATTGCATATTTATCGAATTAGCATCTGTACACAGGCTCTCAACCTTGCAGCTACATTTTGCTTGTCAAAGTTATTCGATGACTCCATTGTTCGCGCATTTTGCACGTGAAATTTATTTAATGACTCCATTGCAAATAATAAAACGTGCAATACAAGCCCATATATATAATCATTTTTATGACATATGTCACTCATCTAAACCTTTTCGTGACATGTGTCAATCAAAAAAGGCAGGGCAAAGGTCAAGCATTCAAAGACAATATGTATCAGATTTCGAGTTTTAATCTCATAATTCAAATGGGTAAAAAACTATGAAGACTTTTTCAACTGTTCATTCATTCTTGCAAAATTATCTGCTTGAATCTCATGCAGAACTTTCCTGCCATAAGCAACTGCATCACCTAATCCTTTCACCTCTTCTTTTCCAGCTGCAGAAAAATTTGAAAAAGCATCTACTTGGTATACTCTTTTGTCGACATATTCAATTTTTGTAATTTCTTCTGGTGTCAAAGCAGCAGCTACCCACTCTATTATGCTCCTGGACGAGTCACTCAAGATTTTATCATCATCGGTAAGTATATAATATGACTGAATTTCCAAGACAAAATTCACTAGAAAGTTTTTTTATTTCCAAAACTCTCCCTCTTGAAGCTCTTTGCAATAAAGAACTTTTTAATTCATCAGCAGCTCTTTGATCAATTACACGTATAAATAAACTAGTCTCTTCTGGCATCTTGTCAGCCTAATTTCTGAATGCAGAATGACTAACTAAGCCTACTAATCTCCCTTATATCACTTAATTTTGTAAGCTTTTTTTAATATTTATAAAAAATTCTCCAGTCGATTTTACAATAGTAACTCCTCTAGAAGGTGGTAGTGGAGCAGGATTATATGCCATGCGCCTTGCTGTCTCAGGAAATGGTGATAAAATTCAGCACTATGTTCTCCATAAAAAATGATGATGATGATGATGATGATGATGACGTTTTTGTTTTTTTCTCGCATTTCTATAAGCCTTTTTCTACCTCCACGTTTCAGTTTATTTGTCATAATTGACTGCTTATCCATAGCTAATGGTTCATTACCTTCTTTCAATACTCTTCCGAATAAATTCGCTCTCTTATAAAGCTTCATCCTTCATGGTCCTATTTAAATACTCTATTAAAATTCTTACTAACTCAGCAACTTTATAGCAAAGACATTGGAACTTTTTCAGTATGAGATCAAGAAAGAAGACATCGACATAGTTCATCGAGTTGAGAGGCGCAACCACAAGTCTAGGCCGATTTTGCTCCATTGTCTTTCGCACAAAACAAAATCAAAGATCATGAAGAACAAAAAGTCGGAAGAAAACATAAAGATATTTGAAGATCTGGCACAGGGAGTAAAGAATATTTTTGAAGAGCTAATATCGAAAAAACAACTGCTGGGAATCGATGTTGTCTGGAAGGTGAATGGTAAGATAGAATGTAGATGTGTTGGTAGTGAAAGGGTCCATTCGATTCTTTCTTATTCTGATTATTATGACGTAACAAAAAACAGTTTAGATTACTTTTAGGATCTTTGCTGAGATGCCTCTATTTTAGATTATGTTAGAAAGGATTATTCTGATTCTATACATGTGGTAAATAATGCGAAAGGGGATAGAAATACGAAATCGCCTCTTTCAAAGCCCCTCCGGTATGTGCCTGGAATATAAATGGGTTGCGAAACTGGTCTGTGAATAAAATTAAAACGTCTGAGGTGAGAAATCTGTATGAAATGATAGATAACAACAATTTAATTTGCTTCTCCGAAACATGGCGTGACAAAAGTGATAGTTTTTCTCTCAATTTCGACAATAATTTTGTGGAATTTCACTTCCCGGGTAGTGGAAACTTTCGTGGCGGCAGAGCTTTGGGGGGAATTTCTCTCTTAATGCGTAATTCAATTGTTAAATCCTGTTCAGTTATTCAAAATGACAGCTTTCATGTTTCGTGCCACATTAGCAAAGATGCCTTGACTGGGATTCAGATTTGTATATTTGTTTTCTTTACATGCCGCCTAGCACTTCTAATTGGGTTAAATCTGACCAGTCTCTCTCTTTTGATACACTCCAGAATGAGTGCGCAATTTATGAAAACAAGGGGTGGGTTTTTCTATTTGTTGACTTTAATGCAAGAACCGGTGAATAGGATGATTTCATTACGAATGACGAAGTTGATGAATATTTGCCAACTGATGATAATTACCATCCTGCCGCGCTGCTGGATAAACGAAAAACTGAAGATAAGCTAATTAACACTAACGGTAACTCTCTAATTGATTTCTGTAAATCCACCGGTTTCCGTATTCTTAATGGGAGGGTTAAACAAACAAACCAGATAAACCTTAAACAAACCAAATATTCCAACCTGATAGATCCTGATAAGGTCATTTTCAACTTTTTTTCATACTCTCTCGATGATACTGAAAAACACGTTTTATCCAAAGGTCTTCAGTTTTCAGTAGATTCCAATAAGTTAGATTATTGCTCTTTTCTCACACCCTTTGAAAAATTCTATTGTGAAATTAAAGATCTTCCCATATCATCTCACAGTAAACTTACACTTGAAATTATAAAAGCTAAAGTTAAGGATATCGCACTGTCGTCTTATCATTCTCGCAACATTGGTAGTGAATGTAGTAATCTCAAACGTTTCGTTGCCTTAAACACTTAACCAAGGAACCCAATATTGTCATCTGCAAGCCTGATAAGGGGAATGGAATGGTCATTCTCAATAAATCTGATTCTATAGGCAAAGTTGATTCCATTCTCTCTGACTGCAGTAAATTTAAAAAGCTTGACTCTGATGCTTTAGATCTTTGCATTAAACGTGAAAATAAACTTATTCGCTTTCTCAGGGATAAACTGCTTAAGGATAAGGTCATCTCACAGGATATTTACAACTCTAAAAGAACTATTTATTTCTTTTTTATTAAATATGAACTAGACTGAATTTTTTGGTAGTTTAATTTCAATGTATAGGTATGTAGGTTAAGGGCCAACTCGGCCTATATGCCTGTGATATAAAAAAAAATTACAGTGTCCACTACTTGCGGCTCGTGCTCATAAATCAATTTAATTTTTTATCTATATTGATCATATAAAAGACTGCCAATATGATCTGATAATATATCTCGCCGAGATTTTTTTTCTTTAGTCAATGGTATTGAACTGCCTTCACGGCATGAGCTTCGAAACTCATTCGCATATCTCATTCGCTTTTGATCTAACACGCCAATTTCATAATCATCGTCATCATCATCATCTTCATTTTCACTTTCATCTCCAGAATATTCACTTTCAGACTCAGGCAAATAAACATCAAAATTTAGTTTTCTCTTCATCATTTCTAACTAGAATCTAACAACTAACATCTAAATATATATAAACAAAAAATAACAAAAAGAAAAAAAAAACACAAATATCTTTAACTATTTTCTACTTAATCATTTTTTTCTAAGTTTCTCTTTATTAATTTTCTTCTTCTTCTTTTCCTTCTCCTTTTCATCTTCTAATCTCCTTTTTCGTTTCCACTCTAAAAAATCTTTGAATTCCTCCATTTCCAGTTTTCTCTTTCGCACTTTCTCCTTATTTTCTTTCAACCTCTCATTCTCGCTCTCACACTCGCTCTCTTCATTCTCACTAGCACTAGGCAATTCCTCTTGCACACACACACTCTCACTAACTCCCTCCTCGACAACTTCAATTTCACTCTCTTCTCCTTCCTCTTTTTCTTCTACTATGGATTCTAACGCTTTGTCTAATTCCTTCTGTCGCTTCAACTCTCTCTATTTTTCTCTTCTTCTTCTTTATCCACCCATCTCTTTTCCATTTCCTTTATACTAATTGGCTTCCTAGCTCTTCTTGCCTTGCAGCTTTCCGACTGGCCTTCTTGCCTTCCGACTGGCAGCCTTTTTCTCTTTTTATTTTCCATCTCGCCTCTCTTCTTCTCCTCTTTACTTTCTATCAGCTCATCTACCATGTCTTCTAGTCTCGATAGAGAAAAACCTCGTACACCTTTGCTAGAAAACCTATTGTTTTGACAAAAATCTCTTGGAGATCCTTTTGTTTTCATTAAAATCTCATACATCTTTCTGAGGAAAGAATTGCCCCTCAGTAAAACCGCTCTCTAAATGTCTAAAAACACGGGAAAATCGCCCATCATCATGACCCCTCATGCTCAATGACCCCTAGTGGATTGGATAGACTGTCTTTCACAGAAAATCAGGTGTCTGATGAAAAAGCTTGAATTTGCACTCATCGTAAAAATCATGATGTATAACATATGAGGGTCGTATAGAGGGGTCTAAGTTCCCTTGTTCCCTTCAATAATATGATTTGTTCCTATGTTCCCAGGGAAATTTTTCAAATGTTCCCTTCGAAAATTATTTCAAACGAAAACTCCCTTAAAAGACTATTTATGCTGAATATGTTTAAAGTTGGCATATTTGTGTGTTATTCTTGTTTCCGATTTGGCTAATATAAGAGGCCTGCCTCCAGCGTCGCAGTTCTTTTGACCTAAGAAACTTCCCTTTTTCCCTCTGAAGATTCCTGTTTGATCCCTGTTCCTCAAGTTGTTTTTGGGCATGTTCCCTGTTCCCCAGAACTTTTCCACCAAGAGACTCGTTTTATAAAAAAATTGAAAATTTCCTCTCCTGAGATATTCGTCTTCAGACTCGAATCTAGCATCTTTGTTTAAGTGTTGAGGCAAATTTTTACAAAATTTCCCTTTACACTAAGATGAAGGTGCTCAATCTGAGCCTGGGCTCAAAACCACAGGTGGTGGGGAATAAGACAGAAAACAGAATGAATTTTCTTAGGTCCTGTGTAGTTATAATTCCAATGAAATTTGATTAACTAAAAAGTTTGAATAAATACAAATCGACTATCTACTTATACAATCCTTCTTTTCTTTTTGTCTTGCGAGTTTGTCAAGCCAGCACTGTTTTTGTTTTTATTTGCTTCCGTCTGCTGTTTAGTGTTTGCTACAACTAGGCCGAACCGCCATTTCAATAACTAGTACCAGGCTCCGACCCTGCGATGCAAGCACATGGAGCTCAGTATATGAATAAGATAAAGGTCTGCAGGTTGCCGTAGGCCAAATCACACTTTGTGTTTTCTTCTTTGCCCTTGCTTTGCTCGTCAGCCAGTAACCACCAAGCTTTTGCCCTCAAAATGTTCACACAAAAGACAACCTTAGAACTGAAGAAAGACTCACACTGGAGGAGCTTACAAAAGATAATACCTTAAACATAAAACAAGCAAACAAAACCAGAAATTTTGTTTCAGCCCAAGGCTCTCATCCCATTTTACTTTTTTTTGTGTTTCGGCTATGTTTTCAACACTAGGATAGATTTTTCCACAAGTGGCATACCACAATTGATGGGATTTGATTTTGAAACACAAAAAAAAGTAAAATGGGATGAGAGCCTTGGGCTGTATGACTTGGAGAGTTACTCGGCGATTTCATTGAGCTCTATAGCTGAGTGGAAACGTCGTTGGCTCTCTGATCATGCAGTCCTGGCTTCAAATCCCATCAATTGTGGTATGCCACTTGTGGAAAAATCTATCATAGTGTTCGCCATTCATGACAAATATATATAAATAGTTATGGTGCTGAAGAAGGCTAAACATAGCCGAAACACAAAAAAAAGTAAAATGGGATGAGAGCCTTGGGCTGTATGACTTGGAGAGTTACTCTGCGATTTCATTGAGCTCTATAGCTCAGTGGAAACGTCGTTGGCTCTCTGATCATGCAGTCCTGGGTTCAAATCCCATCAATTGTGGTATGCCATTTGTGGAAAAATCTACATATATATATATATATATATATACTAATTTAATTACCCGTCAACTGTCAATCAATCACATTTGAAAATAATGTATCATATTTCCCATTAAAATAAAAGGAAAGCTCATTATGCTTTTGTTGTTTTCTTTTTCATCTACGTATTAGTGTCACCATTCTTCGATGACATTTACCATAAGGACATAAGGACTACGATTTTGAAGCTGGAACTGTAAGTTTTCTCTTTATGCTGCACAGCATCTTTGGAAAGGCGCTACTGTCATTTAAATTTCCTATTCTTTTTATCATCCTTATTCACAGCAGAGTATTACAATGCTATTCAGAAGGTGTGCGACATAAATAAATAAGTTATCTGTTTCTTCTCTTTATATACTTTCGGTTATAAGTTTTTACTACAAAATTATTTATAAATATCATTTATAATCTCTCAGTGTCAACAGTCATTCATTTTCCAACTTGCAGACATATTCGTTTTTCTTTCATTAGTGCAGCTAATTTAATCAATTCAGCACTGTCAAATATTTTTTCAGACAGCCGTTCCAATGCTTGCTTGATCCATATAACAGCACTGCTTATTGTATCCGAAAGAATTTGTTGATCATCTGTTGTAATAACTGAATTGCTTTGTTACCAAGACAGAATGAACTTGCTATCAATTCTATTTCTAACACTTGATGTCTACTAGTTCTTTGAAGAAGCAAATTATTTAATTCATGAGCTGCACCAACAGATTCAACTTTAATGTCTAATATATGCATTTTTCCAATTGTGAAAACGTTGAAACTGTAACTGATTGTAGCGTTCCCTTCCGTTCTCTTTAATTCATTTATTTATTTTAATATAAATTCAATATCGATAGAAAATTTGAGCATCAGGTTTTACAACTGTGACTCTTCTGGATGGGGAAAGTGATTAAGGAATAGCAGCTAAATGTCTAGCAGTCCTGAGATGCTTCATATAATCTGTTATCAAGAGCATCATGCATTCCATGGGCATAATGATCTGAATAGTTAGAGCTATGCTTTTTTCTTCTATATTTTTTCCCACCTTCTTGTAAAGAACGTTTCTTATTCATTTCTTGCTTAGCCAATTGACGTAATTTTCCCTCTTCATCTAAAGCATTTCCAAATAAGCCTGCTCTTCTAAAGAATTTCATAATGCCATATCCTGTATTGATTTCTTATTTACAAAAAATACAACATACCTGTGTAAAATATATATCTATATATATATAAAAGTATATAAAATAATAATTCCCTTGTCTTTATTGTTGCTTTGCATTTTTTGAATTTCTTAAATGCTAAAAAATCTGCATCAGTCATAGAAATAGTTTTTCTCTTGTTCTTTCTGATCTCCTTTGTTTTCACATCATCTGCTGAATTCGCTACAGCAGCATTAGTAGTATTAACAACCTCTTCTTTTTTGTTCAACTTGCCATCATCTTCATGATTCTCAACGTCATCCTCATCATCATTATCATCTTCCATTTCCTTAAATCTGTGTCTAATCTCCTTCATATTCTGTGGTTTCTTTGCCAAGAAACCTATGCATAAGGGATTATACCCTCCTCCCCTTTTCGGTTTCCTTTTTTTAATAGTTTGGAATCTATTTTTACCATTGTATTGAAGGCATCAGGTTTTACGATTTCTTTCTTCTTATTGGTTTTCGTTCCCTCCTTCTCTTGCTCCATCACTCTGTCGACAAGATTATCTATAATGTCCGGTTGATGTTTATTCACATCTATCTTTCCCAAAACATCGGCCATATTTAGCAATGATTCCTAGACCTCCGGTGACTTGGCCTGTTTAGCAAAATTGGGGTCGGAATAAACAACCTTCTCAGTAGAGAGAGTAAAAAAACTCACAAGATTTAAAGATTAAAGTAGGCGGAAAAACAATATCAGACCCAAAACAGGTAGCTAATATTTCAACAGTGTTTTTGCTAATATTGCACAAAATCTGGTAGATTAACTAGGAACATCAAATAAACATTTTACTGATTACTTAAATAATGCAAACAGTGATTCTTTTTTCCTTGTGCCTGTAACACCATTGGAAGTAAACAGTCAATTGTTAAATCGAAAGGAAGCAAGAGCACCAGGTGCCTATGACATCCCAGTCAAACTGATCAAATGTGTTAGTGATGTCTCAACCAACCCTATCACTAATCTCATAAATGAGTCATTCAAATCTGGATATTATGCATCCATGCTAAAGTTTGCTAAGGTAATTCCATTTCATAAAGGGGAATCACAAGATGGCATTACTAATAACCGTCCAATATCTCTTCTCCCTATCTTTGTTAAAATATTTGAAAAACTAATGCATTGTAGACTTACTAATTTTCTTGAGAAACACAATGTTACCTATGAACACCAATTTGGCTTCCAAAAAAATAAGTCAAAGTCGCTGGCTATCTTAGATCTCTATAATCAGCTTATAAACTCTATTGAAGACAAAAAATTCTCATGCTGTATTTTTTAGATCTAGCAAAAGCATTTGATACTGTTGACCATAACATCTTACTCTATTAACTAGAATATTATGGAATAAGAAGCATAGCACTAAATTGGTTAAAATCATATTTAACTGAAAGGACGCAAAAAGTTTATATAAATTGCCAGCTATCTTGCCAGCTATTTGTGCCCATTCAAATCCTTCATAATCTTTACTTTCCTTTTATTGCCCCCCCCCATATTAACTAGGGATTGATTAATTGGGGTTGTGAATTCAAAACTAAGCCTATACAGCAAAATCTAAACTAAGCTTTAAGAGTAATGAACTTTGAAAAAAGCTCAACCAGCGTGATACCATTTTCAGTCAATTAGAAATATAAAATTTTCAAGATAGTCTTAGTCTCCAGTATGCTCAGCTCATGTATGATATCAAAAACGGTGGTCAAGCTTTATGTTCCCAACATGATCATAAGACACGCCAGGCTACAAACAAAAAATTAGCTATTCCAAATGTAAGAACAAACTATAAAAAGAGATTTCTTACTTATAATGGAATAAAGATATGGAACGATATACCCTACCACATAAGAGACAAATGAAACAAAACTCTGTTTTGCAAGTGTTTTCGAAATCATTTACTAAATAATTCACCAAAACTATGAATCAAAATACCTTTATTAGGTAATCTGCCTATACAATAGCATTCAATTCCCCATGTCTTTCTTTTTTATTTTCGACCATTTTCTCTTATCCTAACCTTTTTCTCTATCTTCTCCCATTACTGTTATATTTGTTGTTTTGTTCATGTTGTAAAACTTTTCAAATTCAATATCATATACAGCTTTAAATAATGAAGTTTCATTTAAATAACTGCCCTTATCAAAAATTTTAACAGGGAGCTGAGCTCTGAACCATTTCAATTATCTCAGCGTCCTGAGCAACATAACAAAATGTCATTTTTAAATTAAATACTGTATTTTCAATAGTGAATTATTAACAATTATTTTTATACTTGTAATCAAGTATCTGTAGCTGAATTACATGAATTTGAGTTTGAATTTAAATTCACTGCCTTAACATTGCTATAATGAGGGCCACATTTGATGGAGATATTGAGTGGAAAGCCATTTTCCACAAAGCCCTGCCATTAATGGAAAAGTTTCTGCATCTCGAACAGTAGCAAAAATTATCATAAAGAAGATTAGAAACATATTAGAAAGAAGCTTTTCACAGGCATCAATGCAGATATATCTTTACCATGTACTGAGGTCATTCAGACAAGAGACTAGAATTGAAATAGGGGTATTACGTCAGATGAAAGGACAATGTGTCTTGAGATATCCTAAAAAATTATTTACTTACAAACCTTTGACCAAATATGAAAAATATTTTGGCATGTAGAAGGACACAAAAATAAACTCAGTGATTTGCTATTACAATGACAACTGGCATATAATCAGAGCAAGGGGTTTCATGTTTTTAAGATGCTGCTTTTAATTTGGTAGAGACCACAAACAATCGATTAGAGTGTATGAACTTCAAAATTAAGAGTGTCTGCGCAAAATATGGAAGCTTGATGCAGTGATTCCAAGATTTTTTTGTTGTTCTTAGCTACCTAAAAAATGAAAGAAATCACTTGATGTTCAACCTATCTCCCATTTCCGAGTGACAAATTAAAGAAATATGCAGACTGCGAGAATTCATATGCTTTCAAAATCATTGAGAAACAAGCAGAGTTATCCGCTAAGGTCAATGTAAGAGACACCTTGCCAGAAATACGTTTCTAGTATCTGGGTGGAAGAATTCTCAGTAAATATCATCTACAGATGAGTGTGCCTGCAACTTCATGAAAAGGATAGGTCTTCCATGTTGCCATGTATTCAAAGTCCTCTTCGTTATGTATATCAAAATACCACAAACCCTTGGTTGCAGATTGCTGGACCATTGATTTTTGTGAAAAATTGTTAACTAACGTCAATCAAGGTACCGAAGCAGACAATGATGGTTATGGAATTTCAGTGATGCAAACACAACCAACAGCTTAACCACTTGCTTCTGTGACATCTGAGGGCGGAATGAAGATATTCACCGCTAGAATGGCGCAAATGGAGTCATTTCTTCATTCATGGCAAACAGGAGATTCTGATTGTTCTAATTCCATTGTAAAATCCAAAAAAATTAGAATAGAATAGATATCTTAGTGAATGGCAAAACCTTACATCAAAGATCTAACCTTGAAATGTGTACTCAAGCTGACATTAATCTGGAGGCAGTCAACCAAGGAGAAAGTAATGTTCTGCAAGAGTTTTGTTGCAGTAAAGTAAAGAAGCTACTGATAGAGCCCAGAGTAATGATATAACGTGCAATAATGAGCGAGTCAAGAGTAATATACAAGGTGTATCAAAGTCCAAAGATTGTTTCAGTGAAAAAAACTGTTAGTAACAAGACCCAGAGTGATAATACAAAAATGCCAACAAAGGTGTTGAAACAAGGCAGGCCAAAAGGTGCTGACTTAACTTTTATTGGATTACCAATAGTAAAAAAGGTAAAAGGAAATGAAATAGGGACATGTAGATGCAAAAACAAGGCTAAGCAAGGCGAAATTTCAGTACCACATTTGGACCATATAATGAATGCATAGTCCTGCTTGCGAATCATTGTGTTCCTGCTTTATTTTACATTCTTCTCTTCATTAAACTCTTGTTACAACTGCAGCCAGTTAAGCATTTATTTTCAGTTTTAAAAGGTAAAATGTAGCAAAGGAATCATCCCATTGTCCAAGCTATGGCCAGTGAAAGAAGAAGAGTATCCTGGAATGCTTTGTCAAGCCTATAAGTGGCAAAGAAAGTCCTTGATGGTGCATTCATTGATGAACAGATACAGACGAATGTGGACAAAATTACCGATTTAATAAAAGATGAAGATTTTGTCCAACTACATCGCAAAAAATGATATTTCTCAGCAAATGCTTGGAGCAGTGCCATTAAGATAGTTGAAATGAAACGGAAATGCAAATGGGTTTGCTCAAAGAAGCCGTATAGTAAGTACTGGTATTGTCGAAGTTGTAAGAGCAACTACCAGTAATTCATCAATTTATCATTGTAAGAAAGAGTAACCTTAATCCTGCTGAGTTTCACCTCTTGACTGTTCTATTGTTTAATTTATGTTGTCCATTTTTTCTTTTTTCTTTTCATGTTGCTTAAATGTACGTATGGATTAGTTAGGGTATTTTCATTATGATCTGCACACAAATAGTGAAAAAATACAAATACTCCCAAGGCTTAAGATTCAAATTGAATTAATTGAAAATCTATTTCTGTTTTTTCATGTAGTTAGCAAATGAATAAAGATAATTTCATTCTTTTCACCTTAAAACTATATAACAATCACATTTTAGTCTTATTTTCGTTATGGTTGGATGGTGAATGCTGAATGCAGCTTGATAAATTGACATTACCCAATTTAGCAAAATGGGTATATTCGAGTAAATTGTATGATGTAGCTAATTTAGTAATGCATATTTATGGTTTTATGGTGAATGCATAAGTAAATCTTTCAAGTTAATTGTTACAAAGGGTCGTTTTCATCTGGGCGAAGGTATGTTACAATTGTGCCTTATCTTCTTGTGTAGACAGACGGGTGGGCAGCCAGTCCTCATCAAGCTTTTGTGAAGCAATTTGTCAAAAAATTGCATTTTCTGGCAAAAAATAGTTCCTGCAAAATGACATGATGTTTCAACATGGGGAACTCTTCAACTTGTTATACTGGGTATACTTTCTTCTTCCAAAAATAACATGATAATCTTTTACTGTATAAAATATATATTTAAATCTTTTTCTTATAAAATTATGAAGGAATATTAGACGTATATCATGATGGTTGGTCTTTTTACCTAAATCTTGAGGAACACCTTTCCTGCTCCCGATATTCGAGAATACAATACTTTAAATATAGTCTGGAAGCTTTACCTAGTCTTATCGTAAACTTGTGCTGTTACATCTCTACATTCTTTTTTATAACAACCACATAATTTTTTGCCATCATCATCATCATCAAAATTTCAATATTTTAAACACACCCTCAGCCAGGGTACGTCAAATCAATTTAAATCATTAGAGTCACTATTACATTAAGCTAGTTAACATTAATTAAGTGACTCCCAGAATCAACAATATCAATTATAGCAAATAACAGCAAAGCTTACATGCAGCAAGAAAATGAGAAGAAAATTAAATACAAATCCAGATTCGTAACAAGCAGAGAAGCAAAAGAAAAGAAAAGAGCAGTGGAATTTTGATTTAGTGTTACAGGAGATTAAGACATCTCCTGATTAAGACATCATTATGAGCCTAATTCAGGTTTATCTGGGTGTGTTTTTCTTTTGCTCAACTTTATGACACTTATTCTTAAAATTTTCAATTATATTTTCTACTTCATCTTTAGTTATACTCATATTTAGGTCCAGATCCTCTTCAGATGTATCTGTTGCAGGCAGAATTGCTTCTTCATCTTCTTTACTCAAGTTTTTTGAAATGTTGAAACAAGGAATAAGAAGATACATCTTATAATGATTCTTTCTTATTATGTTTAATAATTGTCCAGAATTGTTTAGCATTTTGGCACTTAAATTCCTTAATTTCTCATTAAGATTTTTATTATACCTGACTTTAAATGTATTAGTTACTTTTTTATACTCTTTTTTCCTTTAATCATAGTAGACCTATTTCTAGAATCAGCTTTCTTAATATATGCTTTACGTTTTCCCAGAAACTGATATTTTTTACTCCTCTTGCAAACCATGTTTGATCTTTTTTATTTTTATCATTATCATCTATTTTTAGTCCCACTCTTTTGCTTACTTCCAAACGTTTTCGAGAATCGATTGTTGTTAGTGGTGTTCTTATCACAACATTGATTTCTCTACAACCAAACACAATAAAATCATTCTACGAACAATAAGTAACAGTTTGGCATATGTTCTTTATACTTTTATTTAGTAATTGCATAGCTCTCTGTCTTGTGGAAAAGAGATGAAACTTCAAAAAGACATCTTTATGTCCGAAGGACATATTAAGAGGGTGTTCTTTGTAATAGACATAAAAGTAGGCATAGAGGCATATAGGCATATAGACACTTTTCCTGCCAAAACGTAACAAAAGATAAACCACAAATACTAGCAAGTAAACTTTGAAGTCGCCGTAAGTGTTGTTGTTAATGGGCATAATGAACAAAATGCAATTGCTTGCCAAAAACATCAATTAGAATCAACTGTCAGTGCAGCACAGTGGAATAATGCGCTTCTTCCTTGGGCTAAAGGTTGTGAGTTTGATCCACGATACAGGAACATTCTATAGCATCAAAACTTCTGAAAATAAAAATTTTGAAACTATGATTTTTTTGCAAAAAAGCTGGCTCGGTCAGGCTTCAAAAGATGGTTTGACTACACATATTGCAAAATGTAGCTCAAATTTACTTCGATTTTTTCTTGAAATATTTTCATACAATTTTTGATGGGGAAACTTCTGACAATGATATTCTAGAAGTCCTCTTACGTTTCTAGAAGTCCTCTTAGGTGTTAGATATTTCTGTGTGAAGAGAGGAGGGGACTGTTGCGCAGCAGAAATTATTTCCAAGTAAGACAAGAGATTTTTCACAAAAATTGTTTGCGGCTTCGGGAATCATCTGAAAGTAAATTACTGAAAGTTGGTAATCAATTTTACTTAGTAATACTAATTATCGGATATAGTTATTTGCATAACATGGAAATTCTTATGATGGCTATTGAAGGTACTAGAATAAAAAATTCATCATATGAAGCGAAGATTACAGGTTTCTGTGCACTGAAGGGAAGGGAGCTATTTGTTACACAGCTCAACCTATGAGTTCAAATTTATTAGTACAGTATACATAGCTAGAGAGTTTCTATTTTCGATTCAAAGCTTTGGGATTTTCCCTTTCTTCCAGGAAAGGTTCATCTGATCATGGTTATCATTCACATCATTATCATAATGATCATCATCTTAATCTTCATGATCATCATCTTCATCTTCAATTATCATCATTATCATCATCTTCAATATCCTTATTCTCCAATATGATCACCATCATCATCATCATCAACATCATCATCATTATTGTTATAGACGATGATGATTAAGTTGAAGATGATGATGATTTTGTCGATGACGATTAAGATCATGTCAACAGCGATCATCATTGTCATCTTCAACATGATCATCATCGTCGTCCTTGTCGTCATCGACTAGAGCATCATCATCATCATCAACATAATCATCATCCTCATAATTATAATCATCATCTGTCACCCGTCATAATCATCAGTTTCCTTCGGACATTGCTACAGCGTTGCCATGTTCTTCTTTTTCGTCTGGGGGCTGGACATGTTCTTACTTTGTTCTTATTTTTTTGGCAAGTCGGGCCTCAATCTTCTTATCAACTGTGTTCATATAAAAAAAGAGTGTACTAGAAGCTACCAAGTAGTTAATTCAGTTCAGTACAAGTATATATATAGCCTACAGTCGAGAGTTCTGTTTGATCTTGACTCTCATGGATTTGATGTTTCAGCTTAAAAACAATTTAGGAAGACAAACATTATTACACTGAAACCAATTGCTTGTCTGTCTGTTTTATTTCATGTCAAGAAATACACTATTGATGTTGTGCTGTAATGGGTTTTAAAGATGGGTTTTAATGATTGAAAAAGATTAGTTTTATTACATTGAACTGTTAGTTAAACAAATCTGATCTTGTGTTTCTTAACATTTTTCGGCCACATGTTTTATAATCAAACTGCCTAAAAAAAGTCAGCAAAAGTCAGAAATCATCGAAGAAAATTCAGTCATAAACTTCAATCAAGCAAGTTGAAGTAAAAACTCAGTTGGAGACTGCAGTAAAGTCCTGCCCTTTGCAGATTTTTTTCGCCGCTTAAATGTCAATCTGCATTCACTCATGCATAATAAAGACTGTCGGTCAATTAGTTTTCTCTTATGCCTGACCGGCTGCAGGTCAAATAGTCACTGTGAAAAAATGCATACCGTATTGTAGCTGGGTACATATTGGCAGCTGCTTAGCTTTAGGAAGCTATGAAAGAGAAGCTACATGAGTTTATTCTCTTCTTTACTTTTGCATAAACTAAAAGGCTATATACCTGCAGGCAGATACAGTGGATACAGTAGGTTATTACCAACTCTGCCCTTCCTTGAACAGGCCGGGCCTAGGCAAAACATGTTCAGAAGCCTATTAAGATGCTTATGAATTACAAGAATTACTTAATAACTGTTGTTATGCAGAATAATTTAGTGAAATGTTGAAAAATCATAGAAGCAGGGCAATAAAACCATTGACTTACCTTGAGCAAGAAAGGGTGACTTGACAATGCATGCTATTAACCGATTTCTATTTCACTTCAATTTGAGTTTCATTGCATTCAGTTCCCCGCTTTTCCAAGAAGGTTGGGTTTTCTTTTACTTCATTCTTCAATGCATTCCCAGCTTTCTAGGAAACTCAGAAATTTTTCACACCCAAGCAAAAGATTATCCGTCCTTTTAAGCTTTTCAAATGACCTTCCCAGCTTTCCCAATTCAAAGAAAGCTGGTCCTGCGATTCCTGGTTTTCCAACAAAGCTGGATTAAAAATCCCTTGCTTTCCCTGAAAGCTTGGTTTAATTATTTACTCTTCTGGAATGATGCAGATAAAATGCGGTTTCAAATGGACAGTTAGTTCATGAAATAGGAAAGCTTTTGCAAACAAAAATTAGGATTTTCAAGAAAGTCCGAACATACAAGCACTTCAATGCAGACAATTTCAAAGCTGACATCACAAAGCTGCCCCTTGCTAGATGTGGAAGACTGAATGATGTTGACACAGCAGTACTTCTATGGACTGAACTTTATTTGAAAGTACTCAATAAACATGCACCTGAGCGAATGATAAAAGTCCGAGCAAGGCCGAAGCCATGGTTCACTCCGGAACTGCAAGATATGATAAACAAAAAAGATCAACTTATAAAAAGCGCAGTACAATCAAAATGTGAAAGGGCTTTGGAAAATTTCAAAGTTGGAAAGAAAGCTGTTAAAATGGCGGTAAATAATGCTTAAGACTCTTTTTTCAAAAAACTTCTAGAAGAAAACAAAGACGACCCAAAACAAATTTGGAAAAACCTGAAGCGCCTTATGCCTACCAAAAAAGAAAGTAACGGAATTCCTCAGCAATGGGCAACAAAAAGAAAAGCTACTGAACTCAATCAATTCTTTGCAACGGTGGGACCAAAAACTCAAGAAATTCTCCCTCTATGTCACCGGCGCTTCAAATTTCCATTCGATATAAAGTCATCATTCTCCTTCAGGACCGTGACAACAAGTGAGGTTCTTGACATCCTCAGGACAATGCCTTCCAATAAGGCAAAAGGAATTGACAGCGTTGATCTGAAATCACTGAAAATTGTTGCAGACATAGTGGCAAACTCGATTGCTCGTTTAATAAACTTGAGTATAGCTACTGGAAACTGCCCATCTCTATGGAAAACTTCTGTTATAACACCAGTACATAAGAGTGGAGAAAAACTGGCATACTCCAATTATAGACCAATTTCCATTCTGCCTATTCTGTCAAAAATAATGGAAAAACTCGTGAGCAAGCAGGTCTTACATTACCTTAATACGAACAATATTTTAGAGAAATACTACTCTGGTTTCCGGAAACATCATTCAACAGAGACAGCATTAACATGCATTGATGAACATGAGCAAAGGAATGATAACACCAACAATAATGATGGATCTTAGTAAAGCTTTTGATACAATCGATCACACATTCCTGCTAGTGAAATTGCTCAAATACGGTTTTGACTATCATTCAGTGTTCTGGTTTGGCTCATATCTCCGAAACCGCTCTCAGTATGTGAAAGTAAATGATATTTTATCGGACAACAAAATTTCACAATGTGGTGTACCTCAGGGATCTGTACGCAGCCCCTTGCTATTCATCTTGTACATAAACGAAATACCTGCGATCGTGGTGGAAAATGCACCACCTGGGACAATGGAGACTAGCATCCATGGATATGCAGACGATCTACAACTATTCACCGGCTGGACTGTAAAATCATTGGATACTGCTGTTTCAGAACTAGTTAAAAAGTGTAATTTGATTTTAGACTGGTTCACAAAGAATAAACTGAAAGCGAATCCTGATAAATTTCAGTATATTATCTATGGTACCCGACAGCAATTAGCAAAAATTTCCCCTCAAAGCAAAACTATACTGATCCAAGACACTCCAATTGAAGCTGTCCCAACTGTTAAAAATCTAGGCATGAAATTTGATCAAAATCTTACATTGAAGGAGCATATTACAGACTTGAAGCGATCAAGCACAGGAAAACTATGGTGATATTGTATATGACACTGCTAGTAAGAATGTCACCAATAAGGCACAAATGGTCCAAAACTTCGCTGCAAGAGTCATTGCTGGAGCTCCCAAGCGCGAACATGCAACTCTATTGCTTCATAACATTGGATGGATGAGATTAAATCAACTCAGATAAATCACCTCTTCTTATGGACAATTTAAATTGAGACTAAACACAAAATTAGGTTTTTGATTCATTTTATAAAAAAAAAAACAAAAAAAAAATTTTAGGTTAAGATATTCATTTGAAACAAGTTTTAACTTTTTTTACGTATGAAATTGTAATTATTTCCTTTCGATTAAATTAATGCCGCTATGAAAAACCTTTGTACTAAGGATTAGTGTGCTTATATATACATACAAAGATATACATACATATACATCGAGACAGCCAGAAGATACCGAGTAATACTTGCATAATTCCTTAACATTAGCTTGGCTTATCAAAAATACACTTCCCCTCAACCTTTGCGTCAATGTTGAGTGACACTGAAAACAATTCCGCGCCATTTGATCCACATTGAGGCGAGAGAGGTGAAATGCGAATGTAAGACGAACAGTAACGAACACTTCAGTTTCTCTCATAATTTTTGTCCAAGATTGTAGACAAATCTGATGCTTGAATCTTATTTTATCTTGTATCCTGAAATGAATGATGACCAGAAACACATCCACAGGGTGATGTTATACAACTGCCAACAGGGAGATCTCTGCTCCCCTATACTTAAAAAAATTGGCTGCCCTTTTATATGATTTTCATAGCTCCATAGTCTAAATACTTGAATAAGTCCTATGAACACCATAGAAATATTTAGCTCAGCACAGATATACCTCTAAGCCACCCTAGGTTTCAATTCTTGCACAATAGGAAGGTGGTCTTGGCACAGGTAAACAGTGGAGTCTTCATAAAGAACGCCATGGCATGGATAAAACTTTGAATGTGAACACTATATACGCGAAATAACAACATTTCTTTCATGAATAGCAAATATGTTTTCTATGCTGCTCCAAAATAATCTGCTAGGGAAACTGAGTTTTGATTAGCCAGTAGCTTATTAAGATACTTAAAACGATAAAGTCATTCAGGGAAGTTTAGTTCACCTGGCCGAATCAATCACCACAGCTAACTTTCCAATGGAAAAAAGTTTAAGGCAACACCAAAGATAATACCAAATATATTTAACAAAGAAGAATAGCTGATGCATGAATGAAATTTGAAGCAGTGTTTAGAATTGGGTTTGAAGCTGACAAAAGTTCATGAAATCATCGAATTCAAGCAAAGTCTATTGCTGAAAGAATACATTAATTTTAATACCCAGAAGAGAACACATGCAAGAAACAACTTTGGAAAAGATCTCTTCAAGTTGATGAATAATTCCGTGGTCGGGAAGAGGATGGAAAATGCAAGAAATCATCATCACTTTCAAATCTGTACTGATGGAATAGTCTTGAGAAAATGGGTATGGAATCCAAACTTTTATGGAGTAATTGAAATCAATGAAGACACGCTTTTGGTTGAGAAAAAGTTACACTCAAGAAACCAATGTATATTTGTTTCGGCATATTGGATATTAACAAAACATTGATGTATTTCCATAACAACTTTGCAAAGCAAAACAAAAAGAGAGTTGCTCCAATATAATTATACCTCGTTTATCAAAAGGACAGACTAGGGAGTTGCCCCCAGTATAAATATAACTCGTTTATTAAAAGGACAGACTAGAGAGTTGCCCCCAATATAAATGCACCTCGTTTATCAAAAGGACAGACTAGAGAGTTGCCCCCAATATAAATATACCTTGTTTATCAAAAGGACAGACTAGAGAGTTGCCCTCAATATAAATATACCTTGTTTATCAAAAGGACAGACTAGAGAGTTGCCCCCAATATAAATATACCTCGTTTATCAAAAGGACAGGCTAGAGAGTTGCTCCCAATATAATTATACCTCGTTTAACAAAAGGACAGACTAGAGAGTTGCCCCCAATATAAATATACCTTGTTTATCAAAAGGACAAAATAGAGAGTTGCCCCAATATAAATATACCTCGTTTATCAAAAGGGCAGGCTAGAGAGTTGCCCCCAATATAAATATACCTTGTTTATCAAAAGGACAAAATAGAGAGTTGCCCCCAATATAAATATACCTCGTTTATCAAAAGGGCAGGCTAGAGAGTTGCCCCCCAAATAAATATACCTTGTTTATCAAAAGGACAGACTAGAGAGTTGCCTCCACTATAAATATACCTCGTTTATCAAAAGGACAGACTAGAGAGTCGCCCCACAATATAAATATACCTCGTTCATCAAAAGGACAAACCACAACCCTTTGCCACAGGAGCGAGTTCCTAAAGTTACAGGGGCTTGACCTTCAGCGAGAGAGTGTACAAAACCCTTTGCCACAAAGGCATGACCTTTCGCGACCAAGTGTACAAAACCCTTTGCCACAGGGGCGTGACCTTTAGCGAGCGAGTGTACAAAACCCTTTGCCACAGGGGCGTGACCCTGAGATCGATGAACAAAAATTACAGATTCAGAGGTTTCTCGACCAGAGCTTTCGAATGGGCCTACTCTCGAGGCTCTACGACAAAGATTTCAAAAAGGAGGGATCACCCCCCCACAGGGTCCAAATCCCGATTCTGTTCCATCTTTACTATTCTTAGGGCAAATTATACAGCTAAAATGAAGCAATTACTTACCAACTTTTGCTACTAAAAGGTGGCCATAAGAGGTCCAAACATAAGCAATTTTTTGAACTAGACCTGGGCGAAGTTGGATATAAAAACACTACGTGTAAGGAATCTTAGGTTTCCTCTGAGCCTGAAGTTCCTTATTTTCTTTGACGGCTTCCGCGTCAAATATCCTTATCTCTTCCTTAGTATATTTTTTATTGCGCAAAATCTTAAATGCCTTGTTGGACGATTTTTAGTGAACAATAACTAGGGGAAGTTGTAGAATTTGAGACCATGAATACAAACAATGTTGCAAGTAAAAGGATTCGAGTAGAGAAGCCTAGGTTTCAGTTCAGAACTCTTGGCGTGATTGAAAGTATCCTTATTTGTGAAATACGTAAAATGCAAATTGCAGACCTTCTTGTCCAGGCCAACATTGACTGCTGTCTTGTTCGTGAATATTACGACTCATGAAGCATAATTTACAGGAAGATAAAAGAATTTTGAACAGCTGTATATTTCTTAATCAGTCTTTATGAATTCCCATTGAATTCTGTAATGAAATGCTAATATTTCAATCGAAATGTCTGTTTCGAATGTAATTACCTCAAGTTGCGTTTGTTTAGAGTCTCTAGCAAATAAGGATACATTCAACGACGTCGAAATGAAAATGAGCTAGAGCTGGGAGGCAAATTTTAAAAATATTCTTGGCCTCTTTAAGCCACCATATCTCCATTCATAAAAGAAGAGTATGAGAAATATTTTTGCCATACGTGTCAAACTAATTTACATTTCAAAACCAAGTTGTAAGATTGTGAAAAAAGATCTTTAAATAAGCTTTTCCTCCTTTCCAGTGTCATAAGGAATAAAATGTTCTTTTCTGTATCTGTTTTACTGGACTCACGGCGCTTCTTGCTATTGTTGATATCTTATTGTTGTTACTTACGATATGAAATTTATGGAGAAGACGAGTTTGTTGTTGTTGTTAGCAACTTTCCTTGTTCCTTCATTTTTCCAAAAGCTCAGCCTAACCACTGCCCCAACAGTTTCTTACTTTCTTGGCAATTCTCAGCCTCAAGCTCTTTTTACGGTGTTCCTTGTCAACAAAGACGTTTATTGCTGACCTGATATCGGAATATATGTTTCATTTTTATGAGGAACACCATCTCCTTTATAAAGAACGCAAGGCTGAAAATTGACAAAAAATGATAGGACTTCAAGGAGATGTCGGGCAGCACAAATGGGTGTTGCTGCAATCTCTCCACGATAGGCATATTTCCAATGCTCAATTCATAAAACAGTATATTACACCCAGGGGGGTACTCATATATCTTTACGATTGGTATGCTCAGGCAGAAATGCCAACCGTAAACCCAAAAAAAATAATTTCAAGCAAGAAAATTGACCCAAAACATATTTTGCTTGCCTTTTGGGTGTGATCAACTTTCTCTCTTTCCTAGGAATTTAGGACGACAGCACGACACTACTGTTTCTTTTTGTCAAAAAAACTGTTATAATATGATATACTATCAATTCTACTGTCTTATTAATTACTGTACTGTATGATTGTATTTTGGAGACCCAAAAAAAATAATTTTGAATTTCATGAACCCCAAAAAATAATTGCGGGATTGACTGAGCCAAAAAATAAATTTTACTGCAATTTTAGACCCAAAAAAGTAGCCTGAGCATCCCTATCGTTAGATATATGAGTACCCCCTTGAGATATCACACTGTTGTGTGTAACGAGACTCATTAAGCAATGCAATGCCCCTTTCTGTTGAAAGAGTGTACAGATCTTAAATCTTTACAAGAAAATCATGTGATAAAAAGTTTTGACTTCTTGTTGCTTTTCAGGGCCTTGGTTCTTTTCTAATAAAAGGTTTTGTTTAGAAAACCAGTTGCTATAGCCGTACCGTGCGGATTAGGAAGTGCAAGGCATTATGTCCTCTAGCCATTTCAGAATCCTTAAGTCATCTATCTAGACTACGTTTATGTCTATGCAATTACTTGAGACAAATAACGATATTCTTATGCCTACTTCCATGTTAACACATCTTGAAAGCGAATCGACAAGGCCAAGGCAGTCCATTTTAAAAATGGGTGGCTCAATCATTCAAATTGGAAAGCAAGCTAGTCACAGCTATGATTCTCTCAATAGAGTCAGTTTATTGTCTGTTAGTAAATATCAATAGGTTATTAGTATGTCAATAGTATCCATAGTATGTCAATAGGCATCTGGGAGGAACTGGCCTGTGCCAGCTTTAACCTTGTCGATTTCCTCTAACATCAATTAAGAACATATATTATTCATGCACAGTTATTGTCCTTTGAGGTCTTTGACTTGCACAAAGCAACATTTAGTTATCCACGGCAACACACAGCAAGAATACCTGAAAAATTTAGATGACATCATAGATGACATGGAAGTGAATCGTTACTTATTGCAGGTTCTTATAGATATAGCATGGGGTCTATTGCTCATAAAATCTCCTACACTTTTTACTCAAAAAATCCTTGCACTTTGATGATAAATCTTCATCAACCCTACATATGTTCTGAAGCATATACATCTCTTTTAAATCTCTTAAAAAACCTTGCATGTTATTTACTGTGCACCTGCACAAGTCTTAGTTCGCCTGTGTAAGAATATGCAATAAAACGTATGAAAGACAACTGCGTTTGCTCGTGCAACATATAATTCAAAGTAGAACTATAGTTGTCCAGACCCCTTTGAGTATTCTTTATATTAATTTTGAAAGATCATTTTCTAACCCTAGTTCCCAAACATTTAGAAAGAGTGAAGAATTTGTCACATTTTCATATTGATATATCTCAACAACAGCCATTAATCTGACCGCAAAAGGCAAAGATATATACATTAGATGAATCTCGTAAGCCATTTTGAGAAGTGATACACTCACATTCAGATATCAGAGGCGTGGTTGTGAGGGTAGCAGCCTATCCTGGGCTATGCTGCAAACACGGGTGTCAACATCTTCAATATACCTGTGACGTTCAGCAGGGTACACACTGTGGGCATAGTAGAATAAAAACAGTGTTTCTTCTATTGACAATCCTGTGGGTAAAGAAACATCTTTTAGGTTACAAAGTGGCCTTTCAAATGCCTTGATATCTTTTCCTATTGTTAAATATACCGCACAATAAAATTACGTACGTTGTCCCTTGCTTTACTACATTAACAAAACAACAAACAATCATTCTGTGAAATATTTCTCGGCATGTTGTTGTGTCAAAAACTGGAATATATAATTCGAACAACAAAGATACAGAGACATTTTTTTCATCACTGGTATACCTGTTCTTTGTGGGCTTGTATGCCGCATTGGCTAAGAGTGTCTCCATCTCTGCTCAAGCACACTCCGTGGGGTTAAGCTTTGCCAGTCATTTCTAGGCTGGTATATGTGGGATAACGGGTCCAGGGATATCTTGCAGGCCTGTATAGGGCAAACGATAATATGTATACAGATTGTTGTCGTATTTCCTATTTGTTATATGTAAGTGACGTTGCGCCCTCATCTCTACGTCTTCAAATGTACACTTACTGGACAAAAGTATTCGAACGGTCATCAAAAATGGCGGCCAACAGCGGCTGTAGGCCCAACCAAAACATTTGTTCATAACAATGGCTTGAAGTCACGGGGCCATTTTCACAGGAAATTTCGGTGGGAAAATATTTGTCATTTCACAGTCTTTCGATTAAAAGTAAAAGTAAAGAATTATTTGCTGATAGGGATAATGACATGGAGATGTTAAAAGAAAAAATCTATATTTTGGAATGTCTTTTTCCCATATTTTATAAAGATAGAGTAAGGTGGCTCTTTCTCATACTTTCAATCATTTCAATCCTTGGATTGGTGTGCCCTACTTTAAAGGCAAGCGTTGTGACGTTTGTAGATCTATGCATGGATTCATTTGTTAGCTTCTCAATGCATTTACGGTTTCATTGACCGATTCTTTTTGTTATCATGCATCCATCTATGTTTTCATTCATTCATTCACTAGTATATGGAACAGACTTCACAAAAGTATTCCACAGGTAAGAAAATTATATTGAACTCTGACTGTTTTCCTAAGATCCATTATTCTTCCCATGGGGACATCAAAACTAATTATAACATTAAGATTTCCCCTGCCTGCAGAATCCTGCTTATACATGGGGTCATTAGAGTTACTTTGTCTTGCAATTGTCCTAATGTCTAATTATTGGCTACAATGCATAAATTTCACACTGTACAATGCAAACTGCTTCCACCAAGAGACAAAATAGACCTCAAATTTACCAAAACATGTTTCCCTAGCGCTTACAATTTTCCTCGTATTTTAGATATATGTCATGTTCACATACCCATTATGACCATTGGAATATCCTGGGTATGATATTCTGATTCCTGTTGAAGAAAAATGAGCATTTAAAACTTCTTTCTCCTGAAATGCATGAAAAAATACACAGGACGCTAATATGTCTAAATACCTTTTGGAGGAATTCTTAAACAGGTTCCTAACGCTTGACGCTAACATCAATGTTGTGTTCAATTGCAGATTTCTCGCCATGAGTTCTGAGCACCTTAGAAAAATCAAGAAACAACGAAAGACTGCTTGGTCAAACCTACAAAAACGACTTATAGAATTGCCTGATCCTTTTGAGGACTTGCTGGGTCCTCCTGTCTTGGCATTTGTGAAGAAGATGGCAAATAACAAGCAGTTGAAGAGTGCGCTGTTCAACCTGTTGACGCTTTGGTAGCTGATTTTGACTGGGGAACTCCTCGAATTGGAACATGTACGTCCTCTGGACTCACCAAGTTTTTCTCCACGCATAAAATGGCATACGTGGTGTCATCAGAGATCTTTGGATTGGTGAGCAAGCTTCTCAAATCTGATGAAGACACTGGTTCAGGAG
This sequence comes from Chrysaora quinquecirrha, assembly GCA_014526335.1. NCBI lineage: Eukaryota > Metazoa > Cnidaria > Scyphozoa > Semaeostomeae > Pelagiidae > Chrysaora > Chrysaora quinquecirrha. Next base: position 962,172 of record JACTAT010000024.1, on the reverse strand, counting down.
ATGCTCAGTTGCTGTGTCAGATGTTCACCGGAGAGAAATCCACATTCCAGTTTGCATGCATCAATGATAGAGAGGTAAATTCTAAGTACATACCTTTTTCATTGCTTTCTGAGATATCTGTGTTAAAATTATTCCCGTGTTGTTGCACTAAATGCCCATATGTATTTGTTGTCCTGAGAAGATGAAGCAACACGTTAGCACTCACATTGCAAATGCAGGGAAAAACACTGTCTAAGTTTGGAAGTTCTACAAACTACTTTTCCTATATTTAAGGTAATGAAATACTATTTGCTGTTGGAGAGCACTATTCGTTTAAAGTTATAAAAGATTACTACATACCCCAGCCTAGAAGAGCTAAAATGTGTTCCTTCTTTTCTATATACCAACACAAACCCCGTTTAGCATATTGGGCTCTCTTCAGCCACTATTTGCAACCAGAATTGCTGCACAGCTGGACCAGGGCAATGGCTTGTTTGATCGACTCATCTTGGTGTCTCCTGTGTGCTTCAGACCTACAGCGGCAGAAACTGTTGAGGCTAGACAGCAGTTGCAGGATAGTCCTGTCACGAGTTTCACTGATGTCTTTATTGCCATGAGAAGGATGAGCGACCTGGAGCTAATATACGAGTTTGACGCTGACACCACTGAGATGTTGCAGGCAATAAATGATACCTTTATTGCTGAAGTGAACCATGCTATTTGTCGTGGGCAGCCGACTTCTAAGTCCAAAAGTATCGACATCATACAACGAGTTGCTGTTGCATTGCATATTTTCAACCACATACTTGGGGCCCTGCTGTCTCGTACAGAGCTCACCAAGCCTGGTCTGCAAGTTAGCCAACAAAGCCTTAGACCTGGCATACAGTTTGTGGAATGGGCTAACTCTCAGAAAGAAATAGTAGCAGAGGTATGGACTTGAAATGATGATAGCATGTTCTTTTATTTATTTGAGTTGCATCTTTCTTTCAGACTTTGTGACAATGACATTTTGAGCTTTGAAAAAATGGCTAACAGCAAGCAATATCTAATTTCCACGGATATTTGTAGGGAAAGTAGAAAATTTCTTGGGTACAAATTGGAACTTAGTTACTCCTTCACTCCTTCACTCTGATATGCTACAGACATACCTCTTGCTAGTGAATTTTGACAACACACTCTTGTTTTTGTATAACCATGAATCCTGTCTATCTTCTTTGTTGACAATTTACTCAAATATTCTTCCTCTTCTACCACAGTATGTAGCCACTATATCACAACCAGTAATGGAAGCAGAAATACCACAAACTGATATCGGAATACACGTTTCATTTTATTAGGAACACCCAAGATATCATGAAGCTGTGCAGAACACTTCCTGGACCGATGGTCTCATTCAGGACCTTCAAACAGTGTACATCTTGTAAACTTCGTGGCATTGCAGAAAAGGGATTTGAAAAGGCCTAGCTGTGAACCGTGCAACTACATCGTGCAAGTATTTCCCGAAGAAACATCCAGATGAAATAGACTGGAGTGATAAGCCTGGAGAAAAAGAGAAGTATAAGACCAAATACGACAGGCCAATACATTCCAGCATTACTGCGGGAATCAGAAACATTTTTGTTCCAAGATGGCCATTTACCATCAAATGTCTAGGAAACTTTGAGATGAACCTTTGTACATATTTAATTCTTCTATTGCTTTTTCTTAAGGCCAATTCCATTAGATATTCCATATATAGAGTAGAGTATCTAAAACAAGAAATAATGTCTATTGGAATATCTAACAGTGTAACGAGTCCATTTGATTTTCCATTCATTTTGCCACTGCCTAAATTCAGTAAATACGCATCTGAGTAGAGGAAAGGCGTTTTTTTTAAATTTGATATATTTAAGCATGTTTCTCTCCACTATCGAAAATGAAACCAGAAATAAGTGTAAAAAACATGTTGCAAGTCTACTTTTCCAAGTTTGGCTTTTTCAGTGCTTTCAACACACTGTTCCATACAGTTTTTCTTTTAATTTTGGTAAAACATTAATAATATTCCCGATGTAAATTGGTAAACTGCAGTTTTCGTATATATAAAATACAAGAAATGGCCTGAAAAGTCCACTTTTACTTCAAAACTTGCATGTCATTACGTCATCAGACAGTCGGCATCTTTATGTCTGCATCCTTTTACATTAGATATTCAGAATAAAATCAAATCGATTTTATTTTATTCCCAGCTTGATTAGATATGTTTTTCCTTCTTTTTAATCCCTCGTCGAATATCTAATGGCATGTTACACTGTTAGATATCTAATCGACATGATATTTTTGGTATGTCTGGTAAATAGCTAATGGAATATCTAATAGTGTAACCAGGCCTTTAAAGGGCTATTTTGTTGCGGTGACTTTTCTTGTTTACTTAATTCATATTAATATTTATTAATTCACTCACATCACTTAGTAGTGCTAGGCCATGCTCATATTTGATTTGGCATTTGCTGCACTATTCCATGGCTGTGCCTTTCCTTCTTCTTAGACCTGCAAAAAGTAAGAATTATGAAACAAAAATACGAAAGACCGAGCAATCAAGTATAACTGCAGCCATCAGAAACATTTTCTTGGCATCGGCTACACTATTTCATGGGGGTGCAATTTCTTGTTTACTTTATTTGTATTATATTGCTGTGTTAGTCGTTCACTCAAAACATACCTATTAGTGTTTCACCAGCCTTGTTTCTTGTCCTTTGTCTACTATCCAGCAGGCAGCTTACCTTCGCGCGGATCCATAGCATTTTCTACCACTGCATCCACATCAGCAAAAAATACAGAGTTGGGTGGAGAAAATAGGTGCACCATTCCTTTCCTTGCCTAACTCTTGCTCTATTAATTCAAACAGAAAACATCATTGTTCTCAATTTGACCAATTTCAAGGTCTGCGATATAAAACAACAACACAGTTAGTAGTTTTCAAATTGTCAACTAATAGGCCGATATTAAAGAGAATGCATCTGCCACGGGCGAGTTACACTCACATACCATAACAACAATGTTTTTATAATATCATTTGTAACTGAAGGTTAAATGTCAGGAGCAAGCGAACCGTGCGCTAACATTTTTCAATGTCAAGCTGTAGTTATATCCACTTCTACTGCTATATCTTTGCATGATGCCCCCAAGACTCAACCTTCTGTTTCCATGCTACAGTATTTCCAATTGATATTTGCGTTTATAATTTACGTTACATCAAACTGGAATTCCATCTTTGAAGTTAAAATCTAAACTGTAAACACCTATTTCTATTGACAGTGTCCGCTCTCATTAATCGTCTTTCATAATTCAGGGCTGGTTACACTATAACGTTACATTAAATATTCCATAAATACAGCATGTCAAACGAGACAGGACAATGAAATATCTAACTGTTAACAATCTAACAAGGGCATCACAGATTTGCCATCCAATGAAGCGAGGAGCAAATCACCGATTGTTTTGAGTGCACCCTCTAAAAACTCACAAAAAATCACTCCAAAACATTTTATAAAGACTGCAGACTTGTGACGAAATGGTAACTAGGGGCACACTTCTTTCTAGACACATAACCCTATACGTTTTACAATCACGGAACAAAAGCAGGAGCAAACGTTTCTACTGTCATCGCACAACAACCCAGGAAAGTTTAGATCTGTAAGAAACTACACATGCCTTTTTGTGAAAAGTTTAGAAACCCCTGGGACTAAGAGGCTACAAGGATTAAGTATAAAGTGAGACACAAAACAACAACTATGATACAGTTTCCCCTTTTCACTTCAGGTTTCCATTATCCGGTATGAATTTTGTAATGCTTAAGTACAAATAATCCCAACAACAATCATACTCTTTTCCAAAAATATGCGAAAAGAATATACCCAGTAAGTACATGCCAAGCTGTGGTGCAAATACTAGCGAACTATCCGTCTCAAACAAACTGCATAAAGGACAAAGAGAATTTGAACATGATTTTAACTGCTTCCAAGATATTTAAAGAAACTGTTCTTTTTGGACCTGATGAACCGTCAGCAAGTCTAAAAGACACATTGGGCAAAGAAAGCATTGTCAAAAAACCAATGAAAAGTAGCATTGACGAGTCTGCTGAAGAGCAAAAGTATGCAGAGGAGTCGAGCATTTCAAGCAAGTACGAGGAATTAGAAGAAGATGATTTGACTGACTCTTTTTCTGATAAAACAATATTTCGAGCATTCAAGACATTTGATGGTAGATTGAAAAAAGAGAGAGATGCGTCTCTTTATGTTTCCCAATTAAAAAGAATAATTAGTTATGCTGACTCGCAAGAAGAAAATATTGTTTTTATTTTCAATACAAAAGAACTAAATGAGAAATGGCTCAGTCAATTTCAAAAAGAGAAAAAGCCAGGGATTGACGACTCTTAAATGTTTGATCTTGAAGTAGAAAAGATCCTGAAGGAAAGGTCAAAGGTCGGCTATTGGTCAAAGGCAATCAAAAAAATGTAATAAATGACCATAGTGCACAGTTTGCATCCTGAAAGAAAGGCTGATGTGGCTGGCCACATCAACAATGAAATATAAATGGCACAAAACACTTATTTTATTGAAGATAAGCTAAAAAAATTCCGCCAAAACATCAAAATTTCTGCAAGTTGATTTGGAATATCCAGCCGAGTTACAAGATCATCATGCAGATCTACCATTGGAGCCGCAAAGATTACAAGTTCAAGAAGACATGCTATCAGAACATCAAAAGAACACTCACAAAGAACTTTTCAATGGAAAAAGTTTAAGTCAACACCGAAGTCTGCTTGTCAAGCACCTTGAAACGTTCTCCGTTCACAGTTCATGTTCAATTTTAATGATAAGCAGAGACCGCGTGGCAAAATTTATAGCCGCCAAATTTTAAACGCACGAGTTAACCCGATTCACCATAGCAACACTGCTGTATAAGGAATCGCTTTGTATGAAAAAGCTTCCACCAATCATGAGACACCTCAAAAGCTTCTCTACCTCTAATGCGATGCAAGAGGGCAAAGCCCCTGTCACATATTAAACCCGAATAAATTGCATTTAGTCGTGCCTTAATATTTGTTCCAGGGAAGGCAATAACGGCATGGAAGAAATAGCAATTGGCTATGCAAAAGAAGTCCCTCAGCGCTGTGTAGCCACCATTGTCTATCAACTGAGATCTGGTGATGTTTTTCTCATCATCGGAACTTCAGAATGGGCGGTCAGTGTGCCAGCCCAATGCCAAAATGCCCTTCGCTTCTGGGGGTTGACGAAGAAACGAAGTTTTTCCGCCAAGAGCGAAGCTCCCCAACCCCCAAAGCAAAGGCAGAGGAAGCGAGAAAACACCACCAAGCAACGCATCCTAAACTGGCCCAAGAGAAAGAACACCTGCGCAGCACCAAAGATCTGCACATCATCGGCTGAAGCCTCAATCAAAGATCTGTGCGTTTACGCCTCCACAACTTTCATCATAGCGGCTGCCAGCAAAGCAAATGCGCCCGTGAAAGGAATACCATCGACGACGACTGACGACGGCATCCAAAAAGCGCGCATAACCTGAGAAGTGTGTATTATACAAACCATATACATTACCTCCACCACTGAGAACGATATCTCCAAACATTAACTTTGAGGAAGACCAACCGGTCTTTATAACCTCGCCAAGCATTAACATTGAGGAAGACCAACCGGTCTTAATAACCTCCGCCAATCATTAACATTGAGGAAGACCAACCGGTCTTTTAAACCTCCGCCAATCAATAACTTTGAGGAAGACCAACCGGTCTTAACAACCTCATTCAATAAATAGCGTTGAGGAAGACCAACCGGTCTTAACAACCTCCGCCAATCGTTAACATTGAGGATGACCTGACGGCCATTAACCTCTTAAACATACTTTTATGGTAACTCCCATCGGGAGTAGTCCAGAATAGTGACCAGAGCTGTAAGAACAGATGCCCACCAAACTGAAAAAACCTAGAGAAAAGCTAAAGCGCAGAATAAAATGAAGAGACAGTGCTCCCGAAAGCAGCAACAGGAAAAAACAGACACACGTAAAAGAATTACAGAAGCGAGAGAAAATATACACATACACAGGAACATATTTGAACGGTACAAAGCTTTAGTGCAGAAGGAGAACAATATCTCCAAAAAACATTAAGACTGAGGATGACCTGACAGCCATTAACCTCCGCCACGGAGAACGATATCTCCAATATTGAAATTGATGATTACCTGAGGCCATCAACCTCTGCCAGGGAGAAAGATATCTCCAATAATGAATTGATGATTACCCGAGGCCATTGACCTCCGCTGCGGAGAACGATATCTCCAAAAAACATTAAAAACATTAAGGATGACCTTATACTCAGTAACTTCCGCCACGGAGAACGATATCTCCAATATTGAAATTGGTGATTACCTGATGGCCATGAACCATGAAGAGAACACATGCAAGAAACAACTTTGAGAAAGATCTGTTCAAGTTGATGAACAATTCCCTGTTCGGGAAGACGATGGAAAATGTTCGAAATCATGGACATTTTGAAATCTGTACTGATGGAGAAGTCTTGAGGAAATGGGTAAGAAATCCAAACTTTTACGGAGTAATTAAAATCAACGAAGACACGCTTTTGGTTGAGAAAAAGAAGAGGAAAGTGGATTGAATTATGAATATGATATTAATATGATTATGAATATAATATTAATATGATTATGAATATAATATTGATTGAATATGGCGAAATATCTAGCAAAACTCTTGTCACCATTAAGTACCTCCGAATATACTGTAAGTTCCACCAATGAGTTTATTAAATACACTAAGACACTAAAGATTCAACAAAACTATAAACTTGTATCATTCGATGTCACTTCTCTATTTACAAATGTTCCACTTGATTACACAATTGATCTTGTACTCAAAAGAATCTATGATAACCAAGAAATCAGTACCAATATAGGTAAGGAAGATTTGAAGAACTTGCTATTACTCTGTACAAAAAACGTTCATTTTACATACAATGATATGATATACAAACAGAATGATGGTGTAGCGATGGGTTCCCCTCTTGGACCAGTGCTAGCCGGCATATTCATGGTAGATTTAGAAAGATCTTTGATGCCTAATTTATCACAACACATGTTCCCGTGGAAACGATACGTCGATGACACCTTCACATTGATCAAAAGTGATTCAATTCAATTTGTGATCTCACAATTAAATAGTTTCCATCAGAAAATAAAGTTCACACATGAAGAAGAACAAAATTGCAAAATTTCTTTTCTCGATGTTCTACTGATCCGTTCTAATGATATCTTAGGAACGACTGTGTATAGGAAACCAACAAATAATGATGTTTATTTGCATTGGCAATCATTCGCGCCTATATCATGGAAGAGAAGCACTCTTAAAACCCTTTTCCATAGAGCGTTCTATATATGTTCCACGGTAGAGTATCGTAATGAAGAATTCAATCATTTACTTAAGGTTTTTAAAGATATTAACGGATATCCAAAATGGCTGATTTGGCAAATAAAAGAGCAAGTTGAGTCTGAACAGGCACGCAGAGATGAAATGGTTTCAAGCAATACCGTAGAAGAGCATGCGAATAATGTTCTTGAAACTAAAAATAATATGCTTATACTGCCTTACAAAGGTAAAGAAGGAGAAAACATAATAAAGTCTTTGAAAAGAACAATAAATCAATCTACATTGGATAACCAAAAGGTAAAGGTCATATTCACAGGACAAAATTGAGTTCTCATTTTAATATTAAAGATAAAACTAACTATGAACATCAGCACAACCTTGTATATAAAGTAGATTGTCCAAATGAAAATTGCACTCAATCATACGTAGGAGAGGTTGGTAGACGATTAAGTGAAAGAATGAAAGATCATAGCGGTAGAGACAACAATTTGCATGTTTTTAAACACTCAACTGAGTCAGGTCATGATACAGTAAAATTGAACACTTTCACGTTGCTATCTAAAAATCATCGCAATTACTATAAACGTAAAATATCAGAGGCATTGGAGATCAAGAAGCTGAAACCGTCGTTGAATGCGCAAGAAAAATCCATTCCGTTAAAACTGTTTAATTAAAACATTTGTTATCATTACGTCATTATTGTTTCCGGTTCTTCTTTGGAGTTGTCATATATCAATTACCATGACAACAATTAAATGATTAAATTTTTAATTCTTAACTTTAACCGTTGAATTTGTAAAACCGTTACTCTGATGATGACTGCTGGAAAGTGCAGTCGAATATATAGTCGATAGCAAATATCTTGTCATCTTTCGTTTGCTATCTTAAAAAATGTTTAAGCTTCTGGTTATTTTATTCATTATCAAGTTGTATGCCCGTTTGGATATATTTTCAAGAGGAAAGTTACACTCAACAAACCAATGTATATTGGTTTCAGCATATTGGATATTAGCAAAACATTGATGTATGATTTCCACTATAACTTTGCAAAGCCAAACCTTCCAAATGTTGAGTTATGCTACATGGATACTGATAGTTTCATCTACGACATACCAATGTCTAAAGATCAAGTCGATAAAGTATTGAAAGATCACGAAGATGGATTCGATTTCAGCAATTATGATAAAGAACATCCAAATTACTCTACAAGAAACAAGAAAGTTATCAGGAAAATGATGAGCTTGGTGGTGTGGGAATGAAAGAATTTGTTGGATTGAGATCAAAGATGTATAGCTGCCAAATCAATGATGGAAATACGATCAAAAAAGCAAAAGGAATCAAAAAGTATGTTGTGAAGAAGCAAATGAAGCATGAAGATTATGTGAAATGTTTGATGGAAATGAGAGTTGATGCACACATTCAACGCAACATTGAATCACACTGTCACACCATCTACACTACGGAAAGAAAAAAGACATCGCTGAATCCCTTTGACGATAAAAGATACATTCTTGACGATGGATTTAACACGCTGCCATATGGACATTATTCGCTAGAAAGATGCTGTGAAGAAGAAAACATTGATTAAACTGTTTTAACGAACTATTTTAACTATATTCTAAACTGTTGTAACAATATTCTAAACTGTTTAACAAACTGTTGTAACATTATTCTAAACTGTCTTAACAAACTGTTGTAACATTATTCTAAACTGTTGTAACAAATTGTTTTAACATGCTTAAATTATATCTTCGTTCAACATAGTTGTAAACAAGTAAATCGTTATCTAACTTGTTCTGAACGTTGAAATATTTATTAACCATAGAGTTCATTGAAACGTTTTTTGTTCTATTAATTAGACAAAAAAATCCTCATCAAACAAAACACATCAATATATTTACTATCTCATTTTGAGCGTCATGTGATGTAAATTTTGACTGCTTTCTTGCCAGCCATTCTTCAAGCTGAGGAAAGGACTGCAACCTCTTCTTCAGGTACTGAATTAAATTCGACTCTTCGTCATCATCACCTCGAACAGCCAAGCCTTGGCGAGTTAAAAATTGAAAAGCGTCTAAAGTCTCCATAAAACAGCGACGATTCATTTCCATGTCTGCCTTTTCCCTTTCATTTGTCATCTGGATGACGTTGCCACATTGAGGAATAAGAACTTCATGTGCGGTTGCTGCACGGTGACACTTGCTTCCCTGATGTTTTTCAAACTTCACCAGTGCTTTCTTCCAATTTCGGAAGCCTGACTCAAGAAAAACCAATTCTTTTGACCTTTCCGCGTGAAGATTCTCCCTGGCATTCTGGTTTTTGCATATAAAGCAAGTCACATGGTCTTTCTCCGCGCAATAGTCCAGCCACGGGTACTTCTTGAACCATTGCCACTGACAAGATCTCGTTTGGCTTCCCACCTTAGTTGTCGGGAATGTATAGTTTTATCAGGGTGAAACGCGCTACGAACTACAGGATCAGATTTACTGGAACTGGGGATATTAACGGTGGCTTGTGCTTGCACTGGAAGTTCGACTGTGGAAGATGTTGTGATAATTTCTGGTTCAACAGGGGAGATTGGAGTGATGTCAGTGGTCTTAGCAACTTTTGATTTCTTGAGTGGCTTGAAGAAGCTACTAATGTCGTGACGTTTCTGGGACATTGCGACTATAAAGAAATTCATACATACATTCTTTTTGTCATAAGAAAATTTTTTTTAGCACAATGAGGCTGAGAAACAAAACATGGCTGAATGACTGAATTATGAAAATAATACTACTATTAGTGTATGATGTAATGAACGTTTATTTCATGTTGGAAGATAAATCCGAAATAAATTACAAAATCAATATATAAGAACAAAATAAGAACATCCTAGGCTGAGTTAAAATTTCGTGGTTCTTATTAAGAAAAAATACAGTGTACGTGCTGACCTATTCAAGGAGGCAGAAATAGAAAATTCATCAACGAACGAATACAATCTATTGATAAACGTACCTCACTATATAAATTTGTTTCCACAAAATTTTTTCTTAGCTTTAACTTTTTGACGTTTACTGCAAGCAATTTTTTGATCCTTGGATTTTCGTGATTTTTCTGTCTTCTTTACTTTGTCGTGTGCTGTTTGATTCGTTTTGATTCGTTTTCATATATTATTGTGACGCATATTGAAGGGCTGGCTTAAATTGAAGACGTTTCAATGGAAACTTATTTACAGGGCTTATCTAAATACAATAAGGTTATGATGAATACGAAGACTGAAATGAAAATAAATAAAATACTAGACTACTGTATCGTCTATCATCGTATGAGCTGTAATAATAAGCGACAAAATATCAATGAGAAAGATTCTTCCCGCCAGGAGGCGGAACCGCGGTACCAGGGGCCAGCAGATATCATGCCAAGACAATGCAGAGTCCGTGAAAGTATGTGCGTTGTGCTGTAACCCCTCAACGTTTAGACATTCAACAAAAGTATATTAAATTTCATAATGGTAATCATCAGTATAGAAAATCAATGGGCGAGCAAACTTATCTTCCCAACAAGTCCACGTATTTCAAAAAGATCTGTAAAAGCAAAGATTATTGCTTAATCTTTGCTTTTTGTTCCTTCCAGAGAAAACACGCCCCTTGTCATTTTCCATTAAATAACAAAACAAAAAAAAGAGAAAAAATTAGAGAAGATCGACTAACATTGGAAAAAGACACTAAAAGCACATAATCAACATTAAGAATTTCTGGTTAATTTTGTTTATGTATTAGTAATTTTTTTAGATATTTTGTGCTTACACATTATGTCCCAATGGTGAAAAGAACAGGTGTGCATGTGATAGAAACTTACACCCAAAATACCATCAGAGATATCTTTACTTGGGAAAAAAGTGGGGGGGGCTAAAGCCCCCCCAGCCCCCCAGTGGCGCCGTGCCTGTCTTTGTGGTATTGAGAAAAGGCTAGTTTTGAGAAACATCACTAACAGTTAGAATTAGACCCGTTATATGAATGTAACTTTAAACAATAGACGTGTAAATTTTGTTAATCCACTTCCAGTGGATATCAGTTGGAAATGTAGTATGATTGCTTGTAAGCTATATCGAAAAGAAAAAGATGAGAATGAAAAAGTGTTTGCTGTTTGTTGCGATTTCATTATAAGTAAGGATGCTGTTCTTCTATTGGGTCTAGTTATTGACGATTCGAAATTGATTCACAGATCAACTATAAATCCTGCATCGTATAGAGTAACAAGATTTGATATAAAATCATTTGATATCAAAATCATCAACTGGGAAACGTTGGAAGATATATCGGAAAAATTTGAAGACAATTGTCAGATTGACTTGTTTTTCAGCAAAGATGATTAATGACTTTTATCTTACATGTACCAACAATTCAGATTCGGCAAAAAACTTAAAGAACAATTACATTTACATTGAAAATGGAAGGTGGCATTGGTGGAAATGGTCTACGAACTGAGTGATAGATTTGTATTTAATCCCGCAGAATTCAAAGATGGGAAATATTAACCCTGGCGAATGATGGGATTTTTCCAAATTGGTACCGACAAGGTTGGTTTTGAAGATTTGAATGTGAGATTGGTAATATCGGATGAGTATGCAAAGAAATGGAATCAGGCAGCTGATAAGCGCGAGTATTACGTACGTCACTTTATTGGTGAAATCTCAGCTGGAGATACCGTTCATAAATTAACAATGAGAGAAATTGTTTCAATTATGAATGAAGACATTCGCGCGCAAGAGGGAAGAGTAAAAGAATATGTAAAAGAAATAGGTTTGCCTTACGAAGGTCTGCCACAGTTTTCAATTGTAGATTCAAAAATCAAGATAACCTTTCCAAAGTATGTTAAAAGAGTTGCATTGGGGAAAGATTTGTGGAAATTATTTGGTTGAAGCTACAGAAGAATATAACAAAAACATGAATAATGTTTATTACAGAGATGTGAGATGGACACCATGACCATTTGCTGGAACTTATCTAGACAAGTCATTAACAGATTATGTATTCAACGCAATCGAAAGAGCGACTGATGTGGTGGGTGATGAACATTTCCAAGTCAACGCAGAAGGGAAGAATTTGTTCATATATTGCTCGTTGTTAGACTATCGTGTAGTTGGAAAAATTAGCACGCCACTGCCACGCTTCATTCCGTTGAAAATTAACAAGCACGTTGTAAATTTTGTGGAATTTGAAAATTTGTTCTATTATCCATTATTATACAACGACATCAACGAATTTACTATAAAAGTCTACAACGAGTTGGGAAAAGAGATACAATTCTACAAAACAAAGACAACATTCTTGCTACACTTTAGAAGAAAACATGTATGATTTCCCAATTTACAAATCAACTCCGTATTTTTACACCTACCAGCGTTGAAGAGGAGTAGGTAGTATTTTCAGGAAAGCTGGATCTATTTTTAAAAGAGCTGTTAAACTGCAATGCCAACAATAAAGAAACAAGGTGTAAAAGCTGCTGAGAAAATTTTAAAACCTGTTTTAGAAGAAGAAGGAGAGAAGGCGGTCGATCGGATATTAGCTGGTGAGAATGTTGGAGAAGTTGTAAAAGATACTACCAAATCTTCCATGAGAGGAATTAAAAGGAAGGCTACTGAAGAAATTGCCGATGTTGTGAAGAAATCTGTCAAGAAATCGACTTCTGGTAAGAAATCGACTGTTGGTAAGAAATCGACTGCTGGTAAGAAATCGACTGCTGGTAAGAAATCGACTGCTGGTAAGAAATCAAGAGTTCGTCCTAAAAGATCTATAAAAGAAAGCACCATGAGAGGGATATTCATACCTAAGCAGTCGGTGAAGAAAAGAAGAGCTAAGAAACCTGATTTGAAAAAAACTTTGTTGAAGAAACTGTTGAAGAAGAATTTGCAACAATGAGTATATAGCCAGAATATACTGAATGTCCTAGTGAAAGTTTGGATTTATTCTGCCCACCCGTAATTCAAAACGATGTCAAGTATTTTAAAGATGTTGAATATTTTCCACAAACTGCTGCTCTCAATGCCTCAAAACAAACTGTTGTGTTTGACATTCCTGCTCAGCCTGATCATATGATTGACTTGAATCATTCTTATTTCGTCTTGACTCTAGCCATTAAAAGAGTCGATGGAAGTAATATTGGAAAAACCACCGCAGAATTTGCTGGAGTAATAAATAATATTGGTCAATCCATGTGGAAGCAGATAGAGTTGGTTTTGAATGACACTCCCGTCACAGAAGCAAATGGAATGTATGCCTACCAATCTTACTTGGAAACAATTCTGACGTTTGATGAAACCAGAGCTAAAAACTATTTGAAAATGACAAACTGGGTCAGTGATACGATTGGCAAAGAAAATGTTGGTTTTCCAACAACCGCAACGTTAAAAAATCTGGGTTTAAATGCAAGATCTGCACCATTTGATGATAGTGAAAAGGTTAAAGTGTTGACAAAACCTCATGTTAACATTTGCAATCAAAGCAAATACTTGCTGCCTGGCGTTCGTCTTCAATGGCGATTGAGTGCAAACAGTGATGTGTTTTGTTTGATGAGGAAGACTGGAAACACTTCACGTCTGTACATTTCTGAAGTGAAACTGGTGCTTCGTCACATACATCTTAAAGATGATGTATTGAAAGGAATTGAAAGAACACGGATGAAAAAAAATGCGGTTTACCCAGTCTGTCAACCTCACATGGCAAGCTACTTAATCAATGCCGCAACAACCAGTTGGGTTCAAGATAATGTGTTCAACGGAAAGATTCCAAACAGATTGTTTTTTGCGCTGGTTGATAATACATCATTCAATGGAGCAGATGAAGGAAATCCGTTTGAGTTTGAACATGTTTCTGTTTCTGCCATTCAAGTGACTGTTGACAATCAAGAAATCACCCCACCTCTAAGATTGAATTATGATGATGATGATTACTTTGATGCCTACAGTCGCTTGGTGACCAGCTTGAATAATTCACCTACCCTAATTGATTATGATAGATTCAAACAAGGATCGGCAATCTGTGTGTTTGATTTGACACCAAAAGGAAACTGTGCAGATGAGCAATATTTGCTTAAAAGAGGGGGTAATCTGAGAATAAGTATAAATTTTGCAAACGCTGTTGACAATTATTTCCAGTATTTCTATTTCATGAATTCACACATTTGTATATTGTAAATATTTTTTCTACATGTTTTTCTAAATTCACATCCTTCAAAAATATAAAATCACAATACTATCTTTGTTTCACAAATTTCTTGGAATTTCCAAATAATTTCCATCTGTTTATATATTTATACATTTCATTCACTTCCTCTATATTCTTCAATGGTCACATTTATAATTATTATCATATACTGAAAAATAAATAGGCCTATTCTCTCTCTATTTCAGTAAACAAGAACATATTCCATTCTCCACTATTGACATTTATTTATTCTATTTACTTTCACCTCATTTTACATCAATTCATTTCATTGCTATCCTTCGTTTGTTTCAATTTTTCATTTATAATTGTTATCAAATACTGGACAAAACATTTTCTCCTTCACTATTTTTTCATACAGTTTAATATTTCATAATTGATCATTACCACTTCATTACTGTTATTATTTTTACCTGCTTGTATATATATATATATTTCAAGGAACATAAGAAACACATAAAGGTTAGCTTCCATTTCTTTTTACACTCTTTCACTTATTGTCATAATGCCAATTCCTTTGGACAATACAATTGCACGCAATTATTGGGATAGCCGACAGTTTCACGTTTCATGTCCTCAACTACGGTATAAATTCTAAAACTAGAATTGAAAAAAATTTGCAAGCATTGACAGCACGGAAAAAAACAACAGAAGGCGGGATCAAGAGCTATAAGTGTACTTAGAATACAATCACACCATCCTCTGAACATGTCATGACAATAAGTAATGCTTTGAAGTCTTGGGCAGAGACACTTTCATGGAGCTTCTGCAGCAAATGCTCTAGTCTCATGTTTGGAAAACTTCTTCCTAGCTTCTCTGCAGGAAAGAAATGCTCTTCTTCAAATGTCTGTCAATGCACTTTGGGAAAGTACATTGTTCCCACATTAAGTGAAATACCCCAACAGCTAAAATCATTACAATTGAAACATATTCTTGTATTGCGCCCTATTGACATCGATTACGGAAAGTATGACCGCATGAAACATGGCTTTTGCAAGAAAACAGCGTTACTTAAATTGACATGCTCAAAGGATTCTCTACAGCAAAAAATATCTGCCATGGAGAATACAGACGACAGACAAACATGTCAAACCGCTTATGACTATTTAATAGCGTCACACAAATCTTCCTACAAAACTTATGTCGACAAATGCCAAGAATATATTGACAAGAATAATCAGCCAGACCCATTCTCTGTATACTCCTGGGATGGGATAGAATGTGCACTTTGGCCACACCTATACCCCTATACGTCTTGGTGTGACACATTACACGACGGAAAAGAGAGTAGAAACAGCAACAAAATATCATTTCTTGTAAAATGCTGCTCCTCCATTGTTGATTATTCAAATACCTTCGATTTTCTACAATTCATTTTCGAGAGATGGATTTATAAAACAGTCATGGGCGCAATAAACTCAAGCCATTTTTTCTCAAAAACCGTGAAAACAATGTCAGCTTTTCAAGCATTAGATGATAAACCCTTCGCATCTGGGTACTGGCAATGGCAGCATCCTTATCTAATGGATGCTGTCCGCCAATTTGGTTATCCATCCATTTTTTTAACTATTAGTCCATCAGAGTGGTCCTTTCCTCTTCCAATCTGTCTACAAGATATCGCTAGAGACACAGGCTATGGCCCAACATCCCTGCCCTTTTATGAGTCCATTCATTACCTGCATGTCTTAGAGCAAATAGTTCGTGGTTACCTGTGGCTCCAATGATAGTAACTGGAGAAACCATGTATTCAATTACATAGAAAACAAAAAACATCAAACATCCTTACTTACTTTAATCGATTCAAAATTCAAGAAAGGGGCACTGTTCACTTACATCTCCTTGTTTGGCTTAAAAATCCTGCTCACATTCAGCTACCTAGATTACGTGCTGACTTACCAACTTATAATGCTGAAGTTCGATACTTTGTTAATAAGCTCCAGAAATCAACAAAATCCTCACTACCAATTAATGATGGACCCACAATTGTTGACAAGACGGACACATGCAAATCCATACGTTTCTGTCATCCTGCAAATGCGTATGCGGTCTCTTTGCGGGCATACATAGACACTGTTCTTCCAGCTCTCCAATGCCATATGGATGTGCAGACCAGTGATGGTCACGGTATGCTATTGAAATATGTATCTGCATACATATCCAAATCTCATGAGTCATATCATAAAGACATATTCTATACACCTGACATTTGTCCTTCAACAGCAGCAATAAAATATTCACTTTTCTTAGATATATGCGAACCAGAGGTGTGGGTAAATCTGTCATGTAAAGAAATTTCATGGACTAATTCAATGAGAAAAAAATTCACCATACCCACCTGTGACAACGTACGTGACAATGCTACTGTCAGTAAATACTATAGCAGACCTTCCACATATGAATCCTTGCCTTTAATGGAGTGGTTACGTTTTCTTGATGAAAGTAAGAATCCCCCAGTACCCTACAAGGGGAGATCTCCCGTCCTTGTTGGTGTACGACATTTCTCCTTCTTCAACCCTAAATACTTCTTTCAATTTTTACTTCTAAATTTCCCATATCGACAGCTGGACACCATTCTACCCAATAATGCTGATGACATACCTCCAGCCATACGTTATTTTAATACTGCTGCATCATGCATGCCTCAATTTTTTGGAAACTCCCAAAAATTTAAAGACATAATTATACATGAAGGTCACAAATCTTATTACATTGATACAATCATTACATATGTTAATAGCCTTATTGACATGAATAATCTGTATCGCTGTCAGCTACTTCCATTATCCAACCCAATACATCCAAATACACATAACAATGCACCAACACTATCTGGTAATCAGCAAGTTCTCTTTACAATGTTCACTGACATGCTAAAGCAGAGGGACAATTTCCATCATGAAATTCCCTGCAAATCTTCAGATGTTGATTGGCGCAAGTTCATACTTGTGCTTGGGAAACCAGGTACTGGAAAAACATTCACAATTCACCAATGCATCGATTATTGCCGCGAAAATAACATCCCTGTCTGTGTGGGATTGCCAACAGGCACACTTGCGTGCACATACAGAGAGAAATTCAATGACACTGTTCACTGTGACACTGTTCATAGCCTCTTTCTGTATTGAAAAGACTGTGAGGACGAAAATCAATTCAACAACATGCTCTCATTATATCATGTCATTTTCATTGATGTCATCACAAATCAGCACTAACATCTTCCATCACATCATCCAATCTGTACAGAAGGTACCACAGCGTCCCCTGCTTATCCTTTCAGGTGATTTTGCTCAGCAGCAGCCAATTGCAACTGTTGATGGACTCACGACGCAAGTCAGTAATATTACCACCTGCTCACACTGCAAGAATCAGGTCTGCGTCATTTGTCTCACAGAGCAGCACCGAACACAATGCAATGACTTGTTGCCTTTTCTAATAGTTAGATCTGTTAGCACAAAATAACACTTCAATCGTGCAAAATATGATACCAGCATGAAAATTTCACAAAATATGCAGTTTGAGTCGTAGAAAACGATGCGAAACAGACCCAAGCTGAAAAATGCCCCTATGATCTATTTTTAGAACAGGGGGCTCAGCCCCAGTCCTCAGAATGATGAAATCGATTTTAGAGTAATTGGTTACCGTTATAACCATGAAATTTAGTATTCCTAAGTAAATTGACCTGTACAAAACCATGAAAATCAAATCAGGTCAGTAATTTACCCTATTTTCTATATTTAGAACAGGGGGCTTGGTCCCAGTCCTCAAAACCATAAAATTTATTTAGGAGGATATATTGCCTGTATAACCTTGAAATTTAGTATTCTTATGTAAATGGACATGTACAGTATCATGAAAATCAAATCAGGTCGATAAATTACCCCATTTTCTATATTTAGAACAGGGGGCTCGGTCCCAGTCCTCATAACAGTAAAATTGATTTAGGTGGAAAATTGCCTGTATAACCATGAAATGTAGTATTCTTATGTAAATTGACATGTACAATATCATGACAATCAAATCAGGTCGATAAATTACCCCATTTTCTATATTTAGAACAGGGGGCTCGGTCCCAGTCCTCATAACCGTAAAATTGATTTAGTAGGGTATATTGCCTGTGTAACGATGAAATTTAGTATTTAAATTCCCTTCACGACACCGGTCCCAGTCCACAGAGTTATTACCTAATTTCTAAGTTAACAAAACATGTGATATACGAACCAAATAGTACAGAACGATTGACGGTCTACTGATATTATCTCAGTCGAAACATTTGCCACTGCATTCATACAATTCCGTGCACTCTAATCCATAGTGCTTGCACTTGCACCTGGTTACGCAACTGAGTTTGCAACCGCATTTGACCAGTTCATGGCAGGCCTGTGACGCTTCGGATATCAGTGTCCAAATTGGAGTCATCATCCCTTCCTCTCCTTCTGTTCTCCGCCAACCGTAATCAACGAAATCTGGAACATTTTGCCATCGGTTAAGGGACTGGCCCCAAATAATCCTACAAGCAAAATGTGACAATTAATCACATTAAATTGTTAAGTAGTTTTTCGAGCACGCAAATTACGGCAAAACGTTAACTGCTCTTGAGGTGAGGCACCGTTTAGAATACAGTTTAAACGGCGTTTCGCTTTGTAATTACGACAATCAACATGGTGCACGAAGCGACAACAACTTCATTGTCGAATAAGGTATAAAGGTACCAAATACCTTTAATGCCGAAGAAATAGTTTTGGATTCAGCTTCGGACAGCCCCCCTTTGCCTTTTTCCCGTTTCTTAGGTCCATGTCCATCTATTCTGACTATCTGAAGTGTATGGGTAAAGTATTTATTTGTGTGCCAAGTAAAGGGTTAAGTACTTGCGTAAACGGAGCCTCTGACGTTAATTTAGATATGAAACATATGTATCAGCACTATTCTTACCCGCCTTGGTACAGAGCTCTGCTTGTATGTTGAACAAGTGCATCTTTCGTTGGTGGCACCAGAGAGCTCACTGACGATGACACTAAATCGATTGAGAGATTTGTTATCCAGCTTTACGATCGTTCCAGTTAGCTATCATCAATAGATGAGTGTAGTCGAAAGATGCACTGGTTCATTGACCATTTATTTTCATGATATTGTACATGTCAATTTACATAAGAATACTACATTTCATGGTTATACAGGCAATATATCCACCTAAATCAATTTTACGGTTATGAGGACTGGGACCAAGCCCCCTGTTCTAAATATAGAAAATAGGGTAATTTAGTGACCTGATTTGATTGTCATGATATTGTACATGTCAATTTACATAAGAATACTACATTTCATGGCTATACAGGCAATATATCCACCTAAATCAATTTTACGGTTATGAGGACTGGGACCGAGCCCCCTGTTCTAAATATAGAAAATAGGGTAATTTATTGACCTGATTTGATTTTCATGATATTGTATATGTCAATTTACATAAGAATACTACATTTCATGGTTATACAGGCAATATATCCTCCTAAATCAATTTTATGGTTTTGAGGACTGGGACCAAGCCCCCTGTTCTAAATATAGAAAATAGGGTAAATTACTGACCTGATTTGATTTTCATGGTATTGTACAGGTCAATTTACTTAGGAATACTAAATTTTAAGGTTATAACGGTAACCAATGACTCCAAAATCGATTTCATCATTCTGGGGACTGGGGCTGAGCCCCCTGTTCTAAAAATAGCCTATAGGGGCATTTTTCAGCTTGGGTCTGTTTCGCATCGTTTTCTACGACTCAAACTGCATATTTTGTGAAATTTTCATGCTGGTATCATATTTTGCACGATTGTTGTGCTTTCAGACCGGACTATAAACCATATCCGCTTTTTAAAATCGTCTCAGGACATGCTTGACAACCTTTTACACCAAAGAGTTCTGTGTGACAATGACACCTCTGATGCCGATGTCTATGAAGCACTCTCCTCACATCCTGATGCTGTAGTTATCACAGTATCCAGACGAGCTGTGAGACACAAAAATAACATCATCATAGAGAGATCATTCCCGGGTAAACCACTAGCGCTTGTTGTGATGGATGATGGCACCCTTACAGCTCTTCACAAGGGTATGCGGTTGATTCTCACATACAATGTAAATGAAGACATTGGTTTTTTTCAATGGACAGTTTGTAACAGTCATTAATACGGAGAATAATACAATTTTAGTAAAACATCCAAGAGGCCACATCATCTCTCTTTTTCGCATAACACGTAAGCATGAACAAGAATACGCAACGTCATTTCCTTGTCTTCCAGGCTATGCCACAACTATTACAAAAGTTCAAGGACAGACATTGCCAGAAATTGCTATATGGCTAGACACTGCCACAACTCCAGAAGGGACAGCATACGTCGCATTCTCCAGGGCAAAAACATTGCAACAAGTTTACCTGTTGCAACGTGTTGCTACACATCAGTTTTCCCCATCTAAACATAAACTTTAAAATACATACATCATTATAACCTACTTCCCATAAAAACAGATAAGTTACTGTTATCAATAAAAGTATTAATATAATGCCCAAATACTTCATTCAATTGAATAAGTACGATAATAAATTATTTACTACTCTCCTTCTTACTCTTTTGCAGATGAGCAAACAACTTCATGCTAAAAGCAAAGGGGTGAGCTACTTTGCCCATTTTCCGAAGAATTACCTCACTCCATATGGAAGAATGAAGTTTGTTGACCAGGACACTATATTCAAAAGAATCCGTCCTGAATGTTGCAAATGGCTTCGCAGGCCAGCAATTGCATGCTCAGAACTATATTCTACATTAGATGAAAATCTAACACTGTTGTACACTCGCGATTCATTCATAAAGAAGAATGACATAGCAGACTTGAAAGAATCATTGTCACCCATAGTAGATATCTTACAAAAGTTCCATTGCGATTATAATGGAACAGTTGAAACAAGTGATGCCAAAAGTTTGTCAAGAAGATACTACACTTAACCTCATCAGAGGTTAAGAAAATACATGCCACTGTTGAGGTGGGTGGAGCATTGTAGTTATCCCTGTGGTAACTTTTCTGACACCTCTAGCTTAAAACTCGTAAAGACTAAAGGATCGATAGGCCATGCTTTCACAGTTTGTATTCATACTGAAAATCAAAATAAAGTGAGCTTTTACCCTTTTGTTCTACATGAGATTTCCGTTCTCATTGAGCTCACCTTAGGACACCTGCGTTATCATTTAACAGATGTGCTGCCCCAGCCAAACTCCCGACCTGATAGTGTCTTCGGCACGGATCCACCTGCCGATGTGAGGCCTTGATGCCAGAAAGTGAGCTGTGAGGCCCGCTTCCGCTCAACCGAATAAGTGAAAAACGATAAGAGTAGTGGTATTTCACTGTTGCATTGCTGCTCCCACTTATCCTACACCTCTCATGTCTTTTCACAGAATCAGACTAGAGTCAAGCTCAACAGGGTCTTCTTTCCCCGCTGATTTTGCCAAGCCCGTTCCCTTGGCTGTGGTTTCGCTAGATAGTAGATAGGGACAGTGGGAAACTCGTTAATCCATTCATGCGCGTCACTAATTAGATGATGAGGCATTTGGCTAGTTACTGCCAGTCATAGCGACAGCACCCAATAGGGCGGTTAATCATTATGGACTGGGATTGGATCCCTATCTACAAGAGATAGTAAAGGGTGATCTGTCCCTGTTTGCCGGGTAGGGCTCTGACTCAATTCTACCAAGAGCCGCCAAGACAAGTCCTGGTTTAGGCTCAAGGCATCATACGCTACGAGTTTCGAATGTGCTCCTTTTAAAGCAACAATATGTAGCAAACCCTCCTATCACTGTCTTCACTGCCATCAGTTGAATGACATTCAGTGATAGGCCGAAAAAATCCCTCAGCATGGCATTCAAGCGTGGCGCCATTGCGCCTCTCCAATTCATAGCGACAGCACCAAAGTCCACGTTCTTACTCTCAGTGCGGTTTTTGACCGAATCGATCATTTTAGGGTCATTATAATAGCGTCATTTCCTCCTTTGAGTGTCGTTCAGTCTTGCGTTGTCTGCGACTACAGTCACATCGACAATAATTGCATCATCACCACAAGATATGATGAGATCCGGTATACGAGTACCAACATCGGTAGCAATGAAGGGCGTCTGAATCACCTCGAAACCCTTCTTTTGCACCTTCTGACTAAGGAAGTTGCATAGGTTGTCATGCCGCTTGTTTCTATGCTCCCAAGTTCTGGGACATACTTGTATGATGTGTCCCAGCCATTCTGCTTTTCCGCAGCAGTCACGATTGGTCGACCTAGTCGGCCTTCCTCTGCTTGCTCGAATTGCAGTGGGCAAAGTTCCAGCTCTCAACTGCACACAGCCCATGAACTCCGTAACCACTCATTAGTGAACTTCCGTTGGATACCCATTTATGGATCGCACCAACCTCACTGTGACTAACAAGTCCACTACCGTCTACTGTTGTGATCAAAAGTTCACGCCAGCGCACTCGCACTGCAATATTCGAAGTCATTACTTTTCCTCCAAAATTGAGAGGTTTTTCTGACTTTCGAATTAGGTCTCGTACGAGTGCCGTTCCCACTAATGCTACAACTGCAGGATCATCGCTGTTAACCAGCTTACCTAGCCTTTTCCTTCTCATTAGTGGTACTTGGAAATGAAGTGATTGAAGACCGAGACCTCCATCTTTGTCATGGGCATAGAAGAAGGCTACTGGCGTGTCCTTCGGAAGTCTTAACCAACTCCTTACAGCAGATCTGACGCAGTTGTCCAGCCATTTAAGCAGCTTATCTGTCGGTCCGGAAAGAACCAATTGATGGTACAATTGGGGAGAAGGTTTTGCCTCAGAAACCAGAGGCGTTGCTGAGGCTTCAGTTGCGCCTCTGTTAGTTCCTTCAACCCCTTATCCAACTTGTCCTTGACTTTGCTATTATTCCCTGATGCAGAGACTGCTATGCCAAGGTATTTATATTCCGCTGACAGACATTGCAGGAATATCTTGGTTTCCGGCTCTCAAAAAGCTGTGTGGGTTCGCTATCCACTTCTTGGCTTTACCATCTATGTCAATTCTCAGGCTTGCCGACTTCCCATCAGTGCCTGCACTGATTTTCAGTCCCCAAAGAGCCAGGTTCTCAATGAACGCAGATAGCTGGGATTGTAATCCTTCTGGAGTTCTTGCTTAAAGCACGACATCATCAGCATAAGCTAATGTATTTAGCTTTTCTTCACCAACTTTTACACCTATACCCGCGTCTAGACTCCCAAGTGCCATATCAACTACTGCATTCAATATATATGCTGATAGAGGATCGCCTTGCTTTACACCACGGGAAGTGCTTACTATCTCACTTCGTTCACCACTGACCTCAAATACCGTTCGGGAGTCCTTATAGAATTCCCTAAGGTAGATAAGTAACGGTTCTGGGACTCCCATCCTCCTGGCTGCAACAAGGATGGTGTCGTGACTAACGGAATCAAAGGCCTTCTTGACATCAACAAATGCCAAACAAAGGGGCTTTAGCTTAGCCTTAGTCTCATTGATGTTTGCATCCAGCATCCAAACATTCTGTGCGATGCCGTCGCCACTCATGAAGCCCTTTTGTCGGCGATGCCAGGGCAATGTTGACTCAAGTCGAAAACCAAGGATCTTGTGATAGCTCCTGATTAAGTAGGATGCTATCGTTATTGGTCGATGACAAAGCGGATCATTGGTATTTGCTACTTTCTCAATGAAGATGGTTCTGCCGACCCTCATGGGGTCGGGCTGGTAGGAAGCATACTGCCATAGATTGAAATGGCTAACAAGTGTCTCTACCGGTATTCTTTTTAACCTCTCCAAAGAGATGTTGTCCGGACCTGGGGCAGATCTACCTGAGTTACACAACATCTGCCTTACCTCCTCGGTGGTAACTGGAGCTAATAATTGCCAAAGAACCGGTCCAACAGCCCTCAGGGTCTTTTCGTCCACTACAGATGGACTCTCCATAATATCCCTCCAGGCAGGCTCCATGGTGTCTAGCGGCACAGTGCTAGTGTTTGGTTTCCGCCAATCACCGGAGAGAACCTCTTTAGCGCAACGCCCTCGATTCCGTTGTATAGGCCTTGTATGCGAGCATACTGGTGCCTTCTCAGGCGTCTCCCTGTCAGATTAGCACCTTGATTTGTCTACGTGCTTGGCTTCCTCTTTGTGGAGGATCTGCAAATTGTTAGATGCTCTGATCAGTGAGGATTGACCTTCTCCCAGTCAATCTCACAGTGAAGATAATCTTCAGAGATTGCAGCTTTCACCCCCTGAGCCCAGGAAGGATTGACAGACTGTCCCTGGTCGGCTCCTTCAGGCCTGTCACTTGTCTGTTCATTCGACTGATTTACACCAGTCTCACAGGGGACCCTCGCAGGCCGCCGATCGACATCACGCCTATCATCCTTTTGTAATTCAGCAAGAATCATTTTGTATTTTGGATTCTTGTTACACGCTCCTTTGAACTGCTCTATGGTGTACCTAGGGAACACAGCATTTAATCGTTGGTTGATCCTAGTTGAGTCAAACAAAGATTTATGAGCCGTGCTTCCTCCCTAGCTACTCGCTGTCTTGGCTTGGGATGTTACCAGCATGATAACTTTTGGGGTGCCTGCTACGCATATGCACCGCCAGGCCACCTTTGGATTTACACACTTGCTGACATATTGCACACGTGAAACCCGTAGTAGTCCGGTGGCCAGTTGAGATGACCTTGACATCGAGTACATATGGGTTTTTATTTTATTTTCTGTTTGTATGGTCATAGAAGACTCGAGAAAGCCAAACTTGCCCCTTCCAAGTGTTGGGCAAATTTTTTTTTGACCTGCCGAATATGCGTCATGTCCAAGGTAAAAAATGGATCGAAAATTTTTTTGTAAATTGTCAAAACATGGTGTTGTTTGGTCTCATTCGAATGGAAATTGACTCTAGATTTCGAATATAGCATCAAGACATCTGATTTTTATAAGAAAGAATCAAAAAAGAAAACCTAAGAAAAATGTTCTTTGAAAAATTATCTTTAGTTAGTTAGCATAGCTTGTACGTTAGTAAGTTAGTTAGTTAGCTACTTTGGAAGGTACTAAAATAGTAAATAAGTTAGTAAGTTTTTAATTAGTAAGTGAGTTAGTTAGGTAATTAGTCAGTTAGTTAGTTAGTCAGTTGGTTAGTTGGTTAGTTAGTTAGTTAGTTAGTTAGTTGGGTAGTTAGTTTTTTTAGTTAGCTAGCATAGCTTGTAAGTTAGTCAGGTAATTAGTTAGCTACTTTCGAAGATATTAAGTTGGTTAGTTACTTAGTTAGAAAGGGTAGTTAGTTAGTTAGGTAACTAGTTTGTCATATAGGTCATATAGTCAGTTTGTTAGTTAGCATAGCTTGTACATTACTCAGTTAGTTGATTAGGTAATTTGGGAGATAGTTAGTTATTAAGTACGTTATCAAGCTAGCTAGTTAGTTGGTCAGTTAGTCAGTTAGTCAGTTAGTTACCTTGGAAGATAGTAAGTTAGTTAGTTAGTTAGTTAGTTAGTTAGTTAGTTAGTTAGTTAGTTAGTTAGTTAATAAATTAGTTAGTTAGTAAGTTAGTTAGTTACTTAGCATAGCTTGTAGGTTAGTCAATTAGTTAGTTAGCTACTTTGAAAGATACTAAGTTAGTTAGTCAGTTAGTTAGTAGTTGGTTAGTTAGATAACTACTTAGTTAGTAACTTAGTTAGTAAGATAATTAAATAGTTAGTGAGTTAGTTATTTGATTAGTTAGTTAGCGTAACTTTTAAGTTACTTAGTTAAGCTCAAAAATATGACGAGTGTTCCAAGTAATTCTGGCAGGCATTGTAGCTAGTTAGTTAATTAACTAACTAACTAACTAATTAATTAACTAACTAACTAACCAACTAACTAACTGGCTAACTAAAAAACTAACTAACTTACTATGTAGCTAAGAAACTAACTAGCTAACTAACTAACTAACTTACTAACTAACTGATTAAATAAATAACTAACTAGCTAACTAACTAATAACTATCTAGCTAGTTAGCTACCTTACTAACTAGCTAACTAATAAAGTAACTTAGCTACGAACCACCTTACCACCTTTTAAAGTACCCAACGAACTAACTGACTAATTTACAAGGTATTCTAACTAGCTAAGTAACTTACTGACTATCTAAAAACTTAACAAGCCAGATAACTGACTAACTCACTAACTAACTAACTAACTAACTAACTAACTAACTTGCAAGCTATGTTAACAAACTAACAATCTGGTAAACAAACTTATTAACTAATTAACTAACTTACTAACTAACTAATTAACTAACTAACTAGCTAGTTACCTAACTAAGTAGCTAACTAGAAAAATAACTCACTAACTTACTATCTTCTAAATTAGCTAACGAACTAACTGACTAACTGACTTACAATATTCGGGAATAGCTAACTAACAAACTGATTAACTTACAAACTATGCTACTTAAGTAACTAACTAACTAAATAACTAACTGACTAACTAACTAACTAAGTAACTACGGAATTAACTAGTGATAAGACTAACTAATAAAACAAACTAACTATTTAACTAGCTAACAAACCAACTAATTAATTACCTAACAAACTAACAAACAAACTAAATTTAACTAACTAACTAACTAATTTGCAAACTGATTTACTAACTAACTAACTAATTAACTAACTAACTAACTGACTAGATAGCTAACTAGCTAACTAACTAAATAACTAACTAACTAAATAACTAACTAACTAACTCACTCAATAACTAACTAACAACTATCTAACTAGTTACCTAAATAACTAGCTATCTAATAAAGTAACTTACTAACCACCTTAATATCTTCTAAAGTAGCTAACGAACTAACTGACAAATTTACAAGGTATTCTAACTAAGTAACTTACTGACTATCTAAAACCTAACTAGCTATCTAACTAACAAACTAACTGACTAACTAACTTAAAATCTTCAAAAGCAGCTAACTAACGAATTGACTAACTTACAAGCTATGCTACTTAAGTAACTAACTAACAAAATAACTAACTGGCTAACTAACTAACTAAGTAAGTAACTACGTAACTAACTAGTGATAAGACTAACTAATAAAACAAACTAACTATTTAACTAACTAACAAACCCACTAATTAATTACCTAACAAACTAACAAGAAAAACTAAATTTAACTAACTAACTAACTAATTTGCTAACTGGTTTACTAACTAACTTACTATCTTCCAAAGTTAACTTGCTAACTCACTAACATACAAGCTATGCTAACTAAAAAACTAAAGATAATTTTTCAAAGAACATTTTTCTTAGTTTTACTTTTTTGATTTTTTTGTAAAAATCAGATGTATTGAGAAATATCTTTTGATCTACATATACAGAAACTAACCGTAATGCTATATTCAAAATTTAGAGTCAATTTCCACTCGAATGAGACCAAACAATACCATGTTTTGACAATTCATGAAAATTTTTCGATGAATTTTTTACCTTGGACATGACGCATCTTCGGCAGGTCATAAAAAAATTTCCCCAACACTTGGAAGGGGCAAGTTTCGTTTTTTCGAGTCTTCTATGACCATATAAACAGAAAATAAAATAAAAACCCATATGTACTCGATGTCAAGGTCATCCTTGAATTTCGCATTTGGCCACCGGACTATAGCCGAGTCTTCACCCAACTCGATATTTACTCTTGGTCGGGCGGCTGGGGCAGCCCTTCCAATTGCGTTTCTATTGTTGCTAGTAACCCAAGAGATTCCCACACATCGGGCGGTTAACCTGATGCAGAGCTAGCTGGAATTTGGTCACCGAGGTACAAGACCTCCGCAGGCACCACAGAGGAGGACACAGCCCCTTACAAGCCTGACACTCCTTGTTTAAGAAGAAGAGACAAGGTTCACGCATTCACGCACAACTGCCAGATGTCAGAGACGTCCAGCACGTGTACTGACAAGCACGGCAAGGACAAGACCGCACTCCAAGATCCACCGCTTGGCAGGATCAAATCATGGCGGCTTATTATATAAGTATTTAGCAATAGCTTAAAGCAATGCTCAGATTACTCTCCGCTGCTCTCCCCTGCTGTACACTCCCTCTTTTTGAGGTAGTGCACAGCTACCCAGCTGCAAACGGCAGAGTCCCACCATCGGTCCATTTATAGTCTACCTCATTGGGTGACGGGATGCGTAGGCACACGATGGCCGGTTTTAACTCATCATGGCAATCAATGAATTAAAAATTAATATATTTCTTCTGCTTTACCCACAAAAATCACCATACCGAGTGGCTAAGCCCAGACCCCACCAGCCAGACCTTCGCGCACCGGACGCCCCAACAAGCGGCAGCGTTTGTTCCAACAATCCCCAAGTCTCGACTCCCCTCACTTAGGGTGCCAAGCATGCTCAAGGCGGTGCCTCCTACACGAGAAGGTATCCAGCCACAGGCCCCAAAGTTATAGTTACTTTGGGGCCCTAAGAGAGTCATAGTTACTCCCGCCGTTTACCCACGCTTGGATGAAATTCTTCACTTTGACATTCAGAGAACTGGGCAGAAATCACATTGGGTCAACACCGTTTCCGGCCATCGCAATGCTTTGTTTTAATTAAACAGTCGGATTCCCCTTGTCCGTACCAGTTCTAAGCTGGTTGTTAACTGCCATCGCTGGCAAAGTTGGGCCAATTCACCGGCAGCCTTGTCCAAGTCCAGCCATAGCCCTTGCGTGCCACGGCCAGTCGAGGATGGGACCGCCGGC
This sequence comes from Chrysaora quinquecirrha, assembly GCA_014526335.1. NCBI lineage: Eukaryota > Metazoa > Cnidaria > Scyphozoa > Semaeostomeae > Pelagiidae > Chrysaora > Chrysaora quinquecirrha. Next base: position 932,769 of record JACTAT010000024.1, on the reverse strand, counting down.
TTCAAGTCTCAGCCCGACAGACCCAACCCTTAGAGACAATCCTTTTCCCGAAGTTACGGATCTATTTTGCCAACTTCCCTTACCTACATTGTTCTATCAACCAGAGGCTGCTCACCTTGGAGACCTGCTGCGGTTTTGAGTATGAACAGACGTGAAAATCAATCACTCCCTCGGATTTTCAAGGGCCGTCGAGAGCGCACCGGACACCACAAGAAGTGTGGTGCTTTACCGAGCATGAAACCCTATCTCCAGGCAATCTGATTCCAGGGTGTCAACCCGTTAACAAGAAAAGATAACTCTTCCCAGGGCCCTCGTTGATGTCTCCGAGTTCGGTTGCGTTGCCCCTTTTCCCACAAGTGGGAATATCCACGTTCTAGTTCGGGAATGTTAACCCGATTCCTTTTCGATAGCACGAGCCACGATCGGCTACTTTGAAACGGAGTTTCCCTATCTCTTAGGGTCGACTAACCCGTGTCCAACTGCTGTTCACACGGAACCTTACTCCACTTCGGTCTTCAAAGCTCTCATTTGAATATTTGCTACTACCACCAAGATCTGCACTAGAGGCCGTTTCACCCAGGCTCACGCCAAAGGCTGCGTCACAACCTCCACGCCCTCCTACTCGTCAGAAGCTGTGCAGTTCTTCTGACGGCCAAGTATAGGCACGACGCTTGAGCACCATCCATTTTCAGGGCTAGTTGATTGGGCAGGTGTGTTGTTACACACTCCTTAGCTATACCATATAATATATTAAAGATGGAAACTAAAAGATTTTGTGAAACATTTTTAAAGTTCAAGAATCAGTAAAACAATATAGGTGATTTCTTATGATTGATATACTTGAAAATTCAACCGAGTCGACTCTTCATAACTGAAACTTATATCATAATTTTATGCAGCGCAGATCCCAGGGGCGTGTAGATCAATCTAGATTTTCATGGCTTTATATTTAATATGCATGAATAGAATAATAACAAACCATATGCACATATTTGGATGGAGAGGCCTCATAATACTGGCATTGTTCCTGTAAGCTGGAACAATGGGGCACCCATATGTAAACAAAGCATACTGATCTTAGCCCCGAAATGCTTTATATGGGGATCAGCTGATGAGTCAGTACGAGGCTATATACCAAAACAAGAATACACAAAATATACCAAAAGTTATAGAAAGAATAAATGAATATACAAAGCTCAGTTAGATGTACTGGGGACGCAATAGATGGCCATGGTCTGCGGCGCGAAGCGAGGGTTGGTATTAGACCATTATATATTTTTGCTAAACATGCTTATGCATGTATTTTATTATTATTTAACAAAAAGTTACATGCTTTTGCGTTGAGAACAGCGAGTTCTCTTGGATTTTGGGCATTGTTTTCAACCCGAGTCTTCTGTATAACTATTGTTGAGAAAAATTCATCAACTTTCGCACTTTCAAGCAGTGCACCTTGAAAAAGTGGGGCTCCTTCATGATTACGGCACTCTGGTAGCAATTTCCTTGCATCCGAACTGGCGGCAAGTTAGATTCTTCGTCAAAAAGAACCTGGACACAATTGTGTGGCATGACAGGATGTGTGCAGAGGAGAAATATCGCTGGAAATTCCAAAAGCCGATTCACTCCTCCATTACTCAGGTGATGAGAGCAGCTCTACTTCGGGCTGGACACATTACGCCAAATATGGTGTAGATCACAGTCTTCATACTTCATTATGAACAATACACAGATCTAGTTACATTAGTTTCAAAAATTTTGGGACACTTTTAATTTGGGCCAATTTGTTTGTCCGAAAATATTAATGTCTGAATTTTCAGGTATCCCTAAATTTGAAAAATCCAAAATTTTATTTTCACCATTTTTTCTCTTACTTTGAGAGCAAACCAGAAAGGAGGCCTCAGATTTCTTTTTTCTTGGTTTGAAGCATTTTACCAAAAATCATCCCTATTATTATTATAGTAAATGTTGTTCCAGACGATGGATCAAAAGGCTCTTTAGATTTTACATGTTCTTAAAAGGCCATACGTCTGTGGGAGTGCAAGAAACCATCACAACAAATCATCATGTTTATGTTTTCATTCCATCAAATTCAACAAATCATTTTAAATCTTAGACCTAACTGTTGACGCATTTGCAAATCAGTTTCAAAAGCGAAAATTTGAGGACCGGTATGCTCGTTAACTTGCCCATTAAGTTACTCATTAAGGTACTCATTAAGAATCTATCAGTGGAAGGGATGTGATAAAGTCTATTTAAATTCGGTCAGTTTTATTAATTTTACAAAGGAATTTTCTAAACACCTTGCCTTTTCTGTTGTCCAAAATCGGAATGGAAACTTGTCAGAAATAGGTAAAATATCGTCCGATATGTTTTGGCCTGAAAATATTTTGCCCAAAATATATGGGTTCGATTATTTTCGGAGCTAATGTAGCCTTAGGTGCGAAAAGAATGGGGGCTCAAATAAACGGAAGGTGGAAAATGTTTCCAACATTTTGATAGAAGGGGGCCCTTAGTACTGTTCGGGAATGAGAGAAATTTAATAAATGTACTTCACTACTTGCACTAGTGAAATTGTTTCCTCCAAAATTACTAAATGGGGGGTAGTTGGGGTCCATGGGAGTCCGACGAAGAAATGCAAAATTACTAAACGGGGAGGGGTGGGCATTAATCTTGAAACTAGGAGTAGTGGCATTCTCATTGTAGTCAAATTTGTAATATAGTAGATGAAATAATCTAAAAATATGGGCAAGTATATTTCGCCAGAAAAGCACCATCTATTGAAGGAAGCTCTGAAAGAAAGTTACAAAACAATGACCTTCTAGGCCTTCACAAATGGTGTTGTTTGCAGGTACTAAATCCCCCTGAACAATGGGAAATGACGATGAAGTAACATTTTGGTAACATTGTCCATTGTTCTCTCGCTTACATTCGGAAATTTCTTAGTATCAATTCTTAGGTCTATATCACTTTGTTTATTGTTCCTATGGCACACTGACACTAACAATTCTACCAGTCTGGTAACGTTCCTATATACTTATGTTCCTCTGTATATTTCTACAGTCCATATTGTCATATTAGTCTATCCACCACTCTCTTGTCCTATCTACTGTTTACGCTGCGGGAAGGATAATTGCTGTTGTTTTTTCTATAGTGGTTTTCCATATTTGTTCTGTTGCACTTAAATAAAAAACACAACAACAAACAAAATTATATATCTATCACTTATCTCAGTTAATCAGTCTTTTTATGATAATTTTCTAATATCTTACTTTGTAAAGTCATAATTACTAAATTGAACATTGAATTAGTGGAAACATGAAATGATCACCTGCTATGTGTTAATCGATGCCTGTGGTTTTTAGTTCTTCACGCATGACGCATTGTAATATGTCTTCAATACAGGGAACATTCAGATCAGTGAAAAATTCCAGTTCCAGGGTACAGATTCCATCCTTGTGTTTCTACATAGAGCAAGATTCAATATCGACTTCCTCCCAGCTTCTCTTTTTCATAATGGCTGAATATTTTAACATTTTCTTCAGCGTAAATTGCTAATTTTCAGCCAGCAAGACACTCTGCATAATTATAAAGTCAGGAGGTATTCTTTTTCTGAAAGTAAAGAAAATGCGGAGGAAAGTGAGCACTTCTTCCGCAGCTTTTGCGATGCACTTTCATTTTATGACATCAAATGAGGCCAAGAGATGATATGCTTGCCATTATCAAGAGGGGAGCTTTAGGGGTATCAAAACCTGAAAACCTGGAAGACAATTTCGGCAAACCCAAAAACCTGGATGACCTAAGTTTTAAGAACCAAAAAACCACACATTTTTACTACAATACCCAAAACCCGGACTAAAACATGGCAAAACCTGTTGCCTGTTAAATATACTTCACCCGAAAACCCGCACAATTTTTTGGAAAAACCCAAAAACCCCAGGATAAAATCAGCCAAACCCGCAACCGGTGAAATCCCAAAGCCCCCTAATCAAGCGTTGGGCTTTTTGCATAGATAATTCTAACATTCGCCTCTTCCCCCCGGAACATTTGTCCCTCCGATTTTGTCTTATTTTCACACATATCTACCTGGCTGGAGGATTCCACTAATAAAATGTTCAACATTTGTGATGGTAGTGAACAAAGGCTTGAAACTTGCTTTGACCTTGTCCATGAGAAATTTCTCAATTGGTTAGCTATAGCTAATAAACATTACAGGGTCCCTCTCTTTGTGTTTCAACAGATTCCAGGCAAAGTTTACCTAACAAAGTACGACCCCCTGTTAATTCCGACGCCGGGCCAATTACATCCTCAAAGGTGGTTCCAACCCCTGCCTATTCTGACCCGGCAGGAATTTGGCTCATTAGAGTACATTCCAGACTCTCGGCTGACACAATTGCAACAGAGATATGATTCCAAAAGGAATGAGAATTTAAGAAACTTCCAATACTATGGCAACAAACATTATAACAAGATAATTTGTATTGGGTGTTGCGCCACATAAACATGCATTGACAAATAACGACAGTGATTTGCGGTAGTAAATTCAGGTTTTGGGCCTTCTGTCGAGTGTGCTTGTTCACTATCATTGATCTCATATTTCCAATAAATGACTACGGGGCTGTTCATTTATCACATGTTGCTACCTGAGAGGAACACCTGCTCCTCTCTATAACAGTGTAACGAGCAGAGCATTATATAGCATTGTACTATAGACATTATCTTGTTCTGAACATTCGATATGAGCATGTCAAGAATTCAACCGAAACGCGCAGCATCAACTCAAGCCGGCACTTCTTTTGCCACTGACGAGGAGACACAGACTGAAAACTGGCCTGTTACATACACAAGGGAGTCTAGGTGTTCTATTACAACATCTGAGAGTCTAATAAGCAATTATCTATCATCTAGAGAAGGAACATTGAACTGGCTGAAAGACGAAAAAATCATAGCATCATCACATTCTTGCCCAGTTTGTAAAAGGCTGATGGTATGGAAATCTTGTCAGGATCGCCTGGATGCCTATCGCTGGGAATGCAGAGCTACCACAGATGGCAAACGACAAAAGTCAGTGAAAAGCATAATGCATGCCAGCTGGTTTGCACTGTCAAATCTGTCTATCAATGAAATCCTGAAATTCACATACCTGTGGTGTTTCGACTTAAACCAAAATCAGATTTGCGCACAGCTGAGCCTCAGTCCAAACACTGTTGTTGTGCCTAGAGACATGCTCAGTTGTGATCTACTATGAAAGGCAGATGTTGGGTGGCGAAGGTAAAATTGTTGAGATCGATGAAAGTAAAGTTGGCAGGAGAAATCTTTGGGGGGATCAAGCAAGGGTCACGAAAGTCCTTTATTGTCTGTGTCCCAGATAGGAAGGAGAAAACTCTTGTTGCTGAGGTAAAAAAAATGGATATACCCTGGAACTACCATTCAAAGTGATTGCTGGAAAGGATACATCAATCTTAGCAGACATGGGTATTTTCATGACACTGTCGACCACTACGTAGAATATGTCACATCTAAGGGTGCCCATATCAACACAATTGGGGGCCACTGGAGGCAGCTCAAGTGTAGTTTGCCATCCAGTGGTCGGAAAACGGCACACTACGACTCTTATATAGCGGAGTTCTTATGGCGTTATATCCATCGTGATGAGGACTTGTTTCTCATGTTCTTAAATGACATTAAAAAGGTATATAACCCTGCGAGCTGTGAATAATGGCTTTCTAAATTGTATTTTTTGTATTAGTATTATAATCATAGTAGATTTATACTTTGGATGATCCGTGAACCGCCTTCTATACTATATTCTGTACGAAGCACAGTGTCGTATCATGCTTTGTTTCTCCCTGCTCTTCCCATATCTTCACGTCGCTGTTCTCCTCATTTGCTTGTCAACATGGACACCTGACGCTTTTATGATCAGGAGAGCCATCTACCAGCAATAACAAGCCATTGAGCACGAACCTGTGAAGTTTCACAGGCACAGAGCATCAATAAGATGAAAAAGAGAAATCGCACATAGTTAACCATGTGGGTGCGAGAAATCGCAGGGAAATGCTTAAGAACTAATCACTACCTCCACAAATGTGATTCAGTATGCTGGAAAACGGACGCAAAAATTTCTACAGTTTCTTAACTTCTTCCTCCTAGTTCTAAAAGTTTCTAAACTTTTCGGGTATCTAGTTCTAGGCTTCTTATAAACCGGTTTCCTATAAAGAAAAGCGTTACCTTGCTCTATGTCTATAGATAGACACTTTTTCTTTTAGAAGAAGATCCTAATTTTTGCCAAGGCTTGAAATTTTCCATTATTATTCATAAATTTCCATTGTTCTTTGACGTAGATTAGAAACCAGTTTTAGATTAAGTACAATACTAGAAAGCGTGCACAGTCTTGTCCAATCTGGTTTTCGAAAATGGTGCCACAATGAAGGCAAAGGAGAACATGTTTATGTATATGATTCAGATTCAATTCGCCTAGCTTTCACAAAAGTCGGTTTACATGACCATTTGAAAAATTTTATTCTGCCTTCAAATTTCCTGCTGCTTTCACAAGCAAGATGAAGCCGATTCTCAAAGTTTCTTACTTTTTGGGCCAATTTTAGTCCCAGGACTTTCTTAACACTTTCCTAATTAAATGCATATACATTGCACTAACAAGGACAAAAAAGCTTACATGGAATACAGTACTGCTGACATGTGCGAGAAATTGCATGGAATAAACCATGCTGGTGCGAGAAATTGCACGGGGATGCTTGAGAAGTTATTACTACCTCCACCACAAATGTGAAATCAGTATGTTGGAAAACTAACACAAACATTTCCATCCTCGTAATTGTAAAAGCTTCTTATCTTTTTCCGTGTCTTGTTCTAGGTTTCTTATCAACGGGTTTCTTTTACATAAAAAAGTGCACTTCCAATAGGCCCGTGTTTTTGGCATGCAGCAACATTTTATATTTTGTAAACAAAGACACTTATCCCTGACACTTACCCACCGAAGAAGCATACAGATTGACCATTTTGGTACATTTCGTTTCTTTCTTTAAGTATTCACGTATCCCCAATGGAGAACAAGACAAAGTTTCTGGACAAGTATGCCCACTCTGTTGAAGAAGTCCTCACTTGCCTCAGACAATTAGAACGTTCTGTGTATAATGCAAAGGAGTCACAATACTATGTATAATAGAATCGTAAAGTGTGCTGCCAATCATAAAGTTTGCTGCCAAGGAATACGGCCTAAGTCAGGAGGATACATTGAATTCTCTGCAATCGCTTGCTGAATCGAAGTCTATTTATTTGAAAACCAAACAAGGGAAACAATCCTTTTTTTAGATATGTTTCATGATGAAACCGGGTTCCCCTCTGAAAACAAAGAAGCAAACACGACAGGCAAGGCATCGAATCTTAGTCAAAAGCCTTCTGTTTCAAGCGAACAAGGAACAAAAAAGGTGGGAAATGGTAAAACTCAAAAAATATCTAACGATGAAGAGAGAATATTTGAACTGAGATCTGAACTAACTGATAAGGCCGCGAGGCACAAAGAACAAATTGAAATCTCAGAAGGAGAGAGAGATAGCGATGCGGTAAGTTTATCAAGCTATAGTAGTCATAGTATTCATAGTCATGAGCCTGCAAAGAATCCTGATACAACTGCATATCATCATACTGATCAGCGCTTATCAAAAATCGAGCAAAAACTAGAATCGATAGAAGCTAGACTTGATAGAAATAAAAATAAGAAAAGTAGTGTTGAAAGGCATACTATGTATGAAAATATGCTGGCCAGTAAAATTAGACTCCAGAAGGAAAATCAATCTTTATAGGATGAAGTTTACTGTTTAAAGTTAAAAATATTGGAGTTAAATAAAACTATCAAAAATCATCATAATTAAAATTCTTAATACACAAACTGCAAGAGTGCCTCGCAATACCGCAAGGGAATCAGATGGTTGGCAATTTCAAATGTCGAGTGTTAGACCAAGACAACAAACCACTTCAACTTCCTTTGTTACGCAAAATTGCTTTAACATGTTGGCAACAGAGAATGAAAATGTTATCCCTAACGGCCCCTTAGGACTAAATATCAACATGTCTCAACCTTCTGCAGTTTCCCAAATGTTTAAAAAATCTAAAAATCCTAGAAAGGAAATTTCAGCAATAATTCAAAATAAGTTGGTCCTGGGAGAGCGTTCATATGCTCAAGTTATTCAAGGTGAGACGCTGCATGCCGAGGGAACAGGTGCGGACAAAGCCCCCCAGCAACAATGGGATGGCAGGTATCGAGTTAATCAAACTAATTTACGAGTGAGCCAAGCAAATCGAAAGCCAACAGTTTCAATAGTTGGCGATTCAATGCTACGCAGGCTACGAAAACAGGATATCAACAAAGAAGTGCCCCATGTCAAATCATATATTAAAACGTTTCCTGGAGCAACGAAATTGGACTAATCGGCACTGGTATCAAATTCATCACGCACAATAACATAAATGATACTCATTTAGATGACTGGGGACTACATTTGAACTTTCATGGGGGTAACGTATTAGCTAATAACTCAATTAATTTCTTAAATGAAATTTGACTAGGGCCCTCAGAAATTCTTAATGCCGACATCCCACCTGCTCAGAATTTTTCAATTGACAACACCCTCAACAGCTCCCCATGCTGAAACAGGTATTAGGGCTACCCGCGTCTTTAAATGTAAATAGTCTTCTCTTGCATCTCGACGAAATACGAATGCTCTTAAGCGAATTGGGGATTCACATTCTTGCTATCAATAAGACCAAGCTCGATAATACTATCGACAATAATTCAGTTAATATCGATGGGTATACTATCAAAAGGTGTGATCGTGACCGTAATGGGGGTGGTGTGGCAGTCTACATTAAAGATACTTTGTCAGAAAAATTCACTGTGCGGATAGATGTTCCCAAATCATCTCTTGAGCTCTTATGCGTTGAGATTAAGCCTGTTTGTGCTGCTCCTTTCTTTGTTATGGCCTGGTATAGGCCACCGAATGCAAATATCGATACTCTTGAAATTCTAGAGGAATGCCTACAATTTCTTGATGGGGAAAAGAAGGAAATTATTGTGCTAGGCGATACAAACTGTGATTTTCTCCCCCTGCATTCCAACGAAAGAGTTTCAACTGAACTTCCAGCTCATTCTACACGTCTGCTAGAAACATATAATCTATTTGGCCTACAACAATTGATTGAATGTCCTACCCGTGAAACTTTGACCACAGCTACTCTCATAGATCATATAGCTACAACAAGTAAAAGTAATATAGTAACATCGGGAATATATAAAACTTGCCTCAGTGATCATTACCTGGTCTATTGTGTTAGAAAATTTTGTGGTGCTTGCAAAAACCAAAATAAAAATATTTCTACAAGGCAAATGAAAAACTTTCATCAAACCAAGTTTGTTAACGATCTATTAGGAGTAGATTGGGGATGCATCGTACCAAATACCGATGATGTTAACGTTGCAGTAAGCAAGTGGACAGAAATTTTCTCTTTTATCCTCAAAACACATGCTCCAACATGTACCAGGCGTATTCTGACAAATTCTGTCCATGGCTGACCAGTGATTTCAAACTTCTGTGCAAGTCAAGAGATAAGTTCAAAAAACAAGCTATTAGCTCAAAATCCGAAACGTTAATGCAATCCTATAGACAGATGCAAAATCAGGTTAATAAACTTAATGAGGAACTAAAGCGAGCTTATTTTACCAACAAGATCGCAACCTGTGAAGGAGACCTTAGGAGCACATGGAAGACTATAAATAATGTTTAAAAAAGAAATCTAAAACCACTAATATCTCGTCACTTAACATCAAGGGTAAACAAATCTCTTCAACTCTCTCCATCGCAGAATCTATGAATAACTTTTTCTGTACCAGAAACTTAGTGAACAAATTCCTTTGGCAAAGAACCCTCTTCTTGAAGATGATTACGTTGTTAATACACTAAAAAACAAATTTAATTTTCAGCCCATTGACGCCTTCAAGTTAGGAAAACTTTTTGGGAAATTCAAAACCTCAAAGGGATATGGCACCGATAGCATTGCAAGCTTTTTCCTGAAAATTGCACTTCCGGTTATTTCAGAATCCCGTTGCGATATTTTCAACCTTTCCACTGCTACTGGCTGCTTTCCAGACAGCTGAAAAATAGCCAGAGTAGCACCAATTTTTAAAAGGCGGCAACCTGATGACCAATGTAACTACCGACTTATATCTGTCCTGCCAGTTCTCGCCAGGGTTTTCGAAAAACTTATTTACAGCCAATTGTACGATTATTTGGACCTAAACAAACACCTATTTCAAACCAATCTGGTTTCAGAGCTCTCCACTCAGTTGTCACTTGTCTTCTTAACAACACAGATGACTAGTATGTGAACATGGACAATGGAAGTTACACTGTCAATGTTTTCATTGATCTAAAAAAAGCATTTGATAACGTAGACCATGACATCTTACTTGCTAAGCTGAATAAATATGGGGTTGAAAATCTTGAGCTTACATGGTTAACTTCCTATCTAACCAATAGAAAACAGTTCTGCAAAGTAAATAAGGTATGTTCTAAAACTGAAGATATTCACTGTGGGGTGCCCCAGGGTTCTTGTCTTGGCCCTCTTTTGTTTCTCATACATATCAATGATCTTCCGCTTTCTCTAAAAAAAGGTAAAGTTACCATGTACGCTGATGACACCAGTATTTCATACTCCTCTTTGAGCTTAACAGACATAAGCCCAACTTTAAATAGCGAATTGAACGTCTTGAAGCAATGGTTGCAAGGTAACAAACTTTCTTTGAATGATCCTAAGACACAAGCTCTGATTGTAGGTTCCCAGCCCAAAATTAAGAAAATTGCTGACATAATAGTAGACCATCCACAATTTATTATTCGTGACTCTCAAATTGAAAATGTCGACCGAACAAACTATCTGGGTATGATTATCGAAAGGAGCTTGAATTGGAAAGGCCAGGTTAAGCATCTCCGTACCAAGGTTTCTCGTGCAATTGGTTTCCTGAAATATTCCAAAAAATTTTTACCAAAAACTACGTTAAGTAAAATGTATTGGGGTATTGTCGAGCCCCATTTCCAGTTCTGCTATTCAGTGTCGGAATGCTTTGGGGTGACTAAATTGCTAACGTTGCAGAAGTTGCAGAATCGTGCAGCTAGAATAGTAACTAAAAGTAGATTCGATGCGCCTGCTACTGAACTAATTCGAAATTTGAATTGGCCAACTCCGGATGAAATTATTAAAAGTGAAACAGCTACAACAATGTATAAATCACTAAATGGGCTGGCCCCAATCTACCTCTTTAACCTTTTCCATAAGAAATCTACAAGAACTATCAGAAAACTGAGAAATACTGCCAGAAAACATAGCTACATAGGTATGCTGTGGGTTGTAGGTCGTCGGCCGTAGGTTTGCCAGAGAACATAGCTACATAGGTATGCTCTAGGTTGTAGATTGTAGGTCGTAGGTGATAGGTTCGCAAAAAAACATAGCTACATAGGTATGCTGCAGGTTGTAGGTTGTAGGTCGTAGGTTGTAGGCTTGCCAAAAAACATAGCTACACATGTATGCTGTAGGTTATAGGTTGCAGGTCGTAGGCGGTAGGTTTGCCAAAAATATAGCTACATAGGTATGCTGTGGGTTGTAGGTTGTAGGTCGTAGGTGGTAGGTTCGCCAAAAAACATAACTACATAGGTATGCTCTAGGTTGTATGTTGTAGGTCGTAGGTTTGCCGAGAAACATAGCTACATAGGTATGCTCTGGGTTGTACGTTGTAGGTCGTAGGTGGTAGGTTCGCCAAAAAACGAAGCTACATAGGTATGCTCTAGGTTGTAGGTTGTAGGTCGTAGGTGGTAGGTTCGGCAAAAAACATAGCTACATAGGTATGCTCTAGGTTCTAGGTTGTAGGTGGTAGGTTTGTCAAAAAACATAGCTACATAGGTCTGCTGTAGGTTGTAGGTCGTAGGTGGTAGGTTGGAAAAAAAAACATAGCTACATAGGTATGCTCTAGCTTGTAGCGTGTAGGCCGTAGCATCCCTTGAACACATACATACCTATGATGTTGGTCGCACGTCGCAGGTGACCTGTCGGGAGCATGACATATCCACATACCTATCGTCTGATGCGTCGCTTCGTTATGACCTCCTACACAGAGCTGTATGCTGCTACTTCACAGTTGCTAGTGTACAGTGATGTGTCACCTCCCTACAGCTACGAGTGCAGTGCTTTAGGTTGTTAGCCCACTACTTGCAGGGTACATCTTTCATGGGGACCTGCATTCTATAGGTACTCCGCATGTTGATTTGTCTGTTTTGTTTTTCGTTGCAGATAATTTCTTGTGGTGTCTTTCTATTTAAGTTCCTTGCAAATGCTACAGTAAAAATGGTAGTTAGTATTAGTTTTCATATTATAATATAAATAGCATGACTTGTTGGGCTAAATAATACTTACTTGAAGTTTTCTTTGGTGTTGCTTCATTCTTTATAGTTGGACAAGCGTGCTCTTATTCCTCTGAATCAGATTTTGCAAGACTCAATCTGTATGTAAAAATGCATGCAATTTATTATAGTGCTATTGCTTTCCTGAATTATTTCTATGATAAAATAGTTCAAAAGTATAATGTCTTTATTTAATTTCTTCAGTGTCTTTGAATTCTCGGCAAGAAATGCTGGCTGCTTAAATAGATGTTGGGCCGCAAGATAATGCACTCCTACAGAAAAGAATGCATGGCCCAGTAGCATCTTCTCTTCCATGGCTAGTCTATCTTCTTGTACGCCGTCAATTAAAAAAAGTCTCATGGCATTTTGAGCATCTTCCAGCGTTGATTTGAAGATTTTCGCTTGTTTGGTCAAAGGTTTGTTACTATCCACCATAGCTTTCGCTACATCATTTATTATACTTTGCTCTATCTCCAAGAACCTTGCTATTATTGATGATTTTCAAATTTTCACTGAAAGTTTCATTAAATTTGCTTCAAGTGACCAATTGTCGCCTAAACCGTAGGACACACTTGTACAGCACACTTGTATGACAGGTTTATTGTGCGACAATAACAGTTTGCTCCATTTTCTTGTAGGGTGAACAACTACTATGAACATTGAAGAATTTCCTCAATAAGAAGCAACGTTTTTGTTCACACCAAAAATCATTTGTCAAGAGAAACCCCAGCACTTTTTTCTTGTGCCATATCCTTGTATCCTGTAAATATTTGCTGCCTTGGTACAAAGTGGTACCCTTGCAATCGCATAATTAGAAAACCACATGCAGTTCTGATATAGTCATTGACTTGGACACATTAGACATATTACCTGCTTCTTCTCACGTTGCTGCGTCTATATTACAGGGCTCTATGCTTGTACATGCACAGTGGTGTTCCTTTAAAATCTCTCACAACACTTTGAAATATACATCGAACATTATTTAAAACATCATTTTCTTCACGTTTAAAGTTATTATTATCAATATCATAAATGTACTCAAACTTGCCATGCTGTGCTCTACATGGCACTGTATCAATTTTTCCCCATCAAGGTTTTCACATTTTCCACCATGAACCCGAGCACTTTGTAGTTTTTTTTGTTTCCTTTCCTAACACACTTCCTCTTTTTTCCACAACAACGTCTATATGAATACTTGTGCTCAAAGTGCTAAAATTCAACAATTTGCCTATTACACTGTGTTTTCATAAGCAACTTGCTTGACATATCTAGTATTCCAGTCCTTGCAGAATCAATTTTTGTCTCGCACTTTTCTAGCTTTTTAATCTAACTGTAAAGTTTGCAATGATGTTTGCCAAGATAGCTTTTTTTAACCAAAACGTTTCAGGAAATCTTAGCCCTAGTTGCTTATTGAGAAGTTGCTTAAAAAAAATGTTTGAGTCCACCCGTATTTTTATAAGATACCAGTTTATAAGAAACCTAGGACTTGACACCTAGAAGTAAAGACAATTTTAGAACAAGGAGAAAAGAGTTAAGAAACTCGTAGGAAACTTTTCAAACTAAAATTGGGCCAAAAGTTAAGCAACTCTTAGGATTTAACTACACACAATTTCTTTTTTATTCCCAATCAACTACGATTTTTCAATGCAGTGAATTCTGACAGTTAATGAAGGGAAGGCCTAACCTGTTGTGGTTTCTTGTTGCATGACCAAGAACAAAAACAGGTTACGTGATTGCAGCAGGTTCTAGGTTAGGGTTAGGTTAAGACTTTAATATGCGTTTCCCGCTTAAGCAAGTAGGAAAACACATAAACAACTGTCTATGAATACAATAGAACAAGCAATAGAAATTCTTCTTTCTTCCATCATAATTTTTGAGGAAGGGCAAAGGTTGAATTATTGATGAAGGACAAAGCTTGAGTATGTGAACTAAACTATTAAAAGAAATAAATACTAGAAACAAACAACTAGAAATACTAGAAATAAATAATGAGATACAGCTTGGAATTTATCTTTATGAAGCTATGTAAAGAATAATGCGTGATTTATGATATGATGATACTAGTTGAACTAGTAATTGTCAGTAATACGGCATTTTGCAACAACTTTATACATAGAACTACTACCTTCAATGGGGGTGACTTTGTTCAGTGGTGTTACTTTGTTCACTCAAACAACTACCAAGCTTTCATCTAGAAGATATATGACTTGATGATATTACCAAATGCATTTTTTTTAATAATTTCAAAAAACGTTGAAGTTTCACAAAGTTACCCACCTTTACTATAATGATTACTTTATTCATTAATTACTACTTTATACTTTATAAATACTTTATCCTTTATAATACTTTATGCATGCCAGTTTACAAAAAGTCTACATACTAGAAGCTATGCATCACTCCATCTCATCTTCTTTGTTTAAAGGGTTTAACAAATTCATGAATGCTTTCTTTTGGGGTCTTTGAATATAGCAGTTTTTATTTTCTAGGTATGCTACGACTATATGGTGCACAATTCTGTAAAGATCCTCTTCCCACAAACTTCAAATTTTCATTTGAAAATGCATTTGAGTGTTCCCCTCAAACAATTCGGCCATATCAACTTTCTTGTCTTCCATTTGAAAACCAATAACTTTTCTACGTGAAATTGCGGGGTTGTTTTTTTAACTCTGTGAGTCAACAACAGCAACAACTTCACCAATGAATGGAAAATATTATTGAGAGGCAAGGCACTTATGTACGCCTAAGAACTCAGTCATTTCAAATGCATTATGTTCTAGTTTTCTTTGCGAGTCTAAGGTGTTGTAGCATAGGGGCTGAACCCTGTTGCTGTGTAACATTTGTCATGCAACAGAGGCTCTGTCTTCTTCATCCTTTTCATTATCAATGAGCCAGTTGACTAGTTGTGAAATTAAATGATGTGTAAAATGTTTCTCCACTGGTCCTCATACAACCAAAATCATGCTTGTTGTCTCCTAGAAGTCTCCGCCTTTCCTTCTGGACGTTGTTTTTCAGATGCCTGTTCACATACTCGTAATCACTGGCTTTAATCCTGTTGAACCCATTGCATGTTGTTGTTTTGTAGTCGTTTATTATCATCTATGTTGTGCCATCGTCATAAAACACAATCCAGTTGCTAGTTTCCTCCTTGCTTTGGGCTGGCTCTTCTCAATAAGCTATTCTCAGCATGATTAAGTCCAGATTTCTGCTGGGACTGATGCCACATAGCAACAGCAAATTACAAAGTCATGCATCAGCCTTGCATACTCCTTCTTATCGCCATCACCTCCTTCGGACATAGCCAGCTCCGTCTTCCTTTCCCTCAAAGTTTCCCAGCACTTAATTCAATTTGAAGCATCGTTTGGTATATTTCCTCGCATCAGTCCTTCTCCTTTCTCTCTCATAGCAGCCTGGAAAAAGATATTTTCCAAACATAAGAACAAAACATAGTTGCTTATGGTGCTAGAACTGCTTTTATACGAACAGTAATTATATTGAAAACAAGTAAAAAGTAAAAATTACAAGAATGTAAACTTTTTCAAATCACATTTGTTTGTGTGTTTACAGAAGACTAAATGTTATGTCATACACAGTACTTATAACAGTTTCTTGGCATGTTTCTTAATTTAAAGGTGCTTTTGAGACTTTTTTACCTGCATATCCGGCTAATACTTGCAGCGATTACATACCAAACTATGCAACGATAACACAACCACTTCGTGAATTAACGAAGAAAAACTCAGTTTTCAAATTGACTATAGTTGAAGAGAGAGCTTTCAACGAATTAAAGAAGAAACTAACTCAAATGCCAGTAGTTGCATACTTTGACACAGAAAAACGAAGTATTTTGATTGTAGATGGATCGCCACATGCTTTAGGTGCTATTTTAGCCCAGAAGGACTCAGAAGGGTCACAATATAAGATCATATCATATGCCAGTAGAGCTTTAACCTCGGTGGAGAAAAGATATTCCCAGACAGATATCGAAGGACTTGCACTAGTATGGGGAATAGAACACTTTCGATTATTTCTGCTAGGTACTGAATTTGACGTGATCACAGATCACAAAGCTTTTGAATCAATCTTTAATAATGCTCGATCTAAACCTCCTGCAAGAATTGAAAGATGGGTATTGCGACTCCAACCCTATAACTTTCGTGTAATCTACAAAAAAGGATCACTGAACGAAGCTGATTATCTAAGTAGACATCCCTTGAATACTGTATCATCTGAAAGTAAAGAGGAGAAACAAGCCGAAGAATACGTAAACTACATTATCAAGCATAGTGTACCTAAAACAATAACCCTTGATGAAGTCAGAATTGCTACACAAAAGGATGAAATATTACAAAAAGTTCAACAAGCTGTTCAAACTGGATTTTGGGATACAAAGGATACTGATCTGCAACAGTAGAAAAAGTGTGCAGATGAGTTAACAGTGCATACAGACAAAGGTTTAATATTAAAGGGAAGCAAACTAGTTTTGCCAAAGTGTCTACATGAGAGAGCAACAAAATTTGCTCATGTTGGACATCAAGGTATAGAGAGGACAAAAAGTCTAATGAGAGAGAAAATATGGTTCCCAAATATGAGTGATAAAGTAAAAACAGTAATAGAACATTGTAATGCATGTCAAGCTGTTGGAAACAGTAGCAAGCTAGAACCAATGCAGTTAACTCCTACAGTTGATATTCCCTGGCCCACAGTTGCAATTGATTTTCATGGACCTATCGCAAATACCGAACAATATATTTTGGTAGTAGTAGACACTTATTCGAAATTTCCAGAAATCGAAATTGTAAAGTCCACATCAGCGACAGCGGTCATTCCGAAATTAGACCCAATATTTGCCACACATGGCATACCAGTGATTCTCAAAACCGATAATGGACCTCCATTTAATGGACAAGAATTCGAAAGATATACAAAGGCCATTGGAACCGAATGGAAACCAAGCACTCCATTATGGCCTAGAGGTAACGCAAATGTTGAAAGTATAATGAAGCCAATTGGAAAAGTCCTCCAAACGGCTCAGTTGGAAGGAAAGAACTGGAGACAAGAGCTTCAGCGATATCTATTGACGTACAGGACAACGCCACATTCAACAACGAAAGTATCACCAAGTGAACTTTTGTTCAACAGAAAAATTCGAGGTCATTTACCTGAATTACCATCAAGGAAAGTAATAAACAAACACTTGGAAGCAAAAAGAAACATCGAAGAAAAGAAGATTCAAAATAAAGAGTATTATGACAAAAGAAATAATACTAAAGAGTCAAACATTCAAATTGGTGACACTGTTATATGCTTGCAGAAGAGACATAACAAATTAACACCAAAGTTTAGTCCTGAACGCTTCACAGTATATCAACGTAAAGGGACAAAGATTGTAGCCAAGAATGAGAAACATATCATCACGAGAAACATATCTCATTTTAAAAAGGTTCCAGAATATGACAGTCTAGATGAAGATGACGAAGTGAGAATAACGCAGAGAGACAATGAAAGAAAAGTCGTTCTGCCAGAAAAGGAAAAGGATACAGAGAAAAACCAAGTCCATGATACACCTAGAAGATCACAAAGGTCACGTATACCAGTCGCAAGATTTGGGTTTGCTGTACCGTCGAACTTGAAAGTGTAAATAATAAACTTTTGACAAGGACATAGCTTATGTTATAAAATCAAAAAAAAAGGGGAGCGATGTAGTGATTAAGTGATTATTATTAATATGTTAATGATGTTAATTATGCTTGTTTGTTTAAGTACTTCATGTAAATAGTTATATTGATTATTGCTTGCTGCACGCTGAGAGATACACGCCTCTTCCATATTCTCAGATATCTCTATAGGCTTGTATAGTGATAGTGACTTGTCAAGCTATGAAAGTGAAGAACAATAAAGTTTAGGAGCGGCAAAGGGAATGCGCATCAATAGAAAAAAAGAAGAAGACAGAGATAGAAGTTTCAGAGAATGCAGGACAACAGTCTTTACAGTTTTTCAACTTTTCAACCATGTCTTGCTTTGTTTATTGATCTAAACCATTCCAGAATTTACAGGCAGCTCTTTCGCCTTGACATGAGTTGGATATATAACCATTATAATTTGTTAAGAGATGTTTCTCTTGACTTTGCGGTATACAGATGTGTTTTTATGCCCGCATTTGAATTCTGCCTTAATATTCATTGTATAAGCGAATAGCGGCTCTATGAAATAATGAATGCTTATAAAATTAAATAATTCTCGAGTATAAAAAGATTATAAATATAAAAAATTTAAAAAAATAGGTTCTATTTTAAAAAAGTCTGACGCATTAAGTTCATGACATTAGTTGTTTAATATTCAACGATGGATAATGCATTATTTGAACAATTGAATGATTTATATAATAATCCGGCTTTTCCTGGTTCTCTGGGTGGATTAAATAAATTTTATCAGTATGCAAAAAAAGAATTGCCGAAATTAACAAGGCAGCAAGTAAATGAATGGGCTAAATCAAATAACACTTATGGTTCATTTAAACCTGTTCGAAAGAAGTTTATTCACCCACCGATTAAAGTTGGAAGGCAAGATTATTGCTGGGAAATTGATTTAATGGATGTGCAAAGTGATAATATTTTCCGTCCATGCTTTAATGCTGGAACCCGTTATCTATTTTGCTGTATAGATCAATTTGATAAACATGCTTGGATGAGACCGATAAATAATAAAACCGGTTTATCGAAATACGTACATTCACAAAGCAAAATAAAATGTATAATAGCAATAAGCCTTCATTGATTTTGAAAACCTGTTGGATGACATTCGTAACGAAAGAGTATTCGGAGCACTAGAAGTTGATATTCATACTCCAGACAATTTAACAAAAACTTTTGAAAAGTTTACGCCAATATTTAAAAATGCAACTGTCTCTTTTGGTGATATTGGCGAATATATGCAAAATGTCGTGGAAGAATGTGGGTTTTCTACTGCAGATCGTTGTTTATTAATCAATTCTTACTTTGGTGAAAAATATGGATTAAACAGCGTATTGGCAAAATGGTACCTTGATCATGGGATTAGAAATTACAAAAATCTATTCCTTCATTCAATACAAACCCAAAGTAATATTCAATGATTTTGTTGAAAATATCGCCAGAGACTGTGTGCGAGGAGATAAAGATCCTTCTTCAAGCATGTGAGCTGAAACATCTAAGATTATTGGTAATTCTGCGTTTGGAATAACAATTATGAATAAAGCAAAACAGCGAGATGTAAATTATTTTGTAAAGGGCATTCCGAATAGCAGAAACTTAAACACCGGGCAAATACTATACGGTCAGTTATGAAGCATGGAGTAATTGAAGTTATTTCGCCAAAACAAACAATAACAGAAAATCAAGCACATTACATCGGTTAGTATGTATTCTGTTATGCAAAACTTAGAATGCTTGAATGTTATCATGACTTTTTTAAAGTTGTACTCATTCCTGGTTCATTCAAATTATGTGAAATGCATACTGACAGTTTGTACATATGTTTTAAAAAAATGGAAAATCATTTGAAAATAATGTGAAGCCTGAATGAAAAAAGAATGGAGTCTATGATAAATTAAAGCAAGAATATTTCATAACTCCTACAGCAAAATTCGGCAAAAGAACACCAGGAAAATTCAAACTGGTTTGAAGGAACTGAAATGCTTAGTCTAAATAGCAAAACTTATATCGTTCAGAATTCAAAAAATAGAAAGAGTATAAAATTAGTATGAAAGGTATCCAGAAAAAACAATTCGACGGAAAAAATCCATTTGATCTATGTAAAGATAGTTTGCATAATAAAACGACCATAAATGCAACTAATCGTGGACTAAAAAGAAAACATTCAAGTATTGTTCAGTATGAACAAGAAAAAAGAGCATTAACGCATTTTTACTGTAAACGCATAGCAATAGAAATGAATTACAATTACAATGATATATTAGTAATAGAAATGAATTACAATGATAAATGGGAATTATTTGTCTTTGGAAAGGAAAGACTATGGACGAAACATAAACTTGAAAAATCTTGAATCAGGAATTGCGAAAAATTAAAAACGATGTTTGGAAGACTGACCCGCCGCATGATTATGATTTGTATTTTAAAAGACATGAAGAGTTAAAAAATAACATGAATTACTTAAACTTGGCTATTGAACAAAATGTAGAGAAATTACCGAATTTTGATCAATTACACACTCTCAACTTTTTAACTGATGAATTAGAAAGTGAATTTGCTGATATACGTTATGGTGAAGTTCCGAATAAAGAGTATATTGATTGGTTGACAGCGCATATAAAAACATTAAAAGAGATTTGTTGAAAAATAAATAAAGAAACAGCATTTTTTTATACTTTGTTTCATCAAACATATTTTCTAAATATCTTTTTATATATATTAACATATCGATAAATTAACCTAGTCTCTATATTTTAGTGTATTTCTTCTTTCTTTTCCTTTTGATACCTTCACGTGCTCTACTATAACCTTTACCATTTATTTTTTTTAGTGCTGCAACACCAGCAAATCCCAATCCAGCTGCTATTCCAGCTTTTGCTGCAGACTTTGCACCTTTTATTGCCAACTATTTTAAAGCTTGTTTAGTTATTTTTTTTTTGCAGCAATCTGTCCTCCTTTAAGTACTGCTTGTTTAAGCCCAGCTCTCGCTGCTGCTTGTGCCAATGCTGAACCCATCTTGAATAAATGACGTTTAAAAAGACGACCATTAAATTTATATCCTTCTCCCATCATATCATCCACTTCTTTTCCCCCATCATCCTTTAACATATCGTCAATTACCATAGAAGCTAATACACTTGCTGCTAAAGAAGCCATTATTTTTTAAATTTTCGTACAATAATAAGTGCTAACATCTAACCCTTTTTAAGTCAACTAGTTCAAGAAAAAAGTTATTTCTTTTTTATAAGTCCTTTCTTAATAAAATCATTCGCATATATAAATTTATCTAATTTTTTTTTTATGCACCAGCAGCTCTCCAATATTCTCTTGGAGGAAACTGTAAAGGTTTTTAATTTTTTTTCGCCCTTCATTTTGACCATAGGCTTTAAATTTTTTTCAAACGAGGTATCCCAACCATTTTCGTTGCTGTTTTAAGAACCCAATGTTGAAAATTATCAAATAATCCTCCTCCTCTCAACTTATATAGCTTATTCTTTCTATAATATTTTCTTTTCGCCATCGTACTTCTTTCATTAATTGCAGGCACACACAAAAACAATACTAACAAACTTTTCATTCCTTCATATTATTATATAAACTTTTTATTTTATAATAATTAATTTTTTTTTGTACCCAATCTCTCACTTTTTTGTCATTATATAAAACTGTCTATAGTTATTAAATATATCTCTTTTCTCAGTTTTCTTATCTGGCGATGGGAAATCTCTTTTTAATAATCGATAAATGTCTAATGGATTTTTCATTATGTTAATCTCATGTAGAAAATATATACAATATTCCCCAGATACTCTTGTATTAAATGCTTGAATTTCTCTATATAGATGATGTAGCTTAAAACGACGCTTATGAAACTTATTTATTTTCTCGCACCATTTCAAATACAATCTTTTAGCTTCATTTCCATACGAATCAAAATAGAAACAATTTCCATCAACATCAAAATAGACTGCCTGCCAGTGTTTCCCTCTTTCTTCATAACTACCAGTATTCAAAATAAATGAAGCGGGAAACAAAAATGGTCCTTCTTCCTCGTATAGCTTTATTAACAAATCTTCGTCCAAATCAACTTATAATCTTATATCATCCTTACCTAATATACCCTTAAAACTTTTTTTATATCTTCATCTCTTTCTTTGCAAATCTCTTGTATTTCATACCCTTGCATTATGGAATATAATCCAACACAGTACCACCACCAGCAACAATCTCCATATGATTACTGAATATGGCGGTAGATTATATTATATATTTTTCAGTAAATTCTGTATTCAAAGTTAATTTAAACTGAACTTGACCAGTACGACTATCAACAACTTAACTTCCATCTTTTTTATATCTTCTGAACTTTGCGATCACCATATCAGGTATACTTCCATTATACAAATTTTGTATATGGATATTGGTCAACTTTTCATCTTGTGGATAATAATTCATAACTCTGTATCTTTGAAGCTTATATGTTTGAGTAGCTTCATTTACATTATAAAGATTGATGTACTCTTTTAATTTCTCTGTTGATGGAATCAAAGTTTTCAGGCGTAGTTCAATATTTTTTATATCGTAAGCCAATTTACCCTTCTCATCATCTGGACACATGACCGACATTTGATTGTCCATTCTCTGTAATTGCAAGTGAAAAGACTTTCCTCCATCTCAAAACTGACCATTATTCCAAGTTGGCAAAATCGGAGTGAAGTAAAATTTCTTCACTTGATTATCTCTAAATAAGGCATTTCTTAGGACAGCACCAGTATTCACATTCGTAATTTTATCATTAACTCTTGTAATCTGATACTCATCAAGAATGTCGTCAGTTTCAGCATTGGTCGGGTCAATATTTGGATTAAAATAAAAACCATCTTGAAACTGCAATTCATGCCCCAATGCTTCTTTTCCTCTTGCAACTAAATTGTAATCATAAGACTGCCATGGATACAGTCCCTCTTGCGTTTGTACTAAACAATTTTCCTGTGTACAATTTATATTCTTAAACATGCTATGCACAACATTGTTGAGAGGTACCTACATATTTCAGCTTTACTTCCATGTAAATTTGACTTCTTGACAAATCATAAAAAAGTTCAGCTTGATGTCGCACAAAAAATCAATATTATTTTGACTTCGGCCAGGTACAGGAATTTTCCGAACAATAACGGAAGTACCATGGTGCTGAATAAGATTTTCTAATATTTCTTTATGATCATATTCAAATCTTTGCTCAACAACAGGTGCATATTGAGCACCTGTCCTGATATCGGTAATTTGATCAGGTATCGCACCAGGCAATTCCATAACTTTAAGAAATCAGTCTTAAATAAATGCTTCAAATGATCATCTACATAATTTATCTCCAATATATTACATTAGAAAAAATATAAAAAATTTAAAAAAATACTTATTTAAAAAAGCATATTATATTTTAATTTATTTCTTAAATGTCTTCTGTCTTCCCCTCTTAGATGTTTTGAAGCTTCTCTTAAAATCAATTTATAATTTTTAACTTGTAATGTCTCAACAATTGCATGTATTTGGGATTGTCTAACCAAACTAACAACTGCAAATGAAGAGTACCTCTCTTTTGAAACTCAAAATGATAGCAACAAGTTTTAACATTACTTTGGTTAGGAAGACTATTGTAGTTAAATAAATGGTTCTTCCAATGGCTATCATTAGAGCCAGTGAGGTAGCCACAAAGAATCTGTTCAAGAACATGGAGATAGTGCATTGTTTCGTAGAAGGGAAGGCAAGTGCGACCATAACCTGTATTTTTCGATATATCAGCAAGCCAAAGTGGTATAGGAAATGACCATGCAGATGGACTAATGTTAATGAACATGGATGGGTAACCATACTGGTTTACTGCATCAATTAGGTAACGATGCTGTCATTTCCAGTATATATCTGAAGGATGTAAATTAAAAAAAAAACATGTATAACAGATATTAGGAATATACCAAATAATTAATTCATTTAATTCCATAAGTGAAAAATATTTATGATGAATACATTTACAACTATGAATTAGAGATGGCCGGAAGGATCGTAATTGTAATGTTGTATGATACGGAAGATGATATTTTAAATTATGTAAGGGAATATAGAATGTTGTAGGTCCTTATTTGTATATAATGATAGGTTAAACATATGTAGATAATGCAATAATATATATGTGGAATAATGTTGGTATAGAAAATGAATAACAATGATAAGAATGAAGTACCTGTGAATACAGCGGCCTGTAGCTTATTGTACCTGTGCTGGCAGTAATTAATTCCTGCGTACACGGATGTGTTTGAATTTCTCAAATAATCGAAAAAACAAATATGAAAAGGAAGTTGTAAACTTTAGGAGGGATGATTTTCAATTCCGGAAGGATGTAATTTTAATTAAGCATGTATAACAAATATTAGGAATATACAAAATCATTAATTCATTTAATTGCAATAGCGAGAAGTATTTATGATAAATATATTTACAATTATAAATTAGAGAAGAAGAATAGGATAGAAATTGTAATGTTGTTTGATTGTTGAAGTGAATAGGCCTATAGGATTTTGTAGTTGCCTATTTATATACAATGATAGGTTAAAAACATAGCAATGTGTATAATATAACGATTAACAATAATAAATATAACAGATAGCAATTATAAAAAAGATGTACTTGTAAATACTGACCACATTGGCCTAATTGAATTCGTTTGGCAGTAGTGAATAACTAGAAATGGAATAAATCCAATGAATAGCACTGCTTTCAACAACTATCAACTTTACAAAACAAAGCAATGACGATATAATGACTGATATTGAACTTCAACTTCTGATTTCGAAAACACATCCTACTGCAATGACTGCTAGCAAGAAATGAGGATGATTTCAAGTTGTTGCGGCTATTTCAAGAATATATTTAAAAAAAAGAGCATCATAAAAGACATCAATGGACAGGAAATTTTATGAGGATTCGAGTAAATAACTAACTGTTTACAATCTGTAAATAACTGTTTACAATCTGTATAGAATCGCTTTGAAATTGTGCTAAATCTTTGTTCAAAATTCTTACGACCCTCCCGCCCAGCCCCGAATTTTGTTGTCATTCATGACCAACTCAATTAGCAGCCAAGTGTCAGTGGTACAATTCTTTACGGTGCAATTGTTTAAACGGCAGTTGTAGCACTGAAATAGCGAAAGGGTACCAAGTTCACTAACGGTTCATAATTAGATTTGACTAGTACCACATGCGCATTAATGTGTTGTATGTATAAATTTTTCAGATACATTGAGAGAAATGAAGAAGTAAGTGAATGCTTCTCGCAAAATATTTTACGAAATAACTGCAGAAATTTAGGCAATCCATGTAACTTGCTGCCAATAGGTTTACTAGCCTCATTTAAATGTGACAAAATAATGGCGATTGGAATAATTGTGAAGAAAGAAAAGCTATCTCTTCAGGAAAGCACACCAATTAAGAAAAGAGACAGATTTATTCAGTGTAGGCACTGAATCTAAACAAGACAGCAAACATCACTGAAAGCAGGGTTCAGAGGAATGTAAAATAATTTCTAAAAGAAAAATGGGATTACTAATAAAATTGGGTCAGTGCCACACAAACACCAGGGCTACGTCAAGTCACTGCTGCAAGGTGGGAAAACAAAGATATTTTAGGCCCAGAAATGGTAGGCCCAGTAAATTATGTTTATTCAGTGTAAG
Source organism: Chrysaora quinquecirrha (assembly GCA_014526335.1). Classification (NCBI taxonomy): domain Eukaryota; kingdom Metazoa; phylum Cnidaria; class Scyphozoa; order Semaeostomeae; family Pelagiidae; genus Chrysaora; species Chrysaora quinquecirrha. Next base: position 906,888 of record JACTAT010000024.1, on the reverse strand, counting down.
CACTGAACTATAAGATCTTTTGCAAAAGTTTGGAAAGAATAGTAACAACAATCCAACTGATGAAGAACGGAGAGAACTCCTTCTAAAGCTGATAAATCCATTGAATGAATTAAAGCAACAGTTATCTGACTGTGTGGAGCTGGGTGCTGCACTTTTCTCCATTGGGGCTAATGTCAGAGTTGCTCAGACATTTATCTCCAATCCAGAGAAATATGCGCAACAATTAACATTTGCCCCAAATCCAGAGCCAACATTCAAAACCTCTCGAAATGTGCTCGACTTGCTACCTCTCATGCACATTGAAAAAGCAAGCAATGTCACAATTTCAAGAAATGTAGAATCCTTAATCAATATATTAAGGCCACCAACACCATCAGACAATGGGGCAGAGTTATCATATCTTATCCGAAACAATACTTCCGAGAATACTGCTAACTCTGAACAAATAATGACCTCTGTAGCACACACATTCAGGAAAATGGAGAAAACTACACCACAGCCATGCATTTCAAATCCACCTGAAAATTACATGAACACATGACAAAAACTGTTCCATACAAATAAATTTCCAGCGCATCCTACAGTTTACCATCCATTTCATAACACATATTTCAATTACAATCCAGTGCATCCATATTACTATCAACAGTATAATGCATTACCATACATGTTCCAACCTCCACCAACGCCACCTCCTTCACCTTCACCAAACGTTATCTCTTTACCAGCAGCCCCATCTACAACGAAAAGAACAATGCCAGAAATGGATATCTGCACAGAGCAAAATCAAAATGAATCTTTCGAAGATGTTTCATGTGTATTAACAACAGAAGAAGAATCAACAGATTCATTCCATCCAATAGAATTTTCTAATCTTCTAGAAACCCCACCACCTAAGAAAAGCAAAAAAAGGAAAGATCTTTAGTAAAATGGCCCAAACCAACAGTGGACTCTTAAAAAAGAAAAAGAAAATAAACAACCAAAGGAAGAGTTTTTGAAGAATGTTGACATCATTGTTGAATTGTTTTTTTCATTTATTGTTGTTATTCTAGGTAGTTTATATTAACAACATATTAAGGAATCATAACAAAATTGAAAACTTGCTTTGGAACTTTTCACTCCTTAGACTGATAGAAATATGCACTTTATCAATTGTTTCTGAAATGTGTAGTAACATTTCTGTTGTTTAAGCTTTGTATCCTTTTGCAGACCAATATTTCCCACAAAATGAAAAATTATAAAGAATAATGGCAATTTTCTGAACTTATATTCCAGAAATCAAATGTTCTTTATATCCAAACTAATTAACAGTGATTTGTGCATTTAGAATATTAGTTTATGGAGCAATATTGAAATTTTCATGTTGTGTTTAGCTACAAGTCATTTTATTGTCGCCTGCGTGCAGCCTCAAACTCTTCTCCGAGAAAGAGTAGAGTCTGCGCAACAATGAACGAAAGCTTGTACTGGCCTCTTTTTCAAATAAAGTGTGGAGGTAAATCTTTTGTTTGCCTATTGTTTAACAACCAATCAACTCTCTCTGGCAGAAAACTGCCAGAGAAACATGATTGGTCGATTGCTTATTTCATTGTTTTAATAAACATTAATATAGTCGCGCCGCATTGACACGGCTGGTTTGCGTCGCGCGATCGCTTTTGCCAAAACAAAATGGCGAATGTGTGCTTCGTTGCTGAATGAAAATATTTGTTGGAGTAAAGGATGGTTTATCGGTGATCTACCTTACGAAAAGCACTATTGTGATCAATTGAAGCCATGCCAAGAATAGAAACAAGCCCGATATGGATTTTACAAAGCAAGTTGCCTATTTCTGGGCATGTAGACTAGATAGTAGCCTACTTGGTTTATCAAAGAGGGTGCACCCAGTGTGCTTGTGCACAACAAAGAACAAAAAAATACACATAGTGAGATTTAACTTGACTTGTCTTGTCTGGTAGATGACATGCATTTAACTGAATCAATACAAATAATAATATCTCCTGGAGTAAATTTTCAGTGTTATAAAGTAACAGCTGTGATGTTATGTAGGTAGTTTAAAGTTTATGAAGGATTTACTAGGCACAAATTTTTGGAAGTTTATGGTGTTTTTATTTTCTTTCAATTTAAGTCTTTCTTCAAAAACTAGAGTCATTTGCTCAACCATTTAAAAACTTCAGAAATCATTTTAGGGCAGCAAAATCCCAAGTATTTTTGCCATCCTTCCCCAAAGCTGTCTTTTGGTCAATGTTTACAACCTGACTACATGAAGTGTGGATCTATAGTTATTGGCAGATTATTTTTCAGCGTGGTTTTAGAGATAGCAACACCAATTTAACCTTTAAGATTTTGTGGACATTTTGCAAGCCATCCTTAGTAATGGCCAGGTGAATAACGCGGACCCCGCGGACCCTGCGGACCTCGCGGACCTGCCTGTTTTGGTCCGCGACATATGGGTCCGCGTTATTCACTTTTACTAGGCCAAAATGAATAACGCGGACATTCTGATTTCGCGGACCTTAACATTACTTCTTCTTGTTAAGAATTAAAATACTTCTGATGGCAATTAATTGTCGTATTTATGTTTCTTTTATTAAACGTCAAGCATCACTAAAGCTTTCGTTTACTATTGTTTGAAAATTAAGGCTGACTTCTTTATGAAGGAAAATTTAGGTGATCAAAACAGGGCGGTTTTGAAATCGTAGAAAATAAACATAGAGCAAATGTTTTACTTCATTTCCTTCAATTAAATACTGACCTTTTTCTCGAAAGTTGACTTCGAGTTAACTTCACTCGACCACGATACGCAATAAGCAAGGTCCGCGATCTCGAAGGTCCGCGTTATTCATTTTCCCCTTATGCATAAATGAATAACGCCGACCTTCTGATTTCGCGGACCATTGTTCAGTTGTTCAATTCTGTTTTCTTAGCACTCGCCACCTTCATTGAATTGAACTAGTCATTTAACAAATACTAATGTTTTTCTCGGCAATTCAAAACAAGGTCCGCGATCTAAGGTCCGCGTTATTCATTTTTCCCCTATGCTAAAATGAATAACGCGGACCTTCTGATTCATGGACCATTGTTGTTAATTAGCCCCCTTTGACACATCATTTCATATTTCAATTCCCGCAACTTAGATTCGGCCTCTTATGGTCCATAGTTAGAACAAAGCAGTTCACAATGTAAACGCCTCTTTCCTTATAACCATTACCTATAACCATAACCATTCCAGCTCTAATTTAACACCTTCGAATTAGCAATTGGATACTTCTTTTCCCCTATTCTTTAATTATGAAGAATGGAGACTTCACCTTACAATCTGCCGAGAAGCCATAGTGACCGAGAATTAATCCCTTGAAACAACCAACCTGACAACGAGCCGCGATCAAACAAGTCCGCGCGTCATGCAATTTGACCAGAGGGAAAAGTGAGTAACTCTATCTTTAGAAATTAAGGCTACAATGAATTCCATTTTTCCAAAATAGGTCCGCGATCTCAAAAAGGTCCGCGTTATTCATTTTTGCATAAGGGGAAAATGAATAACGCGGACATTTCGAAATCGCGGACCTTGTTTTGAATTGCATTGTGTTGAAGCCAATTGCAGAAAAAAAAACATGAGTATTTGATTGAAGGAAGTGTATTACGAAATTTGCTCTCTGATTGTTGCAGAAAACCTCCCTATCTTGTTCACCAGATATTTCAAAGTTTTGAAACGACAATGGCCTAAATTTTCAAGGAGATTTTGTTCTTGAGAGAGTGTGAAAATATAAGAAAAGGATTGTTTTGAGATAGATAAAATGACTAGTTCAATTCAATGAAGGTGGCGAGTGCTAAGAAAACAGAATTGAACAACTGAACAATGGTCCGCGAAATCAGAAGGTCCGCGTTATTCATTTATGCATAAGGGGAAAATGAATAACGCGGACCTTCGAGATCGCGGACCTTGCTTGTTGCGTATCGTGGTCGAGTGAAGTTAACTCGAAGTCAACTTTCGAGAAAAAGGTCAGTATTTAATTGAAGGAAATGAAGTAAAACATTTGCTTTATATTTATTTTCTACGATTTCAAAACCGCCCTGTTTTGATCACCGAAATTTTCCTTCATAACGAAGTCGGCCTAAATTTTCAAACAATATAAACGAAAGCTTTAGTGATGTTTGACGTTTAATAAAAGAAACATAAATACGACAATTAATTGCCATCAGAAGTACTTTAATTCTTAACAAGAAGAAATAATGTTAAGGTCCGCGAAATCAGAAGGTCCGCGTTATTCATTTTGGCCTAGGAAAAGTGAATAACGCGGACCCACATGTCGCGGACCAAAACAGGCAGGTCCGCGAGGTCCGCGGGGTCCGCGTTATTCACCTGGCCCACAATTAATTGAAGAATTACTGTGACTCAGATGGATGCATATTTTGAAACTTATGAATACTGTAAGTCCAGTACCAGGAAAAGTCCAAACTCTACATTTCAAGCCTTTCCTTGATCAAGCAAGAATTCTTATTGAGGATAATTTGAGAGTTATGTAAAAGAAAGGCTATTTATAAACAACAAACTTATAGATAAAAACAGTAAAGTAAAAAGCTTTGCATCTATCTATGAATCTAAAATATATCAATCAACCTATTTTTCTGTAGCACTTTTCCTTAGAGAGATCAAAGGAAAATAATATAACCAAGAGTTTTTGTTGAAGAATTGACAGTAGAAGAAGCACTGTTCACAGAAGCAGTCACATCTCTATGAATGGTCAGCATCTACAAGTTATCGGGCCTACGCTAGGCAAGAGTTTAGACCCCAGCAACAGACGGGAAAGAACTTTTCACTTTCAGCTTTTCAGAAAGATTTTCTTGGTCAGACGTCTTATAAATGTCCAATACAGCAAAGTGTAAATACAAGACATCATTTGTTTTAAAATTCATCGCAAAGAACTTCTTCGCAAAGTTACGGAATTACACAAAACAGCTTCAAAGTTCAAACGAACTTGCTCAAAGCCCCAAGTGCTTGTAGGCGGTGATTAAAAACGCTTCGCGTAGGCTCCAACGGTTGTTTTCATCAGAAAGAGGCTGCATTTTTGCTGACTCAGCGTTACAAGCTTTCATTCATTGTTGCGCAGACTCTACTCTTTCTCGGAGAAGAGTTTGAGGCTGCACGCAGGCTATTTTATTGAACCTATTGGTTATCTTGAAGAGGAAATGACATGAACAATTAAATTTTCCCATATAATGGACTTTTTTTTGCTGAATTCAAAACTTTTTACAGTTTTTCAATAGCTTCTTTAGTTTTTGAGTTACGTTGATTTTAAATTCGATTTGGTGACCTTGGGCAGCGAAATTTGAAAGCGGTCAAATGGCTGGTGCCAAATGTCTGTGGCGTCAGAAATTGGACACAATGAGTCGGCTCTGTTCAGTTTCAGTACTGTTTGCACGTTTGGAGTTAGTAATTACACCATGGAAATCGACTCTTTTGTGCTCTTTGTTAAGTTGTATCAAAGAAATTGCTATTTTTAAGGTGCGAAGGAAATTTGTCAGGAAATTTCTAAATAACAAAATGTCTAAATAAGTTTGAATACATATAAAGATAAAGACCAGTTCCTTTGACCTGTCTGAAAATGTGTCATTTTAATAGATATCGGGGACTTTTTCAATATTGAAAGGCATTTCGGAATGCTTCGCAGAATATAAATGACAGTAAATTAGATGTTCGGTCAGTTTTTATAGTCTACAAAAGAAAACGACACGTTCTTTAACTATAAGAGAGATTTTTATGCTAAATAGAATCACACACTAAACTGAGCAGTGAGATGGATCCTAAAAAATTATCAGAATTTCAAGAAAGCCGTGCTGGCAGTCCAAACCATGAATCGTGTGTACCAAAAAGTAAAAAGGCAAAACGGGGAGGTCAGTTCTGTGTGGCAGGATTAGCTAATGGCATCAGCTGTTGGAACAGCAGTATGACACCAGGCATAAGCATGCATATGTTTCCAAGAAAAGATAATTTACGGAGGCAATGGACTTGTTTTGTTAAGAGGTATCGTGTGAATTTTAATCCTAAAACATACTCATTTGGCCCGTATTTGTGTTCAAACCATTTCACACGTGAATCATACGAGACGCTGTTTGCTCTAGACTTTCCTGGCTTTGACAGTTCAAACACGAGGCGCTTTTTAAAGAAAGATGCAGTACCGACTGTTTTTTATCTGGAAAGAAGGAATCCAGAATCAGGTATCACTTCAGCTGTAAAGGTGATGCCAGCGAGAGAGAGAAGAGCGGTAAGAATTAATTTTTTTATTAGTATATCACTACTTCTTTAAAAGCAGATTAATGAGAAAAAGAAAAGCTAACCTCTACCTTAACATCTTGCTTTAAAATATGCGTACTTTTGTGTAAAAGTTTTAGTTTTTGCATATGTCATGGTCAAAAAACTAGCTCGAATAAAAGCATATATCAAGCCAGGTTTCGATGATGTGTACAAAATGTTTATCGACGCGAAGAAAAATCGACAACACTAGAAGCATAACAGCAGACTTAAAGAAACAATACAGAAACTGCAACAAAAAATTGACAATGTGAGTAACATGAGTATAAACATTTAGCTTAAATTTACCTTTTACCCATAAGCCATGAAAATTCTATGCTATATATTTGCTACTACATACGGTAAGTTCATCTGGCGTTAAAATTTCTGTTAGATGAATACAGACAGTAATGTGAATATTGAAACTGTTGAAGCCAAACCAACAGCAGATGAAGATGAAGATACAGCAAATGAGACAGAATCAAGTGACTCAGAGTATGAAGTCAGCTCAGACAGTGACACCTCTGAAGATGATTATGATGATTATAACAACGCTTCAGGAAAAGATTTTAAAAGAAAGCAAAGGCATCATGCGCAGTAAGACAAAAAGTATAGCTGAACCTAAATATCTTGAATAGCCTGAACGTTGTCAAAGGCCTGAACACCATGAGTAAAAATGGAAATTTGTAAGAGTAAAGAGTGTTCTGGGGTATGGAGAGTCTTCATACAGCAATTTAGAATCAGTGGAGACAAATGATATTTGAGTGTTTCAGGTACATATTTGCTTTAATTAGGGTCGAGATATTCAGGTTCAATATACAGTTAAACTCTTCAAGGGGTTATATGACTGGTTTGTTAAGTTTGAGCCTTTCATTATAGGGTAGAAGGACAAGTCACTCCAGCAGAAGAACCAAACTTTATTTTAATTTACACAATGCTGCTGCAGATTTTCACCCTGTTCTGTTTCAAATGCAAGACCTTAAAGCCAACCATTAGAATGGAGCAAAATGGAACAATTGTGACAGTCTACCAAAGTTGCATTACATGTGGTAAGGACTGTTGGAAATGGAGATCACAGCCTTATGTCCTTGGTCGCTATCCTGCTGGTAATATTCTACTCAGCTTGGGCACACTTGCAGCTGACGCTTCAAAAAGCAAATTGTTACTTGTGTTCAAACATTTCAATCTTGAATCTTACACAGCACGCACATTCTTGAGGCATCAAAAAAAAATTATCCTCCCTGCCATTATACACCATTGGGAAAAGTATAGAGAATCATTACTGGCAGAGCTTCACGGTCAAGATAGAGTTGTCCTTTGTGGTGATGGCAGATTTGACTCTATGGGGCATTCAGCAAAATATGGTTTTTACATAATTTATTGTGAAAACATAAAAAAGATCATACATTTCGAATTAGTGCAGGTAAGCATCATTACTGCAAACCATGTCATCTGTCATAATTGTAGTTAGCATAATATTTACATGTGAAACTAAACAATATTATCCTTTTCTCGTTGCATAGGCGAATGAATGCAAAAGTAGTTCAGGTATGGAACTTGTTGGTGTGCAGAGATGCTTCAAGTACATGAAAGATGCTGGCATAGGGATTGCCTCATTTATATCAGATAGGCACAAAGGAGTTGCTAAGTGGCTGCGAGAGTCTTTTCCAAATGTTCAGCATTTCTTTGACATCTGGCATGTAGCTCGCACTGTTACCAAGAAGATATCCAAAGCTAGCAAAGAAAAAAATTGTGAAATTCTTGGTGACTGGCTATCATCCATTTGAAATCATTTATACTGGTGTGCAACATCAGCAAAAGAAGGTTTTGGTGCTCTGATTTTGGCACAATGGAAATCGTTTGTTAATTACATCCAGAACAAGCAAGAACAGCATTCTGACAAATTATTTGAAAAGTGTGCCCATGGACAAGTAAATCCTCAACGAAAATAGATTTTGAATGGTGAGTAAATAGGAAAATAGAAATTTTCAAAGACAGGGTTGTGACTGTAGAAACCTTGAAAACTTTTAGACATAGAGTCAAACAGTCAAAATTTAGTCTAGAGGCAAAGTTTTACTTCCTTAGCAATTGTTTTATTGATTTTTTGGAGCATTGAAAACTGAGGATAATATAAAGGCTTAGACTAGTTTGGGTGTAAAGTATTACCAACAGTCATTTTTCATGGTCAAAGCCCTAATAGAATCAGGAACCTTGAAAGCACATGAAATGGATAGTGCCAGTGCTAGTTTAGTGTAACTTTGCCCCTTATACTAAGCTTTGTATGCTTTGCAAAACTGTTTTACTGCTCTGAAAACCAATTTTTTCTTTACCAACTGGGACTGTTGCATATGACACTGTGTACAAAATTTTGATGAACAAAAAACTTCTGCAGGATGTGAAGAGGCTATCTTCAAATGCGCAAACAAGTTGCCTTGAGGGATACCATGTAGCCCTAAACTACTGGCATCCTAAGATGATTCATTTCTCTTGGGCTGGAAGTATCTGCAGGTATGTTATCAAAGGCTAGTCAAATGCTAACGTGCTGATAACATATTAACACTCATTTACAATCAGAGCTGAAGTAACTGTTATATCTAATCCAACAGGCATATACTGACAGTATCCCACTTCAATGAAAATTTAAAAAGGTTAACACAAAAATCAAAAGATGGAAAAGATTATTACCGAGTTTCGTATCCCAAATACAAACTCGGAGAAGAGACAATTAAACCAATTCCAGTCCCTCCATCATACAGTAAGTAGATATTGATTACCAATTTGAAATGCTAATTGTTCTCAAATATGCTTGTAGTCTTGTGAAAAACATTCATTTTTAGACTATGTTAAGCGAATCAGAGAAAAACTATTTACAGCCACGGAAGAGGAGCTGGAACACATAAATGCTAGGTATTCGGAAAAAGCCCCAAAACCTTTTGTCAGCAAATTCAAAAAAACTAAAAGCAAGGAAGAAGCTGTTGATTTTTACAGAGCGAGAAAGACCATGGTCCAATCTTTAAATCCATCAGGTACATAATATTAGTGTTGATAATATAATTATAATGCATTTTTGTATTGAAGAACAAGCATAAATTCTGCAACCAATTTATGCATTTAAAAGAAAACTTTACATATTTACAAATGAAAGAGCTTGTTCTTAATTTTTCCGAAAAAGAACAAAATACTCTCCAGACAGACAGTGCAGCAAGTAACAGAGCAACAACATCAGATGGGAACAGAAAACGGAAGGCTTCATATTGCAAAAAGTGTGGGCAGCCAATGAAGGGGCATCCAAGGGGTGGTTACTTGGACCATACATAATCATTATTATAAGCAAATTAAACAGAATTGTAGATTACATATGATTTCATCATCAAAATTTTCATCAAAAAAACCTTGATTTATTTCATGGAGAAACCTTAGAGGAAAAGAATTACAAAACATTAGCAAACAGGGAGAGAATTTGAAGCGACAGATGAAAATTTTGGGGTTGAAATTACACAAACAATGATTAAAAGACAGCTTACTGAAATAGTAGTTCATGCTCCTTCTTCTGTCTCCCTGTAACCAGTTCTTTGACCAGTGGCATATCTTTCACGAATGTCTCTATAGATAAATGCAGGAAGAGGGCGAGTATTATCCCAGCCTAAATAGCCAAAGAACCAGCGTGCTAACCAGTGATAAGCAACTGCACCAAGATACCTATTATGGAGTATTAAATACATTCATTGAATAACGAATAAGTCTGATTATGTACAACAGAAGTTAGAATAATCAATTAGATATTAAAGATATAGAGTAACCAGGAACTTAATTAAATATTCCTTAATTATAGTTATTGTTTATTAGACAAGCCACTGATAGACTGTCTAACACTATTTTCTAATAAGAACTAATACAATTATATTTGAAACTGTTCTTTGTAATTTATTTTGAATTGATACTTACTCATTTTCTGTTACATTGGCTTTTTGTGTATATGGTCTCCCATTTCTGGTGCGAAACATAGATCCAACATTTAATAAAATATTTCGATTAGTGAAAGCTCTATAGTCCTCATGCTCTGTTACGCAATGAACTGTGTCGGACAGACCATCATTCTCAATTTTTTTCAAAAGCAGGAGCTACATCATGACAGCAACGAAACTCTCTTTCTGTTTCAAGGTGTTCTTCAGAGCAACTTCCACACTCACACCTGCAAAGTAACATTGCTGTGATACATTGGCCTATCTAGGTTCATAAATAAGGTCTATGTGGGCAGGTTCAACAAACTTAGCAAACTATACACAAATATTCTTTTTAAAAAACAGAATTATATCTTACTATGACTAACGATTTCCATTGATTCGCTGCTAGACATATTTCTAAAGTTTTCCAATTGCTCACTTTACCGCAGAGTTGACTAAAAACAAGTGCTGTAATTTGTGCTTTTCTTTCCTCCCGTGTCCAATTTCTGACGTCACAGACTCGCTGAGGTGCCAAACTCGACCCAGCCCTCTCGGATACGCATTTTTCGGAATCAGTATTAAAATTTACATATGATAGCGAAATATCAATTTTCATGTCATTTCCTCTTTAATAATTTTTGCTGATTTAACATCAGGGGTCATAATTTTAAGAGCAGCTAACAACCAAACATTCATAAAGAAAAGAAAGAATGGAAAAAATAGTCACTTACCTTTAATTACATCATTATTCTATCCATTTCATCATCCTTTCTTCTCAATGACATTCCCTTTGGCAACAAATAGATAATACAAAAACTATCTACATTTCATATTTCTTAAATATCAGTAAGAAACTTTTTCAGGCGCATTTGGTATAATTTGGAAAAGTAAAACGACATATTTTATTTCAAAACAAGACATATTTGTGATAACTTAATCTATCCTCAGTTGATGAAATATTTTAAATGTACTGTAAAAATCACTGAAGATGGATTAAGAAATCTGAAACATGTCTTGATTAAACAAGATTGTTTTTATTCTGTGATAAATACAATTACAAATATTTCTAACCTGCTCTAAGATGATATTTTGCTAACAGAACTTCCTGCAAGAGGAAAAGTATACAATATAACAAAAGATATCTACATTCGATTCCTAAACAATCAATTTGCTTCAAAGGCTTCTCACCTTGCCTGTACTTTTAACTCTCTAATACGTTAGGACTGAAATATTGTTATATTAATACCAATAGAGGGGTGTCGCCCTGGTTGAGGGTATTGTTACATTAGTCAAGAATTTCAGCTGAACAAAGGAAGTTAGAAAAATAAACTCATCACGATTCTGTTCCTGAACTCTTACTTGTTGTTGAAATGAATTATATTGGATATCGTTCGACTCGTCTTCGGTGACGAGCAGCGCAAAGACAAAGTGGTCGCGACGGCCTAAATTTTTTGAAGTCGCCCTGATTGAGGGCAAACAAAATTGTGAAATGTGCCTCCGCAGAGACCATGAAACAGTTAAAATAAGCTTGCGGCGCCACAGGAAAATTGATTCCTTTTTCGTACCACAGGGTGCAGCTTTCGTAAGGCAACGTTGTTAACAGGAAATTACCATGGGGCCCTCAAATAGGGCGACTTAGGCCAATCAAAGAGCTCATGGAAACAAAGCCTGTGGCGACGGAAACGGATATCAAATTACAAATCTTACATTATGTAATTTATGGGGTTCAATTAAACTTGTCATGAAGCTGTGTTTTTGTTGGAAAACCTTTCACCACTCTAATAAAAGAAACCAAAACAAAACAGTGCAACAAAATACGAAAGTGAAAATGGCGAATATTTACAATTCGTTTTCAGGTACGCATTTTAAAAATATTTTTCTCTGCTGCTGGACGAAAGTTTAGAAAAAAAACTTTGAAAATATTTCGCACATGGCGTCATCAAAATATTTTCGCGCGCTTTTGAGATTTAACTACGCCACAATTCTTATTATTCAACAATAAATAGAAAGTACTAAAAACCTATCAAACCACGTTTACCCTCAACCAGGGCGACACCCCTCTATTTCTTATAGCAAAACATTGCGTATGGAGTTATAGCTGTTTTATAGTTGCGTATGAAGTTATAGCTGTTTTTAAGTTATAGCTGCGAATATTGTAGGTCAAATGACTTCATCAATCACATGACAACTGGGGTTACCAAAAACGTACCTGGCGGATTCTGATATAGTAAAGACCCCTTTACAAGAATCCGTAGTAAAAACAAACATTAGACAGGATGTTAGATGGTAGGAGTATTTGCCATGTCTAGCAAGCCAAAGTGGTAAAGGAAATCACAATTCAGATGGACTAATGGTAATGAACATGGACAAAAATAAAAACTCGTTTTAGTGTTGGAGATATGAAGGAATGTGAGTTCGTATGAAGGAATGTGATTCGTATGAAGGAATGTGAGTGGAGAGAATTAGTGAAAAGTGAAGCTGGAGCGGAAATACGTACATTCACAAAGCAAAATAAAATGTATAATAGCAATAAGCCTTCATTGACTTTGAAAACCTGTTGGATGACATTCGTAACGAAAGAGTATTCGGAGCACTAGAAGTTGATATTCATACTCCAGACATTTTAACAAAAACTTTTGAAAAGTTTACGCCAATATTTAAAAATGCAACTGTCTCTTTTGGTGATATTGGCGAATATATGCAAAATGTCGTTGAAGAATGTGGGTTTTCTACTGCAGATCGTGGTTTATTAATCAATTCTTACTTTGGTGAAAAATATGGATTAAACAGCGTATTGGCAAAATGGTACCTTGATCATGGGATTAGAAATTACAAAAATCTATTCCTTCATTCAATACAAACCCAAAGTAATATTCAATGATTTTGTTGAAAATATCGCCAGAGACTGTGTGCGAGGAGATAAAGATCCTTCTTCAAGCATGTGAGCTGAAACATCTAAGATTATTGGTAATTCTGCGTTTGGAATAACAATTATGAATAAAGCAAAACAGCGAGATGTAAATTATTTTGTAAAGGGCATTCCGAATAGCAGAAACTTAAACACCGGGCAAATACTAGATGGTCAGTTATGAAGCATGGAGTAATTGAAGTTATTTCGCTAAAACAAACAATAACAGAAAATCAAGCACATTACATCGGTTAGTATGTATTCTGTTATGCAAAACTTAGAATGCTTGAATGTTATCATGACTTTTTTAAAGTTGTACTCATTCCTGGTTCATTCAAATTATGTGAAATGGATACTGACAGTTTGTACATATGTTTTAAAAAAATGGAAAATCATTTGAAAATAATGTGAAGCCTGAATTAAAAAAGAATGGAGTCTATAATAAATTAAAGCAAGAATATTTCATAACTCCTACAGCAAACTTCGGCAAAAGAACACCGGGAAAATTCAAACTGGTTTGAAGGAACTGAAATGATTAGTCTAAATAGCAAAACTTATATCGTTCAGAATTCAAAAAATAGAAATAGTATAAATTTAGTATGAAAGGTATCCAGAAAAAACAATTCGACGGAAAAAATCCATTTGATCTATATAAAGATAGTTTGCATAGAAGCATTAGAATAGAAGCTAATACACTTGCTGCTAAAGAAGCCATTATTTTTTAAATTTTCGTACAATAATAAGTGCTAACATCTAACCCTTTTTAAGTCAACTAGTTCAAGAAAAAAGTTATTTCTTTTTTATAAGTCCTTTCTTAATAAAATCATTCGCATATATAAATTTATCTAGTTTTTTTTTATGCACCAGCAGCTCTCCAATATTCTCTTGGAGGAAACTGTAAAGGTTTTTAATTTTTTTCCGCCCTTCATTTTGACCATAGGCTTTAAATTTTTTTCAAACGAGGTATCCCAACCATTTTCGTTGCTGTTTTAAGAACCCAATGTTGAAAATTATCAAATGATCCTCCTCCTCTCAACTTATCTAGCTTATTCTTTCTATAATATTTTCTTTTCGCCATCGTACTTCTTTCATTAATTGCAGGCACACACAAAAACAATACTAACAAACTTTTCATTCCTTCATATTATTATATAAACTTTTTATTTTATAATAATTAATTTTTTTTTGTACCCTATCTCTCACTTTTTGGTCATTATATAAAACTGTCTATAGTTATTAAATATATCTCTTTTCTCAGTTTTCTTATCTGGCGATGGGAAATCTCTTTCTAATAATCGATAAATGTCTAATGGATTTTTCATTATGTTAATCTCATGTAGAAAATATATACAATATTCCCCACATACTCTTGTATTAAATGCTTGAATTTCTCTATATAGATGATGTAGCTTAAAACGACGCTTGTGAAACTTATTTATTTTCTCGCACCATTTCAAATACAATCTTTTAGCTTCATTTCCATATGAATCAAAATAGAAACAATTTCCATCAACATCAAAATAGACTGCCTGCCAGTGTTTCCCTCTTTCTTCATAACTACCAGTATTCAAAATAAATGAAGCAGGAAACATAATTGGTCCTTCTTCCTCGTATAGCTTTATTAACAAATCTTCGTCCAAATCAACTTATAATCTTATATCATCCTTACCTAATATACCCTTAAAACTTCTTTTTATATCTTCATCTCTTTCTTTGCAAATCTCTTGTATTTCATACCCTTGCATTATGGAATATAATCCAACACAGTACCACCACCAGCAACAATCTCCATATGATTACTGAATATGGCGGTAGATTATATTATATATTTTTCAGTAAATTCTGTATTCAAAGTTAATTTAAACTGAACTTGACCAGTACGACTATCAACAACTTAACTTCCATCTTTTTTATATCTAGTTGTTGTTAATTGAAATGGATATAATGCATAACCATTTTTCTGCAAATATCGATCAGCATCAAACATATTGCTTGATCTTTGAAATAAATCATAAATTCCATTCAACGCTGATTCTCTATCAACATATTCTGCAGCACTAGCTTGAGATTCGTGATTGCTAAAAATTTGCAAACTGAATTTATCGCCAGGAATATGCTTATAATTGAAAGGATTCACTTGAGTGCTTCCAGCGGTATAAGCTCGATTTCTGAACTTTGCGATCACCATATCAGGTATACTTCCATTATACAAATTTTGTATATGGATATTGGTCAACTTTTCATCTTGTGGATAATAATTCATAACTCTGTATCTTTGAAGCTTATATGTTTGAGTAGCTTCATTTACATTATAAAGATTGATGTACTCTGTTAATTTCTCTGTTAATGGAATCAAAGTTTTCAGGCGTAGTTCAATCTTTTTTATATCGTAAGCCAATTTACCCTTCTCATCATCTGGACACATGACCGACATTTGACTGTCCATTCTCTGTAATTGCAAGTGAAAAGACTTTCCTCCATCTCAAAACTGACCATTATTCCAAGTTGGCAAAATCGGAGTGAAGTAAAATTTCTTCACTTGATTATCTCTAAATAAGGCATTTCTTAGGACAGCACCAGTATTCACATTCGTAATTTTATCATTAACTCTTGTAATCTGATACTCATCAAGAATGTCGGCAGTTTCAGCATTGGTCGGGTCAATATTTGGATTAAAATAAAAACCATCTTGAAACTGCAATTCATGCCCCAATGCTTCTTTTCCTCTTGCAACTAAATTGTAATCATAAGACTGCCATGGATACAGTCCCTCTTGCGTTTGTACTAAACTATTTTCCTGTGTACAATTTATATTCTTAAACATGCTATGCACAACATTGTTGAGAGGTACCTACATATTTCAGCTGTACTTCCATGTAAATTTGACTTCTTGACAAATCATAAAAAAGTCCAGCTTGATGTCGCACAAAAAAATCAATATTATTTTGACTTCGGCCAGGTACAGGAATTTTCCGAACAATAACGGAAGTACCATGGTGCTGAATAAGATTTTCTAATATTTCTTTATGATCATATTCAAATCTTTGCTCAACAACAGGTGCATATTGAGCACCTGTCCTGATATCGGTAATTTGATCAGGTATCGCACCAGGCAATTCCATAACTTTAAGAAATCAGTCTTAAATAAATGCTTAAAATGATCATCTACATAATTTATCTCCAATATATTACATTAGAAAAAATATAAAAAATTTAAAAAAATACTTATTTAAAAAAGCATATTATATTTTAATTTATTTCTTAAATGTCTTCTGTCTTCCCCTCTTAGATGTTTTGAAGCTTCTCTTAAAATCAATTTATAATTTTTAACTGCATTCTTCATCTTTCTTTTCTCTTTATTCTTCTTTTTCTTATTTGATCTTTTAATAATCTTTTTTACATTACTCTCTCTACCTTCTGCCAATTTTCTAGAATTTTTTTATGACAAAACAGGTCCGGGTCCGAATGGAATTGAAGGTTTAGGCTTATCTCCTTCTAAATTCTCTTTTGAAAATGGTTTTAAACTTTTCAATAATTGACTTTTACTCAAAAGCTTTCCACCCTACTGTCGCCTTCTTTATTTTTTGCATTTCTTTACCAAACGCTGTAGTTAATTTTTTTTAACAGAGGTCCACCCTCCATCATTTTATTCACAGCTTTTCTTTTCAATTTTTGAATTTGTTTTTGGGGCATTAGAAACAGCTGTCTTCAACACTCCTGCTGCCTTTGCTTTTGCTTTATTAAGCAATTATTTCCCAGCTACTTTTGTTATCAATTTAGAACCAGCATTATTAATTCTTGAAAACAATCCACCTCCTGAAAGTGGATCGTGCATATTTAGTACTCCGCGATGAATACTATTTCTATAAAACCCACCATTGTTCACATATCTATTATGTCTTATAATAGTCATTTTGTCTCTTGTGTTCTTTTTTGTAAATGAATAACTGAATACTTACTTCTCGCTTTTTTACTTTCTCAAATAATTTTTTCATTATAATTATTTATTATCTCAAAAATTTTGTTCAGTTCTACACATTCTATAAATAACTTAGCGAATATTTCTATCCGACCCCTCAGTCTTTGCTTCATCTGACCTCTCGACCTTATACCCCCCAAAAAAATTTCAAATTATTCGAACAAAAATCTGGAATTTGCTCCTGACCCTATATATACTACTATCAAGGTTTGCAAGCATGAAATTGTAATTGTTGTCATGTTCATTATGACATTGGTAATGAAATAAACTGCGTACTGTGTCACATACAACAGCTTTGGCATATCTGTTCCTGTATGTGCATGCAAGTGCACCAGTTGGCAAATAAACACATAGAGCAATGTGATTTTCAATGCAGTATTGTATGCACTTTTCAAGGGTGAAAGTTTTTCTTGTACTAAGTTTGCCAAGGACAAGTGGAAACCTAGGCCAGTCAAAATCTGAAAGTTTGTAAGGAGTTTTGTGGTAGAAGTTGTCTTTCTGCTACAAAATATCTGAGAACATATTGAAGACAAGTAGCTGGTTACCATTAAGTTTTTCACATGATGAAGGTGATATGACATTATCGTCATGTGTGAATGAGAGAAGTTGATGACGATAGAGATTGTTCATGTCAATGAGGCCTTGGATGTAAACAACAACAGTGTCAATGTAGTAGCTCTTGTGACCTTCATTCATGAGGAATTGCTGGAATTGCTTACCAGAAGAGAAAGTTTGTTGCATTAAAGATGCAGCAGTGATGAAGAATGTGATGGCTTGAGGAATTTCTTTGCTATTATTTGGGGCAACAGTATCGAGTTGTCTATGTGCATCAATGGTCTATTAACAGAAATTAAAAGAAATACTCTGGATTGAAGAAAGAACAATGTTGTATGCCTATGAGAACATATGATGTATATTTATAAATAGTTGGATGTTATTTACTCATCATAATCGAATGCCCTAAGCCTTTGTATGAGGGACATGGACTCTGCAGAGACTGGTCTTGCATAGTATTTTTCAAGAGCAGAATTTGTGTGAGCCTTTTTAAATGTTGGTGCAGAGAATTTTTTTTCTTGTTGCATTAGTCAAAGATATTTTTTTGGAAGATAAATTAACCCACATTTTAGGCTCACACACATTCAATGAAAGTGCATATTTCATACCTGCCGCTGAAGGAGCAATATCAGGGGTGTATAACATGTCACTGTGATATGCCTCCCTGGATATTGAAATATAGGCAGAAACATATTTCAAAAGCATCCCATGGCCATCGCTAGATTGTACATCCATATGACATCAAAGTGAAGGAAGAATTGTATCAATATATGCCCAAAGACATGCAGTGTGTGCATCTGCAGGATGGCAAAAGCGTATTGTTAGCTAACTTTCATTAATGTCAACAGTCCTGGGTCCATTGTTTATTGGTAGGGATGATTTGGTTGACTTCTGTAATGTCTCAACAATTGAATGTATTTGGGATTGTCTAACCAAACTAACAACTGCAAATGAAGAGTACCTCTCTTTTGAAACTCAAAATGATAGCAACATGTTTTAACATTACTTTGGTTAGGAAGACTATTGTAGTTAAATAAATGGTTCTTCCAATGGCTATCATTAGAGCCAGTGAGGTAGCCACAAAGAATCTGTTCAAGAACATGGAGATAGTGCATTGTTTCGTAGAAGGGAAGGCAAGTGCGACCATAACCTGTATTTTTCGATATATCAGCAAGCCAAAGTGGTATAGGAAATGACCATGCAGATGGACTAATGGTAATGAACATGGATGGGTAACCATACTGGTTTACTGCATCAATTAGGTAACGATGCTGTCATTTCCAGTATATATCTGAAGGATGTAAATAAAAAAAAACATGTATAACAGATATTAGGAATATACCAAATAATTAATTCATTTAATTCCAATAAGTGAAAAATATTTATGATGAATACATTTACAACTATGAATTAGAGATGGCCGGAAGGATCGTAATTGTAATGTTGTATGATACGGAAGATGATATTTTAAATTATGTAAGGGAATATAGAATGTTGTAGGTCCTTATTTGTATTTCCTCATAAACATATGTAGATAATGCAATAATATATATGTGGAATAATGTTGGTATAGAAAATGAATAACAATGATAAGAATGAAGTACCTGTGAATACAGCGGCCTGTAGCTTATTGTACCTGTGCTGGCAGTAATTAATTCCTGCGTACACGAATGTGTTTGAATTTCTCAAATAATCGAAAAAAACAAATATGAAAAGGAAGTTGTAAACTTTAGGAGGGATGATTTTCAATTCCGGAAGGATGTAATTTAAATTAAGCATGTATAACAAATATTAGGAATATACAAAATCATTAATTCATTTAATTGCAATAGCGAGAAGTATTTATGATAAATATATTTACAATTATAAATTAGAGAAGAAGAATAGGATAGAAATTGTAATGTTGTTTGATTGTTGAAGTGAATAGGCCTATAGGATTTTGTAGTTGCCTATTTATATACAATGATAGGTTAAGAACATAGCAATGTGTATAATAAAACAATTAACAATAATTAATATAACATAAATAACAATTAACACCTAGGTATTTGAAAGTTTCCAATTGATCAATTTTGTTAGAATTCAGCTAGATGTTGAGATCACCAAGTTGTTTTATCTTTTCGCCGTTCCAAAGATCAGATATTTGGTCTTCTTATCGTTAAGTGTGAGCCTATAGTCAGTAAAAAATCTATGTGCATTTCCCAATTCATTGTTCAGTTTGATCTCAATATTCTTTGCACACTTGTCAGCTACTAAATGCACTGTATCATCTGCATAAAGGTGTGATTTGACAACAAATGGAATAGGATTGAAGGTGAGAATTACAGTTTACATTAGATGTGACATCATTGATTTGTATTAGGAATAACAATGAATTAATATATACCCAATCTTACTTATACATATTTGTTAAATGTACATCATTCAAGAATTGAAAGTCACCCTTCAAGAAATTAAAACCACCCTTCTATATTTGTGTTTTTAGATTATTTGGAAAATTTACAGCTATACATTTACATATAAACCAGGAAACAATAATGATACCACAGCAAACTGTTTTGACAGGTACCTAACTCTTCTTGTATTTATCCTTTTTTATTATTCCCTATTTGCTGAAGTAATTTCTGAAAGAAGAACTGTTTAAAAAAAGATGTGATGGTTACATCTGACCAATTCTGCCACGTTTTCACATATCTTTTATGTACTTCAATAAATTTCCTTCTTATAACTTGCATTTATATGAATTTTATCTTTGTTGATTCAATTTATATATGAAAGGAATGCAAGACAGGTAATGTAAAATGTCTTCCATTTTCCCAGATGGTTAAGCAAGAGAAAGGAATTTCGCACTTTCAACAATTTCCAAAGAACTTTCTTCAACAACATGGAAGTGCACTGATTCCTACAGACTCTGAAATTATATAAAGACTGAAAACAGAAAAATGCGAATGGCTTAGGCGACCATTGGTGGCTCCAAGTGATTTTTATGAAACTTTCAGTGAAAATTTGAAAATAATCAATAATAGCGAGGTTCTTGAAGATAGATCAAAGCATAAAATTAATGATGCAGTGGAACCTTTGGTGGAGAGTAGCAAATTCTTTGACTAAGCAAGCAAAAATCTTCAAAAAATGCTGGAAGATGCTCAAAATTTCTTGAGACTTTTTTGGAAGAGATGATGCTACTGGACCATGCATTGTTTTCTGTAGGAGTGCATTATCTTGTGGTCCAACATCTATTTAAGCATCCAGCATTTCTCGCTGAAAACATGAAAAGACAAGATTGTTTAGACAAATAATTCAAAGACACTGAAGAAATGAAATACTAATGTGCTATGTTGGTGAGCAAATTCAGAATCTGCAAAGCAATCAAATGATTGGCACAATATTTTAAGATAAAGTAAAGAAATCGACTTTTCAACTATTTTATTATAGAAATAATTTTTGAAAGCAATAAAACTATAATAAATTGCATGCAGTTTTACATACAGATCAATTTTTGCAAAATCTGACTCAAAGGAAGAGGAGCACGTTGGTCCAACTACAGACAATGAAGCAAAACCAAAGAAAACTTCAAGTAAGAATTACTTAGCCCAACAAGTACAAGCTATTTATATAATCTATTTATACTGTAGCATTTGCAAGGAACATAAATAGAAAAAAACCACTGGTAGTAAATTCTCTGCAACAAAAAATGAAACAGACGAATCAACATCAAAGCAATTCAAAATCAAACAAGGTATTGTGCCTTCTATATGATCTTTCTCCATAACTTACCTTTCAAATTTGAGTAATGTTTAATTTACGTAATTAAATGTCAAACTTACCAAATGAATTTATATTTTTAGCAATCTCATCTGAATGTAATCTTCCCCTCAATGTAATAGATGCTGTGATCTTCCTGGTTGTATCTTTTCTGCAACAGAAAGCCTTTCTTGAACACAATTTGGGTGTGCACATGCTTTTCACCAAAGACGCCTTATGAAAGAAAATGTATGTCCTTTATGTAAGTGTTTTTGAAGAAGGAGAACGGACAGTTATCAAAAATTGCAAAGGATGCAGTTATAGGTAATGTGACTGCTGAGACTCATGCTGAGAAAGGAATGGATGATTCTGAGAATGCAAGTGTGGAAGACCCTTGAATACAAGAAATGTCATCACATGAAATGGTAGAAAGAATTAAGGACACCCATACCGAAATATCCAACCAGCCTGCCCTATTGATACCTAATGAAATTGCAGATAATTTTTAAGATTCTTTTGCAGCTTCTTATGTAGGATATAAAAAACAATGCAAAACTTGTCTTCATGAAGTAAAGGGTCACAGAAAATATGAGAAAACAAGTCTTTCCTATTTTGTCCGGAAAATATTTGCTCTCCCTTAGGGAAAAAGGGGGCTTTCTTAATTCACGCTGCACAAATTAACCCATCCGCCGACCTGATAGTTCTTCACAAAGCACCAAGTAGAGGGAATAAATTTATATAAACGAACTGCCTTACCTTATCGATGCCTTCTGCAATTATAATCACCTAAATTTATTACGAATAGCTCTCGGTTGTGAGACTTTGAAATCGTGAAAAATCTCTGTTTAAATTTCTGCTAAAATAGCGGTAAATAACTGCTAAAAACCCCTATTGCGTTAAAATCCTGGTAAATGGCTTTTGGAAATTGCTGTTTAAATTGTTTTTAAATAATGACAAATCGCTGTTGCAAATAAGGGTAAATTGCAGTAAAATAACTTTAAAATCGCTGCTAAAATCGCGGGAAATCACTGGTTAAAATCCTGGTAGAATTGCGTTAAAATCCCGACAAATAGCTGTTCACAATCGTTGTTAAAATCGCGGTAAATCACTGGTTAAAATCTGTATAAAATTGGTTTGAAATCGTGGTAAATCGCTTTTCAGAATCGCATTGAAATCGTGCTAAAATGCTGCATAAATCGTGTTTAAATTGCTGCTAAAATTGCGGTAAATTATTGTTTTAAATCCCTATAGAATCACGTTAAAACTGTGGAAGATCGCTGTTTAATTGCTGTTAATATCAAGGTAAATCGTAGTTGAAAATCCCTATAGAATTGCTTTATAGTCAGGACTGTTTGCCTGAGAATTCACAATCAACGTGCAAATCCGGAAGAAAGAATGAAAATTAGTGCACATGGGTAATTTTACACGCTGAAAAAGATTAGATGCAGACCCCACCTGAAAAATGCCCCCAAGTGCTATTTTTAGATAGGGGTACTTGGTACCAGGCCTCCAAAGCAGTTTTAGTGAATAACTGCCGTATTATAAACAATACTGCTAAGAAAATTGGCAAAAGTGGGTAATCACACATGCTTAAAAAGATAGGATGCAGTTTATTACTTCAAAATAACCCCAAGTGCTATTTGTAGACTTGGTTCCAGACCTCTGGAACAGTTTTATACTGCCGTGAAAATTGGCAGGAGGAGACCTCTAAAACAGTTTTATGTTATGAGTATCAGTACATGGAACAATAGTTGTCGATAAGCTTTCACTCACCCTTCAAAGGATTTTCATCTTTAATTTTTAAAAGCAGAAGTAGGCCTAATTTTTCTCCGATTCTTTAGCTTTCCATAGTCTCGAAATGTGCTCTTCGATTTATAAGAAAACGAATGCAGTTATAGTTATAAAAAGGCGTAATGTCAAGGAAAAAATTCAAGTTTGCTAATATCCAGGAGAATGTTTCTAGTACACATGATCCGTCACAAGAAATCAGTTCTGAAATAAATTGGGAAATATGCTTTGCAAACTTTAGAATGTCCAGCAAAAAAAGTACTCACACAGATAAAGCTTCTGGCTACCGAACGTTGTCAGAGCAACTAAAAAAGTAAAAACCCTGCTTACTAAAATCAAGAGTAAGTACTTTCACTCATGACGATCTTGCTGAGCATCTTTTTTCTAATAAAGCAAAGTTGGGGGCCATTATAAATCTCTGTGTTAAGTCTAGAAGTCATGAAACTGGGCAGGATTATACAACAGCATGTTCTGCATCTTTTGACATTGGGATGGAGCTATAACGTTACCATATTCTGCTAGCATAAGCAATTTTTGAAATCATGCTTGAAAATGGAAAAACATTCAAGACATCAATTTGGGGTCACATGGCCTTCTAAAGTTTATACATTGCACATATGTGGTAGACCGTATATAGGAGCAATCTTATCATAGAGACTGATTATTCAATTTTTGTTATATTTGGAAAACTGATGACGTCATCAAAATGAGCGCTCTGCAACAAAATAATTTTTGCACTAATATAATCCTTAACAGATTTTAGGAAAACTCAGTTTCACTGAGTAACTCTCGGTGGTTTAGAAATTATGCCGGTTAGTTTCTAACTGCCGGCCCATTGCAGGGTAAGAGTGAGTGTTGAGGCTGATACAATCATGAATACAACTGAGATAAAAACGGGATTTGGGGTGGCAGTTTCTAATGATGAGAAAACTAAACATTTTTACATTCATTAGCGTTTGGTTTTTGCTTCGCTATTTCGCTTTGTGTCAGCCTAAACATGCTATTGGGCAAGATTTATAACATTCTTGGTAGTCTACTACGCATTTCCCTCTTGAGGAAAAGGAAGTTATGCTGTCAGTTGCTGTTTTCGCTTGAGCAAGACGAGGAAAAACAAATTGACTCCGACGGTAATTACATTGGTGCGGTTTCTGTTAAGAAGGCATACTGCAGTCTGTTTCAAAAGTTAAAGGCAATTTTGCATAAAAAACATTGAAAATTGGTACGCTGTTGTTTTTCATACTACAAATCACTTTTATCCCATCCCCGAATTTTGCAAGGTGATTGACCCAATCGTCAAAAAAAGACCAAATCAAACCATTAAAGCCAAAGGTGCCTTCTCTTCTTCCCCCGATACTTCTGGTGCTTCCTTATCCTTTGGTCCATCGCTTCATTTTTAGACCTTTTACTTTAAAGTAACTTGTTTCATTCTTTGCAAAACAGCAGTTCTTTCTTTCATATATTTTCTATTTTTTCTGATTTCAAGAAAACCTTTCAGAGGAGGTTGGAGTTAGATTTCCATTT
Organism: Chrysaora quinquecirrha; assembly: GCA_014526335.1. NCBI lineage: Eukaryota > Metazoa > Cnidaria > Scyphozoa > Semaeostomeae > Pelagiidae > Chrysaora > Chrysaora quinquecirrha. The sequence goes on along the minus strand of JACTAT010000024.1, from coordinate 882,166 downwards.
AATACTACTTTAGGCCATTTTCAATTTTTCACCAGAAAGAGGCTAGTAGGCGCAACCGTCAGTGTTGTCAGACTTTAAATTTTATCCCAAGATCTTGGGAATATTTAAGGCTGTTGGGATTATTCTTGGGATTTTTTTGGCCTTTCATCTGGGATTTTTTCAAAGTTTCAATCTGGCAACACTGCAAACCACTGCAAGCTGCTGATGCTACGCCTGTGATTGGAAGCTGCTGATGCTACGCCTGTCCAACCCATTTCAACTTTATGGCCTCATGACATACTGCATCTCAGTTTGAATACTGATGGTGATATTCTCGTTTTTTGAAAGATAACCTGCAAGGTGGAAAAGGCCATGCAGTTGTCAATATGGATGATGAATGATATTGACTTCAGCTTAAAAACGAGGCTTTAACATGTATAAAAGTTGCAGACGATACAAGCAATTGAAATCAACAACATGCCTTATGACATCTATCAGCAGCAAACTGAAATTCAAAAAACAATTTGTCACAAGTTGGAAATGTGGAGTGAAATCTGAAAAAGAAACATGAGAGAAATATAACTGTACTTAAAAGTGCAACTTTTAAAGGACATTTGGGACAAAGGGGACTTTTTACATATACCTAATAAATGATGAAATTTTGAAGTTTCATGGACAAATATACTTATTAGAATAGTATTATAAAAGGAATAAGAATATGGAAGCACACTTAGATTTGCTTGCTTCTCTTAAAATAAGCATTTATGTTTGTCATTAAATTACATATTATCAATATTGTTCGATATCCATAAACTTACTAAACTTAAACATGTTTTAGATTGCGTTTAAGGCTTCCATTCAAAAATAGATGATTCTGATAATTATGATGCTGATTTTTGTGACTGATCTCCAGCAGAAGTGATAACTTAAATTCAAATTATGCCTCAAAGCTGATCGGAGAAATAGGATCTGAAATTAAGATACTGTGTTTCAACGATATGCTAAGTGTGAAATACATTGATAATTTTTCTACATAATGAAATTTCACTTGGTGTCCTTCTTCTTCTTTGCATGGTGCGCAAGAGTATTGTAGATAATTATCGTCCAAGGTTCTCTATCCTGAAATGACCTGCGACCTTGAAGGACCTGCCCCATCAACTTGAAGTGCAGCAATGCATTATAAACATTGAGCTTTTGCTTTCCAGGTTCATTGATTATCATACCAAAGAATTGTGGATAAAAAGAATCAAAAGCACAAGTTCAAACATGCTAAAAGCACACAGCAAGAACAGCAGAAGCTGCAATGCCAAAGAGAACGTTCTCAAACATTGACTTATCAACAGTCATTTCCTCCAGTGCTATCAAACGTTAGTTAAATGTATTGTTAACCAGCATGGAATGGCCAGATCTTTTCTAAGACAATCTGGCAGCTGAAACAACAAGAAGAAGTTTAACTGTTAAATTTTTTCTCTTTAGATTTTAATAGATGTCGTCTGGATACTGCATAAATGCATGAATAGATACTGTGTAACATGCTGTCAAACCTTATGGTTACATGAATCATCTTTATAATTTTAAAAGCCAAGACACAAAAACTAGAATACATGATACTAAGATAATAACAAAAATCATTGTTGAAATTTGACCTACGTTTTCAGTTTGAAAATGTAAGAAACAGCAAACAAAGAAATAAAGTAGACTTCTTATCTGATAGTGAACAGACTTCTTTATCTTCTTCAGAGTATAACGCTCTCACCACAAAGCTCAGCGATGTCTAAAGATAGAGGAGCCGAAATGCAGATGTTGGAGCTTGAAAATAAGGAGTTGACACGCGATTTGAAAGAAAGGATGATGAAAATGATGATCTGGGCAGCAGACTTGTAGATGCAGAAGAAGAAATGAGAAAACAAGAGTATGGTTCGCGTGAGTTTGCTGTAGAAAATGAAGAGCTGAAAAGGAAAATGAGAAAAAAAGAAAAGCAAATTGAAACTCTGGAACATAGGCTGACAATGGTGAAAGAGCAAAACTCAGCTATGCAGCTCAGAGATGCGGAGTGGACACACCAGCAAATACAAGACTATGTTGGAATGAGATCTACTATAATAGTAGAATTTTCATTGTTTGCAGATTTCACCCTCACAAGGGACCCTTTCCTGCAAGAGACAGCTGTATCTGTTCTTGACAGCTCAAATTTCGAAACAGTGGCAACAGTTGATTGGCACAAGGGTACCTTTTCAAGAAACACACTCCACAGTCTTAAAAATGGAACACCAATCCTGTTAAAGAAGTACCTTATGTGGGAGGGAAAGGATGCCGACGTAAAAAAACTGCAATTTTTAAGCCAAGAGTCACGTCTTCTAAGCTTTTTTGGTTTGCACACCAATATCGTGCAGCAATACGGCATTGTCTTTCTTGGAGGAGCATTTCATATTGCTTTAAAATATGAAGGCGAATTATCTTTGCTAAAATTTTTAGAAGGGGAAATATTTGACACCGAAGCAGTTGCCAGGTCAATCATCAAAGGACTTTCTGAAGCAGTTGCATTCGTCATGAGAGAGAGGTGCTGCAAAATCACATCACAAGTGGAAATGCAATGCTTTCCAGGTTTGCTGATGGGTATAGACCTGTTCTCATAGGCTTTGCATTTGCAAGCAGATGATCGGTCACAAAAATCCTTTCAAAAGAAACGATTTCCAGATTCAAAGAAAGTAATCACTTGGCACCCGAAATTGTTGCAAGGAAACAGCCACTGTCATTTCATAGTGATGTTTATTCATATGGAGTTATTCTTCCTAGAATATTGGCCAGAAGACTACCTCTAGCAGAATATCCAATACACCAATTCAACAGTTCCAATCTCTTTTGCGCGCGGAGGTCTGGGGCGAGTTTGGGGGTGAAAAAGCACGTAGCAACATTCTGAATCAACAACACAACATTAGCAATTTTCATGGTTTTCATCGCTGGTAAGCACACAAATTACAGAATTAAAACTTTATATTTCTTGCTTAGTTTGTAGTCTGTTATCACGGGAACAGCTTTCTTTAAAGCTTTTACAAGTACCTTGCTCTGGCAGGCTACAATATCAACTCGTACTTGATATTCGTCTTGAAGTTTAGCCAAAATGGTTAATGGCAACTGCGCTGTTGTTGGCTGTCGAAACAGCAGATATCGAATTAAATTATGGGAGCAGAATATGTGCGAAGATCACATTGGAAAAACAAAGAAATGCTGTCCCTGTCAACCACCATTCAAGCTGTATAAATTTCCCAGCACTCAGCGTAATGCAGACAGTAGAAAAGAGTGGATTAGGCTGATAAACCGAACCACTAGAAGAAACACTAATTGGAAGCCTGGATCAAGTGACATGGTATGCTCTAAACATTTTGTTGATGGGATACCAACAGTTGAAAATCCTTTTCCTACTGTTGATCTTGGATATGAAAAGCCACCAAAGAAAGTCAGACGCAAGTTGATTCGAGAGGAAACAACTGCTTTTACTCCTAATGAAGAAGATAATGATATGAACATTGATGAAACTGTATCAACAAACATTTGGAATGAACATTGCTATGTTCTCACAGGAGAGCCCTGTAATGCATGTTGTGATAAAAATAAAGTTATTTGTTCCCTGGCACAAAATAAAGCTGAAATAAGCAAAGAAAATGATCTGCTGAAGGAAGAAATCGATTCACTTTCTCAAAAAATCAAGATTCTTTCTGTGAGACCAAAAAGACCTTTTTCATTTACATCAATAAAGACTGATGAGAAAATGACATTTTTCACTGGAATTCAGAAAATCTCCATCTTCCATGCCCTCTATGGTATCCTGCAGCCTTATGTAGTGAATCTTCATTATTGGAGAGGAAGCAAGAAAGTTTATTCCTCAAAACTAAATAAATCAAGAAAAAAAATACCACACAAACTATGTGGCCAAGACCAATTTCTACTGACATTAATGAAGTTAAGGCTTGGTCTCTTAAACCAAGATTTGGCAGACAGATTCCAAATTTCTGAAGGGACAAGCTCTTCTATTTTTGCAACATGGGTAAGGTTTCTTGGAAAGGTTCTTGCTGATGCTGTCATCATGTGGCTACCGAAGCAAACAATCTTGTCAAATTTGCCTTTCGTATTTCAAGCCCATCATAAGAAGACAAGATGCATCATAGATTGCTCGGAAGTTCTAATTGAAAGACCGAAGTCTCTTGATGTTCAAGCTGCCACCTGGTCCGAATACAAGAAGCATAATACAATCAAATTTCTTATTGGAATCTCACCAAATGGATATATTATGTTTCTGTCTGACTGCTATGGCGGGCCAACAACAGACCAGTTTATTTGCCAAAACAGTGGTTTTTATGAAAAGCTCGAGTATGGGGATGAAGTAATGGCTGATAGGGGGTTTCAAATCAGAGAAGATCTGCTACACCATTACTGCTCTCTTAGTATTCCTCCTGGTGCAAGGATTAAATCCCAAATGACAACAGCTGAATGTACTAAAACAAAAGAGGTTGCGAATCTTGGAATTCATGTTGAGCGTGCCATCAATAGACTTAAGACCTACCGTATTCTAAAAAACACTTTCCCTTTAACAATGCTTCCTTTGGCTAATGATATCATAAGGACATGTGCAGCCCTTTGCAACATCCAGCCCCCCCCCCTTCTAAAATAATAGTTAGAAGAAGTTAGTTTCTGAAGAGTTTTTGTTGTAAATTTGAAATAACATTAGAAGCTGCAGTTTGTAAGAAAACAAGTTTCAATTTTTGTCTCTCATTTCTTTTTTTAACAAAAACCAACAGGAAACAATAAAACACCAATTGATGTCAACATTATGTGAAAAATGATGGTAAATAATGGTTCAGATTAAAGTCCAAAAATTGATCTTTCAGATTTCTCCAAAGTTTTTCATCAAATTCAAGTTTTTCAACAAAGTTGCCATGGGTGGTCCAGACAAAGAAATAACATTTCCTTAGTTTTGTTGCAGCCATTTGCACTTGACATTGCGTGAAATATTTGTGATTTCTATTTAGTGAAACAGTCAATTCCCTCTCTTCCTTTAAATATGGAAGTTTGACATCAGCATCAATTGGTGACAGATGACTGATAGAAGAAGGGCATTTTACCTCCAAACAGGACTTTCCACAGCAGTCACAAGATATTATCCTGTCAGGACTACCTCCAACAAAAGGCATGTCTTGGCATAAAAAAATCCCACACTCCTCCACTACAACATTAGTGTGGCTTTTTTTGTAAATTTGTGTGAAGGCTTGTACAGCATTACTTTCCATTGCTTGACCGTACTTTAAGGCTGGTAGCATTGGATTAACTTTTATTCTTCCAGCAATTTTGTCTATGACAGTTTTCATGTCAACATCTATTCCCTTCAATTTTCCTTTCCCAAACCTTTCCATCCTTGTTTTGATGTCATGTGCCTTAGAAGCACTTATGTGTTTTCGCACAGAAAACCACAAAGGGGTGATTGCCTGGCCCCTTGTATCTTTTTCTATTTTGGCAACTTGATCTGGAAAATACTCCAGATTGTAGCAAAATTCCTCTTTTGACTTTGTCTTAGTAATGAAGTCATCAAGAGTGCAAATTTTTTCTTCTCCAGAAATTGGCTCATTGTCCATCTTTTTTTCTTTGTACTCGGCTGTAAATAAAATGGATTCAGCATCATTGCAGACTTGGTGGAGAGCATTTGCCACATCTTCAAAGGATAACTTTGTTTCGATATGTTTGACTGCATTAAACCTTTTTTTGGGTGAACAGTTTAGCTCAGCAGGCTTCTTTCCCTGACTCCCAAAAGTATTTCTACTCAGCTTGAGGTCTTTTATTTTTATCATCTTTACAAGTTTGCTTTTTGGCAACCATTCACAAGCAGTTGTTGTGCAGGCTGGATTTGTCAAACCCATTCTTACTGCTGCCTCAATCCTAAACAAGGCAGCAGCAACATGGTTACAGGTTTGTGAAATACCAGCCATGCAACTGCAATGTGCTTTCATAATCTGACCACTTTTCTTTGAAAGACAAACCCAAAGTTTATGGGGTATGTCCGTATTCCGTTGAGAAGGTCTGCAAGTAGACTTCAGAAAGCAGAATTGAGAAGAATCCTTCACAGGATGAAAGCTCATTGGATTGAGCCAACCAGTTGAATAATAACTGTAGGCCTTTGACATCTTGTAATCACTTAGATCTTTGCTCTTTAACTCACTTGGGTGAAAAGCGAGAAAGTTGAAAATATCGGGATAGAGCGTCATAGGCCATAACTTCACACTTTCATCTTCAGACAGCCATCCATCCACAAGAGTGCAGGGATCTGGAAGAAGTTCATTCTCAATTGAAAGTTTTGCTTGGTACTCTTGGTTCACTTTTTTTGTAATTTCGTTAATACATTTAAGTAACCTTGACATTATCTTGTTTTTCCCCAGGCTGGCTCAGAAATATTCTCGCTGCAATGCAATGCATCAACTGTTTGTGTCTGTGTGGATGAAAAATTTGGCTTTGCGTCTATAGACATGGGAAAATTGAAATGTTCAAATTGTATTTATAATTGCAATTCTTGTTCTCATATACAGTTTGCAAGAAAAGTGCTGGAGCAGAACACAGAAGATGAATTACAGCAAATTCCTGATGTTCTATTTGATCTATTAGCCAAGGAGCAAGAATGGAAACGTTCATCCTCTTTCACCCTTAAGCCCGTTTGTAACAGAATAATTGCTTTTGATATTGAACCAGGTCTTGCAAAAAGAATGGCTTGCGGGTATAGAAGTTTCCTGAGGACAAATGAAGATGTTTTGGATTTAGCAGATAATCAAGTCACCTGTGATCACTGCACAACCACTCTTTCCAACGGACCATATGAAGAGTTAAATCTGTACACTTCCCAAGATGTTATTACATGTCATGGTAATGCCTTTTCGTGTTTTCAATTAGTTTATTTTCTCTGCCATCCAAACTTCCCTATGAGCAAGCTTTTCCATAAGCCAAACTTCTTTTCTTTGCTTTTAGTGCCAAACTTTTCAGAAGGCTCTTTGTTTCTCATTCTTTTTCGACCTTATGAATGATCTCGCATTTTTAAGAAATTTCTGTTCATTAGTTTTCTTTTCACTTAACTTTGTTGAAGTTTGTTTCTCAAAACCTTGCCTGCAAAATATCTTAATCATAGCAATTTAAAGTTAACCCGGGGAAGTTTGACAAGGGGACATCAAACGGTGTCCGAAATATTGTTCGAAAAAGAGAGAAAATCGATTGGAGGTAGAGAAGTTCAAGGTGGTTGTCACTAAAATGTTCTACAAACATAGACTTCAGTTCGAGTTAGTTGAGATAGAGAGAGTTAACTATATTGTTTACGATAATATGAACACGAGCAATGGTCTGGCTCTGTATCGTAGGGCACAAATTGTGGTGCCTTACTGACATTGACACGCAAAATTGCTTGGGTTCAGTTCTATAATTTCCAACACTGTCCTAAAAATTGTTTTTTTAATGTGCCCAGGCTGAAAGAATTCTAATTTCAAGTACAGCATGTTGCTGTTGTGTATTCTTACTGCGTGTTTTAAATTTTCAAAAGATTTGCTTTACGTCAACCAATTTGTTTCACACCGTCTGAACATTTCATGTTCTTTTCCATCCGTTTACTCGAAAAAATGCAAAGGTTGCATGGTAACTAAGCTATACGATGGTGCTGAGCATGGTATATTGAATATGGGAAAATTTTTGATTGGGTACGATGTTCTTAGAGATTACATGTTCTTGGCAACAGGCAAGTACTTAATCTCTATGTTTAACAGCTTATGTGTGTTTAACTGTAGTATTTGTATGTGCCTATTTTTGTGTGTGCGGCTATGTTCAACGCAAACGAGAACATTTTAATTAACATTTCTCATAGACCGTTATAAGTTGAAAATGTTTTGACATACCTGCATGTAATGGTCTTCATTAACTTTAATCGTATTAATTTCCAGTGTTCTTGATGCGTGTAAGCTTTAGAAACATTATTATGTCTAATGCATTGAAAAACTTTGGCACCTTCAAAGCAGCAGAAGACCATTTTGGCTTTTTATTTTGCTTCTAGTTGTACTCTCTTTGGCTATTATTTGGTTTGGAAACTTAAACAGAAAGATTGTGGAAATAAAAATTTCCACAAATTATAATCACTGGAGGTGTAGTTGGTACGGATTTCTTCATCTGCTGGATATCAATTTTGATCAGTTTGAGGTTTGTGGTGAATGTGGAGCAAATCCAAGCACCATAGTATGTGATGGTACTAGTCTTGGGTTTCGTAAGCAGCTGTTATTGCTTGATAACAAGAGTAATTCTAACGACGAGACAATCCAGAGAAAGTCGTGAGTCAAGTTCATATTCTAGTGCTTATATTCTTTGTGAAATTAATTGACACAAAGCTAATTTGCTTATATTTCATTCTCACGGGTATGTTATCATTTGTTTGTCATTGCTTCTCAGGTATTTTCAGGAAAGAATTGGTATCAGTAATCCCGAAATGCGTCAGTTGTTTACTAAATGGGTGAATAGCCTAACTAGTAAAAGCAAAAATGATGTGTCTGAGAGTGAGATGCTAAGTTTGAAAAATGGTTTAAAAGAATATGCTGCCCTATCTGGTGTATTTTCTTGGATTGTCGATAACTCTTCTAGTATTCCCGTACATGAAGTGTCCTCTTTCTTGCTTTGTGTTTGTAGCAAGAGTCCTGTGTGCTCTTACATACCTCCTTCTGGTGCCATTCGGTCTCTGTTGAGGGATATATGTAATGTTGATGTCAAAGGGAAGCCATCATTATTAATGCAAGTTAGGGATGAACTACCATTCCTCTATAATATTCTTTGTGCTCTTCCTGTCACACACTTTCCTTTGGAATGGCAAGAATTGTTTGATTGGCTATTCGACATTGCATGTTCTCCGTTTTCGAGCGACAGTGAAGTTTCAGGTCCGCAAGTCAGTAGTGAAGATGATTTACTATCTTTCTTCCCCACGCTTCCAAAATGTCGTGAGAGGGGTTGCTTCGACATTGATACGCAGACGCAAATCAAAGAAGACATCTGCACAAAAAAAAGTCACGGACATCCATCACTTACTCCTGGGATTTTTACCATTTACTGCCCTCATGGTAAGAATCTGTTTTCAATCCCAATTTATGAGACATTTTCTCACTGTCACTTCTCATCTGCTACTGTACTCTTGTTATTTCTCACTTGCGATTCTTCTTGTACTTCTTCGTTGTGACAATTTTACTTCATTGATATTGTTGCAAACTAACTGCATGAGCCTGACTTCATTTTTTAGGAATAAATTATGGTTTTCAGGCGATGGAGTCGCATGAGTCGCCGAATGTGCCTTTCACTGTTTTTCGAACGCGGTTTTCTAAAGGTTAGTGCATTACATTGAACTATAAATAAAAAGACTGGAACGACAACCTTATTGTGCAAAAAGCGTAACCAAAAATGGCGGACATGGAGCGAGAGCTTGCATGTATGCGGGAGATGCGCGAACATAAGGTTCAGTACGGAAAAATGAGAAAAAATGCCGTGCAAAACTGGTTTGAAGCCAAATTTGAAGATGAATTCGAAATAAATCAAGAAAAATTTTTTTCAGGTTTCAAAAAACGCAGATTTGAGAGTAATTTAAGACCGTTGAAACTAGCTTATATTGATTCTGATCGGATTTATGGACCAAAATGACGTTGCACGTAACAACTTTTCGGTAGGCCGCCTTCAAAATATCAAGTCCAGCTACTAGATCTGAGATGAAAACCACTAAAGAATACGAATAAAACATTTTAGGAAACAGTTGTACATAGTTATGATGCTAAATATCTTTATATATAGCGTATTGACATCGAAATCTTGGATTTTATCGTCACCTGAACCGACCTGGACGAAGCCTGCTCTCAAACTTCATATACAGAAGGTTATTCTTAATTTACTGGGTCCAGATGTTCTTTCATAATGTCTTCCTTTCTGTTTTTCCAGGAAACTTTAACCTTTTTAAAATATGTTATATGATAAGTTCTTCTAACTCTGCACCTTTTTGAAATCAGTGATCGGGTGGCCTAAGCTTTGTTCACAGCAACTTCAACACAGCCGTTCTTCCTTTCAAAAACGAATTTTGAAATTATAACTCCAGGTTCAGTTGCAGTAGCTATTTCTTTCACGTTTCCACCCAAAAACCACTAGGTTAAACCAATTTTCGTGCACAAAATCGAGCAATATGTGAATGCATATTTTACGTACTGAGCCCTTGTTCTTCTGAAAATCCATACGTGCAGACATTCCTCAGGCACGCAAAATTGGTTACGCATTCTACAGACATTAGAACAATAGAGTTGTCGTTCCAGTCTTTTTATTTATAGTTCAATGGTGCATTAAGAAATTTTCTTTCGGATCTAAAGGCCAGTGCAATTTCATTGTAAACGTTTACTATATTCTGAATTTAATCTGTTGCTTGCCAATGGTTATCTTATGCTTCCATTTTCAGCCCCAAAAACAATCATTAATGACAATAGTTGCAATCTCATGCATATTGTCTGAATCGGGACCCTGTCTTCTTCAAAGAGACTAAGTTTCTAGTGGATCGTTTTCACTGGAAAAATCACAGTGGTGAGTAGCTACAATCTTGGACAAAACTTGTTGAGACTTAATAGCAGAAGATGTATTTTTCCTTCTTTTTGCAGATTCTTTACTCTAAACCCCACCCCGCTAGTAAATTTTGGTTTGAATTTGTTAAAGAAAAACAGTTAATCGACCCTGAAATGTTTTCTAGCAAAATCAACATTGACTTGGGGGGAAGGGGTTGTCTTTGTCAATCAAAATAGCTTAGGTTGGAGTTTGTCTCAACAGTTTTGGCTAAGATTGTAGATAGAATGGTAGTTACTGACATTGCTTCTCACTTAAGCGTGGCACAGATTATGGCCTGACTTGTCTTGTGCTTTCTGGAAATATTGTGAATGATATTTCATTCAGAAGCACTGTTAATGTTTTTATTATTTGACTGTGGTTATGTTTTAGGCTGTTGCGTTGGCTATAACATCTCGGAGTATGTGAAATACACATCGCTTAACAGCCAGGTCAACGAGCAACAGAACTCCACGATCAAGAAGCTACAATCTCAGCTGTCGTACATGGGCCAAGAAAATTTTATGCTTCATTGTAAATTTTTTTTTTTTTGTTCCAAAATCGCTTAGTGCTCAGGAAATAGATTTGCTTGCAGTTCGTATGCAGCAATTGGTTCCAAATATCTGGCGAAGAGCTTAATCGTTTAGACTTTTTATCAGCTCCGTAATTTATTATTTTGAAGTCCATTATTTTTAACTCCAAACTAAATATATACATATAATCGTTATGAATATGATTTGTCTGTCGGCTAATGTACATGTTTGATCCCCTTTCCATCGCTGTGAAAGTAGGTCAATTATCCATGTTTTTCATTTTTAATTTTGCAATGACATTATAATGAAGAGAATGTTCTTATATCAGCTTGTTTTATTCAATTGCACGGTTTGGCGTATTTTGTCGTTCTCTTTGCACTGCTCTTTGCGATAACCCTCTGCATAAGCCACTTTGACTAGTACCCCTACCCTCTAATAGACCTCTTGCTGCAAATAACGTACCTTTTGGGTGATGCGTAAGAAATTAGCTAGGGAGACTGCTTGTACTAGCCAAGGCGTACTAAATGGCATGCAATGCATGAACGTAATGTAAACCTTGAACTGTACGTTCACAGATGTATCGTTTTTCAGAGTAACTATTTGAAACAAAACTTCAAATAAATGGTGCTGACCCAAATGGAACATATTATACAGTTTATCAGTGCCGTATTTTTCTCTATTCCGACTTACAGGATGTAAAAACTCTAAAGGCCCTCCTTTGAAGTGAAAATTTGAAATAAGCCCAAGTTCAATATTAAACGTTCGCTGCAACCATATTATCTGCTAGATCAGCAGTGAATGATTGCCCCAGAGTTCTCTCTTATTCGCCTTGTAATATGATTGCCCTCATGCTTACCTATTGGGTATGCCTTAAAGATTATTACCAGTGTATGGGGTGATGTTTTCGAAACCTTGCCAACCTGGCTCTTGTGAACGTACCCTTTGCATCCTGAATGGCACATACGCATGAGCACTCCCTCTATGACATACACCCTATGAAACAATCCTCTTGCAACCAGCAACATAAGTTTAAAGTTTAGCAAAGCAGAAAACTCTTCATTACATTTGATTCGTTTCTTTGCTAGATTTTACCCCAAAATAAAAAAAAATTAAGGTACCAAAAGAAGTCCGAGAAACTATATCCGAGCAGTGGGCCATGGTTACTCTTGCAAAGGTTACTCTTTTTTTATGCATGTACTCATTTCTAACCAATGTACGTATGTAAGTATTCCATTTTCTTTACATTTTTTTTACAATTATACCTACACAGGAGGTTATCAAAACTTAAATCTTGCAGTGCGGGAATAGCGTTAGAATTGAGGATAGCGTTGGAAACTCCATAAACTCATTTTAAATAGTGATTTCGCATTTCCAGACATACTACATTGACACTGCTTTCTTTTTAATTTTTTTGTTTTTTTTTTCAAGTTTTTAATTTATGATCGACCAGTGGCGTAGCCGACGGAGGTTACCTTCAGGGAGTACCACTAAGGGCGTCCACTGATTAAGGATCCCTATGGGGGCCCAATGCTTCAAACTTCGTCATAAGTCAGCGTTTTGTAAGATGAAATAAACGTTGTTTCCCCCTTATCTTAAGATATCTGTTTTTAACTACGTAGTAACATAGTGCTTTGTTACGTTTGCTAAAGAACTTTTTTGGTACTTGCCACGTCGTACTGAAAGTAATGGAAGTTCAAACGTCCGAAAAGCTTTGACATATATTTGCACTTTCCTATTCCCTTGAACAAGACAAAGGTTTAAGGGACCCCAGTTCCCCTACTTCACTAAGGGCCCCATATACCTACGCTACGCCATTGTGATCAACCTGAAAGCCGCAGACCGATTAACAGGATGATCAGAAGCAGAAGAATCTCAATGATAAGAAATATTGCAAACTCTTTGTGGCATTCTTATTGCTTTTATGGAATACTATTGGAAGATCCCTTTGGCTACGCGGAAATATATAAGAAGGGGGGCTTTAAGATTTCACGGGTTGCGGGTTTGGCTGATTTCTCTCTCGGGTTGTCGGGTTCCTTAAAAAACTGTGCGGGTTTTCGGGTTAAGCATATTATACGGTCAACGTGTTTCGGGGCGTGTTTCGCCATTTTTTTTTTAGCTCTGGTTTTAGATAAATTTGTTTATGCTAATGATTCATTCTTGCAAGCTCAATGTTGATTTGTTAATTTTGTACATATTCATAATATCTTCAATTATTGCTATGTGACTTGAAATTTCTCCTTTGGGATATTTGATTACAGTTTTTTTCAATGAACATTTTTTAAATATGTCTGACTTCATGAGGTTTTGAACCGTAGCAATTAGAACATCAAGCACATATAAAGTTTTTAATTCCAAGTCCATCCATTTTTTTGATTATACAAAAGTGTTCGTTGTAAAGTAATAAATTCAATTTTATATTTGCACTATACTTTAATGACAAAGTGTAGATCTTGTAAAGCGCTGAGTTGAAAAGGATTATCATCTTCGTCTTTTTTAAAGTGACCTGTGAACACATTGATTTTTACACCATATATGTATTCCATGTTTGAAATATATTGTAGGTAGAATCCATCAAATTTTTCGATATTTGCAAAAGTACAATAATCTTTTATCATTGTTTCGAGAGATGGAACATCATTTTCATTGTGTTCAAGTTTCACTTTTATAATTGCTCGAAAAAAGCAGGCATCGTCTATCATTGTTTCTCTTTTTGAAGGCATCGTCTATCATTGTTTTTTGTTAAACAACTTTGCAGATGTTCAGCACAATCTCTTGCAGCTTTGACTTTAATATTTTTTCCATTTTTTCCAGCGCTAATAATTGTAACACTCATATTAGTTGCTCGTATCAACCCCCAAGAACTGTTTTCGAAATTTTTCTGGATTATATCTATGAAAGGTGTATTACGTATGGATTCAATAGTTGATTCAGTTTCTTCTTTATTCTTTACATCAAATTCCTGAAGATGAATATTACTACTTTCATTTATTGAAGATTTTAAATGGTGTAATTTGTAGTCTGAAACGAAGTAATAGCGCAATTCTTTAGTTTCTTTATTCTGGAGTATAAAAGCAAACGAAACAACCATCTTAACAGGAAGCATATCACAGACTTCATAGTACACATCCCATAAATTCTCGCTGATTTGATCATGAAGCAACTCATTTTTCAGTAAGTGGAAATTAAATTTGTAAATCCATTCAAGAGAATGTGTGTAACAGTGACTTGCTATATGTTCGATATGCTTTTTGTAATGCTGAATAAGTTTTTCTTTTTCTTCACCTTTAAATTTTACGTACTGTTTTGTCATTGTTCCATGGCTGATGAAGATATTGACATTCATTCCAGAACGAGCAAGCTGTCAAATAGATGGTTTCGGGTATTTGCAAACGTTTAATTTACCATAGACTGCAATACGATGACGTTGTAAATTGTTAGAGCATTTGAAGTTTTGTTCGCAAAAATCACATGAATAAGGATGTTGGTCAATGTTATGTTCTTCAAGATGTTTATTCAAATTTTTGTATGAATGTAACACTTTCCCCATCTGAAGCAGTCATATTTATCATGCATTAAAAATTTATGATTAAGTAATTTTCTCTTTTTCCAAAATTGCTGTCCACAAACATCACAATTGAATGATAAATTCTTCTTGTTAAAAACCTCGTTTTGTTGCTTGATGTACTTTTCATTATTCCATGAATTTACATGTTTTTGCTTCCAGATTTCTGATTTAAATGTTCTAGAACAATAAGGACATTCATATTTAACATCGTTGTTTCTTTTACATCCAGACACATGTTTGCGCAATTTTAAAATTGAACTAAACTTGTCTCCACAAATTAAACATTTATATGATTCTCCATGAAGTTTGTGTAGATGTGAAGTTAATTCTTTCCTCGTGTTGAAATTTTTCTTGTAATATACACAAGTTAATGGTTGAAGCTCCTTGATTTTCTTACCCGCCATTTCGTATGAATGACAGGTTTAAAAGTGAACTATATGAAGTTCTATTCCAGAATTTATAGAAATTTAAACACATTTTATGACACATGTCAATCAATCAATCATTAACTAACAAAAATATTAAATACAAAAGAATACGTCAATCAATCGATCAAGTATTAAATATTATGACATATGTCAATCAATCAAACTTTACTATTAAATAGACTTTTTACCGCTTTTTTATATTGTTTATTTATTTCTTTAGATAGTAAAGAGTTATTATCATTTTGTAAGATTACATAAAAAGTTCACTAAGTCTAAGATCATCTATTAATGCGGAAGTATGAGTAACATATTTCAATAAGTGTTTGATAAGTTCTAAAAGGGAGCCATATGAATTGCAGAATCTGAAGTTCTTCTTATTGTGAAGAATAGCATAGTTTATATTTCTCAGCGTAGCTCCATTTAGTACCAACATCTTTTTCATATATTGAAATTTCTTCTTTAATACTTTGTTAATAGCAAATATATCCCGTTGCTGTTGGATAATGATTTTCTTCTTCCCTTTAACACTGTTCATATTGCTATATTTTCAGTAATTTCAAGTTTAACTTAATGCTCCATCTTGAATGACATAAATGAATAAAAATGTCTCAACGTTTTTATTTATACCTAACTCAATTAATGTTGTTGTGGTTGTTCATATTTTTTCGGCTCAAGCTCTAGAGAATTCAAAAATGATTGAACATGTTTTTGTTTTCCTTCCCCATCTTCTACATTGATTGACATTGTATTTTCTTCATCATCGTAATCTTCACTCAATGCAAAATTGTCACAATCCCCATCTACTATATCACCAAATTTTTTTAACTTTCTAATTTTCTTAGTCAGAACTGTTTTGTTAGTAGAAGACGTTTTAAGTTTGCGTTTTGTGCCAGTTTTGGGTGCTTTATCTTGGAATTCATATCCATTCCAATCTAATTTATACCATCCTTCACTTCTTTCATTATGAAGTGAATGTGTTTGATTAGTTGTTGGTTCTGTAAATATAACTTGAACTATACTTTTCAATCTGCCAATAGTTGATTTTTCTATGTAATCTTTATGTTCATTTTTTAGACGATCTTCTGGAGTTTTATCAAATTGACTTTGAACTTACTCTGTATAACATGAGAAAAATAATATCCCACATTCCAGTTATATGTCGACTGAGGTTTGTGAGATATATAAATTTCCATTGAAGGTAACTCTTTTGGAAAACGGGAGATGTAATAATACAACGCTTGCACGTCTTGTAAAAAATTTTGTTCGTGAAAAGTTTCCATCATTCCCTTTTCAATATTATTATTCATTTCATTAGAAGCCATATCTTTTGGTTCACTAGCACGGTTCTTAATTTTGTATTTGTGAAATTAATTTACTTACTTCCATTTCGGATTTTATAATAATTCTAGATTTGATATTTTTTTAAATTTTATATCTATTTTAGTTTCGTCCAAATTCCAGGAGTTATCCCATTCAACGATAAATTAAGCTGTCTCAAACCAGATCTTAGTTTTTTCTTATCAGAATTTTTTACTGTTGTTTCTCTTTTTTCTCCTTAGCAGATTGTTTTTTTCAATTTTCCTTTTTCTTGGCATTTTGTGTTGTACTTTTCTTTCCAATTTGCTCAAGACAAAGTGAATTAAAAACACTAATGGTTGAACACATATTTTTTATATCTTCAAAGCAATACAAAACTAAAAAACGTTTTATAATTAAGGTATTAGTAAAAGTAATGGTATTAGTATAAAGTAATTTTTCAAGTTGATTTTTAACCGCTTTATTTATTTTATATTCTTTTTCATCAAGAATATCATTGTTAAAAGTGTGATCTTCACCATTTAAATTGCCATATCATCGTGTCCTAAACAGTACCTTGACCGTGACATTTTGTCTGACTCACTGAACACTATTTAAAATACAAATTGAATAAATGATAAAGCGTATTGTCAATTTATATTGGAAAGCGCCTTTAAATGATTGATAGGTTGTCAAAAATGATTGATTGATTGACTGTTTGACAGAATATAATATATAGAGTTGCTTAATTAATATAATATTATTTTCAAAAATCGCACAGTGCTATAATCATTTTAAAGAATTTAGAAAGTTATGTGAAAACTATAGGTTATCTTATGGAAATGATTTAGATATTTTACCGCAAGAAGAATATGATTTCAATGTATTACTCTTTCAATATTATAATAAAGTTATTAAACATCTTGGACAGATGAATTAAAAAAGAAAAAATTTTGTCATGGAATGATATCGTAGAAACGAATTTGAAATAATTTTGACAGAGAATGAAGAGCGCGAATTGAACAAACGTGAAGCAAACTTGCAACAAGCAGAATAAGAATACAAGGCGTTGATAGCATTCGTGGAAGAAGAGAAGAAATATCTTTATATTTTTAAAGATTCACATATGGTCGAGATTGATGAATTAAAATCATGTAATGCATTGGCACAACAAATGAAAAATATTATACTATGGAAAAATATTAGTTCAGGTATTGATGATATAGACTATATTTGGTGGAATGATTTGATAGACTCAGACAACCAATGATAATAGAGTAATTATTATAAAGTTTATAACAAAGTTATCAACCAAAACCGTATCTTTCTGTAAATAGTAATTCATCCCTAGCTGCCTCGTGTAAAATGTCTTCTTCTAAATTCAGCAGCCTTTGCAGCTCTAATATTTTCTATCTCTGAAATATCAAAAATCAAGCCTTTGAGATCATCTATACATTTTCTATTAGTAATAAACTTATAGTCATTGTCTATTTCAGCTTTGTTAATTAAAATAGATTTCAAAATTTCTTCTTGAAAGCATTTTTCAAGTTTGTTTTCTCTTCTCGTACTGTAGATTCAATTGTTGATGTTTGACATCTTTTTCTTCCTATTTGATGCTTACTATCTGTTTCTTTCAATAGCTTTTTAATAGTAAATTCACAATCCCACTGCTCGTTAAAAGTGCACATCTTTCTGTATGTCCCACTATAATTCAGTATATCACATGCATTATCAACGTTTTCTTTTTCTTTTCATATTCTTGAATCCAATCTTCTACCAACTGTAGTATGCCAATTTCTTGAAAATAAGTTTCACAAATGATATTTGAAATTTTTTTGTCATGAAGAATCTTGATAGTTTCGAATTTGACTCTTCAACTCCATTTTGAACATGATTTTTGGCATGTTTGGCAATTTGTTTAATCTTTCTCCTCGTAAGAGCAAAACTAAACTTATATAATCTGGTATAGGTGTGAGTTTTTTGTTTGCCTCCATGTCTTCTCCTTCGTACTGAGAAATTAGTGTATTACATGCTTCAATTTGAGCTTTAAATAATTGTTCACATTTAAATACCATCATGTATTTTAAAGTATTTTAATGTAATATTCATGTATATTTCTTTATAACTCTCATACATCTGAATGTGATCTCTTTAGCAAATTAAATCTTTTTCCTCACATTTTTGTCGCCAAACACAGTCTTCGTAGCATATTTCATTTATATTTTTGTTCATAAGACTCATGTTCAAAATATCCTTGACATTGCAATATTTTAGAATCTCGATTAGAATGCAGCCAATGCCCAATACATCAGGTTATGGATACTCAGCCATTGCACTCTACTTAATTTTTTAGTGAAAAATAAATTTACAAAACTTTTTATCTTTACACTCATATTTACAGAGTGATTGACATGTTTATTAAAACATTGATTGATTGAGTGACATTTCTATTGTTTAAAAAGGTATTTTTAAACCCATCATCTATTAATAAAATATTAATTGTAAAAATGACTTCTGATGGAGCTGCAGAAATTATCGTCAAAGAAAAACAAGAAAGTACCATCTAAGAACAAATTTATATATTTGTTATTGTTACTATTTGGCTGATGTGTTGCTTTTTTACATTTGGGATTTTTTTGCTTTGTGAATGTTTTGAATCGTCTAAAATGACAGATGAAGAAGAAGATGGAATATTCAATATGGAAGAAGGGAAAGAAAGCGGAAAATGTAATTTGACAAAACGAAAAAGAAGACGTATCAATACTATGAAAAATCTTAATACAAACATCGTCGATAAAGCTACAAGAACAAAGACAAAAATTGAGAAAAAATTACATGAAGGGTATTCCAATATAACAACAAGAAATATGACTCCTTCTTTTTTAAATAATTATACAACTTGAAAGTGATTATATATATCTGCATATTTCTTTCTTTCAAATTTCAACTACTGACCAAACAACGAATCAGGTTCATAATTCCCTAACATCAAAAAGTCTATGTCAATCCAAATAATTGAAAAAAGAACTTTATTAATAATTTCTTCTTCGTTTAGTCTTTTGTTGTTCTCAAATGGTTGCATTAAACTGGCTTTCATGTAAGTATTAGTTCCACCATCCCTTTTGTATTTAATAAATTCTGCTACATTTTCTTGTTTATCTAAATGTTCTAATTGTTCTAATTTTTTGATTTATTAATAAATGTCAACAATTCTCGTTGTAAAATCCTTTCCTCTTTATATCTACTCAATAGAATGATTACAAGGTTGAATAATTACATTGTCCTTCTTTCGTTTTCGTAGAAAAAGATTTCGTCACCAAACTTGATTTTAAAATTTTTTGGGTGATCTTGACTATTTCTATAATGTCTTCTCTAGCAATTTTACTTAACTTAAAATGTGTTTGTTCTGCAATTTGGAGCTTAGATATTCCATCTTTACAAGTTGTTTGAGAATTACAAAATTCAATTGCTTCATTTATTGTAAACAACCTTCCTTTCATTAGTATGATATATATGTGTATCCAATCAGGTATAGTATTCAGTCCTTCATGTTGGAAACATCTTTTAAATATGACTCGTTTGCATTTCCATAATGTAGAGTAAAGTTCAAAGTAATTGTCAAAATTTCCTCTGCATTCAATGCCTAAGTGCGCTTTGCATTTACTCCTCCAAAAAAATATATTCCTTTCCACTTGTTTGTTCACATTCTTATTACTTTGCATCAAATTTAACACATCTTTTATATCTAACTTATTTAAAATATTAGCTAGAATCAAATCAATTGCGATTGTATTTTGAGAATCACAGATCTCTTCCATTTTTGCAATGAACTCAACTAAATTTGAGCGCAATATACGCAGGTTATATACAAGAAAAAATAATACAAATGTCAATCAATCAATTGTCAAAATGAATCAATCAGAAAAAGAGATTAATCTCCATAGTAATAACAAAAGCATTGCCATATCTATTGTTCTTTTTTATGATTTTTTAAGTCTAAACTTCAGTTCAATATAAGCGCTCACTAACAGTTTTTCTCTAGATGAACTTTTCATCGTCATATTAAACATGTCAAGAGACTGATTTTTCAAATCACAAAAAATTGATGTTATAGGTTCATATGAAAACATATCATTTCTATCGGATAAAGTGGTTATAAAGGAAAGAATAACAGTCAATATTGGCGCAAATACATCTCCTAAAAAAGTGTCTTCAATATTCACGCTGTATATAAAATAATCTTCTCCAGATAAAGTATTTGCAATAGGGGATATTGCTTGAACTAATTCACTTTTTGATGTTATGCTAGAAAAACCCTCTGACATATAGCGAAATTCATCTTCAATTACTGCATGATTTGGGATATATGATAATTGTTCGTATCTCTTCCATATAACCCCTTTTATATTGTCTTTTGTTCTAATAATTCAAAGCCGAGAAAAGGAAACAATTTCTGTCCAACTGCTATACTTTGAACAAAAGGGGAAAAATTCCTAATATGAGTTTGAAGAATGTTATATTTTTCATCTACTTTCATGGTTATTCTTTCCATCAATATTCCATTGTTCATCGTTATTATAAGGAATATAATCAAACAACTGTTTACTGTCTTTAGTTGGATAATTTTTTAAAACCATTTTTTTAAAGGCTCTTTTAAAAGTAAATATTTCTCCTTCAACATCAGTCGTAGAAAATTCATTAAAATCTGTAATAACATCCAAAATCTCCTTAACAGATACTATCTTTTGGTTTACAGGTATATAACGTTCATTCAACATCTTAGCTACATCAACGCGGATCACAGATGCCATTGGCTGTTTAAAATCCATACAATAAACTCCATTAGATACATTTGTAACGCAATTATAATAATTATCTCTCACTGAAATATTGTTATGTTTTCGCGTAATGTACATTAGCTGCTCGTCAAAACTTTTGTTTACTTCATTATGTTTGTAATTTTTCGACGCCCCCAACATTTATTTCTACAAACCAATCATTTACAGTATACTCTGTCGGAATCACTACAACTGGAATGCCCTTTTCTTTATCATATTCACCATAGTTTAAAACAATCTTTTGTAAAGCTACTTGCCATCCATCAATTATTTGTAATGTGCGCAAATCATCTACTTTCAATAAACTATCGTGTATCTTTAAATAATTAGAAAAGTTACTATCATAATAACCTTGTAATAAAAATTCATCTTGATTGCTTCTAAACAAAGTCATATTTCTCCAATGTTATATACTGCCTGATCAGTTGTAAATAATAACTCAACTTTAAAAAATGAAGGATTAAATACTTTGTTTGTTGAAATATTGCGTAAATATAAATTACACTGTAATTTATTAATAAATGCACAATCTTTGAAGACAATCTGATTTGGTGAATATTTATTAATATTCCCTTTTATATTAACTTTTTTAACTTGATAATCAGATCTATTAAAAAATATATCGCCAAGTAAAGTTGGAATATTAGTAATTATTTGATCTCAGATTCTAAAATAGTCGAAAAGAGGATTTCGATTTAACACTTTATTCTCAACTAAAATTGCACTACATAAATCTAATAAGACATCAAAACAATCATCTGAAAAATAAATAGATTTCACTCCAACTTTTAGCTTATTATCTTCACAACTTTTATCTAATACATCAAGATTTTGGGTGTTCTGCATCTCTTATTGCCAGAATGGCGTTTGGCATATATAGCTGCAACTCTGAATACTCGATGACCTCCTCAACGGTAAGATTGATCTCATCTACACTGTCACTTATGATTTTATAGAGAGCATTGCCTTTCTCCATCATCTCTGCATAATCTCTGATGACTGTGTCGATTTCTTCTAGGTTTGATGGCAAATGCATAACTTTCCTCAGAACAGCTGAGCAGACCATAGTGGCAATGACTGTGCAAGAATTGATGCTTGATCCATAACCGATAATTCCTGATTGACTCTGATGCCATGGCAGAAGAACTTCAGTAAGACTGCCTGATACTGCAACTTTTGGCAATTGTTGGCGAGCAGTAAGATTTGCCTTTTCCGCTTCATTTTTGTGCCAACTACAGTTGCATAACTTCTTATTTGGATCAGGAGAGCAGGTATTATCGGGACACAGAGGGCATCTCGTTATCTTTTTCTCTTTTCTATGACCTTTGACCAGATGACTACAGACTTTGCAGTGGGGTGGTTTCTTGAGCGGAATTGATTTCCCAGAACTGGCTTTGTAAAACTTGGCATCAGTCTACAAAGTATGAAAAATATTTCATCTTTCTAGCTACATATATTATAAATTGAAATACGAGAATTGAATTGGGTGAAACTTAACCAGCACCGCCGAGAAACGAATAACAGATTTTCCGCTACGGGGACTCAGACCAGATGTTTTAGGGTAAAAATCATTATACCAAGTAAAAATTGAGAAACGTGTGCTACCTTTTTCTGTTTTAAAGTCTTTTTTAATTGCACTCATTCTAATATATCACAAGATGTTTGTATCTCGGCGGTCCTGGTCGTTTTTACTACAATAACATACCTGATTCGGCAAGCATGGCTTGAGAGACTTAATTTCTTCAGCAAGATCATCGACCTTCTTTTCTATGTCTTTAGTTGCAAGTGCATCAACAAATACTTTTGAACTGTCGTCTGCATCTTCTTCATATCCACCAGAAGCATCTTGTTCAGCAGCAGATACATCGAACAGGGATTTCTGTGCCGTTTTGCCAGGTTAGCGACAGTAGATTTTAAATGACTGCGCAAATTGGACAATGGGTAGCTTCTCTGGCACATCTCACATGAAATGAATGGAAGCAGCCGTCAAATCTGTTCCATGTCTCTTCAGATGCAAGCAGAGTACAACCCGGCATATCACAGCAGATAACGGGCTAGGTGGGTAATCTGTGTGGTAACCAAGAGGATGGCAATTTTGTTTTGAAGCAATTTCTCAAACATTGTTTCCAGAGGCGAATCATTGAATTTGCTTTCGGCTGACAATAAAGACAGTTTGCTGAAGAGGTGGACAAGATGTTCAGAGCATTTCAACTTCAAACTTGCGAGCTGATTCTGACTAAAAGTAAAATTCTTTGGTGGAGTAAAATTGGATCTAAAATTCTGCTGTGTTTTTTTCGACTGAAATACTGCTCTGGCTTTCTTTTGAAGCATTTCTATGGAATCGCCATCAGATGTTTGTGCTCGTATGATTGAGTGGACATTTTCGACAGGATACTCATCTGTTGTTGTGAGGTACTGCTGCATAAATTTATACAGATCAGTATTGTTTTTCTTCCAAAACAGAATATTTGACAGCCACACTAAAGGGGCTTTATTGTAATGATGGCGACGGAAACAGTAGAATAACACCCATACATGTATGATGGAGTTGTAATACAGCTGGAACAAATTAAGACGAAAAATAACACTGTAGATGGATAAGACCAGAGGCAAGTAACTATCCAACAGAGTGAATAGGATGCCGTAGAGAATGTGCTTACATTCAGCAAAAACCTTTTTAACATTCGATCGAATCAGTGTCCAGCCACCATAAACAATTTCTAGAATTACCGATGCACGCCATGGCACTGGCTTATCAGCAAGTTTTTGCTTTGGAAACAGCAATTCATACATATACTTGAAAAATGGATGGTAGTTCTGCATAACATCTTCTCGTGAATTCAGAGAGATATGAAGAGGCCCTATCAATGGTACTGTCGATTGCATACAATTGTTGAAATCTTTATTTAAACTGTCTTTTTCTGAGAGCTCTGAGTCAAATGAAGAACAGTAGCTGTGGAAATGCTTTTCTTCATCTTGCTTCATCTTGTTACCCAACGCAGGATTCTTTTGAATAGGCTGTGTATAGTTGCATTTTCTGTAAACGGCTTTACGCATATGATATTGCAGGCCAGTCACCTGGCATCAAGACCGCGTATTTCTTCATATAGTCACCGATTTTACAACTTGTAATGACGTCTATTGCAGACTCGAAATTTGCGGTACTTTTCAAAGGTTGGTTCAAAAAATCAACTAAGTATAAATTGTCAAGGCACCTCAGTTTTCTGACATTCTCTGACTCACTGTACATATGTGCGTAAAGTCTATGACGTTCCGCCTCAGGATTAAAGAACTGACAACTGAACCAGTCTGGCATGATATCACAGTAGCTTGATGCTAAGCTATGCATGACGTGAGGGCTTGCAAATTCTGTTTTTAAAAGTTCGATATCAACCCCTCTAGGATTCTGAAGGTTTCCTAAAGATGTTAAAGGAATTGCGGAATCTGCGGAAAGATTCTACAAACTATGGTACACATGCAGTTCACTTGAGACGTTGTTGTGTCAGTTGGACGTCTTTTAGCATGGATTGTCGTGAAGTCGTCGACAATACATACAACAAGCCAGCCATTTTCCCTTGCAAGATCGACAGCATTATTGACACATTCAGAATTTCTATCTGCAAGACGTTTAATCTCGTTTTCAACAGTTCGGCTGCAAACGGTATTTCCAATTTTTTTCTCAGTGTCAAAGGCTTCCTGAGTTGCGTGGTTCATCTTCAGATAGATACCGTGATCTTTTTGCAAAGCATTACGTCGTTGACTTTTACCATAACATAGTTCATAGAGTACAGTCATTGCTACATAACGATTTCTGGCATCTCGCTCTTCCGAATGTCTCTTATCATTCATTGCCCTACATAGATTTTGATAGATGGTATATGCACCACTTTGAATACAAAAAGCTTCGAATTCTTTTGGGTCATAGATTGTTGGCTGTTTCTCCACATTGTACTTTGATGCATTCCAGCTACAAGCATCCTGATCTCATGCTTTAGATCTGAACCTGAAAAAATTTATTTCTTATGAATAGCCTTTATGATAATATTTTGAATATTCACAGCGATGATAAAACAATGGGCATTAATTTCATACAATTAAACGCGAATTTTTAGTGGGAAACTGCCGTATAATCTTTGGTAAAACCTATCAAGATCCCCCCATTGTCTCTAGAGTTCCCTTGTTTATTAAGTATCCCTCTTTCAAGGGAAATTTGAAATCAGCCCTCTTTGTTTTGTCAAACTGAACATTTCACTAGTAAAAGGAAAATTGAATGATTATGCATTTGATACATCAAACTTGTCTTCTAGCTCTAGTTTTCGTAGATATGTAGAAAATCAATAAAAACTTTTCGCTTAAAGTACATTTAATAATGTCTGTTGCATCCTTGTCGAAAGCATAATAGAAAAGAATAGAAAAGTAAGGTGTGCGCTCTACGACTAGACCTTGCAAATAAGGTATAAAATTTTTTGTAAGGAATTTTTGGTCTGAGTTGATCTGAGACTGCATTTCCTTAATTTTTCACAAAAATGAGGCTGACGGTTCCTTATTCCGTTCCTTATCGTCGTATATGTTTGAACACTTGAAACCATTTTAACAGTTATTTTAACAGTTATTCTTGTTTTTTCATCCGAGCCTGGATGGATCCTTAACATTTTCACGGTCCTTATAAAGGTGCAGCCACCCAAAATCAATTAATATTAACAAAAGGGGGCTCCAAACCCTGAGCCTTTTCCGAAAGTCAACATTTAATTCCTTCTCGAGTGGCAAAAAGTACAATTTTAAATCCCCCCTATTGTGAGCCCCAATCCTCACCAGAATGTCTGAAACTGAATAATCTCCTTAATGCAAACATGCAAAATAGATCTTTTACTCAAACAGTTTTGAAATCTCCTATATCGTTCAAAATGTAGAATGCAAACACAAAACCGAGAGGCAATTAACTGAAAACTTCGCAGACCTTCGCTAAAAATCTTATTGTTTTCATGGAAATCCTTTTGTTTTAATGGAATCCCGTCGTCTTCGTGAAGAGTGAAATGTGAAATGCCCCTCGCACAGAATTGGTAAGGCAGAATGTTTTACGTTGTCGACTTTAATTAATAGATTGATCAAAGACTTTTAACTAGTGGTCTGCAAAGTATTTCTCTAAGATATTTATATTTCGAAGTTTCAAAATTATAAATACAAATTGCAAAGAAACCCTTCTAAAACTCATTCAGAATCAAAAGGACTGGGTCATGTTTGAATCTACAGTATGACGAATTTCATTTTTGACCAATCACGATTTCAACACGTGACCATAGCTTTTGTCAGAAGAAAAGTTTGAAATGGGATGATCGTTAGTCATTTTCGACATTTGCCAAATTGATGAAGGTCAAATCAAATAAGCTCATATCACGCTACATTTTTTGGATAAGTTAGTGGAGTCCCTTTCAGTTGTGCTGGTGCTTGGTAAAGTTTGATTCGATGTCTTATCAAATAAAATTACAAATTTGGTTTTATGGATTGTCTTGATCTTGAAAAGGTGAGCAAAATTATCATCAAATTATTATCGCAAAACCCACTCAGTATCAATGTAAAAATTACTTACGCATTGAATAACTATTTGCAGCCTTGTGCAGTCTACTAAATGTCCTATGATCCATCGTTGTTACACCTGTAATAATAATTAGAAGCGTTTTGAGTGATGCATATAATTAATAGTATCTTTTACCGTATCTTTTACCGTGCTCGAAAAAGCCTGAATGAATAGGTACGTCATCTACATGCAAATTCCAAATTGGTAACAATTTTTGTATAAAAGTTTTAGACTAAAACTTACCAGAGGGGCTAATATTAACAGTCCCGAACTTAGTTTTTGTTTGTGACCAAGATGACACGGGCATGTATTTGCAACGTCCTTAAAAAGAGCCTTCTTTTGCTTTCGGTGTTGAATGTTTCATTATCACTCCGCTACAATCCAAATTTTCTTTCTCAATTGACATTATTTCTTCTAAACTCGATTCCATTATTGTGAATCCCTTTTCAGCCTCTTCAGCTTTCCCTAACTTTGCAACATTGCCTCCAACCTTTCGTCCAGCGCGTCGACCATGCTTTGTATATTTTTCCACCTACCAGAAAAAAAGTCTTAAACCAGTTCCTTTCTCATATCTTGTAGTAAAACTTTAGGGGGTAAATGGAAGCAGCACCCCTTCAATATCTACATGAAATTTAACTCTGAAGAACTTATAAAGTAATTGCATTATGTTTATTGTATGTTTGTTAGTTTGTTACCAATTAAGAACAATTTTATTAAATCTTAGGTCTTACCAAAATACTTTTGCCTTCTTTTCTCCATCTATACACGGCTCTTGCACATTTTTTACATAATTTTCCTTGAATTATTGTCTTGCCAAAAGCATTCTTCAGTTCTTCGTTGCTAAAAGACTCTGTGTTGACAAAATTTCTTCGGTACTGGGTCTTTATTCCGCATACTTCACAGCCTTTTTCCGAATAATGGACCTTTACTCCTTCAGCGGAGTAAACCAACTCAAGAGTTAAAAGAACAACAACAATTGCAATAAGCTCTTTCATTTTATGTATAACTAAATTTAACTTTCAAAGATAATTGTTAGTTTAAACTCAATGTTTTGTCGTCAATGACGCAATTGCTATTTCACAAGGAGGAAGTGTTTGTTTCCATAGTTATGCCAGAAATTCATAATGGCGGAATTTTTAATTGTTTACAAAATATTGCCTGGCTTGTACCCCTGTGAGAATCTTCGCGCATGGCAAATACAAATTTCCCCCTTCTTTTACAATCTAGAAGTTTCCAGAATGTTCCAGATGACGTCATCAGCTCGCGCTGTAGTATAACACAGATGTTAAATAATAAAGAGGTTCAATAGTTCAATTTTCAGTTCAATTCAATTTACAATTCGACAACAGCAATTTAATTCAATTCAATTTACAGTTCGACAACAGCAGTTTAATTCAATTCAATTTACAATTCGACAACAGCAATTTAATTCAATTCAATTTACCATTCGACAACAGCAATTCAACTCTCAATTCAATTCAATTTGCAATTCAACAACTCAATTCAATTTCGTTTTGAATGAGGAGAATGATTTCTAAGATTTCAATTTGTTTTAATAGATATATGAGATATTATATCGAAAATGTTTATATTCTAACTGATCAAATTAATTTTCAAAGCAGTTAGACAGACCATTGCATTATGAATTGTTTTCAAAGGACAAGAAATTAGAACCTAAATGGAGACGCGCGTATACCTGGTGTTTTTACAGCATCCACCGATTCTATAGCAATAATAAAGGACATACTAGAGTGGAATGGGGTCGGACTTGTTTTATACAAGGGGGCGATATCGAAAGGCAGATTGTCATGTTGTTTTGAACATAGAAGAATTTGGATACCTTAAACAACAACACACAACCCTCTAGAAGAACTACAAGAACATTTAACAATATTAATTAATTAGATTAAATTTATACCTCTTAGAAATTTGAAATGTTCTTGCAGTTCTTCCAGTGGATCATGCGTCGTCGCTTTAGGTACTCCAAAGTCTTTTATGTTTCTGCTTTGTACTCCAATCTTCTGGCACACCTGCCTTTCAATATCACCACCTTTACAGCAAACGACCCCAACTTCATTCCAATCTAATATGTCCTTTATTATCATCAATGATTCTTCGCATTTCAAGGCTGCCCTAACTGGATTGTCGGGCAGATTATGAATATTATAAAAACACCAGGTATACGCGCGTCTCCATTTAGGCTCCAAATCCTCCTTAAAAGCACACGGAATATACTCCCGCACGAAGGAGGTTTCCCCATCATCTAGCAGGATGGCTATTTTTCTGATACACTGATGATCTTCTTTCGTTTGGACATACCCAATGTCCATCAATGCAATGCGAGACATTCTAGAAAAACAAGGTGGAATAAGAGGTTTCAAAAATTGCTTGAAATTAGTAGGGTGGGTTCAAAGCATGTTTACTATCCTAGTTCATCAAAAAGATCGAATAATAAAACACGAACTTAACGGGGCCTTGATGAGCAGCTAACCTGTCTACCAAGGGTCTCCCGGGTTCAAGAATTTCTCGTACATGGAAAAGTCTTCAGCCACCTGTTCTGAAACTCACCAAACGGCTATTGTAACGAACAGCCTACTAATCCTACACTGCACGAGAGCTCAACACAGTCTCTCATGACATTGGCCAGAGCATTCGTCAATAGCCTTTCGAGTCTGAGAGAGGTGGTGTAAATTAGACGATAAAAATGATGAACATTGTTTAATCTTACTAGTTTAATGAAATTGATGATTCGAGTGTTCGTATAAAACTATACAAAAACCAAAATTACATACCTGATTTCTTCAATAGATAACTAAAAAATAAAGAATGAGAAAATTTAGTTGACACGAAGAATTAGAGTGAAGGATTCTAGGCCCGGTTGGGTCTCGAAGCTTCATAAGTTTCACGGCTTTTAGAATAAGTTTTAGTCAAACAAATAAAAATGAAACATCCTTAAATAAGCAAAAAATAGTTATTATAAGTTAAAATAATAAGAAAACTACATTTCTATGAAAAAAGTAAGAATTGAAACGAAGAGTTGGAGTGAAGGATTCTAGGCCCGGTCGGGTCTCGAAGCTTCATAAGTTTCACGGCTTTTAGAATAAGTTATAACCAAACAAATAAAAATGAAACATCCTTAAACAAACAAGAAATAGTTATTATAAGTTAAAATGATAACAAAACTACATTTCTAACACTTTTCCGAGAAAAAGTAGAGAAAAGTTAAAGGTACTTACCGACTTTGAGAAAATTTTCCAAGAGTGTTTGCATTTGCTGAAGTGACGCCAATTTTAATTTTTCCCGCAATAAAATCCTCATCATATGATGTGTTATCATCGAATGACTTTCTGAAGAAGGCTCGATCTGATTGGTTGATTGGCTATGTTTGAAACTTATAGCGATTTGATTGGTTAAAACTCTTGTTTCCAAGGTTTCTTTGAAGACTTTCTAGAAAGTTCTGAAGAAGACAAGGTCTAGCTTACAGCGATTTGATTGGTTAAAACTCTTGTTTGCAAGGTTTCTTTGAAGACTTTGTAGACAGTTCTGAAGAAGACTAGGTCTAGCTTACAGTGATTTGATTGGTTAAAAATTTTGTTTCCAAGGTGTCTCTGAAGGCTTTTAGAAACTCACAAAACCGTTGAGTTTGTTGTTTTTATTTTGCTTCAACCTACTGCAACCTGTTGTGTTTAGTTGCGAGTCTCAAAGAAAAGATGATCGGAGCAAGAAGAGCAATTGTCAGCATGCAGCAAATGATCAGACTGTAACCAGGAGAGTCAGTATTTCAGAGCAACTGCTCCATTTGTCTAACATCAGAGGTGAATGATGCTTACTACTCAAGATGCCAGCGGTGTGAGCAAGTTTTTCATCTGGGATGCATAAACCAGTAAGTTGTTTCAAGCATTCACTTAAACCCATAATAATTATTATTTCAAACATTCGTTTATACTAATTATTTCAAGTATTTATTTATTTCTTTTTCATTTCAGATTGCGAGTGCAAATGAATTCATGTCCTCTATGTAGACTCACACCATACAATGCTGTTATAATAGAGGTAATTTGTAAAAGCATAATTTATACTCATTTAAATATACTTATAAGACTGGAACATCTTCTCATATAAATATTCTCTTTATTATTTGATTGCTGCTGCTGCTCAAGAACCTTCAGAATCTTCAGAATCTTCGGAACCTGTGATTATACAACCTTCAGAATCTATGCTAGTACGACCTACAATGGTGCGCGATGTAATGATGCAAACAGCACTTCAGGAGATTACAGACAGAGCATTCAACACTCCCGATGATGATGTAGGTATCAGAGATTACAGGCTTGTCGCTGATTATGGTGGTGAAGATAGTGGTTATGATAGTGATGGTATTTCTGAAGTGAGCTACGAGGCATTAGTTCAACAGCATTATAATACCCCAGAAGAAGAAGAGGTCAATCCTTTTTTGCTGACAAGAATAAGAAGGTTTGCAAACAATAGTAATGGGAACGCTAGATTTTTAATTCGTATGATTGAATTCAAAGAAATTGTGGACAGAATGTCGAGGAATTTTCCAGGACGAGTAACGTTGAGAATTGACCCATCATCAGAACACTAACTGTTTACATCATTTTTAAAAATAAATCATGTGATCCCCGGAGTTTTTGGAGTAAAATTGGCCCAGCCAAAGTTAATTGTATTGTTATTCATAGTCAATATTAACCAGAAGAAATCGGAACTACTCAAGGTAACTAACTATAGAACGCTACACAGTACAGCTATTGACTCCACGGAATAACGTAAATCCCTGAAATCATGAGACTGCTCGAATGACGTAATTATTAACAAGATAGAATTAGAACTTCAAACAGAACACATACCCTGACTCTCCACTAAATAATATAACGCTGAATTACCAAGATCTAATAAGCGTTACTTTTTAAAGTAACCTTTAGGTCGCATCAATTTCAATCAAATAAATCAAAAATCTGGCATATTACAACGAAGAAAAGCGATATTGACTTCATGCTGATGTATGTAGTTTGCGTCAAACTTAATGAAAAGCTAATTGCTTTTGCGTGCTATCAGGGGGGCACATCAAAAATTTTTTGCGCTCCACGCATTCTCATAACGATAACGATTTACATGCATCGCTTTCACCTAAAAACGCTTTGTTCTTCCGGTATTGTCTATTATATAATTCGAATCGGACTGATTTCAGTTAGAACTGTCCTTGATCGATTTTGATTTAGATATATCGATTCTTCACTCATAACTTTCCAGAAAGACTCGAAATCTGCTGAGAACTTTAATTGTCCAAAATTTTTCAAATTTGTCTGGACCGACTACTAATCGAAGTGTTAGTATTGGCGTTGCAAATAGCGTAAATTTTAAGACCGACTGAAAAAATATTGGGGAGTGTCACACCCCCAAAATCCCCTAATGTGCACCCCTACGTGTTATGAAAAAGGGACTCGTGAACAGAAGTTGCGATTCAAAATTGCTGCAGTACATGAATACATCGTCGGCACTTTTTTATTCTTTTACTAAAGGCAGTGGAAACAGTAGCAGGATAAAGGAGAAGGAAAATTTATTGTAGTTCATTTAGCCCATCCATTCTTAATTCAAATCTGCTTGCAATGAAATTGAACGTGACCTAAAATCGACCTTAAAGTACACCTAAATAAATTTACAAATGCCAATGTTCAAAAAAAATTATGTGCAGAAGATCATTTGCCAGGAAGAGGGCCTGCATGCAAAAACGAGAGCCCCTTCTGATATAGACGCCTTTTATGTTACAAAAACCTTACTCAATGTCTAGTTCAAGCAGTTCCTCATTTTGGGCCTCTATTCGTTAAATTGTGGTACCAAATTATCCATGACTATTTTAGAGACAAGTGTATGTCAGCAAAGCTGGAATCTACTGAAGGGAACATTTGATACATGCGTAACACAGTATCTGTGAATTTTGACAGCAAATGCATGGAACAAGCATCTTAATTCTTGATTGTTTGCAGTGATAAAAATATGCACTAGCAGTTCTTAGGCGATGTTAGTATATACTTTTTATAGCCAACTGGTCTGGAGCTGAGATTTTGGTCGCAATTTTTGTTGAGGTAGCTTTCTTAATACAATATATCATTTCAAACGTGTAACAGCATGAAACGTGTTTGTAGGAGGAACCTTGTCATTCTGTGAGGGCTGAAAGACCAGATATGAAAAGCAACTTTGAAGGCTGGTCCAAAACTCCAGTTGCTATCATGAAAAAAGTTAACGTTCTTTACATTTTTCCATCCTGTACATGTCTTTATAACAATGCTTGTATACCAAAAGGGGCTCTCGTTTTTGGATCCTCTTTTTAACAACATACCACTTGGGAATAGGTGCCTCAATAGACTTAACTCCTTCAGTTTAGTTCAACTAGGGGGCACTTCTTAAATTTTTTTAAAACATAGGAAACCAGTGGACAGTTTCTTTTGCAGTCAGAGTTTGTTTCCTTCAAACAACAAATCTCATATACTCATCTCTTCTGGGTTTACTTCCAATTGCATCTTTCAAATTATTGATCTGCTTCATCACTATTGACTCGTTTTGGTAGTAATCCATCAAGAAGTTGTAAAAAAAGTAATGATGGAAATTTTGGTTGCAGGCAGACCTTAACCTTTTTTTATTCTTTCGGCTGTTTTCTGCCTCTTGGTGGAATGTTTTTAGGGAAGGGGCTTGTTCACAATTGTCGATGTCGTGAAACAAGCAGAGAGGAGACTTGTGGGGCTTTACCGTTGTGTGAAAGCGGTCGCCAAGTACATACCTTCTTTTGGTCATTGATACTGGATGTACATACTCGTCAATCTCTGCTCTTTTGTGATCCTGTTGACATTCTCTCTTCTTGGCTAGATATTCGGTGGTTAGTACCTCTGGCACATTCATCATCTAAAAATGAACAGTTTGGAATCTCTAAAAGTTTGGCTGGCATTAATTAGTAACGCAAGCAATGCTTAGTTGTTTATTAACTTTAAAGTTACAGTTGCACCGTTCAAAATTGATTGTCTGTAGCAACGTTTGGCACATGATCTTTGACATCCCAAAGCTCAAATCATTGATATGACGGAATTCCAATGCCAAACACATGGGGGTATGAGGGTCGGGAAAATCAGCGGCCGATCCAAGATACATTCCACAATGTTGATCAAACACTGATTTGTTTTCCTCATGATACATTTTCAAAGTTCCTCGTTGAAAGTAGATCGTGAGTACGAAATAAGCCGGATTGTGTCGGAATTTCTTCCTTTTTGTGACTGATGGAAGCCAATCTTGACATTGCTGGAAGCAATAAAAAACTTGAGTCCATGCATTGCATGTCCGTGTCCCTATCAGCTATTGCAGTAAAAGAAAGAAACGAGAAAGAAGATTTGCAATTATAGTGCAATTATAGATATGTAGAAATGAAATACCTTAGGTCTCCTGTCTTGAGATGGAATTTTGAAACAACCGTCCTTTTCACCCCAAATTTGGTCTGTCATATCTGGCCAACGATTGTTTAAATGTCTGACAAATGTACAGGCAGTGTCGTAAATGAAAACAACAGGAGGGTATTTCAAAGAAATGTACAGATCTCCAGCATCGTGGACGGATTCACTGAATATCATGAATTTTGAAGCAACAGTGCACTAAAATAAATAAGGGATGACAAGGATGATACTAAGGTAGGAAGGATACTTATGAAATAAGTGCGAATGAAAATGCAAAATCATTTATTTGGGTTGGACTTTAGCTAGGTAACCTGTCCTATGCAAAACTGTTATATCCCGTTAGTTTGTTCCAGTTTGCTTACAAAAACATCAAGCATTTTGAAACTTTACATGTTAATTCTTTCTTAAATTTTAAAAACCAAGACCATCTTACAAATCTTGTACACATTCCATCATCAACTCAATGGATATAATCTTCATTATGATAATCATTATGATCTCAGTCAAGTAAGGTATATTAAGAAAGCAATATTGACGACTTAGACACTGACTGAACAGACGTATAATGCTATTCAAGGGAAGACCCGTTAAAGCTAATCTTAACCATAAAAGCTATGATGGTTAATCTACATAAATTAATTTCCATTTTATTAGTCCAGTCGGAGAGTGAGCCAGGTATCACCTGGCGAGGGAATTTAGGGGACACCATTTTTCTAGATCAGTTTTTCACGCTGATTACGAATATGGATGTTATTCATGCGAACCAGGCTGCTTTTTCAAAATATCACGTTAATTAACTTCGTTTTGGTCTGTTTTTGTCCGAAAAACGTTTTCATGCAAATTTTTGTGTGTAAGTCATGCAAATGAAACTTTTCTAGACTAGATTTTCACGCTGATTATGAATATTGATGTTATTCATACAAAACAGGCTTTTTTAAGCATCACATAATGTAACCTTGTTCTGATGTGAAACTTCTGGGATAGGACGCCAACTAATTACCCAAGTCATAGTCCTGTGAATACGATCATCCGTATTTTATCAGTTCTGTCTTGTTGTTCACATGTATCGAAATAAGTTTGGCTTTGAAGGAGCGGTCTTTCCTAACTAATACACAAATGCATGAATAAAGCCAAAAACCATCATCTGAGTCAGAACTTTGCTTATGATCTAAGTCAAATATTCTAATTCAATCTATTCCTCTCACTCTAAAAGTTCTGCAATATCATCTGTAAATATTAAATACATCCGACTCATTTTCAAACCTGGCAACCATTGATCACTAGCTGCCCCTTCTAAAATTATCATCAGATCTCTGGCCTCCCTCAAAATTCTGGCGATGTAGTTTGCTCTTCAAACATGTTTCTGGAGGCCTCCTTTGCATGGTGATAAAACAGAAAGACATTAACTTAGAAGCCATATCGACTTTCCTCCAGACGATCACAGATCATGATTCATCAACGCTTTGGCATTAAGACCGTGAAGGAGACAAACAATATTTTGACTTTTTGAAAACATCCAATAGCTCATAATTTTGGCAACCTAGTTTTGCAAACACATTTAGTAAAGTGCTGCTGTTCTTGATGTGGTTCTGATGTGATTCAAACCAGCATGCTTTCCTTTTCGAAAGAACCAAGTGACATAGTCGTGGTGCAGGAAAGAAAAAATTTTTTGAGGGGCTGATACACTAAGAGCAATAGAAGCTCATCTAAACAATACCCAATCTCGTCTGCTTTTACCCGTCGGGCTATCCATGTAGGCTTTTATATTTTTGAACAAGCATAAGCCATAATCGTTATCTTACTGTAGAGCATATTGTGTATTTTGATTATGAAGATGAACTCAGTATATGATGATAACGATAGAGAAGGAAAGGACAACAATGCTTCTCGAAAATCTTTTACCTGCTGAATACCCATTATTTTGCTTGGGTGTACAACATCTGAAGCTATGAAATTATTCATTGATATTGGGACTGGCAAAAGTAGACGGAGACAAAAGAAGCTAATCATAGCTGGTTGCCAGTTTCAAAAACAAATTGGATAGATGTACGATTTCCAGATGATGTTGCACAACTTCAAGCGAATGGAGATGATGGCATTTGAAGTTCAGACTTTGATCATCACCAAAGTTCTAACCCAGATGGTGGATTTTGAACTTTTCTTATTAGTGTATTAGTGTATTAGTATTTCTTAGAAAGGACAGCTTCTTAAAACCAGACTTATGCCAATCTACGCTATGAACTAACGCTGACAAGTTGTAACTGCCAACTTATGTTGACATTTGGACAACAAGTCAGAACTGATAGGGTACAGCTGATCACGTTTGTAGGACTATTATTTACGGGAATGAGTTGGCAATTAATCGCAGAAGTAGAGTATGCCCAACTTTCTGGAACCATGCGCCAACTATTTGCCATCACCAAAAAAACTATTTGCCAACTATTTCCGAAGGTGCTTTTGTTGACCAGTCAGTTGAAATACATTAGTTCCAAGAAAGCGCTGGTCAGCAGTCGGTGACAAGCTCTGACTGAACGCAATGTTGACGAAAGCCTGGTTAAAGATATTTATTTGAGTAAAGAAAGTAGGCCTAAAAAAAAATATGATTTATTGGTTGATATATGGGAGAAAATCCTTTCACATCAGAGCGAGGTTACATTATGTGATGCTTAAAAGCCTGTTCTGTATGAATAACATCAATATTCATAATCAGCGTGAATATCTAGTTTAGAAAAGTTTCATTTGCATGACTTACGCACAAAAATTTGCATGAAAACATTTTTCGGACAACAACAGACCAAAACGAGGTTGATTAACGTCATATCTTGAAAAATCAGCCTGGTTCGCATGAATAACATCCATATTCGTAATCAGCGTGAAAAACTGATCTAGAAAAATTGTGTCCCCTAAATTCCCTTGCCAGGTGATACCTGGCTCACTCTCCGACTGGACTATATGGGGAAAAGATTCTTTTTCGATATTCCAGAGGCATGAAATTATTTCAAACATCATACACTATGCCTGCAGACAAGATGGTAGAATCCGCCAGTGTGACCAGGTGAACAATTGAAGCCTTGGCAAGGCCAATCACCAATAAGAATTGTTGTGTAAAGTTGTCGTAGACTGAGATGCAGCATTTCCTGCAAAAAAGATTATTTTTAAAAGTATTCGATACTAAAAACTAGCTAAAAAGAGGCATACACAATTTTTTTATAAGGAACCTTAACTCTGAGTTGAGGCTGTAGTTCCTTAATTTTTCAACAAAATGAGGCTGAAGTTCCTTATACTGTTCCTTTCGTGAGATTATGTTTGAATACTAATTTTTACAGCAAATTCATATAAACTTGCGTCATTTTCTAACTTTAAATATACATGGAGTCTTTTTTGGAAAAACGATGGGAAATACATTTTTATTACACAAATCGTCTTGTTCTTGAAATAAACTTTCCTTAATTTTTTGGAAATTTTCAGCCTCGACTTCCTTATAAAGGTGTTCTTTATAAAAAAACGTGTAACCAAAGCAGCTTTGCAAAATGGGGGAGTTTAAACCTGTTAATGCGAAATTGTGACATTTTTTTTATGAGAACACTTGGCTTCGACTGCTACCTGCCCGTTTCTTTCTTTTGAAGTGATTTTTCACCAATCTGTCACCACGTAGCCTTATCAAAAACATATTTAAAATGTGTTTTCAGGCAAGGTCTTCTCGCTGGTGAAGGTTTCTTGTGTTTATCTTTTGGGAGATAGCAAAAATTTCCAAACCCATATCTCAGCCTTGTGTGTTTCTTGTAAAGGATGTTCTTATAAGAGAAAAAACGTGTATGACTACTGACCATTGATTTCTGCGAAGTTTTCATTTTACAGTATTGACCTATTTCGGTTAGACTGCTTTTGTCAAGTGTATCTAAAGAATCGATACTGAGCTGACGGTCTTTCAGGATTTTTGCAAGTAGCATAGGATCACCTAAAGGAAAAAAAGCAGAAAGAATATCTCACCTCAGAATAGTGTGGATTAACCCAATCCGAAAAGCCTATATTTGACTACACACTTTTTTTTATAAGAATACAGTCTATAAGAATATTCAGGCTCAAAATTGCTGAAATTTAAGAATTATTTAAGAATAATCTGAGGCTCAAGCTTGACAAGGATCATTTTTATTTCTCTGCGTTTTACAATAAGTGTGATTGTCAGGCAACTGTATTTGTTTTGAAATGCATACATCCTGTCTGACTCTTTGATACAGTAACTCGTTTTATTAATAAAATAACAAATGATAAAGATTTGACTTATTTCTCTTGATCTTCAGGCCAATTTACAACATTGATGATTAAGAATAATTTAAGAATATTTTCAGGCTCAAAATCGAATAAGCTTAAGAATAATCGAGGCTTGGCAAAAACTAAGGTATTCTTATAAAAAAAGTGTGTATTAACCATTTTTGCATAAGCGTTTTCAACAACCTGCATGTGTTTATAAGACGATACCAACCAAATTCAACAACAAATTTGAGGGCATTATTAAGATACTAATAATACTACTATTAAGATACTAATAATATTAACCCTCTTTTCCATCAGTCTTTTTGTTTGTGATATATGTACTTTTTTTCTCCAACTCGATGTTACACTCGAATTTCATTGCTGCGGGGGGTATAACAGGAGGAACTTGGTTTGCTCGAATGTTGAATGGCAATGTAATATTCGAAAAGCAGCATTACTCAAGCAGTTGCAATTTTATTTTTTCAAGCATGTTTTCGAGCATTGTCCAAATGATTGCTGTTTTCAGTTACTGGAAGTGAGTCTCCTTCTGTCGTCTTATGAACCTAAACACGAATAAAGCATCAATATATGCAGTTCAAATTCAAAAGCGTATTATATGCCCTTTAAACTCTCGCAAATGTGGGAACTTCATTTTTGGAAAATTCCCCTGCTACTGCATTTATGTTAGGCCTGTACATAGTGCAGTATTTCACACTTGCTGCTGTATCTGTATGTACGACATTTTCCATGTCGCTCATATAGCCCCATCCAATTTAACAATCTGCCTACACCCTCCATTAATTTTACAGCATTTTTACAGGTCTGGACCCCCTATTCCGCCCTTAGGTACGCAACTGGTTAAATTTGCAAGAATATCATCGTGTAATGGAAACTCAACTTTGATGAAGTTTTATCATTGTAGGTTGAGCAAAATTATTTTTTATCACCAAGTGACAGAATGTATTAAAGGTCTCTCAAGTCATCCATAGGTGTTTATTGATTGTTTTCTTGAATGGAAAAGGAGGGCAGGGTCGAAAAGTCATAAGCTATGCCTCGGGTTGTAGGACTAACACAAGAAACGTACTCATTTTTATTTATGATGCAATTTGGCATTTCAATTTGGCATTTCATTGATCTAGACAGCAGGACGGTGGCCATGGAAGTCAGAATCCTCTAAGGAGTGTGTAACAACACACCTGCCGAATCAACTAGCCATGAAAATGGATGGCGCTCAAGCGTTATCCTCAAGAGTTATCTTTTCTTGTTAACAGGCTGACTCCCTAGAATCAGATTGCCTGGAGATAGGGTTTAATGCTTGGTAAAGCACCACACTTCTTGTGGTGTCCGGTGCGCTCTCGACGGCCCTTGAAAATCCAAGGGAGTGATTGATTTTTACATCTGTTTGTACACATAACCGCAGCAGGTCTCCAAGGTGAGCATCCTCTGGTTGATAGAACAATGTAGGTAAGGGAAGTCGGCAAAATAGATACGTAACTTCGGGAAAAGGATTGGCTCTAAGGGTTGGGTCTGTCGGGCTGGGACTTGAAGCTGCCAGTCCCATCCTCGACTGGCCGTGGCTCGCAAGGGCTATGGCTGGACTTGGACGAGGCTGCCGGTGAATTGGCCCAGCTTTACCAGCGATGGCAGTTCGGCAGGCAGTTAACAACCAGCTTAGAACTGGTACGGACAAGGGGAATCCGACTGCTTAATTAAAACAAAGCATTGCGATGACCGGAAACGGTGTTGACGCAATGTGATTTCTGCCCAGTGCTCCGAATGTCAAAGTGAAGAAATTCATCCAAGCATGGGTAAACGATGGGAGTAACTATGACTCTCTTACCTTTGCTAGCTTGCTTTTAAAAAGAGCACATTTACAATATGAAGATATCAACGTAGAGGTAAGGCTGATCATCCAAAAGCGAAGAAGAGGTGATCGAACAAGAACAACGAAGAAGAAGGGTAGCCAATCCCGAAAGGAAGGTGAATTAGACTCACCAAGGACAGAAGAAGTTGTGGCACAACTCAACGTACCTGAGCATATGACGTGCATTTCAGTTATGCCCGAATGCTCCCAGAAGTCTTGTTGGACTTTGGGGAGACCAGCCCAATTAAAATCCTGGTCGAATAATATATGACTGATTAATCCTCCTTCATAATATTTAGTTGTATTATAATAGGAGATTTATTTTGAACATATTGAACTAGCCAAATGCCTCATCATCTAATTAGTGACGCGCATGAATGGATCAACGAGATTCCAACTGTCCCTATCTACTATCTAGCAAAACCACAGTCATGGGAACGGGCTTGGCAAAATCAGCGGGGAAAGAAGACCCTGTTGAGCTTGACTCTAGTCTGACTCTGTGAAAAGACATGAGAGGTGTAGGAAAAGTGGGAGCAGCAATGCAACAGTGAAATACCACTAATCTTATCGTTTTTTACTTATTCTGTTGAGCGGAAGCGGGCCTCGTGGCTCACTTTCTGGCATCAAGGCCTCACATCAGCAGGTCGAAGACACTATCAGGTCGGGAGTTTGGCTGGGGCGGCACATCTGTTAAATGATATTGCAGGTGTCCAAAGGTGAGCTCAATGTTTTCCAACAACCACATCATCATCAAAAAATCTGGGTTTAAATGCAAGATCTGCACCATTTGATGATAGTGAAAAGGTTAAAGTGTTGACAACGCCTCATGTTAACATTTGCAATCAAAGCCAATACTTGCTACTTGGCGTTCGTCTTCAATGCCGATTGAGTCCAAACAACAATGTATTTTGTTTGATGAGAAAAACTGGAAACACTTCGCGTCTGTACATTTCCGAAGTGAAACTGGTGCTTCGTCACATACATGTTAAAGATGATGTACTGAAAGGAATTGAAAGAACGCTTTTGAAAACTAATGCAATTTACCCAGTCTTTTAACCTCGCATGGCAAGCTATTTGATCAATACCGCAACAACTAGCTTGGTTCAAGATAATGTATTCAATGGAAAGATTCCAAACAGATTATTTTTTGCGTTGGTTGATAATTCAACATTTAATGGAGCGGATTAATTGAAATCCGATTGAGGTTGAACATGTCTCAGTTTCTGCCATTCAAGTGACTGTTGACAATCAAGAAGTAACCCCACCACTAAGATTGAATTACGACGATGATGATTACTTCAATGCCTACAGTCGTTTGGTGACTAGCTTGAAAAATTCACCTAGCCTAATTGATTATGATAG
This sequence comes from Chrysaora quinquecirrha, assembly GCA_014526335.1. Lineage (NCBI taxonomy): Eukaryota > Metazoa > Cnidaria > Scyphozoa > Semaeostomeae > Pelagiidae > Chrysaora > Chrysaora quinquecirrha. The sequence goes on along the minus strand of JACTAT010000024.1, from coordinate 840,392 downwards.
ATTCAAACAAGGATCGGCAATTTATGGTTTTGATTTGACACCAAAAGGAAACTGTGCAGATGAGCAATATTTGCTTAAAAGAGAGGGTAAGCTGAGAATAAGTATAAATTTTGCAAACACTGTTGACAGTTTGATGAACATTGTAATTTTGGGTGAATTTGATAGGGTCATTCAAATTGATAGTCATAAAAACGTCATTCGAGATTGGTAATAATGGATGATATAACGATTAATAACTTACTTGTAAAACGTGAAAAGCTACCTCATTTCCATGGCGTATTCAGGAAAGATGAAATCAAAAACATAGACATTCATTCTCTACCTTGTTCATTTATTTTCAACAAAGATAATTTTAATGGTAAAAGAACCCACTGGGTAGCTATCTATATTGCCGATGATGTTCGATTGGATTTCTATGATTCGTTTGGTGAGCCTCCTATGTTGAAAGAATTTCTAGACTTTATTAGTCCCTGAAAGATCGCTTATAACAAGGTTCAAGTTCAATCCTATGATACTGCCAGATGTGGACAACATTGCATATTCTTTCTAATTAATAGAACAAAAAACGTTTCAATTAACTCATTGATTAATAAATATTTCAACATTCAGAACAAGTTAGATAACGATTTATTTGTTTACAACTATGTTAAACAAAGATACAATTTAAAATAATGTTAAAACAGTTTGCTACAACAGTTCGTTACAACAGTTTATTGCAACAGTTTGTTAATCAGTTTAGAATAATGTTACAACAGTTTAGAATAATGTTAAAATAGTTTGTTAAACAGTTTAGGATAACGTTAAAACAATTCGTTAAAACAGTTAAATGTTCAAGCAATGTTTTTTCTTCTCAACGTCTTTCTAGCCAATAATGCCCATATGGCAGTGTGCCAAATCCATCATTGAGAATGTATCTTTTATCATCAAATGGATTCAGGGATGTCTTTATTTCTTTCCGTAGTGTATATGGTGTGACGGTTTGATTCAATATTGCGTTGAGTGTGTGCATCCGCTCTCAATTCCATCAAACATTTTACATAATCTTCATGCATCATTTGCTTCTTCACAACATACTTTTTGATTCCTTCGATTCTCTTTTGATTGTATTTCCATCATCGATTTGACAGGTATACATCTTTGATCTCAATCCAACAAATTCTTTCATTCCCACACCACCAAGCTTGTCTTTCATTTTCCCGATCACTTTCTTGTTTCTTGTAGAGTAATTTGGATAACACGGAATTGCTCATCAACTTGAACAGATCTTTCTCAAAGTTGTTTCTTACATGTGTTCTCTTCTGAGTATTAAAATCAATGTATTCTTTCAGCCATAGACTTTGCTTGAATTCGATGATTTCATGAACTTTTGTCAGCTTCAAACCCAATTCCAAACACTGCTTCAAATTTCTTTCATGCATGAGGTTTTCTTCTTTGTTGATTAGATTTGGTATTAGCTTCGGTGTTGACTTAAACTTTTTTCCATTGAAAAGTTCCTCATGAGCGTTCTTTTGATGTTCTGATATGATGCCTTCTTGAACTTGCAATCTTTGCAGCCCCAATGGTAGATCTGCATGATGATCATGTAACTCGGCTAGATTTTCTAAATCAACTTTGAGAATATAACCAACATCTTCATTTGATCTTGTCAGCAAAGCTTGGATGTCTGTATTTCTGATTTCTTCTTGTGAAAATTGCTTGAAACCACCGTACGGCATTGGTTGTGACATTGCCCATCCATCGAGATTGTTTGTATCTAGATACATCAGCGTGTTGTTTTCTGTTGATTTAGCATGACGTTTCACTGCTATCGAGACACCACCACGAATGCCATCTTCAATCATAAGTAGAATGTCCTTCTTTTCTTCAGATAGCATATCCAGCTTCACACGAGTCATCTTCAGCATTGCATCCCAGGCCAACGAAGGAGCACTTAGATAATGTGCAGGATCGTGTCCGTAGAATTCCAGACTCTGTGCTCTGAACGATTCGAATATATCAGTCAACAGCAACACATCAGTTTTCCACATAGTCATTAAAAAAACTCTGGTCTGGAATCTCCATTGTGCTCATTGTTTGATCCTTTTGTCAAAAATTTTTGAGGTCACGTGATCATCACCGTGCACATCTTTGCGGTACTCTGGCCTAGCCTGTCGTGTGAAGTGTGTTCTTTTGAACCTTCCGGGCTTAGTTGATATTTTGGCGTTGTTTTATTCGTGATTATAAGTTCATTACTTTCATAGAGAAATGTGAATGTTGGCAAATGTTGTAATAGAGTTAATTTTTAATGCCGGGTGATATCAGTGTGGAACAAGTCGAAGGAAGAAAGGCGTTGGTTTGTTCAAACTTCCGTAAGGAAAAGACGAGCAAAGCAACAAATGGAGAAGAGATTTCTTAAATATTTTAACAAAATATCGTGTTCAGGACGATAGTTTAAAAAATACAGGAAAGAAAGAAAGAGTGCCAAGATCAGTTGTGAAAGATATTCCACTAGTCATTAATGAAAGACAATATTGTTAAAAAAATTTCAAAGAACTCAGCACAAGAATATCGAAACGTGTTTTAAGAGACTGGAATGTATCCTTATCAGAGGATCAAGTTCGCCTCTGCAAATATGAGGCTCCTTTTGTTATCCCAAGGCTGGATATACAAATAGACATTAGTTTCGGATTTACACTGATAATATTTGGTTCGTATCTTACTGTAGATCACATATTGCACAAAAGTTGTAAAAGGAGTTTGAGAAATATCACAGTTTCAAACTTGATAAATGAAATAGAAACATTTGAAATTTGCACAGGGCACCCAGAGAACCTGCTTTCTGGACTTTCAATAAGGCATGTGTACCCAATACATGCTAATCCATTTGAACAAATGGAAGAATCAAATCCTTTTCGATCAAAAGAATATACAAGAGCAGAAAAATGTGAAGTTCTTGTTTTAACAGGTGAAGGGAGTTGTGTGATTTGCAAGCAAACAGTTAAAATCCAAGAGGATTCCAATAAAAGAAAAAGAAGGAGAGAGGAAAAACCTGCAAAACTAAAGGCACCGATAAGTTTAACATCTGCTAATAGCATAAAGTTAACACTTCAGGCTCAAAGATTAAAATGTAGGCAACTTGAAGGACAGATTCAATAAATGAAAATAGAGATTGAGAAAAAAAGCCTACCAATTGCTCAGGATTTCAGTCATGATTTGCTAAGCATAATTTCAGAAAACAGCAACAAGATGACCCCATTCATTAAGTTGTTTTGGGAACAACAACAAAAAAATGTTCCCCGCTCACCTACAGGAAGGCGCTATCATCCTACAATCATTATTCGTTGGTGTCTTTCTGTAGCTTCGAAGTCAGCATCAGCATATGACGAATTGAGGGACACTTTCAAGGACTGCACAATTGTCCTACCAAGTCGAAGGGTACTGAGAGACTACACAAATGCAATAACACCCAAGACTGGCTTTAACCCTGGAATTATCAATGAAATTAGAAATGCAACAAAAGGCTATGTCAATCACCAAAGATTTGTCTTCATTCTTTTTGACGAAATGAAAGTACAAGGGAATTTGATTTGGGACAAACATTCTGGGGAACTCGTTGGTTACGTAAGTCCGGGTGACCCATATACTGACTATGCAACTTTGGAGAAAGTGGATGAAATAGCCTCTCATGCTCTTCTGTTTATGGTGAGAGGGATATCATCACCCCTAAAGCATACCATTGGATATTTTTCGACAACAGGTGTTACTGGAGTTCAGTTGTTTCCAATATTCTGGAGAGCTGTGAGCATGTTGGAAATCACCTGCAGACTTGCAGTTGTTGGTGCAACTGGTGATGGTGCATCTCAGAACCGAAAATTTTTTCTCATGCATGAAAGTATTCAAGGAGATGATGGTAACAATGTTGTGTACTGCACAAAAAATCTTTTTGCTCCAGAGAGGAACATATACTTTTTAGTGATGCACCCCACCTTCTTAAAACTGCAAGGAATTGTTTATTCAATTCTGGCTCAGGCAACCAGAAACGACTAATGTGGAACAATGGGCAGAATCTTCTCTGGAATCATGTGTCCAAAATGTTTTACACAGATATTGAAGATGGTTTATATTTTCTGCCAAGAATCACCACTGACCATATAGAGCTAACAGCATATTCTGTTATGAGAGTAAGTCTGGTAGCACAGGTTTTAAGTTCCACAATGGCTAATGTTTTGAAAAACTTGGTCCACCTGATGCTGCAGGAACAGCAGATTTCTGTGAGCAAATCGACAGGTTTTTTGATTGCTTGAATGTGTGTAGCACTTCGGAAGGCGAAAGAGTAAGAAAAAGCTTCCTGTTGCCATACAAAGATTGCAATTATGAAATATTTTCATGGTTGACAGATGTTTTCCTAAATTATTTGTCCAAATGGAAGGAAAGCATCAAGGAAAGGCCTGGCAATTTTGATGACAATGCAAAAGCACGGATGTTTCTTTCACATCAAACATATGAAGGAATCCAGATAAGCATTTATTCAATGATAGATCTTGTCAAATTTTTGCTTAATGCAGGGATGAAGTATGTTCTCACAAATCACTTTTGTCAGGATCAAGTTGAACAATACTTTGGAAAGCAAAGGTCAATTGGACGAAGGTCAGACAACCCCACCATTTATAACTTTGGTTATAATGATAACAAAATCAGAATACAAAGATCAAATTCACAGATTAAAGGAAATACAATTGGAAATACAACTGGTCAAAAACGTTGGCGCACAGTTGATAATAATAAATTACTCAGATGCAAAGGCAGAAAGTAATCTTTGGAGAGCTTTGAACAACAGTTGAAATCAAACTATCTGACTGATTTATTAACTCTAACTTTTTTCAAAATTTAAAAAGGTTTATTCACAAACTTCTGGTGTGTCTGTCTTTCGTTTTAATTCTTTCCTTAATGATTTACCTTTGATAATTGTTTTTCCTTTGCCTTGTACCTGTTGATAACATCTTTGGCAAAACTAAATGATCGCACTTTTATATACAGCAGTAAGGTTTGATACAAAATATCTTTTGACACAATATTATGCACTTCTAATTTTGCACGATTTACCCACTGATCAAAAAAGGCTATTATTTCATGGTTCTTTGTTATATTGTTAACAATATATTCCTTATTGATGCTTGTGATGTGATCTCCTAATGTGACACTCTTAAAATGGATTTCGGCAATTGTAAAAATTTGTTCAACTTCAATGTTAATTTTCCATAGTCCTCCTCTGTTAACACAATCAACAAGCTTGTGTGCTGTGCCCGAATCTTCAGCTTGTTTTCCAGCTTGAACCAATGCTATGGCCTGCTGACTTGATGCAGTTCTCCATTTTTTGGATTTCCGTAAACGTTTGTTCAGAAAAAAACAGAACATAGCCACCAAGATACTGTAACGCTGATTTTTCTTTTGTTGTTAAGCTGGTGCAGGCAGCTTTTGCTGTTGGAATGCCGTCTGCTTTCTTTTCCTTGCAGAAGGATACAATTCTATCTGCTAATCTGGTTGCCAGAAGAACTGAGGATTGAAAAGAAATGCCTGGAAAACAATCTCTAGCTTTAAGTGGAACAAGTCCAAAATAACTGGAGTAGAATTTCTCAACGTTTCCCCTTTTTTCAGAGTTATGAAAATTATTTTAAGTTCTTCGAACAACTGAATAACTTCAAGATCATTATCTACTGGTGAATAAACAAATACATAATCTCGGAATTCTTTCCTCACATTTTCTGGGTAGCATTTGTCTTCGGAAAGACTGTGAGCACATTGGCTTACCAGCAAAGAATAATCTTCAACCGAAAATGATTCTGCTTCAGTTGGCGAATCTTTATGTTCCGTACTTTTGTGTCTTTTCAAACCTCCCTTGCTCCTGTATTTCTTTCCACAACAATCACAGATAAATTCATCATCTTCAATCTAGGGTAGAGAAACATAAAGTCATGTTATTTCTTTGCGTTTAGTTCATATAGATATGTTTTCCTACCCTGTCGTTTCTCTTTCTATCATAAATGAAAATTGGGATAATATTTGTTACACTTTACCTCCTCAACCACATCCTCAAAAGCATTTTGTATTTCTATCTCCTCTCCCAGAAATTCTCACTCTAAAAGCTCCAAAATCGCGTCTAAAGCTTCACCAGATACAATATCATCTCCAGCATTAGACGCCATGTTTCAAATCTGTGCACAGTGAAGGGTCACGTGATATCAAATATTCAATGACTCAACATGCACAGCGGCGCTCTGTGATCTTCCTGAGGTCTCCCGACCAGAGTTTTTTGAATGACTATGTTTTCAAGTACAGTTCATGATAATCTTGAAAAGTCTGACATTTGAAGAATTGCCAAACCTGTTGAGCATGTTCATAATCTTCATCACTGATGTCAGAATCACTAATTTTGTTGTAAAATGCTTCTTTCGGTGATAGAAATGTTTCTTCCATTTTCTCTGCACAATCCACCCAATCGTAGGGTTAAACACCCTTTCTTGTCAGCAACTCAAATGCTTTCTCATTTTCTTTAGCATGCTTGTATATATATAAATTTCATTCCCCTCCTGTATATTGTTAAATGCTCACATTTCAAATTACTATAACATACTGCCGAATAGGTATTACCCTCTGTATATTTATTTCTATCATTGAATATTCAATTTGTCAACATTTCAAATTCTTCAGTCTCAGAGTTTCGGTAAATATTTCCCATCTCAGAGGCAACTTTTTATAGGAGAACTTTTTCGTACTATAATATTTCCGTGAAAAATGTCCAGTTAATCCTAATTGAAGGAAAGTATCTGTAGAAGTAAAATGCCCCTCATTCTGAAAAGGCGTTTCTAATGAGAACAAATGGCACCCTTACCCCTGTTCACAAGGGTATTCGATTGATACTCACATAGAATGTCAATAAAAACTTTGGCTGACTTTTAGAGAAGTGTAGCTTCAGAATAAATTGTAGAACCAGTACGGCGACCACAAACATTGTAGAAAATAAAAGACAACTTTTTAGCAACAGAGCAGCATATTCAGTAGTAAATTCAAATCATGGCGACAAATCCAAGTTTTTTCAATAAATTAAATAAATGGCTAGGCCATAAATTAAAGAAAGAAAATGACTTAAAACATGTTAACAACGTTTCGCTAATGAACAGTTAGCATCATCAGGTGAAATGAAAGTTACAATCATGGTAAATTTATACTAATCAATAACAATGGATTACTAAAGATTGAATTAATTAAAGACAAGGCAAGATAATTTTACAGCATCGTGACAAAAATTAAAACAAAAATAAAGGCATACTCAAGGTTTGATTATTAAAGGATGGTTTATCATGTAAAATAAGAAGACATTCAAGAATTAAGAGATCAAAATCATTGGGGCTTTCTTTAAAATAGAAAAGTCATCAAGAGAAGCATTGTGTCCAGAAGAAAATTTATGTTCAAAAATAGCAGAGCAACAGACTTTAACAGGATTACCAATTTTTTCTATTCCCAAATGTTCACGGCAGCAAGTATCCAAGTGTTGGGAAGTTTTCCCATAGTAACAAGCATTGCAGCTTGTGCACTTAAATTTGTAAACCACTCTAGGACATGTGGGAGTAGGAATACGGTCTTTAAATGGAAAAAACGAAGAAATACGCCTAGAGGATTTAATTATTAATCTAAGCTCAGCATAAGGAAAAGCAACAGAGATAATTTTACTAAGTTTTTTACGAATTTGCAGACTATGAAAACCCTGAAAAGGCAAGGAAAGAAAAATTATTTGTTTAGAAACGCCAAGTTTAGTAATTTTAGGTTGATATTGTTTTTCGAGAAATTTATAAATGACAGAATTAACAAAACCCAGCGGACATTGGCTTTGTCAACGGACCATTTGTAACTTTCATAACTACAGAGAATAATACAATTTTAGTCAAACATCCAAGAGGTCACATCATTTCTTTTTTTTCAATTACACACAAGCATGACCAAGAATATGCAACATCATTCCCCTGCCTTCCAGGCTATGCCACAACTATAACAAAAGTGCAAGGACAAACATTGCGAAAAATTGTTATATGGCTAGACAAGTTGTGAGTGTGAGTGGCTACTCAAGCCAGTAACTGTATGCTCTGAGTTGTATTCTACATTAGATGAGAATCTTGCTCTCATGGAGAGCAAGACCACATTTCTTAAAAACAAGGAAATAACAGAGTTAAGAGGGTCATTGACACCTATTGTGGATGTACTGCAAAAGTTCCCTTGTGATTACAATGGTAAGGTGGAGACACACCATGCCAAAAAATTCGTTCAGAAGATCCTCCACTTCAACTCTTCTGAAAGCAAGAGAATACATGACACAGTCAAAGTGGTCGGAGCTTTGTATTCTATTGGAATACATTTGTTTGTCATCCATTCACTATTTAAAAAACCCAGTTGCTGCGCAGATTCAATGTCCTTTGGACCTCAGGCTGGCCCAAAATTCAAGAAGACCAAGGATCTTAAAGATCTTCTACCATTGCTATTCGTTACCAAGTCACAGGACACAGATACTGATGATGACGACAGCGACACCGAAAGACTTCTCAAGATGCTGGAGTCTGACGAAGCAGGGAATGAAGACCGAAAAGATAAACAAAAACAGTAAAGTTCCCAGGAAAAGAACAATTATTTCATCAGATGACGAAGACAATTCCAAGACAGAGGAACAACCATCACAAAAAGCCAGAAAGAGAGACAAAAAAGTCAAAGTAGACAAAAAGTCTACTTAATCGCATGACGAGGAAAAAAAACAAAGAGAAGGAAGACAAGAAAAAAAGAAAACCTTCCACCACAACCAAACAACAACAAGAGGAAACAATGAAGAAACAAGCCAGAAATTATAAACAGAAGATGTCTTTCACAATGATCTACATCTCTAATACCATGTATGCAAGGAAACAATATCATTCGTCTTCTTCACTTATATTTAGAGTTTACTTACAGTTACATACAACATATTAATAACTTGAAATACCATTCATTATTTTTTTCGCATCATATTCTGCTATAAACTACTTTAACATCATGCATTATACTTTTTAAATTTCTTAATTTTTTTATATTTTCAAGTGCTATTCATTTCTTATACATGGCTATGTTGTGTTCCAAGTTGCTATTGTAATGTTAACCTTCTTTTCCCATCACCTTTCCTCCGCCATTGAACTTGAAGTTCAGTATAAAAAAAATACAGCTACGTTTGATACATGAATTAATTTGGGTGGGAGGGTGGGATTGGAAAATTTGGATTATAAGACATGGGTTATGACGCATTATATGATTATATTATAATATTATCTGACATATTATATGCCGTATGAATGTAATCTGGTTCTGTTATAAAGGAAATAAGTGTTCAAAGCCATATCATTCATTGTATATATCATATTTTTAGTTATTCACTACCGCCAGAAGAGTTTCATTAGGCCAAAGTGAGCTGTATTCACAGGTACCTTATTTTTATAATTCTTATTCTATTTATTATACCTACATTCTTCGTTCTACTTATTGCTACATTATCTATATGTTTATAACCTATCCTCGGATACAAAAAAACACCTATAATATTCTATATTTACTTACATAATTTAAAATATCCTTTTTCTTATTATACAATATTACAGTTTCCATCTTGCTGACCTCTTCTAGTTTATAGTTGTCAATATGTTCAACATATATTCTTTTAATTATTGCAAATTACTGAATTAATATTAATAATAATAATGATAATAATTCATATCTAAATGGGTAGTCTACAATAATTAACAATGCTTAAGTTAATTTTATTACACTAGGGCCCACTAAAAGTAAGATAAATCGTTTAAAATATATAAATGTAATAAGCAGTTAAAAGTGCGTAAAATAAAATGCGAAACTGCATATTGTTGTTACAATGGTGAAAGGCTGGTTTGAATTGTAAAATGATGTTCTTTGATGTTGTTGGCCCAGGAAAGTCATTCCAAACTTTGGTTCCTCTTGCTCTAAAACTTGACAAGGCCTTGCCTCTTGCGTGCTCCACATGAATCTTGTTTGCTGCTGCTGATCTTGTGTTCTTCTGGTGAACTAGTGCTGGGCACCTGAATCTATCAGACAAATAATTGGGGGACAGCCCATTCAAACATTTAAACATCATAATTGATGTAGGATCTTTTAGTGAAATTTCTTTCATTTTTAGAGCTTTATTATACAGACTTGTTAACCTTTTGAGTGATGTAACACTTGCTGATGACCAGGTCTCGTAGCAATAATCAAAGTAGAGCATGACCAAACTGTTTACAAGCACGGTCATGCAATGCTTTGACAGAAATGGTGCTGCTCTTTGAATCTTTCTTAACTATAAGCTAATCTTATAAGCTGTTAAGGTGTTTTTGCCAGCTTAACTGCTTGTCAAAATGCACACCTAGGTATTTGAAAGTTTCCAATTGATCAATTTTGTTAGAATTCAGCTCGATGTTGATATCACCAAGTTGTTTTATCTTTCTCGCAGTTCCAAAGATCATATATTTGGTCTTCTTATCGTTAAGTGTGAGCCTATAGTCAGTAAAAAATCTATGTGCATTTCCCAATTCAGTGTTCAGTTTGATCTCAATATTCCTTGCACACTTGTCAGCTACTAAATGCACTGTATCATCTGCATAAAGGTGTGATTTGACAACAAATGGAATAGGATTGAAGGTGTGAATTACAGTTTACATTAGATGTGACATCATTGATATGTATTAGGAATAACAATTAATTAATATATTCCCAATCTTATCTATACATATTTGTTAAATGTACATCATTCAAGAATTGAAAGTCACCCTTCAAGAAATTAAAACCACCCTTCTATATTTGTGTTTTAGATTATTTGGAAAATTTACAGCTATACATTTACATATAAACCAGGAAACAATAATGATACCACAGCAAACTGTTTTGACGGGTACCTAACTTTTCTTGTATTTATCCTTTTTTTATTATTTTCTATTTGCTGAAGTAATTTCTGATAGAAGAACTGTTTAAAAAAAGATGTGATGGTTACATCTGACCAATTCTGCCACGTGTTCACATATCTTTTATGTACTTCAATATATTTCCTTCTTATAACTTGCATTTATATGAATTTTATCTTTGTTGATTCAATTTATATATGAAAGGAATGCAAGACAGGTAATGTAAAATGTCTTCCATTTTCCCAGATGGTTAAGCAAGAGAAAGGAATTTCGCACTTTCAACAATTTCCAAAGAATTTTCTTCAACAACATGGAAGTGAACTGATTCCTACAGACTCTGAAATTATATAAAGACTGAAAACAGAAAAATGTGAATGGCTTAGGCGACCATTGGTGGCTGCAAGTGATTTCTATGATACTTTCAGTGAAAATTTGAAAATAATCAATAATAGCGAGGTTCTTGAAGATAGATCAAAGCATAAAATTAATGATGCAGTGGAACCTTTGGTGGATAGTAGCAAATTCTTTGACTAAGCAAGCAAAAATCTTCAAAAATGCTGGAAGATGCTCAAAATTTCTTGAGACTTTTTGGAAGAGATGATGCTACTGGACCATGCATTGTTTTCTGTAGGAGTGCATTATCTTGTGGTCCAACATCTATTTAAGCATCCAGCATTTCTCGCTGAAAACATTAAAAGACAAGATTGTTCAGACACATGATTCAAAGACACTGAGGAAATGAAATACTAATGTGCTATGTTGGTGAGCAAATTTAGAATCTGCAAAGCAATCAAATGATTGGCACAATATTTTAAGATAAAGTAAAGAAATCGACTTTTCAACTATTTTATTATAGAAATAATTTTTGAAAGCAATAAAACTATAATAAATTGCATGCAGTTTTACATACAGATCAATTTTTGCAAAATCTGACTCAAAGGAAGAGGAGCACGTTGGTCCAACTACAGACAATGAAGCAACACCAAAGAAAACTTCAAGTAAGAATTACTTAGCCCAACAAGTACAAGCTATTTATATAATTATATAAAAATTAATATTAACTACCATTTTTACTGTAGCATTTGCAAGGAATATAAACAGAAAAAAACCACTGGTAGTAAATTCTCTGCAACAAAAAATGAAACAGAAGAATCAACATCAAAACAATTCAAAATCAAACAAGGTATTGTGCCTTCTATATGATCTTTCTCCATAACTTACCTTTCAAATTTGAGTAATGTTTAATTTACGTAATTAAATGTCAAACTTACCAAATGAGTTTATATTTTTAACAATCTCATCTGATTCAGAAATAGAGGAGCATTCTAAAAGAATTAAAATAGAAAAAGGTAATTGTAGTTAGACTTAGAACAACTTGTACAGAAATCGTTGTTTGTTTCCGAATTTTGAATTACCTGCAAAATTTAATGGCAATATAACTAACTTTTATTATTGTTTGAAAAGAGCCTGCCAGAAATTTTCCAAGGAAAATGAAGACAAGCCTATAAAAGGTAAAATGGATCAAATGGCAAAATATATATTGTTGCATTTTACATTCAGTATGATTTTGATTCATGTTTGCCACTAATGCAATCGTGTTTCCAATTCTATCTCATTAGAATCAGTGGACATTTTGTTCTCATGATTTTGTAATTAACAAAACAGAACGAGCAAAAGAAAAAGCCACAAAAGAAAAAGGCACAAAAGTATCTTGTTGTGAAAATAAAAGTGAAGAAACTGGTATAATGACAAGCTGTTTTTTGAAATGTTTACTTGTCTCTTTGCAACATAAAAACTTATGTCTTATAAAAAGCATAAAACTACGAAATGTTAACTTAAAACAGCCAAGAAAGTGGTATAAGTACTGCCTATGACATAACATTTAGTCTTCTGTTAACACACACACCAATGTGATTTGAAAGAGCTTAAATTATTGTAATTTTTACTTACTACATTTTAGAGGTGGACGAAGACTGACAATATTAAAGTAACAATATTTTCAAGTAAGTGTCTCTTGCAACAAAAATTAACAGTGTCTAAATATTTCAATATTGCAGCTGAGAGGGCAGAAGTACAAGATGATGATGATTGGACACAACAACCATGCATTTAATTTATATAAGGTATCAGACAGATTACTGAATCAAGATTAAAATTTTGGGTGTGTTCCAATATTGACGTCAATGACACAGCACATATTTATAAAATAACTTGCAGTAGAAAGACTTGTTCAGTGTTAAAGTAATAATTTTTTTAAGTGACCATGGCAGATTTGCCACTTTCATACAGTATCTGTACTCATTTTAAACAGTTTCAGAATCCTCTCAAGCTGCAGTAATAACTTTATTTGCCATCTTTTGTCAGGTAGGGCTCATTATCAAACAATCTTATCACCAGCTTTCTGGTTGGATTATATAAGGGCAGTGTGCATAATAGCCGTCAGCATTAATTGATCTTTAACCTATTTTACTAAGTTTTTTATACAACAGAATAAATAACTTCCTATTGAAGAATAGCGTTATGAGTAGAGTGGCATGTGTACAAAATACAAGAAAAATTTTGGGATTTGGTTTTCATCAGGAGGTTTGTGAGCAACACATTTTTCAGAAAAATGATGTGAAATTAAATGAAAACACAATATCACTTGCAGTTATGGTTTGTGCCATAAAGGGGTTATTCTGTACTTTGGCTAAGTATTGGTCATCAAGTATTCCAAAAGGTAAATGTAAATGTTAAAGATCAACTTGCCAGATTCGGGTTCAATAACATTTTTGTTCGACTCTATTTGCATGATCCAAATCTGTAGAAAACAAGAAACATAAAATTATCTCAGGGTTGAAAATCATCATACCAAATAATATTGAATATCATAATAACTCTGTGTTTAAATTTTCAATGCTAGCTTTAAACTTGCTTGTCTGAGTGTCATTTGATTCAGCTTGCTCAGTAGCTTCTAATGCATCCTCACTTATATCTGAAGGAGGAATTAAAAATTGGGAGAATGATTACAAACTGCAACTAGCTTAGATTAGATGGTTATTGTCAGGAATTTGATATTAATTCAAACATCCATCAATCTGAAATATAAAACATTACTTGATGCCCATGAGAGCTATTCAAACAAGAATATTCTCTTACCATTATTATCACAAGAATCTTCTTTTCTACTATTTTTTTTTGTCAATAATGGTGTATAGGCCGAGATGGCCCCTAACCAATTACAAATTATTACTAAATTCTAATACATAACATTTTAATTAATTAGTTACAAATGTATATTGGAAGGTATTACAATATATGAGTGCTCATAATTATCAAAACTAATTTAGATAAAGAAGAATACTTTATACTAAGTCTATTATGATCATAAGGTCAAACGATGTTATAAATGAGTTTTTAATTTCAATTTTTTTTATATATTTATTATCTTTATTCCCTTACTGCATCAGTTATATCTAAAAAAGTCTCAGGTCTCTGCATAAATTTGTTTCTTTTAACAAATGAGTTATAGCAGAAATTTCCTAGTTTTGTTGTTACATCATTTTCCTCTTGGGACATTAGCCATGTAAACATATTTTCATCATTAAGGGAAACAGTGTTTGGAAATTTTTGAAATATATGATCTAGCATTTGTTTTCTTTCGTTTTCATAAAAAGAACAAGAAGATATAAAATGAATTTCATCTTCAATTATGTTTAGGCCTTTTGTTTTACACTAGGGAAAAAATCTATCTTCCCTTGGAGTTTTGTTCTTTCCAAATCTTCCTGTTTCTATATGAAGATTATGGGAACTAAGACGTATTTTCGCAACAGTGGATCTAATCTTGTAATCTACTAAACTATCAAGATAAGTTTCAAATTTGAACCAAGACTTATAGGATGCGTAAAGTTTTAATTTCTTATCTTCAATGATCTGAGTCCTAAGGTTGTTTAAAACTTCAGATTCAAACATTTTCCTAACCTTTGTTTTAATGATAGTCGAATTATCAGAGTCTTGGATGCCATACAATGTTTGGAGATTACGAGCTTTTAAAACCCAATTCGAGATACCTTCTTCAGCATCTTTACTAAGACTTTGATAAGCTAGACTGGCATAGCGAACATCGTCTAGTTTAAATAACCGAAATAAAAATTTGATTATATTAACATGTCTGTTATATTTTAAAGAAGTTCTGCCTAATTCAGCATAAACTGCTTCAGTTTTTGTATTAGATTTAACACCTAATGCGTATTTGCAAGCTGAAAGATGCAGTGTTTCTATTTTAACCCAATCGTTGAATCCCCAAATTTCAATATTGGTACTATCGTGTGATCAAAAAGATAAAGTAAAAGCCTTGGCTGAAAACCACCCTACTCTCTGCTTTTTGATAGAAGACTATAGTAAGACTTCTGGGCTTTTTCTTTTATTTTGTCAATATGATCAGAAAATGAACCGTTGGATTTTATTGTAACCCCAAGGTACTTGTATGACTCGCATTGTTTTACAACTTTGTCACCTAGTTTCCATAGTTTCTTACTTTCACGAGACTTCTGAACTTTTTTATTTTTCCTAAGAACCATGATTTTTGTTTTATCCATATTGACCTCCATTTTAACCGATTTGGTGAAAATTTCCAGTTTATCTAGTTGGGATTGAAGGTCATGGGGATCTTGAGAAATCAAAACAAGGTCATCCGCATATAATAATGAATGAATGACTGTATTACCTAAGGGTACGCCCCCTGTAGAGTCTTGAATATAACTACTTAGATCATTTAAAAACAATGCAAAGAGAACTGGACTAAGTAGGCATCCTTGTTGAACACCTCGTGAGCATGAGAAGATATCTGTCAGCCCATTATTACCCCTAACGCAAGATTTAACTTTGTCATAAAGTGAGCCTATTACTTTCAAAACATTTCCTTTAATACCGTAAGCAGCTATTTTATGAATTAACTGCTTATGGTCTACAGAATCAAAAGCTTTTCTAAAATCAACGAAACATAAATAAAGAGAGCCGCCTGTTTTCTCGAAAGTGCTGTCTATTAGGGCTCGAAGAGTGAAAATATGGTCGGAGGTTTGATAGCCTTTTCGGAATCCAATTTGATTTTCATAAAGAATTGAGTTGGTTGATATTACAGAATTCAATCTTTCTAGAAGAATCCAAGAAAAACTTGCCAAAGATGCTAAGCAGCGTGATACCCTGTAATTATTTAGATCGGTTCTCGCCACCTTTGAAAAGAATTACGATGATACCTGCGGACCACTCCTCTGGAAATTTTCCAGAGTGCAGGATTTGTTGAAAAGTTTGGTAAATACCCGAAGGAATTTACCATTAAGATTCTTTAGAAGTTCAGCGCTCAACATATCAATCCCTGCCGCCTTTCCGTTGTTAAGTTTTTTGCACATATTTTTTACCTCTTCGAAAGTAATATCACGATTTAAGGATTCATGAATCAGTTCCTGTGTTAGGTTGTCAGGTGAGAAAGCAGGATGTACAATTTCACTGTTTGTAATGGCATTAGTGTCTGCAGCGTTATTTGAATTTAAAAGATCAGAAAAATAATTACGCAATTCGTTATTAGAAAATTCTAAGCTAGTTTTTGGTTTTTTTGTTTTTAATTTATTCCAAAATATCTTTGGCTCTTGTCCTCGTAATTCCCAAAGTTTTTGTTTTTCTAGTTCCAGAAAGCTTTTACGTTTTAATTTTAAGATTTTTTTATATTGTCTCCTTTGCTCAAAATATTTTGATCTAAGTTTATTTATTGCATCTGTTGTTAGATTATTACTAGAGGACTTAAGAGCAGCCTGATAAGACTTTCTATTCCTATTTAACATTGATTTGTTTGTCCTACACTCTTGATCAAACCAGGGGCAATGATGTTTGTGTTTTGATGTTTTTTCTACAAATATCTTTCTGGAATTCAAATTATTTTCAGAAAGTTCGATCATTTTGGATCTTAATAATTCAATCACAGTTTCTATATGCATTTCATCTCTATCAAGCTGCAAGGAAATGTTATCCAGAAAGTTGCTGGTATCTTCGCTTTCTAAAGCAATAGCTAAATTTTCTAGTAACATATTATCCTTTATATAAAATTGTTTACTATACTTTTCTTTTAGTTTATCGTTTTTAGAAATAGCAGCTTCATTAGAGTTCAGTGTTATTTGTTCCTTAGTTTCAATATTGTTCTTAGGGCATTTTAAAGATATTTCAACAGGACTATGATCTGTTAGTTCGCATATTTCACCTACACGTAATGATTCAACAATTTTAACATTCTCTTCTTTTAAAAGGGCATAATCTACAACACTATTGCCATTAGTTCTGAAACAAGTAAAATTACTAGAAATCTCTTTATTGATACGCCCATTAAGAATGCGATATCCTGACGTTTTACAAAAATCGATGAAAGCGGTGCCATTTGTGTTAACAGGACTGACGTCTTTGTTAATCCTTTTTTCCATCTGATGATCTGGTTCATAACTGACGTCAAGAGGCAAAAATTCACCAACCTCATCATTCTCGATAAAGTCATTAACAGTATTTGTTCTGGCATTAAAATCCCCACACAAAAGAACCCACCCATCTCTTTGATAAAAGGCACATTCCGACTGTAGTTTTTCAATGGTAAGAGATTGCCCAGACCTTAATAAAGTTGAGATATTCGGCGGAATGTAAAGAAAACAAATAAATAAATCCGATTCCCAACCATAATCATATTTCTTCACCCTGCACCAAAAATGATAACTATCAGAAGAGAGAATAGAGAAATTATTAAGAACTGATTTCCTCACAAGGAGAGACAACCCCCGGATGACCTTCCTGCTAAATGATTTCTGTATCCCAATTTGTGGAATTCCGAGAAATCATCGTCAAAATTAAAAAACGAGGTATCATTTTTATCCCTCCATGTTTCAAAAAACAAACCAGGTCATTGCATGCTAAAATTTGTGCAAAGAAATCACAGCCAGTTTGTTTAATACGTTGAGCTCCTAAAACCGTTAAAATTCCACGCGCAAGCCCTAAGAGTTTTGTAATTTTCCTTAGAAGTTTTTTCTTTCAATTTTTCTTTCTTTCTTATGTTATTTCTAGTTGACAAAATGGAATTTAACTCACCATCTCGGTCAAAAACCTAATATCCAAAATTATCATGATTAAAGGGATTCATTAGATTTGCATAATCAGCGTAAGATCGAATTTTGAATACCTTTTGATTACCGTTCATTTTACACTTTATTCTTCCGTCTATTGTCCAAACTTTTTCCACGTTTATTCTCCCTTTATCCTTGAAAATTTTATTTACCATTCCTTTAATTCCAGGAGCAAGATCTTCTTTTACTCCAATGTTTTTTGCCTCTTTCTTCTTTCTCATGATTTTTTCCTTTGATTTGTGACAGAGGAATTTTATCAGAATTCCTCTAGTCTCACCATCCTTTCGTTTGCCAACCTGGTGTACGATGTCTATATCTTCAGGATTTATGTCCACGTCCATTTCTTTCTTTAAAACATCAATCACAAGATCCTGGCAATTTTCGTTTTCTTCCTCTCTAACATCATATAGCCGAACAGAGCTTTTTCGCGAGTACTGTTCTTGTTTGTCGATCAGGAATGTCAAATCAGAAATCTTGCTGAAGGCCTCATTTCTTACAGCATTGATTTCTTCTTCTGCTTTCTCCTGCCTTTCATGAATCTGGCTGATATCATTTTTCACTTTTTCGAAGTCAGATTCTATCTTCGAGAGCCTTTCCAGCATCTGATCCTGCTTCTCACCCGATTCACCTTGTTTTGCCTCGATTCTCTCCAGGGATTCAATAACTCGAATCAAACTGTCCTCTCTTTCTCTTTTGGTTTTCGATTTAGAACAAGATGCAGGACCTGGCTTTAATTCCACATCTCCCGATAATAACAAGAGAAAGTCGAGGGAAGGATTATCATTATGAAAAACGGACGAAAACTGACTTACATTAGTAGAGCATCTCGATTTCCGCATTAGCTTTCTGCGATGTTTGTTGAAGATTTTCTTTAGAAAATGCTTCTTCAATAAAGATTTGACCATCACACCTCTACGATTCATCCATAAACCCATTGACCCAAAAGGGACAGAAAAAGAACATACAAACAGTACAAGACAGAGCGACACAAAAACACGTCCTACTCCTTCCATGACTCAAGCTATATAGTAGGCTGCAAAGCATAATACTTTTTAATTAGTTTAAGCAACCACCAATAATCACCAGGTTAAAGTTATGGACAGAAGTCTTGGCAAAGTGTATAAATATTCAACAAAAAGGCTGTTTTTTTCTTTTTTATTTAAAAAAATTCAATAATACAAAATAAGATATAAGAATACATTGTATTCTTTCAAACAAGTTTGTGTTTCATATGATTTATATGTGATTTGCTAATTTCTTGAGCTTGAAAATTTTGAAAAAAACATTATAAGTAGCTGCCCTTGGTGTATTTTAGAATTAAAATAAAAACTTAAGTTCAATGGCATAATTTTTTGAGCTCATATCATGAATACTGTATTTCCTCTAATGTGCAGCTCCTCTTCAAAGAGCACCCCCTTTGAATAAGCAGCCCCTCAAAACTAAAAAAATAAATTAACGACGACCCTCCCTTGCAAGGGTATCAAAAAATTTTCGGATTGGAATAATCGATTAAAAAACTCATCAAATAAAATATAACAACTTAGATGCAACCTTTTTGCGAAGTTATTTGAAAGGTGTCTACTTCATCTTCATTAAGTGTTCTGCATTGTTTAAAATTGTCGCTTGTCTAGTATCCTTCATCGTAGATTGAAACTTTCCTGGCACAATAAGGCCATATCCAACTGAATATTGATCAATATTTTTTTTTCAATCTACGTATGGTTTTATTCCATATCATGTGAGTGAGATGATGAAAAATCAATAGTCGCACAACAGTCAATATTTTGTATGGAATCCAGGCTTTTAAAGCCACAAGTCATTGAATAAACCCCTGAGAGTTACACGCGTAAAACTCACCCGCATCGCGGGTGTCAGGTAAAAAGTAATGTACTATTTTAGTTAAAATAGATGTTTAACACAGCTTTTGAGACAAATGAGGTCTTTTCCTTTGTTTATATTCTACTTTTACACACAGATGACCGCTTTTTGATCGAAAAAATTCAGAGTACGGATATCTCAAAGTCCCACTATGTCGAACAAATTTTTATTTCCCGTGCGAGTTCGAGATAGCAGGACTTGACTGTATTTATTACCTACTTGTATTGATCATAAAGTGTGACAGGGAATCAAAAGTCCTTTCAAGTAATTAACAAGGAAATCTTGAAAAGGTCCTTGAGAAGTTTGGTATGAAGAATTGCAAGCCATTGTCAAGTGCTTTAGAACCAGGGAAGAAATTCCAGTTATCACCCACTGATGAACTATTTGACATTTAGACTTATCTGCTGAAAAAACTGAATTAGACTTAGCTGTAGCCAGTATAGTATTTGATAATAGTGAAAATGTGAATGAGAAAGATTGCGAGGAGGAGGAAGAGAGTGTTGTAGTGAATAGGGTGGAAGCAAGAAAATACTTCTGTTAGTGTCTATAACATAATAACTAACAGAAACAATAATAAATAAAGAATAAACTATTTAAGAAATGATTTAACTTGCCCACTTGATATGATTACTACTTCCAATTATTTTATTTCATACTTTTTTATGGATCTCTCACACCATCTTTTTCCAACACGTGTTGTGTGGGGGCCTGGGCCTGGGCCTGAATACTTAAGGAGGTACTACACTTTCCAACTCACTCCCCCCGTTTGATTCATAACGTGATCAAACAATACCGTATTAGTTACAAAATTTCTTAGGAGTAGCGCATCAATTAGAAATTTGACGGCAAAAACAACAACTTTTAATTTGCAAAACATGTTTCGGACATGCACTGTCCATCATCAGTTGATGAATTCAAATTTCTACAACGGTTAATTTTATAAGGAAAAGTAAGTTACGTAATATATGTTTACAACAATAGATGAGAAAAAAAATGTTAATTGATATTAAGGGTGTGGTTAAAAGAAAAAGGTTAAAACGCTTTGATAATGATAAATTATAATGATACAGCTGCCTATTCAAAGTAGGTTTTTCCCATGAGATGTGCAAAGCCTCTTTGATCTTCAATATAAAAGAAGTTTGGGCAGTGTCCAAAACAGAGAAACAATCCTCTGTGCAAGCCTGACGACAGATTTCCGATTCCTACAAATGCTTGTAGATGTGTGAATTTTTATCTGTAACCAAATGTTCCCGGATTCGTGTAGAGAGATGGCGGATGGTTTCGCCAGCATAAGATGCAGTACTGCATCCAGCGCAAGAAAATTTGTAAATTACACGAGCCCGGAGACACTTGGGCACAGAATCCTTCACCCCAAACATATTATGAAGCTTAAACGAAGTAAATACGAGTTTAATATCGATATCTGTACAATACTGTTGAACTAGGTGTTTTATTTTACGTTGAGCAAGGAGAGAGTGACGACCAATATACGGAAGCTTATAATAGCATTTGTTATCAGACGCAGTATGATTCCTAGGTTGATTATCCTCACTAGGGGTATCCCTAACTTTGTCTAGATACTTATGAACAATATTGTCGACGATATATGATGGGTACAGATTCTTATTA
Source organism: Chrysaora quinquecirrha (assembly GCA_014526335.1). Lineage (NCBI taxonomy): Eukaryota > Metazoa > Cnidaria > Scyphozoa > Semaeostomeae > Pelagiidae > Chrysaora > Chrysaora quinquecirrha. The sequence continues at coordinate 818,794 of JACTAT010000024.1, read as the reverse complement.
CAGATGGAAGTAAGCTTCTTAATATCATTATCAAACCCAGAACGTGTATTATTAATCTTGTAAGTCCTATCAACGAGAGTTCTAATCAAGCCTATTTTATGAAAACGATGTAAAACTGAAAAATTAGTTAGAAGACCAGTATAAGTTGTTTTACGAAAAACAGAAGTGCGGACCGATTCACTATTACTGTTATCTATCAAAATATCCAAAAACTGTAGCTGGTTGTTATCCTGTTTATCCATAGTAAACTTAATGTTAGGGTGCTGCTTGTTAATAAAACTAAAAAATTTAAGTGCATCTTCTTCGTTATTAAATAAACAAAACGTATCATCAACATAACGACGGTAGAATAAAACGTTAGAATCCTAGTATGAATCTTACCAGATCTTCTCATGATGGCCCATGAAGAGATTGGCTAGAACTGGTGCTAATGGCGATCCCATCGATACGCCGTGGGCCTGATCATAACAATCACCATTTAAAAGAAAATGCTTCTGTGCTGTGGCAAAAATAAAAAGTTCCTTAAGATTAGCTGTACTAAGTTTAATATTAGGGTTGTCATTACAAATATAAGATACTGCTAAATCGATACACTGAGTTAAAGGAATGTTGGTAAATAAACTTTGTACATCAAACAAACCATAAACTTATCAAAAGTGGATTGATTATTAATTCCTTCAACAAACGAAAACGTATCTTTAACACAATATTCCGTAGGTATAAAAGGATCCAATAACGAACATAAGTATTTGGCTAAATTGTAATTATATGTACCTATCGAAGAGACAATAGGACGAAATGGAGGTGCAGAATTATTAGAGCGCGGCTTGTGCATTTTCGGGAGTCCATATATTTTAGCGGGTTGCAATCCAGATTGTAACCCCCTTGAATCTTTCTTAACTATAAGCTAATCTTATAAGCTGTTAAGGTGTTTTTGCCAGCTTAACTGCTTGTCAAAATGCACACCTAGGTATTTGAAAGTTTCCAATTGATCAATTTTGTTAGAATTCAGCTCGATGTTGATATCACCAAGTTGTTTTATCTTTCTCGCAGTTCCAAAGATCATATATTTGGTCTTCTTATCGTTAAGTGTGAGCCTATAGTCAGTAAAAAATCTATGTGCATTTCCCAATTCAGTGTTCAGTTTGATCTCAATATTCCTTGCACACTTGTCAGCTACTAAATGCACTGTATCATCTGCATAAAGGTGTGATTTGACAACAAATGGAATAGGATTGAAGGTGTGAATTACAGTTTACATTAGATGTGACATCATTGATATGTATTAGGAATAACAATTAATTAATATATTCCCAATCTTATCTATACATATTTGTTAAATGTACATCATTCAAGAATTGAAAGTCACCCTTCAAGAAATTAAAAACCACCCTTCTATATTTGTGTTTTTAGATTATTTGGAAAATTTACAGCTATACATTTACATATAAACCAGGAAACAATAATGATACCACAGCAAACTGTTTTGACGGGTACCTAACTTTTCTTGTATTTATCCTTTTTTTATTATTTTCTATTTGCTGAAGTAATTTCTGATAGAAGAACTGTTTAAAAAAAGATGTGATGGTTACATCTGACCAATTCTGCCACGTGTTCACATATCTTTTATGTACTTCAATATATTTCCTTCTTATAACTTGCATTTATATGAATTTTATCTTTGTTGATTCAATTTATATATGAAAGGAATGCAAGACAGGTAATGTAAAATGTCTTCCATTTTCCCAGATGGTTAAGCAAGAGAAAGGAATTTCGCACTTTCAACAATTTCCAAAGAATTTTCTTCAACAACATGGAAGTGAACTGATTCCTACAGACTCTGAAATTATATAAAGACTGAAAACAGAAAATGTGAATGGCTTAGGCGACCATTGGTGGCTGCAAGTGATTTCTATGATACTTTCAGTGAAAATTTGAAAATAATCAATAATAGCGAGGTTCTTGAAGATAGATCAAAGCATAAAATTAATGATGCAGTGGAACCTTTGGTGGATAGTAGCAAATTCTTTGACTAAGCAAGCAAAAATCTTCAAAAAATGCTGGAAGATGCTCAAAATTTCTTGAGACTTTTGGAAGAGATGATGCTACTGGACCATGCATTGTTTTCTGTAGGAGTGCATTATCTTGTGGTCCAACATCTATTTAAGCATCCAGCATTTCTCGCTGAAAACATTAAAAGACAAGATTGTTCAGACACATGATTCAAAGACACTGAGGAAATGAAATACTAATGTGCTATGTTGGTGAGCAAATTTAGAATCTGCAAAGCAATCAAATGATTGGCACAATATTTTAAGATAAAGTAAAGAAATCGACTTTTCAACTATTTTATTATAGAAATAATTTTTGAAAGCAATAAAACTATAATAAATTGCATGCAGTTTTACATACAGATCAATTTTTGCAAAATCTGACTCAAAGGAAGAGGAGCACGTTGGTCCAACTACAGACAATGAAGCAACACCAAAGAAAACTTCAAGTAAGAATTACTTAGCCCAACAAGTACAAGCTATTTATATAATTATATAAAAATTAATATTAACTACCATTTTTACTGTAGCATTTGCAAGGAATATAAACAGAAAAAAACCACTGGTAGTAAATTCTCTGCAACAAAAAATGAAACAGAAGAATCAACATCAAAACAATTCAAAATCAAACAAGGTATTGTGCCTTCTATATGATCTTTCTCCATAACTTACCTTTCAAATTTGAGTAATGTTTAATTTACGTAATTAAATGTCAAACTTACCAAATGAGTTTATATTTTTAACAATCTCATCTGATTCAGAAATAGAGGAGCATTCTAAAAGAATTAAAATAGAAAAAGGTAATTGTAGTTAGACTTAGAACAACTTGTACAGAAATCGTTGTTTGTTTCCGAATTTTGAATTACCTGCAAAATTTAATGGCAATATAACTAACTTTTATTATTGTTTGAAAAGAGCCTGCCAGAAATTTTCCAAGGAAAATGAAGACAAGCCTATAAAAGGTAAAAATGGATCAAATGGCAAAATATATATTGTTGCATTTTACATTCAGTATGATTTTGATTCATGTTTGCCACTAATGCAATCGTGTTTCCAATTCTATCTCATTAGAATCAGTGGACATTTTGTTCTCATGATTTTTGTAATTAACAAAACAGAACGAGCAAAAGAAAAAGCCACAAAAGAAAAAGGCACAAAAGTATCTTGTTGTGAAAATAAAAGTGAAGAAACTGGTATAATGACAAGCTGTTGTTTGAAATGTTTACTTGTCTCTTTGCAACATAAAAACTTATGTCTTATAAAAAGCATAAAACTACGAAATGTTAACTTAAAACAGCCAAGAAAGTGGTATAAGTACTGCCTATGACATAACATTTAGTCTTCTGTTAACACACACACCAATGTGATTTGAAAGAGCTTAAATTATTGTAATTTTTTACTTACTACATTTTAGAGGTGGACGAAGACTGACAATATTAAAGTAACAATATTTTCAAGTAAGTGTCTCTTGCAACAAAAATTAACAGTGTCTAAATATTTCAATATTGCAGCTGAGAGGGCAGAAGTACAAGATGATGATGATTGGACACAACAACCATGCATTTAATTTATATAAGGTATCAGACAGATTACTGAATCAAGATTAAAATTTTGGGTGTGTTCCAATATTGACGTCAATGACACAGCACATATTTATAAAATAACTTGCAGTAGAAAGACTTGTTCAGTGTTAAAGTAATAATTTTTTTAAGTGACCATGGCAGATTTGCCACTTTCATACAGTATCTGTACTCATTTTAAACAGTTTCAGAATCCTCTCAAGCTGCAGTAATAACTTTATTTGCCATCTTTTGTCAGGTAGGGCTCATTATCAAACAATCTTATCACCAGCTTTCTGGTTGGATTATATAAGGGCAGTGTGCATAATAGCCGTCAGCATTAATTGATCTTTAACCTATTTTACTAAGTTTTTTATACAACAGAATAAATAACTTCCTATTGAAGAATAGCGTTATGAGTAGAGTGGCATGTGTACAAAATACAAGAAAAATTTTGGGATTTGGTTTTCATCAGGAGGTTTGTGAGCAACACATTTTCAGAAAATGATGTGAAATTAAATGAAAACACAATATCACTTGCAGTTATGGTTTGTGCCATAAAGGGGTTATTCTGTACTTTGGCTAAGTATTGGTCATCAAGTATTCCAAAAGGTAAATGTAAATGTTAAAGATCAACTTGCCAGATTCGGGTTCAATAACATTTTTGTTCGACTCTATTTGCATGATCCAAATCTGTAGAAAACAAGAAACATAAAATTATCTCAGGGTTGAAAATCATCATACCAAATAATATTGAATATCATAATAACTCTGTGTTTAAATTTTCAATGCTAGCTTTAAACTTGCTTGTCTGAGTGTCATTTGATTCAGCTTGCTCAGTAGCTTCTAATGCATCCTCACTTATATCTGAAGGAGGAATTAAAATTGGGAGAATGATTACAAACTGCAACTAGCTTAGATTAGATGGTTATTGTCAGGAATTTGATATTAATTCAAACATCCATCAATCTGAAATATAAAACATTACTTGATGCCCATGAGAGCTATTCAAACAAGAATATTCTCTTACCATTATTATCACAAGAATCTTCTTTTCTACTATTTTTTTTTGTCAATAATGGTGTATAGGCGAGATGGCCCTAACCAATTACAAATTATTACTAAATTCTAATACATAACATTTTAATTAATTAGTTACAAATGTATATTGGAAGGTATTACAATATATGAGTGCTCATAATTATCAAAACTAATTTAGATAAAGAAGAATACTTTATACTAAGTCTATTATGATCATAAGGTCAAACGATGTTATAAATGAGTTTTTAATTTCAATTTTTTTTATATATTTATTATCTTTATTCCTTACTGCATCAGTTATATCTAAAAAGTCTCAGGTCTCTGCATAAATTTGTTTCTTTTAACAAATGAGTTATAGCAGAAATTTCCTAGTTTTGTTGTTACATCATTTTCCTCTTGGGACATTAGCCATGTAAACATATTTTCATCATTAAGGGAAACAGTGTTTGGAAATTTTTGAAATATATGATCTAGCATTTGTTTTCTTTCGTTTTCATAAAAAGAACAAGAAGATATAAAATGAATTTCATCTTCAATTATGTTTAGGCCTTTTGTTTTACAGTAGGGAAAAATCTATCTTCCCTTGAGTTTTGTTCTTTCCAAATCTTCCTGTTTCTATATGAAGATTATGGGAACTAAGACGTATTTTCGCAACAGTGGATCTAATCTTGTAATCTACTAAACTATCAAGATAAGTTTCAAATTTGAACCAAGACTTATAGGATGCGTAAAGTTTTAATTTCTTATCTTCAATGATCTGAGTCCTAAGGTTGTTTAAAACTTCAGATTCAAACATTTTCCTAACCTTTGTTTTAATGATAGTCGAATTATCAGAGTCTTGGATGCCATACAATGTTTGGAGATTACGAGCTTTTAAAACCCAATTCGAGATACCTTCTTCAGCATCTTTACTAAGACTTTGATAAGCTAGACTGGCATAGCGAACATCGTCTAGTTTAAATAACCGAAATAAAAATTTGATTATATTAACATGTCTGTTATATTTTAAAGAAGTTCTGCCTAATTCAGCATAAACTGCTTCAGTTTTTGTATTAGATTTAACACCTAATGCGTATTTGCAAGCTGAAAGATGCAGTGTTTCTATTTTAACCCAATCGTTGAATCCCCAAATTTCAATATTGGTACTATCGTGTGATCAAAAAGATAAAGTAAAAGCCTTGGCTGAAAACCACCCTACTCTATGCTTTTTGATAGAAGACTATAGTAAGACTTCTGGGCTTTTTCTTTTATTTTGTCAATATGATCAGAAAATGAACCGTTGGATTTTATTGTAACCCCAAGGTACTTGTATGACTCGCATTGTTTTACAACTTTGTCACCTAGTTTCCATAGTTTCTTACTTTCACGAGACTTCTGAACTTTTTATTTTCCTAAGAACCATGATTTTTGTTTTATCCATATTGACCTCCATTTTAACCGATTTGGTGAAAATTTCCAGTTTATCTAGTTGGGATTGAAGGTCATGGGGATCTTGAGAAATCAAAACAAGGTCATCCACATATAATAATGAATGAATGACTGTATTACCTAAGGGTACGCCCCCTGTAGAGTCTTGAATATAACTACTTAGATCATTTAAAAACAATGCAAAGAGAACTGGACTAAGTAGGCATCCTTGTTGAACACCTCGTGAGCATGAGAAGATATCTGTCAGCCCATTATTACCCCTAACGCAAGATTTAACTTTGTCATAAAGTGAGCCTATTACTTTCAAAACATTTCCTTTAATACCGTAAGCAGCTATTTTATGAATTAACTGCTTATGGTCTACAGAATCAAAAGCTTTTCTAAAATCAACGAAACATAAATAAAGAGAGCCGCCTGTTTTCTCGAAAGTGCTGTCTATTAGGGCTCGAAGAGTGAAAATATGGTCGGAGGTTTGATAGCCTTTTCGGAATCCAATTTGATTTTCATAAAGAATTGAGTTGGTTGATATTACAGAATTCAATCTTTCTAGAAGAATCCAAGAAAAAACTTGCCAAAGATGCTAAGCAGCGTGATACCCCTGTAATTATTTAGATCGGATTTCTCGCCACCTTTGAAAAGAATTACGATGATACCTGCGGACCACTCCTCTGGAAATTTTCCAGAGTGCAGGATTTTGTTGAAAAGTTTGGTAAATACCCGAAGGAATTTACCATTAAGATTCTTTAGAAGTTCAGCGCTCAACATATCAATCCCTGCCGCCTTTCCGTTGTTAAGTTTTTTGCACATATTTTTTACCTCTTCGAAAGTAATATCACGATTTAAGGATTCATGAATCAGTTCCTGTGTTAGGTTGTCAGGTGAGAAAGCAGGATGTACAATTTCACTGTTTGTAATGGCATTAGTGTCTGCAGCGTTATTTGAATTTAAAAGATCAGAAAAATAATTACGCAATTCGTTATTAGAAAATTCTAAGCTAGTTTTGGTTTTTTGTTTTAATTTATTCCAAAATATCTTTGGCTCTTGTCCTCGTAATTCCCAAAGTTTTGTTTTCTAGTTCCAGAAAGCTTTTACGTTTTAATTTTAAGATTTTTTTATATTGTCTCCTTTGCTCAAAATATTTTGATCTAAGTTTATTTATTGCATCTGTTGTTAGATTATTACTAGAGGACTTAAGAGCAGCCTGATAAGACTTTCTATTCCTATTTAACATTGATTTGTTTGCCCTACACTCTTGATCAAACCAGGGGCAATGATGTTTGTGTTTTGATGTTTTTTCTACAAATATCTTTCTGGAATTCAAATTATTTTCAGAAAGTTCGATCATTTTGGATCTTAATAATTCAATCACAGTTTCTATATGCATTTCATCTCTATCAAGCTGCAAGGAAATGTTATCCAGAAAGTTGCTGGTATCTTCGCTTTCTAAAGCAATAGCTAAATTTTCTAGTAACATATTATCCTTTATATAAAATTGTTTACTATACTTTTCTTTTAGTTTATCGTTTTTAGAAATAGCAGCTTCATTAGAGTTCAGTGTTATTTGTTCCTTAGTTTCAATATTGTTCTTAGGGCATTTTAAAGATATTTCAACAGGACTATGATCTGTTAGTTCGCATATTTCACCTACACGTAATGATTCAACAATTTTAACATTCTCTTCTTTTAAAAGGGCATAATCTACAACACTATTGCCATTAGTTGTGAAACAAGTAAAATTACTAGAAATCTCTTTATTGATACGCCCATTAAGAATGCGATATCCAGACGTTTTACAAAAATCGATGAAAGCGGTGCCATTTGTGTTAACAGGACTGACGTCTTTGTTAATCCTTTTTTCCATCTGATGATCTGGTTCATAACTGACGTCAAGAGGCAAAAATTCACCAACCTCATCATTCTCGATAAAGTCATTAACAGTATTTGTTCTGGCATCAAAATCCCCACACAAAAGAACCCACCCATCTCTTTGATAAAAGGCACATTCCGACTGTAGTTTTTCAATGGTAAGAGATTGCCCAGACCTTAATAAAGTTGAGATATTCGGCGGAATGTAAAGAAAACAAATAAATAAATCCGATTCCCAACCATAATCATATTTCTTCACCCTGCACCAAAATGATAACTATCAGAAGAGAGAATAGAGAAATTATTAAGAACTGATTTCCTCACAAGGAGAGACAACCCCCGGATGACCTTCCTGCTAAATGATTTCTGTATCCCAATTTGTGGAATTCCGAGAAATCATCGTCAAAATTAAAAAACGAGGTATCATTTTATCCTCCATGTTTCAAAAACAAACCAGGTCATTGCATGCTAAAATTTGTGCAAAGAAATCACAGCCAGTTTGTTTAATACGTTGAGCTCCTAAAACCGTTAAAATTCCACGCGCAAGCCCTAAGAGTTTTGTAATTTTCCTTAGAAGTTTTTTCTTTCAATTTTTCTTTCTTTCTTATGTTATTTCTAGTTGACAAAATGGAATTTAACTCACCATCTCGGTCAAAAACCTAATATCCAAAATTATCATGATTAAAGGGATTCATTAGATTTGCATAATCAGCGTAAGATCGAATTTTGAATACCTTTTGATTACCGTTCATTTTACACTTTATTCTTCCGTCTATTGTCCCCACTTTTTCCACGTTTATTCTCCCTTTATCCTTGAAAATTTTATTTACCATTCCTTTAATTCCAGGAGCAAGATCTTCTTTTACTCCAATGTTTTTTGCCTCTTTCTTCTTTCTCATGATTTTTCCTTTGATTTGTGACAGAGGAATTTTATCAGAATTCCTCTAGTCTCACCATCCTTTCGTTTGCCAACCTGGTGTACGATGTCTATATCTTCAGGATTTATGTCCACGTCCATTTCTTTCTTTAAAACATCAATCACAAGATCCTGGCAATTTTCGTTTTCTTCCTCTCTAACATCATATAGCCGAACAGAGCTTTTTCGCGAGTACTGTTCTTGTTTGTCGATCAGGAATGTCAAATCAGAAATCTTGCTGAAGGCCTCATTTCTTACAGCATTGATTTCTTCTTCTGCTTTCTCCTGCCTTTCATGAATCTGGCTGATATCATTTTCACTTTTTCGAAGTCAGATTCTATCTTGAGAGCCTTTCCAGCATCTGATCCTGCTTCTCACCCGATTCACCTTGTTTTGCCTCGATTCTCTCCAGGGATTCAATAACTCGAATCAAACTGTCCTCTCTTTCTCTTTTGGTTTTCGATTTAGAACAAGATGCAGGACCTGGCTTTAATTCCACATCTCCCGATAATAACAAGAGAAAGTCGAGGGAAGGATTATCATTATGAAAAACGGACGAAAACTGACTTACATTAGTAGAGCATCTCGATTTCCGCATTAGCTTTCTGCGATGTTTGTTGAAGATTTTCTTTAGAAAATGCTTCTTCAATAAAGATTTGACCATCACACCTCTACGATTCATCCATAAACCCATTGACCCAAAAGGGACAGAAAAAGAACATACAAACAGTACAAGACAGAGCGACACAAAACACGTCCTACTCCTTCCATGACTCAAGCTATATAGTAGGCTGCAAAGCATAATACTTTTAATTAGTTTAAGCAACCACCAATAATCACCAGGTTAAAGTTATGGACAGAAGTCTTGGCAAAGTGTATAAATATTCAACAAAAAGGCTGTTTTTTCTTTTTTATTTAAAAAAATACAATAATACAAAATAAGATATAAGAATACATTGTATTCTTTTATACAAGTTTGTGTTTCATATGATTTATATGTGATTTGCTAATTTCTTGAGCTTGAAAATTTTGAAAAAAAATTATAAATAGCTGCCCTTGGTGTATTTTCGAATTAAAATAAAAACTTAAGTTCAATGCCATAATTTTTTGAGCTCATATCATGAATACTGTATTTCCTCTAATGTGCAGCTCCTCTTCAAAGAGCACCCCCTTTGAATAAGCAGCCCCTCAAAACTAAAAAAATAAATTAACGACGACCCTCCCTTGCAAGGGTATCAAAAAATTTTCGGATTGGAATAATCGATTAAAAAACTCATCAAATAAAATATAACAACTTAGATGCAACCTTTTTGCGAAGTTATTTGAAAGGTGTCTACTTCATCTTCATTAAGTGTTCTGCATTGTTTAAAATTGTCGCTTGTCTAGTATCCTTCATCGTAGATTGAAACTTTCCTGGCACAATAAGGCCATATCCAACTGAATATTGATCAATATTTTTTTTTCAATCTACGTATGGTTTTATTCCATATCATGTGAGTGAGATGATGAAAAATCAATAGTCGCACAACAGTCAATATTTTGTATGGAATCCAGGCTTTTAAAGCCACAAGTCATTGAATAAACCCTGAGAGTTACAGCGTAAAACTCACCCGCATCATGGGTGTCAGGTAAAAAGTAATGTACTATTTTAGTTAAAATAGATGTTTAACACAGCTTTTGAGACAAATGAGGTCTTTTCCTTTGTTTATATTCTACTTTTACACACAGATGACCGCTTTTTGATCGAAAAAATTCAGAGTACGGATATCTCAAAGTCCCACTATGTCGAACAAATTTTTATTTCCCGTGCGAGTTCGAGATAGCAGGACTTGACTGTATTTATTACCTACTTGTATTGATCATAAAGTGTGACAGGGAATCAAAAGTCCTTTCAAGTAATTAACAAGGAAATCTTGAAAAGGTCCTTGAGAAGTTTGGTATGAAGAATTGCAAGCCATTGTCAAGTGCTTTAGAACCAGGGAAGAAATTCCAGTTATCACCCACTGATGAACTATTTGACATTTAGACTTATCTGCTGAAAAAACTGAATTAGACTTAGCTGTAGCCAGTATAGTATTTGATAATAGTGAAAATGTGAATGAGAAAGATTGCGAGGAGGAGGAAGAGAGTGTTGTAGTGAATAGGGTGGAAGCAAGAAAATACTTCTGTTAGTGTCTATAACATAATAACTAACAGAAACAATAATAAATAAAGAATAAACTATTTAAGAAATGATTTAACTTGCCCACTTGATATGATTACTACTTCCAATTATTTTATTTCATACTTTTTTATGGATCTCTCACACCATCTTTTTCCAACACGTGTTGTGTGGGGGCCTGGGCCTGGGCCTGAATACTTAAGGAGGTACTACACTTTCCAACTCACTCCCCCCGTTTGATTCATAACGTGATCAAACAATACCGTATTAGTTACAAAATTTCTTAGGAGTAGCGCATCAATTAGAAATTTGACGGCAAAAACAACAACTTTTAATTTGCAAAACATGTTTCGGACATGCACTGTCCATCATCAGTTGATGAATTCAAATTTCTACAACGGTTAATTTTATAAGGAAAAGTAAGTTACGTAATATATGTTTACAACAATAGATGAGAAAAAAAATGTTAATTGATATTAAGGGTGTGGTTAAAAGAAAAAGGTTAAAACGCTTTGATAATGATAAATTATAATGATACAGCTGCCTATTCAAAGTAGGTTTTTCCCATGAGATGTGCAAAGCCTCTTTGATCTTCAATATAAAAGAAGTTTGGGCAGTGTCCAAAACAGAGAAACAATCCTCTGTGCAAGCCTGACGACAGATTTCCGATTCCTACAAATGCTTGTAGATGTGTGAATTTTTATCTGTAACCAAATGTTCCCGGATTCGTGTAGAGAGATGGCGGATGGTTTCGCCAGCATAAGATGCAGTACTGCATCCAGCGCAAGAAAATTTGTAAATTACACGAGCCCCGGAGACACTTGGGCACAGAATCCTTCACCCCAAACATATTATGAAGCTTAAACGAAGTAAATACGAGTTTAATATCGATATCTGTACAATACTGTTGAACTAGGTGTTTTATTTTACGTTGAGCAAGGAGAGAGTGACGACCAATATACGGAAGCTTATAATAGCATTTGTTATCAGACGCAGTATGATTCCTAGGTTGATTATCCTCACTAGGGGTATCCCTAACTTTGTCTAGATACTTATGAACAATATTGTCGACGATATATGATGGGTACAGATTCTTATTACAGATGGAAGTAAGCTTCTTAATATCATTATCAAACCCAGAACGTGTATTATTAATCTTGTAAGTCCTATCAACGAGAGTTCTAATCAAGCCTATTTTGTACGAAAACGATGTAAAACTGAAAAAATTAGTTAGAAGACCAGTATAAGTTGTTTTACGAAAAACAGAAGTGCGGACCGATTCACTATTACTGTTATCTATCAAAATATCCAAAAACTGTAGCTGGTTGTTATCCTGTTTATCCATAGTAAACTTAATGTTAGGGTGCTGCTTGTTAATAAAACTAAAAAATTTAAGTGCATCTTCTTCGTTATTAAATAAACAAAACGTATCATCAACATAACGACGGTAGAATAAAACGTTAGAATCCTAGTATGAATCTTACCAGATCTTCTCATGATGGCCCATGAAGAGATTGGCTAGAACTGGTGCTAATGGCGATCCCATCGATACGCGTGGGCCTGATCATAACAATCACCATTTAAAAGAAAATGCTTCTGTGCTGTGGCAAAATAAAAGTTCCTTAAGATTAGCTGTACTAAGTTTAATATTAGGGTTGTCATTACAAATATAAGATACTGCTAAATCGATACACTGAGTTAAAGGAATGTTGGTAAATAAACTTTGTACATCAAACAAACCATAAACTTATCAAAAGTGGATTGATTATTAATTCCTTCAACAAACGAAAACGTATCTTTAACACAATATTCCGTAGGTATAAAAGGATCCAATAACGAACATAAGTATTTGGCTAAATTGTAATTATATGTACCTATCGAAGAGACAATAGGACGAAATGGAGGTGCAGAATTATTAGGTGCATCTGAAACGATAACTAACATTTCAAAATACAAGTTGTCGACTGAAGAATCTGATGTTTTAAAAGATGGACTCGTGCACTCGATTGGCCCGATTAGAATCAAAGATACAGACATACATGCTTGTTTTGAACTCATCCACTGTTCGATGTCAAATAAAATAAAAAATCAAGAACAGTCAGGTAAACTGAAGTCTGATTTATCATATCTAGCAAACACGTACATCTCATCTTATCGTCCTTCAACTAAAGATCTGAAAAAGCACAAAGTTTTAAAGAACCTCCAGAAGAATAAGAACATTGTTATTTTGAAACCTGATAAGGGAAATGGTGTAGTTATTTTAGATAGGAGTGTTTACGATCAGGGTGTTTTAGATATAATATCCGATAGTTCTAAATTTAAGAAGTTAAGTAATGACCCCACGTTATTAAGAGAAGGTAAACTACAGCGTTATCTCAGATCGTTAAAAAAGCAAGGTCATATAGATAAAGATATCTATGAAAAGATTTATCCTTCTGGATTGCAACCCGCTAAAATATATGGACTCCCGAAAATGCACAAGCCGCGCTCTAATAATTCTGCACCTCCATTTCGTCCTATTGTCTCTTCGATAGGTACATATAATTACGATTTAGCCAAATACTTGTGTTCGTTATTGGATCCTTTTATACCTACGGAATATTGTGTTAAAGATAGGTTTTCGTTTGTTGAAGAAATTAATAATAAATCCACTTTTGATAAGTTTATGGTTTCGTTTGATGTATAAAGTTTATTTACCAACATTCCTTTAACTCAGTGTATCGATTTAGCAGTATCTTATATTTGTAATGACAACCCTAATATTAAACTTAGTACCGCTAATCTTAAGGAACTTTTTATTTTTGCCACAGCACAGACGCATTTTCTTTTTAATGGTGATTGTTATGATCAGGCTGACGGCGTATCGATGGGATCGCCATTAGCACCAGTTCTAGCCAATCTCTTCATGGGCCATCATGAGAAGATCTGGTTAGATTCATACAAGGATTCTAACGTTTTATTCTACCGTCGTTATGTTGATGATACGTTTTGTTTATTTAATAACGAAGAAGATGCACTTAAATTGTTTAGTTTTATTAACAAGCAGCATCCTAACATTGAGTTTACTATGGATAAACAGGATAACAACCAGCTACCGTTTTTGGATATTTTGATAGATAACAGTAATAGTGAATCGGGTAGTCGGACGTGTTTTCTCTAGTGATGAAAAAAGCTTCGAAATAAAATAATTATTAAACATTGGTTGGTAGTCTTTCATTACACTCGGTAATAGATTTAATTAAAAGATAAATAAAATGGAAAACGAAGATTTATTGATCAAATCACACGGAACTTGTGGTGTACTGGATTTATCGTCAAAGGAAAGAGTGAAAGAATGGAATAATGCAATAATAGAAAGATACAAGAATTTAGAAAAAGATGAATCAAAAAGAAATATAAAGATAGACTGGGCCATCGAAGAGGATAAGAATGTTACGAAAATAAAAATCATGTCAGCTCTAGAAACGAACAGTAAAGATAAATTGACGATCACACTATATACAGGAGAGAATTCTAAGAAAATTATGATTCAATCCAAAAACCTAATACAGTGGAAAAATTCAGAATATCTTAATATAAAAGATTTAGTAAATGGAAAGAAAAATTACAATGAAATAGCATGGAATGAACTTTGGCTCACAGATAATGTATCGAAAAGCTTAGAAGGAATAAAAACACAGATGGTTTTGAAATAAAAACGCCAATTCTATCGAAAGAGAAACGAAAAGAGTTGTTAGTTAAGGCAGAAAAAAGCCTACAAAAGTTGCATAAAGCAAAAGAAATTGAACAAGAAAAGATTTACACCATGATCGAAGCATTAGAGAAAGAAATAATAGAGCTAAAAGAAGAAAACAAGAAGTTAAGCGGTGAATTGAGTTTAGTAAAGATAAAACTTGAAGAATACAAAAAGATCGAACAGTCTGGTAAAAGGAATGACTCGAAACAGAATGAAACGAGTGAAAAAATGTATAAAGATATGATTGAAATGAAAAAAGAAATAAAAAACCTACAGATTCAGATGGAAAGTCCAACAGAACAACCTGATAAAATCTCCAGAATAAATGGTGAGCTACTGATATTCAAAGAAGATATCGATGATTTTAAGAGTAAAATTAATAATCAATTGAAACGCATATCAGCCCAAATTGACATTAATCAGAAACAAGATAACGAGTATTTTAATACTAAATTAGAAAAGCTCAAAAATGCTATGAAATCAGAGAATAAAGATATTGAGTCCAACTTTTCAGCCTTAAAACAAGAATTGAAAGATATGCGTGTGAATATTTCGCGTGATGCCGATACGGAAATTTGGCCACCACTGCCCACTGAGTTAGCTAGAAATAGCTTCGATGACTCAACAGCTACACAAACAACGAGTCATAATCCTGAGCCTGAAGAGAGTTGCGACATCCTCATTATTGGCGACTCGATAATTAAAGGGATAAATCCCACAAAGTTCCATGCAAGAATGAAAACCAAGACCGTAGTATTTAGAGGTGGGAAAGTCAACGACGTCACCAAGTTTCTTACCGAATCAGAAATTAAAATAAAAGATCAATTAATTTTGCATATCGGCACAAACGACATATCGTCATCAGAGAACACTATAGAGATAATAAAAAAGCTAGAATCGCTTTTAAAAATCGTGAAGGAGAATTATCCTAATGTCAAAATAGCAGTGTCTCTTGTTCTGCCAAGATTGAACGACCCTGATTTCCAGAAAAAGTTCATTAGAATAAACCAGAGCATTAGAACAATGGCACGTAATGAAAATCTAAGATTCATAAATCACTTTCAATTAGAAAAGTCAAAATCAGCATTTGCATACGATGGAATTCACTGAACCAATTATGGCACAAAAATTCTTGTCCGGGAAATTAAAGATTCCATTTTCAACAGAAATCATAAAACACAACAACAACAACTTTACAACGGAAATCAAGAGCTCCAATTGAAATCACCACATCAACAACCACAATATGCTCCATTAAATGGAAATCCTTTAGCCATCCCCTTTCCTGAATACAACCCCTTTCAACACCAGCAAGTACATGCCCAACCCATCCCTTTGGCCCAACCTCCATATCATCCTGTGACACATAATTTTCATCAGTTACCATGGCAACAGGTTCATCAACAACATCAATGGCATACTGTCCCCATAGATTATCAACATCAAATACAACAGCAACAACAAGAGCAGCAACATCATCAGCAACAACAACCACAACAGCAGCAGCAACATCAGCTTCATTCCTA
This sequence comes from Chrysaora quinquecirrha, assembly GCA_014526335.1. Classification (NCBI taxonomy): domain Eukaryota; kingdom Metazoa; phylum Cnidaria; class Scyphozoa; order Semaeostomeae; family Pelagiidae; genus Chrysaora; species Chrysaora quinquecirrha. The sequence continues at coordinate 802,510 of JACTAT010000024.1, read as the reverse complement.
TATGAATTTAAGAAGATGAAGGACTACCAGCCAATGAAAATGTATACAGTAAGTAAATCAGCCATCTTTAATGAGACCGAAGACTTTCTCAAAATCAAAATCTAATACTTCCGTTAAACTAAACATTTTAAATGTTAATGGTCTTAAGAAAAAATTAACGGATCCTGACTTCATTAATGAACATGTCGATCCTAATACCTTAAATTGCTTTATAGAAACTTTTTTCAGCGAAGAGGAAAAAAAGCCTGAGATGAAAAACTTCACATCCTACCATTCATGTAGGAAATTGACAAACAAAAATTCGAAAAGGGCGTCTGGGGGTATTTCAATATATATCCCTAACAAGTTCATTAATGTAGTTGAAATAATAAAAAGTAGACATGAAGATCTTCTATGGGTTAAGCTTAAAAAAGAATACATATCAACAGATAAAGATATATATTTTGTATTGTTTATATAAAACCAGAAAATTCGAAAAGTCAAATATGCAGGCGGACGCTTTTGAAATCTTGCAGGAAGAAATAGTTTACTTTTCAAATTTAGGATATATTGTATTAGGTGGAGATTTTAATAGTAGAATTGGTAATATGTTGGATTATATCGAATCAGACACAAATATGTTCGGGGATGGGGATCCGGAACAAAGCTTAGATATAGTATGCAAAAAGAGATCATCAAAAGATCAAACAATCAATAGCGCAGGAAAATCCCTAATTGATCTGTGCCTGACTCAACGTTTGAAAATCGTAAATGGGAGAGCACTAGGTGATTTAACGGGTAAATATACATGTTTTAAATATAACGGCTCAAGCACTGTAGACTACGTAATTTGCAGTGAGAGCTTCTTTTATAATGTTAAGAGGCTTTCAATTAAACCACTATTAATACACTCAGATCATTGTCAATTAAATGTTGAGTTAAAATTAGAAATTAATAAACAGACGAAGAAATCAACTGATATAACTACGAAGACAAGAACGATCAAACCAAAATATAAATGGACCCCTGATTCAAAAATCAAGTTAAAAAACTACTTTTCAGAAAATAATTTATGGAATTTACATTTTAACTTAGAGGCAATTAAAGACGTAGCGGAAAAAATTGACATTCTAAATAAGTTTCTAGAATCAGCGTCAAATAACTGCCTAGAAAGACACAGAGACAATAAATCGAAACATAGAAAAGGAAAAATAAAGAAACAAAACGTTTTTGATAAAAATTGTTATGACAAAAGGCAAGAACTAAAAAGACTAGGTATAAAGCTAAGCAAATTTCCCGATAATGATCATCTAAGGAAAACATTTCATCACAATAAGAAAGAGTATAAATATTTATTAAAAATGAAAAAAAGAGAAGAAAAAGAGAAACAATTGAAAAAACTTGATGAACTTAAAAGTAGTGAGATTAAAGAACGGTGGAAGATTATCAAATCATTTTCGGATGAAAACAAAGATCAAAATGATCCATCTGAAGAAATCAGCAGCGAATCTTGGATAAACTTCTATAGGAAACTTGGATTCGATGAGAATCATTATGAGGATACAGTTAACGTCCAAGAACCCTTAGATGTAAAGTTAACAGTTCACCAAAAAATTGAAATGAATAACTATATAAATAATGAAATATCAACCGAAGAAGTTCTTAAGACAGCAAACAATCTGAAAAGCAATAAAGCCGTAGGCATAGATAATGTATCAAATGAAATGTTAAAAGTATTCACTAACTTAAAAATTGGCAGTAAGATAATTAAAAGTATGTTCAATGAAGTATTTGGAAGGTACCCAGAAATCTGGAAAGAAGGTATGTTAAAACCAATATTCAAAAAAGGTGACAAGTCACAACCAACGAATTATAGGGGAATAACTCTTACCTCCTGTCTAGGAAAAATGTTTAATCAAATACTTAACGAAAGATTAATACATGTTTTTGAACTTTACGATATTTTCCCCGACAATTTAATGGGCTTTCGTCAAAATATGAGAACGTCTAATAATGTTTTTATATTGAAAACTCTTATAGATAAACAATTTACTAAAAAAGACAAACTGTTCTGCTGCTTTGTCGATATATCTAAAGCGTTCGATAGAGTTTGGCGTAAAGGTTTATTATATAAATTAAACAACTATGGAATTAGTGGTAAAATGTTAGAAACTATAAAAGAACTTTATACTAATACTAGGAACAGGATTCTCTTGAATAACTCAATGACCGAACAATTCGAAATAAACATGGGGGTAAAACAAGGTGACCCTCTAAGTTCTCTTTTATTTAATATAGACATGATTGACTTATGTGATAGATTAAGAAAAACAAAACAATTGATGCGCCTGATATGATGAATACAAAAGTACCATGCCTACTTTGGGCTGATGATATTGTACTTATGTCAAAATCAGAACAGGGTTTAAAGAATAGTATAAGAGAACTAGAAGAATATTGCAAAAATTGGAGAATGATTATTAACACAGACAAAACAAAAATTGTAATATTTAACAAAACAGGAAAAATGATAAAAATAATGGGTTTGAAATAAATAAGAACAGTCTTAAAGTGACGAAATCTTATAAATATTTAGGTTTTCAATTGGATAATAACGGTAATTTTAATGGAACAGTAGAAGATCTCGCAAATAGAGCCAAAAGAGCATTGTACAGCATCTACAAATTATCAACCATAAACTATATTTCTGTTGAAACTATGATAAATGTATTCAATGCAACTATTAAACCAATATTACTGTATGGGTCTGAAATTTGGGGGTACCATTCAAAGCAAAACAGTCAAATTGAAAAATACAATTGACATTCGGCAAAAACATCTTAGGAGTTAATCGAAATCAATAAACCTTGCGATATTAGGTGAATTAGATCTCAAACCGCTAAAAATAGATATGAAAATTAACTCCCTAAAATATTTTGATTATGTAAAGCAAAATAAAAATAAACTCTTAACAGATACATTGCAAGAAAATATTTTGATAAACAGTCTATGGATTCAAGAAATAAACAAAACAATAGATGAAACTAACTTTGATTTAAATAAACTCTTAGACAAAACTTATAATCTTGATATAACGGTAATTAAGAAAATAACTTATAAAAATAATAAAATAATTAAAACCCATTGTAAAAGTGGATTGATCCAAAATTTTAATGAAACTTGGGATCAAAAAACAAATAACATGAATAGACTTGCATTTTATAAGGAGATTAAAACAAAGCCTGACATTGGGAAATACTTATTACATATAGAATCGAGAACGCACAGAGCTGCCGTGACAAAACTACTTATAAGTGCTCATAAATTGAAAATAGAAACAGAAAGATATTCGAAAAATAGAAAAGCACAAAATGAAAGATTTTGTGATTTTGTAATGTCGATCCCAAACCGATTGATGATGAAATCCACTTCTTATATGATTGCACCTCAAATAAAAAGCTAAGAGAAGAATATTTCCCTAAGATTGGTTTGAAAATAGACCAAAACAGATCCTCAACTAATAGAGAAAAAATAGACTTATTTAAGAACATTCTTAATTCTGAAAATAAGAACATGTTGACAAATCTGGCACGATTTATATACCTATCCGAATTAGAGAGAAAAAAAGTGAAAGAAAATTAACTTGTCAAAGCTAGACGTGGATCAATAGCTATCATTACATTTAGTATCTTTTATTGACAAACTGTATCTAGTATCATTTCTTAAAAAACCGTGCTTACTATAGTAAATAGAGACAGACAGTTAATTGATATAGAGTAGTTATTTCGCTTTGTAGTTTTGTTATATTTAACTTGTAGTCTCAATTTTGTAATTCGTAATTTAATTAAATTTATTTTAATTAACTACGTTTAAATTGTAAACTACTAGACCCGAAATGGGTGATGAATTAATGAAATTGAAATTGAAATTGAAAATATATCGTCGACAATATTGTTCGTAAGTATCTAGACAAAGTTAGGGATACTCCTAGTGAGGATAATCAACCTAGGAATCATACTGCGTCTGATAACAAATGCTATTATAAGCTTCCGTATATTGGTCGTTACTCTCGTTGCTCAACGTAAAATAAAACACCTAGTTCAACAGTATTGTACAGATATCGATATTAAACTCGTATTTACTTCGTTTAAGGTTCGTAATATGTTTGGGGTGAAGGATTCTGTGCCCAAGTGTCTCCGGGCTCGTGTAATTTACAAATTTTCTTGCGCTGGATTCAGTACTGCATCTTATGTTGGCGAAACCAGCCGCCATCTCTCTACACGCGAATCCGGGAACATTTGGTTACAGATAAAAATTCACACATCTACTAGCATTTGCAGGAATCGGAAATCTGTCGTCAGGCTTGCACAGAGGATTGTTTCTCTGTTTTGGACACCGCCCAAACTTCTTTTAAATGGAAGATCAAAAAGGCTTTGCACATCTCATGGGAAAAACCTACTTTGAATAGGCAGCTGTATCATTATAATTTATCATTATCTTAGCGTTTTAACCTTTTTCTTTTAACCACACCCATTATATCAATTAACATTTTTTTCTCATCTATTGTTGTAAACATATATTACGTAACTTACTTTTCCTTATAAAATTAACCGTTGTAGAAATTTGAATTCATCAACTGATGATGGACAGTGCATGTCCGAAACATGTTTTGCAAATTAAAAGTTGTTGTTTTTGCCGTCAAATTTCGTATTAGTCACAATATTACTTTCTTACATCACAAGAAATGCTAACATACAAATATTTCTTTCCTTACTGCAATAGCAATAAAATGCTTAGATGCCACATACTAAGTGTTTTAAGATTTTGCTAAGCGTTTTGAAACCTATAAGTTGGTTAAAATTTCGATTTTCTCTCAGCTAAGAAAAGTTTTGATTTTGATGGCAGCCATCTATTATGTTCTTTTCACTACAAGAACAGTGCTTCTTTTGTCCTGCGGAAGTTTGTCGTGCTTACTAAAACGCGGAACCACCCAAAACGATCCAAAACCAGCCAGAATCACCCAAAACGACCCATGATCGAATTAAAACCACCAAACACCACCTAAAATTACCCAAAAATAGTTATTTTCATTTATTAGGGGCCAGAAGACCCTCAAAATACTCAGATTCTAGCAAAACATCATCGCTGTGTAGTAAATTATCTTTTCCCTTTGGGCCAATAACGTAAACAATGCGCTTTGTTATTTACTTTTAGATTAAATCTTTTGCGTGCAACTCTCAGGGGTTTTTTCAATCATTTGCGGCTTTGAAAGCCTGGATTCCATATAAAATTTTAACTTTCGTACGATTATCCCACATTCGCGAGACGTGAAAATTTCTTTTCGCACGATTATCGCACGACCATAAATACAAATTGTGACATTTTGGTCGTAGCAGAGCCTTCACGATTACATTACTACGATTTAGTTGTGATGCAGTCTTTCTTGCAAGATATTTTGAGATATGAAAATAAAACACGCTTTCCAGACAATGGATACCTTTCCCAACGGTATATTTATTGGCAGCATGCAATTGTGTCTTATCTCTCAACTTCACGCTCAAATACAATACTACAGTACTGTTGTGAACAAAAAAGTCTTTTTATGTCAACAAAAGTCCCAAGACGAAAGTAGAATTTTATGAGTTACACAGGTAAAAATGTAGTGAAATAACCCACACGTGAAATGCCACATCCAGTGAAATGTCCTGTGAAATCCTACATCACCGTGTAATCTAACGTTTCTAAAAATACTATCACCGTGAAATACCCCGTTAAATCCTCCTTTACTATGTAATAACAACCTTAGTGAAATACCACAACATTGAAATATCCTAATGAATTGTATAGCCTTGTGAAATACAACAGTGGCAAAAATAACACCATCATCAAATACCACAAGTAATCAAACATATTGTGATATTCAATATGCGTAAAATCTAATGATGTGAAATCCAACAGCCATGAAATTACCAAGTGCAATCCAACTCACTGTGAAATGATGCAGACAGTGAAATACCACAGAAGTGAAATACAACAAATAATCAAACTTACTTTGATATTCAGTATGGGTGAAATCTGATGGGATGCGAAATCCGTTAGGTGTAATAAAACTCACTAAAAAATGTGAGAGCCTCGTAAAATTCAACAACCAATGAATCCCAGCTTGAACTGATGCACTTGGGTAAGAGTTTTCATTATGAGAAGACTAAAAATTCTAGATCCAAATCCAAAAATTTTTAGATCATCTAAGTCCAAAAGATTTTCCCACAAGTGGCATTCGAACCTGGACTTCATGATCAGAGAGCTAACAACGTTTCCACTAAGCTATACAGCTCAATGAAGTCACCAATTAACTTTCTGAGTCATACAGCCCAACAGCCCAAGGCTCTCCTCCCGTTTGACTGTTAGTTTTTCCAGAGAAATCAATCCATCATATAAATTGTTATTTTGTTAGATTTTCATGTTACAGTTGTTAAGTAGATTAAGGGCCATTTCGGCCTATGTATATACGATATTAATAAAAAAATTAATAAATAAGTAAATAAATAAATCCAAAGGATTTTTAGAGTGAATCCCCTTTGAAAATTGAATCAAGAGATAATTATTTAAGCTGAATAAGTTCATGAAATAAAACATCCCATATGGGCAACTTGCTGCCTGTAATGAAAAAAATTAATATGAAATAACTGACATGATGGCCTTGCAGAAAACAGAACACCAAAGTAATTTCTTTCTTCTCTGTTTGAACTGTGAAGTGTGATGTTTCTTTTGTTTTAAATTTGCTAAGCACTTCAGTTAATGAGATGCACTGCGCTCTTATTGGTTTAGAGAAGTCACATGGTAGATTTCGGTTAGAAATCAAATCCAGATATCAACAACAAACATTGTTCGTCGTGTTCCTGTTCAGAATGAAGAAAGGTTAAAAGCTGGTGTTGCTTGGAACTCTGTACACATAAATTGGATTTATTGGGCAAAAATGCGCTATAAGAAAGAAAATTTTATCCATCGGATTTGTCTCTTTTATCAATTTGCCATTCTGGAGAATCATTGGTGATTTTGCATCCTTCTTCAAGTCGGAAATGTGAGTTTTCATATATGCAGTTAGGCCGGGCCTAAGGCCAATCTCTTTCAAAGGCAGGCTTGTTTTCATAATTTATTGCATTTTCAGCTAACTTTTCGAATGTTTCTAGACTAATGGAATAAGAACCTTGCATACTACCCTCTTTAATTTGATTTTGATTTTGTTTTTTGTTCAGATAATCAAAGAGAAGGAAATGACACTGATGCCAATATCATCGAAGTAAATTTGTGCTTAGGATGCAGTTAAAAGATCAAGATGTGCCTATCGTCACATGCAAAGAAAGGTGCAGACTTTGCATGAATTCAAGAACATTGTCAAGAAAGATAGGACTTCATAGCAACAAAGGGAAACATACCTAGGAAGCAAAATTAGTTTGAAGAAATTTAAAAACAGGCAGAGTGATGCTAGAGTAAATTGCTCAATGGACTATCATATGTGAACTGTTTTTCAAAGACAATAAAACGTTATTGACTATATTTTAACAATTATGTAAGAATGATGGATTTTAAAGATTATGGTTGAATTTGAAATTATGAAATTATTGTATTTTTCTTTAAATTTGCTAATGTGAAATGCAGCGCGCAATAACAGGGAATTTCACTGCTGTGGTATTTCTAGGTAGATTTAATTTACTATTATACTGCGCACCGAGAAGAAGGAATGAGAGATTAACAGAATAAGAAATGAGGAGAGGCTGGTAAAAAGAGAAGAGAGAACTTGAAGATGGAGATAAAGTTATTGAGTAAATAGATTAGTTTTTTAAATTTTAGTTGTTATTATTTTATCATGCATATATCGAGTTTTGAGTTATTTTTTTGAGCTGTTTAGTAAACTGAATTTGATGTTTATTTGCCTGAATCTGAAAGGGAGCATGCAGAGTCTAAGGATAGTGATGATGATTATGGAGCTGCAGGATGGAGCAATAAGTGCATAAGATTAGAGAACGAGTTTGATAAGTTATATGATGCTGGAAGAGAAGAAGATGAGATTGAGTTGGTGGACGAGTCACTGTATTTTCATCTTGTGGATTAATCATTGGAGTGGTTGAGAGAGAGGCTTTAAAGTACAAAGATAAACTGGCCAGATGTGTAGGGGAGAGTGGAGAAAGATACAGATGATAGGCTGTCACATAATAAAACAGCCTTCTAATTCTTACATTATCCTTTCAACTATTATGGCTGATGCATTTCCAGACAAAATGCCAGCAGGAAGATCGAAATGATATTTGATGAGTGATTTTTGGTGTGTAATGTCAGATGAAATGAAGAGGCCATTTATAGAATATTATTTTAAGATTATTGAATAGCACAAAAAAATATTCTTTATACACAAGGGGAGTTGAGAACTATATAATAATGAAACGAGGAAGAGATGATATTGACTTGCATTTGATTAATGAATAGTTACAAAATATGTATAAACAGCATCGAGATATGTATAAACGGTCTAAAGCAAGCTCATGTTCCCTATTAGCGGGTGAAAAACTTGTTGCTTCGTGAAGGCATAGTATAAAAACCATACCCCAGGACCCAGGACCTAGGACCCCAAGTATGACCCTTAGGTACTGAAAATCGAAAATGACCCTTAAGTTCAAGTTGGCCTTTTACTTCCGTTTGTCAAATATGGCGTATCGTATATCAGCATACCTCTCAAGCACTACTGATCAGTGTCAAAAGCTCTAGAAAGCTTGGTCGACTGGAGGTCGAACGCGTTTTGGTTGCTCCAGGAAATTTTGAATTTGCCAGGGAATACACTGCCTTAGTCATGAAAGTTATCTATTAAATAAGTTCTGAGCATGAGCTAAATAGTTTGTAGGAATCTTATAAAATGGTTTAGTTTTAATTTCTAAGTTAAATTACTTTTCTCATGCCCACCACTACCCGTCGTCAACAATCCAATATGGCCACGAAGGACGAAGTGAGGAAAATTATCACTGATGCTCTAAAGCCGATTCAAGATAAAATTGATGAGTTACCAGAGAGAAACTGGATTAATGATACTGTAAACGAAGCAGTCAAGAAGTTGGAGGATAAATTTAATGAGAAATGGGAAACGTGCACTACGAAGATAAAAAATCTCGAGAGAAGAGTTGACGAGCTTGAAGGCGTGTTGACAGTAATTGAAAGGCTCGAAGCAAGGGTGGACGATGGTGAACAGTATAGTCGTCGACTGTGTTTAAGAATCAACGGAGTTCCACTACCTAATGGGAATGATAAGGAAGATTGTATAGAGAAAGTCCAAGAGCTTATCGAAGAAACTGGCGTTAACGTGTCCAAGGATTCAATCGACAGGGCTCATAGAATTGGTCGAGTAAATAATGAAGGGAAGCAACAAATCATCGTGCGTTTCAAATCGTTTCAGGAAAGAACCATGGTGTACAAGGCCAGGAAGAAGTGTAAAAAAGCCGCGATGTTTTTGGACCTGACGAAGAGAAGACTTGGGCTTTTGTTTTGGGCCAAAGAAACCATCAAAAGCATGCCAAATATCGAGTTTGCCTTTGCAGATATCAATTGTAATGTTGGCTTGAAGCTGAAATCTGGAAAATTTGTCTTTTTTAACAGTGAACAGGAATTTTACGAAAGTATTGAGAAAACCACGTAGTTTCTTTTTTTTCCTTCAATTTTTGACTGTCGCTGGTTGTTGTTATTTAGGTAAGTATTCATTTTTCTCTAGATACCCCTTCGTGTTGTGTTGTTGATATTTATCTTGTTGACGTTGATCCTTATTAGGAGGGGTATTCTAGAATTAGTACGCTAATTAGCATCAAAGCAATTGTACAATAATATCATCTGAAAAACTTTCCATTATAACACATGACTCCCTCTTAGTTTATAAAAAAGGCTTCCTTTTTCGGGTGTGGTAGGGGTAAAAGTATCTAAATACACACATTATTTTTCATTTTTGCTTCTTTTTGACCAAGTCTTATTTTTTCAATGGAGTCATGCAAGCGAAAAGCTCATGCTCACAATGCTCACATTGCTGTGAAAATGCTTTCAATCTCTTTGTTTGAAATTTTTTTATTTACAATTGCTTTATTTTTAATTTGTTGTAATTATCAATGCCGGTATCCAAAAAGATTGCTCACAGGGTGTTTGTTCTCCAATGACCAAAGGGATAGAAGACGTCTCCAATGCCTATAGGAATTGAGCAGTGGCGTGCAGGAATCTTTGAAAGAAAAGCTATTTTCTGTACACATGTTTTATACAGAACTCCTTCAGTAGAGTCACTGTTCTCCTTCTTGTATACCTTTGTTCACTTGTTCGCAATGATATGGCTGTTAGCAGTAATTATTCCACTTCCTATCCATTTTACGACCGTACTATTTTTCGTCCCTGATTGGGTTTTTAATTGTGGACAATTCTACAACATAACGAGTATGGGCTCCCGTTTTAATGCCAGTTATTGCAAGTGTAGCACATATTATCGATATTTCATGTGCCGAAGAAATACCCTTAAAAAACTACATTCTTTTGTTTATGCCGTCTTGATCTGCCAATTTATCGAGTTATATTTGCTTGTGCCAAATGACCCCTTGCAAATTCTTCTTTTGAAAGCTGGCGATATTGAAACCAACCCGGGGCCTCACCAAGAAAATTGTTTCAAGTTTTTCCATTGGAATTTGAACAGTATTTGTGCCAGAGGTAAAGTAAAAATCAATTCAATCGAGGCTTACGATTCTGTACATAAGTTTGATGTCATAGGACTATCCGAGACTATGCTAAATGATACGATTACCAACGATGATATTCATATCGAGGGCTTTAGCAGAGAAGTTTACAGGAGTGATCACCCCAGCAATGCTAAAATTGGTGGCGTATGTCTTTATTTTCGTGAAGGTCTTGCAATAAAACGCAGGCATGATCTTGAGATAATTCAAGAAATGGTTGTTTCAGAAATGTGCATAGCACGCAAGAAAATTTTCTTTGTTTTACTCTACCGTAGTCCAAGCCAAAATAGCGCAGAATTCGAAAGTTTTATCAATAGACTACAACTTTTGATAGCTCGCATTAAGAACGAGAACCCATACTTGTTGACAATAACGGGCGACTTAAACTGTAGATCCGATCAATGGTGGTCGGAAGATATTGAAAGTCCTGAGGGGTCTTCTCTTGAAGAAGTGCTAAATGAAAATAACCTGCATCAGCTAATTGATGAGCCAACAAATATAAGGGGAGAAAGCTTGACATGTATTGATTTGATAATTACGGATCAACCAAATCTGTTTGTTGAAACAGGCGTCCATCTCTCCCTTGACGATAACTGCCAGCATCAGATAATTCACGGGAAACTTAATATTACATTGCCATGTCCACCCCCTTATAGAAGGACTATCTGGGACTATCAAAAGGCAGACATGCGTACCATTAAAAATATACTTAATGAAATAAATTGGGAGTCTAGATTTTACGGACTAGATTCAGAAGAAATGGTGGTAACATTTACTGATAATTTACTTTCTGTTCTTTCTGCGAATATTCCTAATCGGGAAATTAAATGTAACGACAAAGACCCACCTTGGATAACACAAGGTCTCAAAACTGCCATTAAACGTAAGCATAGGCTCTATCGTAGTTTTGTTCAACATGGTAGAAATTTAGAACACTGGGAACGAGTAAGGGTCGCTCGCAATGAAACTTCTCGTTTGATCACTTGTGCGAAAGAAAAGTACCTCTTAAGCATTGGCCAAAAGCTCTCCGATTCAGACCAAGGAAAAATCCTATTGGTCTATTTTGAATAGACTAATTAATAAGAAAAGTGCTGTTAACATCCCCCTCTGCTTGAAAACGGAATATTCATAACAAAGCTAGAAACTAAAGCCAATATTTTAAATGACTATTTTGTGGAGCAATGCTCGGCAACTGTGACCAATAGCACGTTGCCATCTTCCGCTCCTTGGACAGCAATAAAGCTCACGGTTGTGATGTACTTTCTGTTGCTATGATAAAACTGTGCGACGATTGTCTTGTTGAACCATTATCTTTGATTTTCAAGAAATGCCTAGAAAGCGGGTCTACCCATCAAGCTGGAAAAAGCAAATATCATCCCAGTCCACAAAAGGGTAGTAGACAAGATAAAAGAATTATCGTCCCATTTCACTCTTGCCCATCTGTGGCAAAATTTTGGAGAAACTGATATTTGATGAAATCTATCAACATTTATCTGCAAACCAAATCCTAACACCCCACCAGTCAGGTTTTCGTCCCGGTGACTCTACTATCAACCAACTTTTACTGATCACACATAAAATTTATGTTGCTTTTGAAGAAATTCCCAGTAATGAAACTCGAGCTGTCTTTCTTGACTTATCAAAAGCGTTTGACAGAGTTTGGCACGAGGGCTACTTTACAAACTAGAAATGTGTGGAATATCTGGCAATTTTCTTGCTCTTCTGTAGTTTTTGTCTAACCGTAGGCAGCGAGTCTTGATAAACGGCAAAAACTCTGAATGGAAAATGGTAACTTCAGGAGTTCCCCAAGGCTCAGTTTTAGGCCCACTTTTCTTTCTTGTTTATATAAATGATCTTATCGAAAATATCCACAGTGATATTAAACTATTTGCAGATGACACATCGTTGTTCTCTGTTGTAAAAAGTGAAATAGAAACAGCTGAAAACCTAAATAGAGATCTTGAGAGAGTTAGACTATGGGCATGGCAATGGAAAATGCAATTCAATGCAGATAAAACCGAAGAAGTAATTTTTTCAACAAAAAGAAATAAACCAAATCATCCCTTGCTTCAGTTAGGACAGGAAGAAGTGTTAAGAAAGAGCGAACATAAACACCTCGGTATTATTCTTGATGAGAAATTAAACTTTCAGAGCCACATAAAGACAGCTATAGCAAAGGCTCGGAGAGGTATTGGGATCATCAAATACCTATCAAGGTACGTCAACAGGGAAGTGCTTGATCAAGTTTATAAGCTTCATGTTAGACCTCATCTTGACTATGGTGACATTTTGTACCATAAGTATGATCCCGAAATGAGACAGAATTTCACTAAAAAGCTAGAACAAGTGCAATACTCTGCTGCGTTAGCCGTATCAGGAGCATGGAAAGGAACAAGTGGGCAAAGGATTCTCCAGGAACTTGGTTGGGAAACCCTTTATGAAAGAAGATGGTATCGACGACTATGCCATTTTTCAATCTACGTGTAAATAAGTCTCCGTCTTACTTGTTCAATGAAATCCCTTTAGAGAGAGAGGTACCATATCGTTTAAGGTCAACTCGTTTATACGCACAACCTACTAGTAGAACAACTCGCTTTTCTAACACGTACTTTCAAAGTACCCCCTTTGAATGGAACCTGCTAGACGATGATATAAGAAACTCCTTATCAATTGGGGAATTTAAGCGTAAACTCCTCCTTAATATACGCCCTCCATGTAGGTCTGCTTACAATGTACATAATGTTAAAGGTATAAGAAACATAACAAGGCTCAGAGTGGAATTCAGCCCTCTGAATGAACACCGATTCAGGCATAGCTTTGATTGTTTGAGTCCCTTTGTACGTGTGGTTTGGAAAATGAGGATAACGAACATTTCCTCCTGCACTGCCCTCTTTTCACCAATGCTCGTAGAGATCTCTTTGGTCAGATTGGAGATATCCCGCTATTGAACCTTCCAGTTTTAAACAATAAAGCATTATGTAACCTTTTGTTATACGGTGATGAAAAATTAAACATTGTATCTAACAGAATCATTTTGGAAGCTACAATATCATACATTGAAAAAACTAAGCGGTTCCAATAATATCGAAAGAATTCCAATATTCACCCTGTGTAGCATCCTTTTTTCGGCTTTGGTATGTTTTTTTTCTCTACTTTTACGTTGTCTTTTTTACTTTACTTTGTCTTTGTGTGTTAATATTTTGTTTTAATGAAATTAACAGTAGAATTGTAAGTGTCATTCATGTTGGCGACCAGATGACCTTGTGTCTTTCGCCATCATGAATGTCACATTAAACATTACTTTATTATTTTAACTAGGTTTTGTTGTTATATAAAAAAAAAAAAAATCTTGTCCACAGCCATGCTGACATACATACCATATGCAAAATTCGACTGAAAGCCCACTCGTACTTAAGGGTCATTTCAGAATTTAGTACTTAAGGGTCATACTTGGGGTCCTGGGCCCTGGGTCCTGGGGTATGGTTTTTATACTATGCCCTTCGTGAAATCTGCTTCACAATGATGGGGGGAGCCGACATAGAAGGATCAAAAAGCAACATCGCTATGAAAGCTTGGCTGCCACAAGCCAGTAACACATCTGCTATATAGGCGCTATTTTGAAAATTTGTTTAACCCCAGCCTTCAGACCTCACAATATCTCCATTTCTTAATATTCAGCTTTCTATCTCATATAACAACGGAGATTTGCGTGTCCCCTCACATAAAATTATAAGGCCTAAGTATGGAAACTTGTGATGGCTATAACATCCGCTATATGTGGGCTATTTCGAAAATTTTTTCAATTCCACCTTTCTGACCTCTCAGTTTCTCTATATCCAAATTTCCAGCTTCTCATCTCTTATAACAGAGGAGATTTTCGTGTCACGTGACTTAAAAATTTATTTGGCCTAAGTATGGAAACTTGCAACGCCCATAACATCCTATATATATGAGCTATTTAGAAAATTTTTCAATCCCACCTTTCAGACCTGTCGACATCTCTATTTCCAAATTTTCAGATTTTCATCTCATATAACAGCGAATATTTTCGTGTCCCCTGACATAAATTATCAGGGCTAAGTATGGAAACTTCTGATGGCTATAACATCCGCTATATATGGGCTATTTCGAAAATTTTTTCAATTCCGCCTTTCTGACCTCTCAATATCTCTATATCACAAATTTCAGCTTTTCATTTCATAAACAGCGGAGATTTTCTTGTCACCTAGCTTAGAAAATGATAAGGCCTTTATATGGTATCTTGCAATGCCCATGACATCCGCTATATATGCGTGATTTAAAAACTTTCGGCTTTCAGACCTGTCGATATCTCTATTTCCAAATTTTCAGATTTTCATCTCATATAACAGCGGATATTTTCGTGTTAAGTGACTTAAAAAATTATAAGGCCTTTGTATGGATACCATATAAAGGCCTTTGTATTAGAAAATGATAAGGCCTTTATATGGTATCTTGCAATGCCCATGACATCCGCTATATATGCGTGATTTAAAAACTTTCGGCTTTCAGACCTGTCGATATCTCTATTTCCAAATTTTCAGATTTTCATCTCATATAACAGCGGATATTTTCGTGTTAAGTGACTTAAAAAATTATAAGGCCTTTGTATGGAAACTTGTGATGGCTATAACATCCGCTATATATGGACTATTTCGAAAATTTTTTCAATTCCGCCTTTCTGACCTGTCGATATCTCTATTTCCAAATTTTCAGATTTTCATCTCATATAACAGCGGAGATTTTCGTGTCACATGACTTGAAAAATTATTTGGCCTAAGCATGGAAACTTGTGATGGCCATAACATCCGCTATATATGCACGATTTTGAAACGTTTTTCAATCCAGGCTTTCTGACCTTTCAATATCTCTATTTCCCAAATTTCAGGTTTTAATTTCATATACAAAGGGAGATTTTCGTGTCACGTGACTTGAAAAATTATAAGGCCTAATTATGAAAATTTGCAACGCCCATAACATCCGCTATATATGCGCTATTTAGAAAATTTTTTCAATCCCACCTCTCTGACCTCTCTATTTCTCTATTTCCCAATTTCCAGCTTCTTATCTCTTATAACAGCCGAGATTTTCGTGTCACGTGAATTATAAAATATTATTTGGCCTAAGTATGGAAACTTGCAACGCCCATAACATTCGCTATATATGCGCTATTTAGAAAATTTTTTCAATCCCGGCTTTCAGACCTGTCGATATCTCTATTTCCAAATGTTCAGATTTTCATCTCATATAACAGCGGAGATTTTCGTGTCACGTGACTTGAAAAATTATTTGGCCTAAGTATGGAAACTTGCAACGCCCATAACATCCTACATATATGCGCTATTTAGAAAATTTTTCTATCCCGGCTTTCAGACCTGTCGATATCTCTATTTCCAAATTTTCAGATTCTCATCTCATATAACAGGGGAGATTTTCGTGTCACTTGACTTAAAAAATTATAAGGCCTAAGTATGGAAACTTGCGATGGCCATAACATCCGCTATATATGCGCGATTTTGAAACTTTTTTCAATCCAAGCTTTCTGACCTTTCAATATCTCTATTTCCCAAATTTCAGGTTTTAATTTCATATAATGTTATGAAGAGAAGTCCCCTGAACTTTATTTTGCTGTGAGATCTTTTTATTATTACTGTTTATTTTGTTATGTTTATATTGCTAAGTAACTGTTTGTGTTTATAACGAGGAAGATTTTACTTGTGTGTGATTGGTTAATTTTATTCTGCACTTTCCATATATAGTTAATTTTTGCACCTTCTTATTGTTTTACTAACACTAACCGTAGATACTTAATGTTTGGATTTTTAACCCACGACTAATTGTGGCAGTGTGTTGACGAAAGTAAGAGCGCCGCGCGCTCAGCCAGTAAAGTTAGTTCTGTTATTCGTTGATGATTAAAGTTATATCTGTGTGACGAAGCTTGTTGTCTTTGGAGTTATTCCTGCCGAATCCTGCCGATATTTTGTACGTTCTGCCGAGCAGATGATATCAGTTGCCCTCATAGTCGCTGTTGCCGACACAGCCCAAGTGAGTAAAGTTTTCAAGAGTCAAGTAGCCTAAAGTCTTTTGGAGGTCGTAAGTTTCTTCATTTATTCATCTGTGTATATAAAATTATCCTAAGAACTCAAAATCGTTAGGCCAACTAAGTCGTGGCGTAACAAGTGGTGCCCCGTGTGAGGAACTGTGAGTAAAAAAAAGTGTATATATCAGGAAAAGGCCGTCATCGTTTTGTATATAAATTTTTCATCCCTTTGCTTGGATTATTTGACTTTTGATACGTTTTTCGCTTATTCTACGTCGTTCTTTTTTGTAAATATATTTTGGAAATTGAAACTGTTCGGTGATATCGATATTTATTCATGCTCAAGACCGTTCACAGTTTTTCATAGAACTTTCGCGATAATCTCTTTGAACGGTTACGCCTTGAAGAAAGGAAATTAACAGTTTTGCCTCGCAACATTTGTTTGTCGAGTTTCTCAAATTTCGTATTCGAATCAAGATCAAAATCAAAACAGATTTTTTATTTATTTTCGCCTACTTTTTACGTTTGTATTAACTGCAACAATGAATGAAGCCAACGAAGCTGCCGCTCAACAGTTGCAAACTCAGATTACAACTGCCGTTCAAGCAGCCATGGAAGGCAATTTACAATCTAATTTGTTTAAACCTCGCCCATATAGTGGTTTGCCTCATGAGAACATCAACGAGTGGCTTGATAAATTTGATCTTTGTGCGAGATTTCATAATTGGAGTAATAATCGAAAACTTGGTGCCATGTCACTACTTTTAGACGGTCCTGCATTAGCTTGGTTCAATACACAACCAGCTGAAACAAAAGCCAGTTTTACCGCTTTAACCGACACTCTAAAAGCATGTTTCGGAGCTCAAAATCTTGAGTTTGTATTTCGTCAACAATTATATTCGCGTGAACAGGGTGCAAATGAATCTCTTGCTTCTTTTACCGAAAACATTATTCGTAAATGCCAGCGCTTAGCCCTTTCAGACAAAGATATGATGAATATTTTTATGAATGGTCTCTTTAACAACATCAAGAACCATGTTATTTTGAATCAGCCTGATACTTTTGAGAAGGCAGAAAATCTTGCCGATTTGCGTGACGCTGTCAATAAATCTTCTGTAAGTTAACTAGCCACTTCTTCCGATTCAGCCCAGGAGCAGCGCATTAAAGATTGAGAGGGAAAACTGAGTGTCCTAATGTCTTAGGCTTCAGAGAAAAAAGAGTCCCCAGTTTCAGCTCAACCAGTTCAAGCAGTGTCAACCAATCATAGAAATTTGCAGGATAATTCCGATTCTTAATTAATTGCCCTCATTGATTCAAGGATCTCCAGGAATCAAAACCAGTTTCGCAGTGGTAGAAATTTTAATTATAGAGGAGCTGCCCAAAGAGGAGGTGCTTGTGGTAGAAATCTTCGTACAAGGGATGGTCGCCCGGTCTGTAATTCTTGTCAAAAAGTGGGTCATGTAGCCAGATATTGTCCTGAGCGAGCTGTAACCTCATCCTTACAGCAACCTGAAGTTTTTCAGCAAAATACCAGCTATCAGGCTCAGCCAGGTAATCCATTTTACCAACCACAAAATTTAAACGGGCCAGGGCCTTCACAGTGGGGACAATGAAGGCCCAACCAAGTAAAAAGCCACCCAGTCCCAACAAAGAGAATGATATCGAACTTGAACAATGGTTCAAGCGCCGTCAAGATAATACTGTAAACAATCCTTCTGAAGTCAAACACGTGAAACCTGCGTTTGAAAGTTTCGATTCAAAAAGACCTGTTTTTCAGAACCTTCTAATAACACTGTAAATAGTTCTTCACGGCCTACGTCACAAGCGCTTTCATTTGTAAATAGTGCTTCACCTAACGTTGATATACCGTTTGTCACTGCGTATTCGCCTTCGAGTAGCTTCACTCCAACCAACGTTTTGATCTGGGGAACTGTTCTAAAACAACCTTTCAAACTTTTGGTTGATACAGGAGCTGCAGCAACCGTTATAAGTAAAAATTTCTATAACGATATTTTACGCGTCAATGTTGCTATTGATAAAAACGATAAACTTGAGAGTGTTAAAACTGCTGATGGTAATATCGTCCCTGTCACAGGCGCTGTTTCATTTCCTGTTACGATAGGAAATCACGATTATACTTGTAATGCTGCAGTTGTTGCTGGACTTGCGTATAACATAGTTCTTGGTCGAGACTTTTTGCATGAGTTCTCCACAATTATTATTCCAAAAACAACAAAAACTTTCTTTATAAAAAAACTTCAGCTACAGATCAGTCTCAGATACACATAATACTTCTGCTCGGCTCGGCTAATTAAAATCTTCTACGGCAAATCTTCAAAATCGGCGAATCGTCAAATGCATCTAATCAAACGGCTGATCTCCCTAGCATCTATTTCACGACTGACTCTAGAAGTCCTAAAAACAAACTCTTGTTGGCTATAGTTACCTATAGCAACAACTAAACAACAAGTAAACATAATTAAAGATAAAACAATAAACAAAAGCAAGTATAGTTATAAAAGTGTTAATGAGTTCAAAGTACACTCATGTTTCATAAAATTGCTCCCCTCTTTGAAGAGAAGACTCCGGGCTTCTTTCTAAGATTTCACTCAAGTTATTTCAAATCTCTGTATCTGTTCATTAGATGAAACTGGATAACACAGTGTTAATGACATGTTAGATTCTTCTACACCAAACTCAGTATTTCCATTTCTTTGACCAAATTCTTTTTCATTTTCTAGAAGTTGTGAGGCGGACACAATGTTCTTCAACAAACTCAGTAAAGCTCCTTTCATGATGCTCGTGTCGATTTCTTTTTCCTGGGGCAACTGACTAAGGTTGACTAGGCTATTGCTATTTCTTGATTTTACCATCGTGGTCAACTCAGTGGTCAATGCTTGAAGCTTCTGAAAAAGCTTACTGATAATAAGAAAACTGTCTTCATTTGAATCACTCACAAGATGATGTTGTTCTTGAGGCACTGGATATTCTTTCAAGTTCTGGTTATTTTCAAGAGAAAAACTATTACTCACATTATTCTGCCCAAAACACTGACTGTTGACATCACAATTCTCCAGCCAGTACCAACAATGTTTCTTGACATGGCCACGGCGTTTACAATAGAAACAAATTGGCAAGCCATCCATCATACGAAAACTATTGTAGGTAGAATCTGATATTCTATTTTGAAGACTTGAAACAAACTGCATGATTCTCTTTCGATTTTGATCCTGATCCTCACACTGGGCACCAATGTAAAACGACTTACAAGGGCGTTTTACTTGTGAGTTCGTTCTTTGAGAGCTAAAAACCAAAATAAAGAAAAATACCAAAAACAACAAAAACTTTCTTCATAAAAAAACTTCAGCTACAGATCAGTCTCAGATACGCATAATACTTCTGCTCGGCTCGGCTAATTAAAATCTTCTACGGCAAATCTTCAAAATCGGCGAATCGTGAAATGCATCTAATCAAACGGCTGATCTCCCTAGCATCTATTTCACGACCGACTCTAGAAGTCCTAAAAACAAACTCTTGTTGGCTATAGTTACCTATAGCAACAACTAAACAACAAGTAAACATAATTAAAGATAAAACAATAAACAAAAGCAAGTATAGTTGTAAAAGTGTTAATGAGATCAAAGTGCACTCATGTTTCATAACATTGCTCCCCTCCCCTCTTCACCATCCTTTCGTTTGCCAACCTGGTGTACGATGTCTATATCTTCAGGATTTATGTCCACGTCCATTTCTTTCTTTAAAACATCAATCACAAGATCCTGGCAATTTTCGTTTTCTTCCTCTCTAACATCATATAGCCGAACAGAGCTTTTTCGCGAGTACTGTTCTTGTTTGTCGATCAGGAATGTCAAATCAGAAATCTTGCTGAAGGCCTCATTTCTTACAGCATTGATTTCTTCTTCTGCTTTCTCCTGCCTTTCATGAATCTGGCTGATATCATTTTTCACTTTTTCGAAGTCAGATTCTATCTTCGAGAGCCTTTCCAGCATCTGATCCTGCTTCTCACCCGATTCACCTTGTTTTGCCTCGATTCTCTCCAGGGATTCAATAACTCGAATCAAACTGTCCTCTCTTTCTCTTTTGGTTTTCGATTTAGAACCAGATGCAGGACCTGGCTTTAATTCCACATCTCCCGATAATAACAAGAGAAAGTCGAGGGAAGGATTATCATTATGAAAAACGGACGAAAACTGACTTACATTAGTAGAGCATCTCGATTTCCGCATTAGCTTTCTGCGATGTTTGTTGAAGATTTTCTTTAGAAAATGCTTCTTCAATAAAGATTTGACCATCATTTTTAGCAAACTCCAGAAAATTTAAAGATACAATTATAAATGAAGGTCAAAAATCTTATTACATTGATACAATCAGTGCATATGTTATTAGTCTGATCAAAATGAATAATCTCTATCATCGTCAACTACTTCCATCATCCAACCCAATACATTCAGATACACATAACAATGCACCAACACTATCTGGTAATCAACAAGTTCTATTTACAATATTCACTAACATGTTAAAGCAGAGAGACAATTTCCATCATGACATACCCTGCAAACCTTCAGATTCTATTTATCGAGTATCGTCCGAGTCAAAGTATTTCTTTAGTTGTGAGCTAAATAGCACAATAGAGTTTAGAGAGCGAATCTCTAAGGGGAGTTCATTGTAGCATTTAGGTCCTTGGAAGAGAAACCATTTCCTCCCAGCCTCAGTTCTTAACCATGGTAATCGAAGGGCTACGTTGTTGTTTCTTGTATTATAATTATGACTTATTTTTTTCGCGTATGAGGAGAACGCTGGAATACTTGTTCCTTGTAGGCACTTGAAGATTAGACATCCGACTTTCAGTTTCTTTTGATTTAGGATGCTGCGGAATCTGTTCTCGCTACTTCCAATTGCTTGGTAGTAGATGATTTTATGTGCCCTTTCCTGCAGTTTTTCAAATTTCTGTGCCATTGTATCCGATATCTTGAAGACTGGTGTTGAACAGTACAGAATCGTTGGCAACACATGTGCATTGTACACTGATTTGGCAGCCAGTACTGACATGGATTTCCTCATTCGTGCTAAAAGCTTTATTCTAGATGTAGCCTTTTTAAGCACCTTATGTAAGTGATCATTCATGTTTAGTGAAGGATCTAAGTGCATGCCAAGATATTTGTATTTAGATGTAAAGTTTATCATTTGGTCTTGCAACATTACTTTTAAATCGCCATGGGAGGATTTAAAAGAGTAACAGCCAGCTCTGTATTATACTTTTTTCTAAATCCATATTGTCATTATTTTCTAAGTAGTCCGATAGTTGCTCGTAAACTACTCTTTCCAAAATCTTTGAAAATGCTGGTAATATGGAGATTGGGCGATAGTTATCCATCAAAGATTTAGTACGAGACTTGAAAAGTGGCAGGACTTTGGCAATCTTTAATTTACTAGGTACCGTAGAATCTGCTAATGATCTATTTATGATATATGATAAGGGTTCAGCAAGAGACAGAGCACCATCTTTCAGCATTTAAGGAGGCAGGTTATCTTGGCCTGGTGCTTTGGTTGACTTAAGATTTAGAATTTAGATTTAGATTCATGTTTGTGCTTGGGAAACCAGGTACTGGAAAAATCTTCACCATTTACCAATGCACCGATTACTGCCGAAAAAATAACATCAGTGTCTGTGTCACACTTAAGTGCACTTGCAGAGAGAAATTTGATGACACTGTCCACTGCAACACTGTTCATAGCCTCTTTCTGTATCGATAAGACTGTGACCAGAAAATCAATTTAACTATATGCTATAGTTATATGATGTCATTTTCATTGATGAAGTGTCAGAAATCAGCACTGACATCTTCCATCACATCATCCAATCGGTACAGAAGGTACCACAGCGTCCCCTGCTTATCCTTTCAGGTGATTTTGCTCAGCAGCAGCCAATTGCAACTGTCAATGGACTCACAACACAAGTTAGTAATATCACCACCTGCTCACAATGCATTGATCAGGTTTGTGTCATTCATCTAACAGAGCAGCACCGAACACAATGCAACGAGTTGTTGCCTTTCCTTGGCCATATTCACTATTTCAAACCGCCTCAGGACATGCTTGATAACCTTCTCCACAAAAGAGTTCTCTGTGACTTGGACGTTCTCTGAGACATTTAAATAACACCATCCAAGAGCGATCATTCCCGAAAAACCACTAGCACTTGTTGTGATGGATGATGGCATCCTTACTGCTCTTCAGAGGGGTATGCGGTTGATTCTCACATACAATGTCAATAAAGACATCGGTTCCATCAATTGACAATTTTTAACAGTCATAAAAACAGAGAATAATACAATTTTAGTGAAACATCCAAGAGGCCACATCATATCTCTATTTCCAATTACACGTAAGCATGACCAAGAATATGCAACATCATTCCCCTGTCTTTCAGGCTATACCACAACAATTACAAAAGTGCAAGGACAAACATTGCCAGAAATTGTTATATGGCTAGACACTGCCACAGCTCCAGAAGGCACAGCATATATGGCACGGCCAAAAACATTTATTTTGGTGACAGCAGTTTACTATTAGTTGTTGGTGTTCTAAAGCCTTTTGCTGACACACTCTTCATTTTTGCTGTCACACTTTACCACTTTGCTGACACCCTTTTTATTTTTGCTGTCAAGCTTTTCATTTTTGTTGTCACAATTTTTTCAGTTCCTAGTAAAGAAACTTAAGTTTTCTGTGAAAGCTGTAAAGAGACTTTCCTGCTCGCATCGCATAGTAAAATGTGGTCAGAAGACGTAATGTTTTGGTGCATGGGAATAAACTGTTATGAACAACTTCGACAACTGAGCCCAAATTTTTCTGTCAGCAGCAAAGTTTTGCTGTCAGCAGCAAAGTTTTGTTGTCAGCAAAATCAAATGATTTTGGCCGGTCAGAGGGTCAACTTACCAGACGAAATGCCACAAGGGGTCATCAGCTCTTGTGGTTTCGGCTTCGGAGGAATCTCCTTTTGCTTCATCCAACACGTGCAGTAGCTTCTGTAGTTGTTATGGCCTCGGCTCATGAAGCGGAAGATATTATTGTTGTTTTGAAAGATGTTCTACAACTTTGCCAAAATTTTTTGCTGGAAGGAAGAGCTTTGCTGGCTGAACAGGCTAATATTATTGGCATAGTCACCACTATCTTGAAAGAATACCTGTTCCCTCAAGACATTGACCTTAATGCGAGAGGCTTGCTGGACATCTTCAGATTATATTGTGAAAGAATAGGTCAGAAAATCAATGAACGAGACGCTAAAGCCACTAGTTTCGAGACAAACAGGGTTTATAATGGCTTGCAAGGACGTCCAAAATACAGCATTGACTATGAGCAAGTGGATGGCCTTGTTTCACTTGGGTTTAATTGGAAGCAGATTGCAAGTTCTTTGTCGGTTTCTGAAAGAATGCTAAGGAGATGGAGAACAACTGTGGATTTCAGTGTGTCGTATACAGATATGTCTGAGGATGAACTCGACAGACAGCTGCGACCAATCTTACAATCATGCCCTTCAATGGGGGAACCCATGGCTGCAGGAGCACTGCATGCTTGTGGATTGAAGATCCAAAGGAGGAGGTTGCGAGACTCCATGAGAAGGATTGATCCCGTTGGTAGGTTGCTGCGTAGACAAAGTGGAAGGCCCAAATGCGCTATGGTTGGTACTGAATTGCTTTTTTTCTTGAACTTGAACTGTTTTTCAAATTAGAAAATTTGATGTAGGACCAAGCACACTACTTTAGGCCTTATATACTATTGAACATAACCACTTCAGGTGTGCATGAAGGAATTCAGTGACATTCCGATCCATTTCATGCAAACCAAGCCAGCTAACCCCTCGAGAAATTAACTCTAATAAAAAATTTCATTCTTAATCAGCATTAAATTGTATTGCTCAATATATTATATATTGTAATAGTATATAGTAAATTAAGAACACAACTGTTTAAAAACTAAACATTTCAATATAAAATCTTCCTTAGTATGGCAAAAATTTAATCAGACTGTTGTTGCACAATGTATCTTAGACTGAGTTACTTATAATAATACTTTTTCCATTTTACAGGCACGTCGATAACCTCCACAAACTTATAACATGGCTGTGTGGACGGGTTTTTTTGTCTCGTTGTTTATTTGCGATGCTATGACAATAACATAGCAGAGACAATAGCACAGCTCTTTTCAGCTGCAGTTGAAGAATTCTTCTGGCCACGGAGAGTTTGTTGAGACCAAAGAATGGAGAATATTTGTGTTGCAAGATTGATGTTGGAAAAGTTTGGAACAGAGTCTAATCCCCATCTGACAGGCAGATCTGTTCATAACCAGAGGATTGAGAGACTTTGGAAAGATGTTATGTGTTACGCAGTAGATCTTTACAAGAGGTTGTTTCACTGCATGGAGGACGATAACATTCTCGATCCTAACAATGAAATCCATTTGCTGGCATTGCAGGTCATTTACTTGCCATGGATTAACAAGTCCCTAACAGATTTCATAACCCACTGGAATAATCATCTGTTGAAAACTGAGCGTTCTCTTAGTCCCAAGCAACTTTGAATCCAGGGAGTCTATGCCAACATGGACGGCGATACAGTAGCTGACTTTACCGACAGTGCGTCATTTAATCCTATGTAATATGGAATCGACCAAGAAGTATTTGATGACATAGAAACAAACTATAATGTCATTATTCACCGATGTCCTTTTCACCTAACAGATGAAGAGCAAGATGCCATCCACGGTATCGATTGGTTTCTCCAAGAAGATAACTTTGGAGTAGAAGCTTATAATAATGTGATAACTGTTCTCCAAAATATGACAACTACACAGAACTATTTTTCCTTGTAATGTCCTTATATATTAAGGTTAATCAGGAAAAGGCGATAATTGTTTTGCATCAGCCAAGTTTAATGAAAAATGACACATTGGTCTTAGCATTTCTATGAGTTTTGGATTGTTGGCTTTGAAGGCGCAAGTATCTTGCACCAATACACGTTTTCAACTTACCTAGTTGTTGGAAATTTACTAAATTTATTCATACAAGCATTTTGACTTCAGATTCAAATTTAGCATCTTACATTTAGTGTTGAGGTTAGTTTTCATGCTGCTACTGTTTGACAATTTATAAGAAATTAGACCGCAATACATTCTTTTGAGGTGTTGTTGTACATCCTCAGTCAGTTTTCACTGTTAAATCCCTTATAAATTTTCAAACTTTTCATTGCTATAAAATCAACATCGTGAAGCGAAGAGGCATGAAAATTTGCCTCACCTCTAAAATTTTTAGAGCCATTTCATGTAACAGAACATAACAAAGCCTGGAATGCAGACAACACAAGTGTCATAACTAAAACTAACATAACTTACATAATCGAACATAACACTTGTTTTATAAACAACTAAATGAAATCCGTCCAACAGGGCAGGCAAATTCACACTGTTCCAAAACCTGGTGCCTCTATTATGTCCTCAATCATGTTCTTGGTAAAATATTCACCAAAATACCGGGCTGTTACAGTAATAGTGACTTTCAAGGAGCATGTGCTTGATGTGATACGACGGCCAACATCACAGCATAAATGTAAAAATATGATATTACCTTTTCCCATATTCAAGGGAGGAAGAAACTTGGAACCAGACGCAAAATAAAAATATCTTCCAACTTGATGACTGTGTTTTGATCACTTTTGACATCGGTGATTCCAATATCTATGCGATTTGTACTTGGCACAATGCCCTTCTCAGCCACATCCAAACAATTACACCAATTGAAGATAATGTCTTCTTCCAGATGTTGCTCGGAGCTTCCATGTGCGGAAAATTCACATTGGAACATTTCTCGAATATTTTTGGCGCTCAAATGGCCCGAATCATAGACAAATTGTTTCAAAGTGTCTTTGCCATGCCGTCTAAGCATTTCCAAACTCCATTGCTTTCCAAGCCTTTTTCGAAGGAATCAAGCTCTCTTAACTGACGCTTGATTGTCCAATGACTGCTAATCTTTGCGATGCAATCTGCCTTATCTTGTAGTGTAATGGTTGGTTTGTTATATACGGCCTCAAACCTCTCATCAAGATCCAAAACAATTCCATCTAGCTGTGCTTGATCTGTGCAGCTTAACTATTTCACAAACCAGGCATAGCCAGATGAAATTTGCTGGTCGTGAGTTTGAATCCAGTGTTTGAAGCTTTGAAGAATTCTTTAATTTTATTTGAAATCACTATAGTTTTAAAAGTGAAGTTTGATATCGAGGCAGCCTTGCTAAAATCTTATTCACTCTCGTGGCTTCTTAAACACTGTTGTTAATTCTTATTACCAATATAATAACCCTAACCCCCTTGGATTTGCAACACGTTCTGGAACAGCAACAGGATTAGAAATCTATGCAACAGGTTAAGCAACCTGTTCTGTCATGTGACTACTTTGCAACAGGTAATGGAACAAGAATACTTTTTGAATTCAACTTAATGTGAATGCAGACAAAAAGTGCAACAGGTTTACGGGACAACATAGGCTGTGAAATTCAACTCAATGTGAATCGAAACGAAAAGTGCAACATCTTTGCGGGACAAGATAGGCTGTGAAATTCAACTCAATGTGAATGCAAACAAAAAGTGCAACAGGTTTACGGGACAACATAGGCTGTGAAATTCAACTCAATGTGAATGCAAACAAAAAGTGCAACAGGTTTACGGGACAACATAGGCTGTGAAATTCAACTCAATGTGAATCGAAACGAAAAGTGCAACATCTTTGCGGGACAAGATAGGCTGTGAAATTCAACTCAATGTGAATGCAAACAAAAAGTGCAACAGGTTTACGGGACAACATAGGCTGTGAAATTCAACTCAATGTGAATCGAAACGAAAAGTGCAACATCTTTGCGGGACAAGATAGGCTGTGAAATTCAACTCAGTGTTAATCCGAACGAAGAGTGTCGAACGTGGAAAGATTCAACTCAATGCTAACTAGGATATCTAAGATGCTGGGATGTTCCTCAAAAGATTTGGGATTCGAATTGCAATCAAGTTTAATGGCAAACAAGAATGGCATTGTCATTTGACATGGCCATACAACATATTAATTTCTTTAGCTTTCAGAACTCTCTCAATTAGTTACCAAATGAACATTAATAATTGTCCGATTGAGTGGTTATTTCATTCAGAATATTTCAAGCGAAACTATCAGCCTTTATTGTAGAGCATTGACAGGTAATTGCCATCTTTTCAACGCTTTGGCAGTGAACGACTCTTTCTTATGCAAATATCTCATAAAACATGCCAGGACATGAATCATCCTGTGGAGAACTCCTGTCATTGGAATAAAAACAAACCTCCTGCACAGTGGAGTGCATGTGATCACACGAACGAGATGCCTGAACCCAGTGAGGGAAGTCAAATAGAGCCAATGAAATGCAGAAACCAATTAACGCCTCGCAGAACAAAGGAAAAAATCCTCCGTAAAAATGGGCTAAACAACAGACTTTTGTTGAAATGTTTTGTTCCATCACTTCCATGAAGTCTCAAGTTAGGACTAAACGGAACTGTTCGCGATTTTAGACATAGAAAAAATACACGACTTCAGGCTAGAAATCATAGAGGTGTGAGGATGAAGATAACAAAATTTGAACTTAAAACTTCAAATATCCGACCCCTGTGGCAACCTAAGTAATAAAATGTACAAAACTAGGTAAATTTCTGAAGAGAACCAAAAAAGAACATTGCAGAGGTTTCTTGACTTTTCACGTTATGAAAATTTCCAAGTATGGTTTCGCAGGCAATTTGGAAAATAAAACTTCGACTGAAATTAGCTTTTTGAATAGCTGCAGGCGAAACAAGGCCGGGCACAGTATAATAGGGATACAATAATGATAATCACGTAGAAAGCCAAAACAAAGGAAGACACCGATAACCCAGGTATAGGTCCTGACATCCCCTACAAAGATCCAGATCCTAATTTTGTTGAAGAAGTCGTACACAAGGAGGGTGCAAAACTTGCGGAAGCAGATGAGAAAACTGGTTCCAATCGTGATGTTTTTGATTTGGAAGAAATAAATCTTGGTGACCGTCCTTTTACTGACATGGTATTGACGAACGAAAGTTAGGAAGATAGGCAAAGAAGAACATGCTGGGAAAAGTATGGAAGACAAAACAAAAAATTGGTCAAAGTCTTGAATCTCACAGTGACCAGCAGAACAGCAGGGCTCATTAAAAACATTGTGTGCCTGGGAGTTAAGAAGTGAGTAAAAAATTTGCCTGCAAGTAAAAATAGGAAGCAACTGATAGTACGTACTGATAAATCGCAGGTCTGTCTTTTCTCTGAGTTACTGTTTATGCTCAGTACTCATAAGCAAATATGATATGCAATATGATCATTAACTAACTACAACTGCACATGTACAACTGAATGGATGACATAAATGTCGAGAGCAAACAAGTGTTGTATGTGTTTGGACTTTAAATGAGGGTTTTCTTATCTAAAGGTTATAAGTATGTTTGGTGTGAAAGATTCTGAATAATTTCTGAGACAAAAACTTTCCAAGACTTAGTCAACATAGCTAGAAATCAAGAAATCCAAATATCATTTCATACTCTGTTACATATGAGTTTATCATTAATATCAAGCTTTAAGTTAAAAGCTTCATTTAATGAACTTTATACTATTTATGTAATTTTATCTGTCATTTTATAACTACAAGATCATCATGACATGAATGGCAGTTTTTGTTGTGCGTTTATCTTACGACTTATGAATTTTGATGCAGAAAAATCTTTAATGTTCTGTGATCTTCGTACAAAGTGCCAGGAGGCGCCTTTCTTGCCCTTGCAGGACTTTGACATACTTGTTTCAATAACGTTGTATGCATGTTCTAGCTTGGGGCAATTAACAGAAATCATCATCTCGAGTTCTGCTCTTTCCTCTGATAAAGATCTGCATTTTTCATTTCGGCCTTCATACCATGATACCATGGATACAATAGATACAATAGATACCATGATACCATGATACCATGATACCATGATACCATGGATACAATAGATATAATAGATACCATGGATTCAATGACTGACTCAACCGACATGCTTGCAGCAGCTACGCATATGCTGTGGATAATCATCTCCATATTACCATAATGTTTGGAAATACTACTCAGGAATGTTTTTATCGGTTCAAGGCTACTGATTTCTTTTTCGCTGAGATGTGCAACTATGCACTCCAATCTTCTGACAAACTCTCTGAACTGATTTCTCAGCTCACTGTCAGGAACATCTTCCATGTTGTTTGCAACTCTCTTTGCAGTGGATTTGAAATGCAGACCCTCCAGTGCAGCTACATGTTATGATCCCTTTTCTTTTATTCTCATTGCTAGAAACTTGAGATCAATGAGAGGCCATATAATATCAAGAAACGCCCGATCTTTCTCATCATAAACATTCTGGGCCAGGTCACTGGACAACCTTTCAACAAATTTTAACATTTTTAGGTTTTTACTGATTTCTAGATCCAACAGCATGATTGTGAAATAATAAAGAAAAGATTAATAAAAAATCGATTCAGAAAAAATGTGCCTGCTGAAAATCAAAGCATACAACCTTGTGCCTGCAAGCCGCGCTAGGGCAGATAAATGAGGTCTAGAGAACAGGTACTACATGCCAAGGTATTACCAATGGGTGAGGGAGAAACTACCATTTATTGCAATGTGGGGAAACTTGTGTATCATTGATTTATTGCTCCTAGACATCACAACAAGCAGTACAAAGTAAACATACCATCAGGACCTGGTAGAACCTTTCTTGAAAGTAACACATTGAATGCATACTCAGAGCAATTCTTCAGCATGAACAAGAAAGACAAAACAAAGTTGCACTTGCTTATCGATAAATTTGTCAAAAAATATTACAGTGAAAGTCGCAGCTTACGAAGACAGTTTTTTGATGGGCTGTAGTTGGGTTTGCAGGAGTCAAAAAAAGACAAGAGCAAGGCAAGTAAAAGAAAATTTAACCAGTGGTTAAAGTTTCTTAGTAAACTCCCTGAAGATATGGATGATCATCAAGACTACAGTTGAGTAACTCCACTTTACATATCATTGAAGAGAAGTTGAACAAAAATGCCAAGTCCAGACGTGCAAAAAGACTTGCAAAACTGGAACATACCAATAACCTCCAAAACAACCACTACAGTCTTGTGCTACGAACACGTAGAAACAAGAGAGATTGAGAAAAGAAAGAAAATCAGTCCATTCAGTACCTGACAGCCAAAATGTCAAGCAGGGCAAGGGGAATAGAAAGAAACCAAAACATCAATTTGATATTGAGGAGTTCGAAAAGGATACGTGTGGGAACAAGGGAACATGGGAGAATGGGAACAGTTGTCTGACGCAGATAAGGATAAATACAGAAATGTGATTGAAGAAGATGGTTCTGTCTGTGCAACATGCAAGGAAACAGACGCACCAAATCCAAGCCCTAATGGAGAAGTCAATGGTTAGACTATCTGTTACGTATGGACAGGATGGTTTCATACAAAATGTGTATTTATCGACGACGAGTTCGCTTGTGCTGTTGCCTTGTATACTTGCTCTAGCTGCGCCAGAGAGCATCTTGGTAGCTTCAATAACCATCTGAATCGCAAAAGATAAATTCGCGATTACTGCCCTCTTCAAAATTAAATCACAGACAACTTCAATCAAATTAAATCATTGTCTAACTTCAGCATGGTTGAGGTTAGACGATGATCTGAAGCAGAAAATAAAGAATCATTCTTTTTCCATAAAATTCCATATAGGTCCCATAAGTATCTGGGGTATCTGTAACAAACATAATGTTTGTTGGATGAATATTGTCCTACATGTTCTCTGTGGGTCTGTCATTTTTACGTTTTTACTGATTTGTCGCAAAAATCTGTTATGAACAAAATCCTGAATGCAATACCTCAGAGACCTCACAGCTGATTGCGGTGCATCATTGCAATACACTGCTGCTATGAAAAATTTAGTTTTCATCTTACCGGTGGTGTCTTACAACTTCAGCAAGACCCTATAGAAATGATGAAGCCATTGTTCGACAGAATTTGTAATGCTAATGACAATGGCATGCACAGTGTTTTAGAAGTTTCAGCGCTTGTAAAAGAAAATGCATGATGTGTGATGATATCAGTGGAATGGTCAAATCTAACATATTACTCCATGTAGATGCAGGTCATAGAGGTGGCAACGGTTGTAGCGTTCAGTCATTGCTGTGAGACTGGAGCAGAATTTCAGAGCAGAATACAAAGAGTTCCATTTGTGAATGCCAGCCCTGCGACTCTACATACATCAACAGGCAGTTTGTGATGTTTGCTCCAGTGGTTTTGCCTATCATGCTAGTCAGAGTAGGTTTTCTTTTAAAGACTATGTCTACTAAACTTGATAACGCGCCATTTAAGATTTCCCCAGAATTAGAAGTACAACATATATTGCTAAGTCAGACTGGTGAATGTAAATCATAATATACATTGATCGCTGTTGTAGAGTACAGTGGGAAAAGCAATAAGGGTACTGGTCAATATGTCTGCACTGTATTCAACTCCACTGATAATGCCATAATATTTAATGGTTCCCATATGAAACGTGTGTCAAAATCATTGTATCTGAAATAAAAAACTGCACAAAAAAGATACAATTATAAATGAGGGTCACAACTCATATTACATTGACACCATCATTGCATATGTAAGTAGTCTTATTGACGTGATTAATCTGTATCGTCCTCAAGTACTTCAATCCTGTATCCCCACACATGCGGATACACAAAACAGTGCAGTAAAATTATCTGGAAATCAATTAGTTCTCTTTGCAATGTTCACCAACATGCTCAAGCAGAGAGACAGTTTCTAACATAAAATTCCATGCAAATCTTCAGATTATGATTGGCGCAAGTTCGTACTTGTCCTAGGCCAACCAGGAAATGGAAAAACCTTCACCATTCACCAGAGCATTGATTATTGCTGCAAAAATAACATCAGTGCCTGTGTGGGATTGCCAGCAGGAACACTTACGTGCACATACAGAGAGAAATTTGATGGAGCTGTTTGCTGCGACACTGTTCATAGCCTCTTTCTGTATCAGCAAGACTGTGAAGAAGAAAATCAATTGAACTATATGCTATCATTATATAATTTCATTTTCATTAATGAAGTGTCACAAATCACCACTGACATCCTCCATCACATCATGCAATCTGTACAGAAGGTACCAGAGCGTCCCCTGCTTATAATTTCAGGTGATTTTGCTCAGCAGCAGCCAATTGCAACTGTCGATGGACTCAAGAAGCAAGTTAGTAATATCACCACATGTTCAGACTGCATGGATCAGGTATGTGTAATTCGTCTAACACAGCAACACCAAACACAATTCAATGAGTTGTTGCTTTTCCTCAACCATATCCGCTATTTCAAATTATGTCAGGACATGCTTGATAACCTATTCCACAAAAGAGTTCTTTGTGACAATGACCCCTCTGATGCCGATCTCTATGAGGCACTCTCCTCACATGCTGATGCTGTAGTTCTCTCAGTATCCAGACGAGCTGCTGGAGATATAAATAAAATCATTATACAGCGATCATTCCCTGACAAACCACTAGAACTTTTTGTGATGGATGATGGCACCCTTACTGGTGTTCAAAAGAGAATGCAATTGATTCTGACCTATAATTTCAACAAAACCATTGGCTTTGTTAACGGACAATTTGTAACCGTGAGGCCCGCTTCCGCTCAACCGAATAAGTGAAAAATGATAAGAGTAGTGGTATTTCACTGTTGCATTGCTGCTCCCACTTATCCTACACCTCTCATGTCTTTTCACAGAATCAGACTAGAGTCAAGCTCAACAGGGTCTTCTTTCCCCGCTGATTTTGCCAAGCCTGTTCCCTTGGCTGTGGTTTCGCTAGATAGTAGATAGGGACAGTGGGAATCTCGTTAATCCATTTATGCGCGTCACTAATTAGATGACGAGGCATTTGGCTAGTTAGTGCCAGTCATAGCGACAGCACCCAATAGGGCGGTTAATCATTATGGACTGGGATTCGATCCCTATCTACAAGAGATAGTAAAGGGTGATCTGACTCAATTCTACCAAGAGCCGCCAAGACATGTCCTGGTTTAGGCTCAAGGCATCATACGCTACGAGTTTTGAATGTGCTCCTTTTAAAGCAACATGTAGCAAACCCTCCTATCACTATGTAGCAAACCCTCCTATCACTGTCTTCACTGCCATCAGTTGAATAACATTCAGTGATAGGCCGAAAAAATCCCTCGGCATGGCATTCAAGTGTGGCGCCATTGTGCCTCTCCAATTCATAGCGACAGCACCAAAGTCCATGTTCTTACTCCCAGTGCGGTTTTTGACCGAATCGATTATCTTAGGGTCATTATAATAGCGTCATTTCCTTCTGTGAGCGTCGTTCGGTCTTGCGTTGTCTGCGACTACAGTCACATCGACAATAATTGCATCATCACCACAAGATATGATGAGATCCGGTATACGAGTACCAACATCGGTAGCAATGAAGGGCGTCTGAATTACTTTGAAACCCTTCTTTTGCACCTTCTGACTAAGGAAGTTGCATAGGTTGTCATGCCGCTTGTTTCTATGCCCCCAAGTTCTGGGACATACTTGTATGATGTGTCCCAGCCATTCTGCTTTTCCGCAGCAGTCACAATCGGTCGATCTAGTAAGCCTTCCTCTGCTTGCTCCAATTGCAGTGGGCAAAGTTCCAGCTCTCAATTGCACACAGCCCATGAACTCCTTACCACTTATACTATATTCGCTACTTTCTCAATAAAGATGGTTCTGCCGACCCACATGGGGTCGGGCTGGTAGGAAGCATACTGCCATAGATTGAAATGGCTAACAAGTGTCTCTACCGGTATTCTTTTTAACCTCTCCAAAGAGATGTTGTCCGGACCTGGGGCAGATCTACCTGAGTTACACAACATCTGCCTTACCTCCTCAGCGGTAACTGGAGCTAATAATTGCCAAAGCACCGGTCCAACAGCCCTCGGGGTCCTTTCGTCCACTACAGATGGACTCTCCATAATATCCCTCAAGGCAGGCTCCATGGTGTCTAGCGGCACAGTGCTGGTGTTTGCTTTCCGCCAATCACCGGAGAGAACCTCTTTGGCACAACGCCCTCGATTCTGTTTGTATAGGCCTTGTATGCGAGCATTCTGGTGCCTTCTCAGGCGTCTCCCTGTCAAATTAGCACCTTGATTTGTCTACGTGCTTGGCTTCCTCTTTGTGGAGGAATCTGCAGAGAATTGATCCATTCTGCAAATTCTCTGTCGATTATATCCTTAGACTGCTCATCAGGATTGCCAGGATTGACCTTCACCCAGTCAATCTCACAGTGAAGATAATCTTCAGAGATTGCAGCTTTCACCACCTGAGCCCAGGAAGGATTGTCAGACTGTCCCTGGTCGGCTCCTTCAGGCCTGTCGCTTGTCTTTTCATTCAACTGATTCACACCAGTCTCACAGGGGGCCCTCGCAGGCCGCCGATCGACATCACGCCGATCATCCTTTTGTAATTCAGCAAGAATCATTTTGTATTTTGGATTCTTGTTACACGCTCCTTTGAGCTGCTCTATGGTGTACCTAGGGAACACAGCATTTAATCATTGGTTGATCCTAGTTGAGTCAAACCAAGATTTATGAGCCATGCTTCCTCCCTAGCTACTAGGTGGAGCATTTCATCTGACCACCCCTCCTTTACTCACTGCCTTGGGATGTTACCAGCATGATAACTTTCGGGGTGCCTGCTACGCATATGCACCGCCAGGCCACCATTGGATTTACACACTTGCTGACATATCGCACATGTGAAACCCGTAGCTGAGTCTCTACCCAACTCGATATTTACTCTTGGTCGGGCGGCTGGGGCAGCCCTTCCAATTGCGTTTCTATTGTTGCTAGTAACCCAAGAGATTCCCACACATCGGGCGGTTAACCTGATGCAGAGGTAGCTGGAATTTGGTCACCGAGGTACAAGACCTCCGCAGGCGCCACTGAGGAGGACACAGCCCTTACAAGCCCGACACTCCTTGTTTAAGAAGAAGAGACAAGGTTCACGCATTCACGCACAACTGCCAGATGTCAGAGACGTCCAGCACGTGTACTGACAAGCACGGCAAGGACAAGACCGCACTCCATGATCCACCGCCCGGCAGGATCAAATCATGGCGGCTTATAATATAAGTATTTAGCAATAGCTTAAAGCAATGCTCAGATTACTCTCCGCTGCTCTCGCTTGCTGTACACTCCCTCTTTTTGAGGTAGTGCACAGCTACCCAGCTGCAAACGGCAGAGTCCCACCATCGGTCCATTTATAGTCTACCTCATTGGGTGACGGGATGCGTAGGCACACGATGGGGGGTTTTAACTCATCATGGCAATCAATGAATTAAAAATTAATATATTTCTTCTGCTTTACCCCCAGAAATCACCATACCGAGCGGCTTAGCTCAGAGTGCAACCAAGCCCAGACCCCACCCGCCAGACCTTCGCGCACCGGACACCCCAACAAGTGGCAGCGTTTGTTCCAACAATCCCCAAGTCTCGACTCCCCTCACTTAGGGTGCCAAGCATGCTCAAGGCGGTGCCTCCTACACGAGAAGGTATCCAGCCACAGGCCACAAAGTTATGGTTACTTTGGGGCCCTAAGAGAGTCATAGTTACTCCCGCCGTTTACCCACGCTTGGATGAAATTCTTCACTTTGACATTCAGAGAACTGGGCAGAAATCACATTGCGTCAACACCGTTTCCGGCCATCGCAATGCTTTGTTTTAATTAAACAGTCAGATTCTCCTTGTCCGTACCAGTTCTAAGCTGGTTGTTAACTGCCTGCTGAACTGCCATCGCTGGCAAAGTTGGGCCAATTCACCGGCCGCCTTGTCCAAGTCCAGCCATAGCCCTTGCGTGCCACGGTCAGTCGAGGATGGGACCTCCGGCTTCAAGTCTCAGCCCGACAGACCCAACCCTTAGAGACAATCCTTTTGCCGAAGTTACGGATCTATTTTGCCGACTTCCCTTACCTACATTGTTCTATCAACCAGAGGCTGCTCACCTTGGAGACCTGCTGCAGTTTTGAGTACGAACAGACGTGAAAATCTATCACTCCCTCGGATTTTCAAGGGCCTTCGAGAGCGCACCGGACACCACAAGAAGTGTGGTGCTTTACCGAGCATTAAACCCTATCTCCAGGAAATCTGATTCCAGGGTGTCAGCCCGTCTCCTGGCAATCTGATTCCAGGGTGTCAACAAGAAAAGATAACTCTTCCCAGGGCCCTCGTTGACGTCTCCGAGTTCGGTTGCGTTGCCGCTTTTCCCACAAGTGGGAATATCCACGTTCTGGTTCGGGAATGTTAACCCAATTCCTTTTCGATAGCATGAGCCACGACTGGCTACTTTCAAACGGAGTTTCCCTATCTCTTAGGGTCGACTAACCCGTGTCCAACTGCTGTTCACACGGAACTTTTCTCCACTTCGGTCTTCAAAGCTCTCATTTGAATATTTGCTACTACCACCAAGATCTGCACTAGAGGCCGTTTCACCCAGGCTCACGCCAAAGGCTGCGTCACAACCTCCACGCCCTCCTACTCGTCAGAAGCTGTGCAGTTCTTTTGACGGCCGAGTATAGGCACGACGCTTGAGCGCCATCCATTTTCGGGGCTAGTTGATTGGGCAGATGTGTTGTTACACACTCCTTGGCGGATTCTGACTTCCATGGCCACGGTCCTGCTGTCTAGATCAACCAATACCTTTTGTGGGGTCTGATGAGCGTCGATTTAGGGGCCTTAACTCAGCGTCACTACCTCCCTGTGTCGGGATTGGGTAATTTGCGCGCCTGCTGCCTTCCTTGGATGTGGTAGCCGTTTCTCAGGCTCCCTGTCTGGAATCGAACCCTAATTCTCCGTCACCCGTTGTAACCATGGTAAGCCACTACCTTACCATCGACAGTTGATAGGGCAGAAATTTAAATGAAACATCGCCGGAACAAGGCCATGCGAATCGAGAAGTTATCATGAATCACCACATGAACGGGCACCGAAGCACCCGTATTGGTTTTTAGTCTAATAAATACATTCTATAGAATTACCACGGTTATCCATGTAGTAAGGTACAATCAAATAAACGATAACTGATTTAATGAGCTATTCGCAGATTCACAGTACAAGTGCTTATACTTAGACATGCATGGCTTAATCTTTGAGACAAGCATATGACTACTGGCAGGATCAACCAGATAACGACGAGTAGTCGTGTGACGCTGTACAAGACAGCGCCGTTTGTTTCTCCCTCGCAACATGCCAGCTCGACTGAACAAGGCAGCCTACTGGCCTTCCAGTTCGACTGCGCTTCGCTCGCCGTCTTTCTTTCCACATCTTTTCGATTCTCCTCAGCCTGATGAACTCACACACACGGCCATCAAACACTAGAATAGTGCGAGAGCAACTGTTGCTGGAATGTTTAGTTGCGAAGGCTACAAAACTCGGGTAGTTGGCCATAAACCATCCACACAACACCACACACGTTTCTGCTCGAGCTGCAAGCAGCCGATAGGTCTGGCACCACTGTGGCGTGCCACCTCATATCAACAGAGGCCGACGAGGCATTCATCGTATTTGGACTCCATGGGCCTGCGAGTCCTGTCACACAATCGTTCGCTCAATTGTACGGTCCCCACTAACTGCAAGATGGCAAACAGAGTCAGCCGCGATCCTTTCGCCAGATGACGACCGGTTCGCATTCGGATTGCAAGCAACCCTTCCCTCGATCCATCACATTTATCCGACAATATCCCACCAGTTTTATTCCAATGCAACCGTGGCTGGTTTCAGCAGCCAGAGCAAAGTTGAACGCAACGAATCCAACAGGTAACAGTAAGTGCCACTACAATTCGACGTAGTCATCGAAGAGCTGGCTTCTCCCTTCCCAGGCTTCATCATCACTGCTTTGCTCTCTACGTCCCCACGACGTGAACTTTTAAGTGTTCTATTGCACATTTACTCTACATTTCTACTCTGAAAATTTCTACCATGCACATAATTGCAGAAAAGTTTCTAAAAAAGCAGTGCCGGCCTCTTGAAAGGCATGACGCGGTTTCACCCATGGACAAACCGCACCCCATTTTATAAGAAACTTTTTTCTACCAATTTTAGTGGAGTTTCTTAATTTTAAAAAACTCGTATTTTCTCTCTGTACTTGTCAAACAGAAAATCGAATAATTTTTGTCAAAATTGCTGCGGAAATGGCTTGTTACATTTCCTGTAAATCGAGGTTTTAATTTCGTATAAATTCACTTGAAAACTCGCACTTTCTACTGCTTAGTCGGGCCATTGTGCTTGTAATTTCATTCCAACAATAACCTCAATTTAGGGTGAAGTTCTTCCAAATAATGAAAGTAAGTAAAAATAGAAAGCCATTGAAATATATTTCATTTACATGAAGCGGCTGTTAATTCAAAGCCAAAAAACTAACTTGCCGCAAAAATTTTTTCAATGGATTTCTAAAAGTTTGACATATATTTCACATTTGAAAGGACATTGATTTCAATTTACTTCACTTTTGACAAGAGAAACCGGATTTACACATGTTAATGTAAAAAAGGCCTTAAAGGGGGCCTAACACTAGAAAAAAAGAATTTCCCTCTAATTTTTCAAAGACTTTCATGGATAAGGAGTAGTGCGACCTATCGTTCTCCCCCTCTTGTCATTGTAGCCCAAGGGTAAAGTTCTACTATGCCTAATTCTTATTTTAATATGATTGAACAGCCTTATTGTTATTTCTTTCAGTAGAATAACTCTGCAAAGTAACACACAAAGACTAAGCTTCCTTTCAAAGTCAAAAGTCTTTCATCCAGTTTTCTTCTATTTTCATCTTACAATATCCCTCTTTTGTACGTTTTTCTAACATGATTCTTTCATATTTTTTGTGAATTCTTCGACAATCGAAAGTCCGTCTTTGCTGCACCTGGCCAATAGCGCGAAGACCTGCCTGTAAATTTCATTATCATTTTTCAACTAGTTCTTTGGTCTAGCGATATCTCTATCAATTCTTTTACTATCCATTCTATCTGATATTTTACTTTCCGGTCAGGGGGGTGGGCCCTCCTTCGCTCTAGTGACACACCTGTGCAGCGTGAATTAAGTAGGACAATGCAAGGCATG
This sequence comes from Chrysaora quinquecirrha, assembly GCA_014526335.1. Lineage (NCBI taxonomy): Eukaryota > Metazoa > Cnidaria > Scyphozoa > Semaeostomeae > Pelagiidae > Chrysaora > Chrysaora quinquecirrha. Next base: position 762,475 of record JACTAT010000024.1, on the reverse strand, counting down.
ACATGAATAAAGTGAGGCAATGAATTGGTTTATTAATTTTAATTTCCCTTTATTTTATTATTTCATTTTATTATTTCATTTTATTATTTTATTTATTATTTTATTTACTCTGTCTAATTTTATTATTTTATCAACTGATCTACCAGGATTGCAAAGCGATTCTATACAGCGCTTTACCACAATATAAACAGCAATTGAAACAGTGATATACCACAATTTCGAAGCGACTTCATAGGGAACATTTTGAACAGTAATTTACTGTGATTATAGCAGCAATTGAAACAGCAATTCACCGGGATTTTAAGGCAGTTCTAAAGAGCACAATGGCCCGACTAAGCAGTAGAAAGTGCGAGTTTTCAAGTGAATTTATACGATAAACAGATGTTAAACTCGACCCTGAATTACTATTACTAACAAGAACGTCCAGAAAAGGCAATTTATTATCAACCTGTTTTTCCATGGTGAATTTTGATGTTTATGAAATCAAAGAATAATAGCGCGTCCTGTTCGTCCTGTTCGTCCTGCCTTTTTAAGAACGAACAGGACGCGCTATTATTCTTTGATTTCATAAATAAACAACACAACAACATCAAATTCACCATGGAAAAACAGGTTGATAATAAATTGCCTTTTCTGGACGTTCTTGTTAGTAATAGTAATTCAGGGTCGAGTTTAACATCTGTTTATCGTAAGAAGACATATACGGGCCTCCTCACCAACTTTTTTAGTTTTACTGCATTTACTTACAAGATCGGTCTTATTAGAAATCTTGTTGATCGTACATATAAGATAAATAACACTGAAAGGGTTTCCAAAGTGATATAAAAGAATTAACTAAGATCTTTAATAAGAATCTTTACCCTTCCTATATCATTGAAAAGGTTATTCGATCATATCTCGATAAGAAACGCACAACAGGTTCTAACTCTTCTCCCAATAGTGTCTCATCTTACAGGGAAACGGTTAGCCCCAGCTATTTGAAGCTTCCTTACATTGGGCGTTTCTCTCTTGCCACCAAGCATAAAATTAAGAATATTGTTAAACGTTATTGTTCTGATTTAGATATTAAACTTATTTTCACATCCTTTAAATTACGTAATTTGTTTAAGGTTAAGGATTCTGTGCCCAAATGCCTCAGATCTCGTGTAGTTTACAAATTTTCTTGTGCCGGATGCAGTAACGCATCTTATGTCGGGAAACAAGCCGCCATCTTTCTACACGGATCCGTGAGCATTTGGTCACAGATAAGAATTCACACATTCTTAAACATTTTAAGGACTCTCCTGGTTGTCGTGAATTTTGCTCTGAGGACTCTTTTACAGTTCTGGATACCGCCCACACGTCTTTTCAATTAAAAATCAAGGAAGCCTTACACATATCTTGGGAGAAGCCCTCTCTCAATAGGCAGCTTTACCATTATAATTTGACTTTAGTATAATAGTTTCGGCGTTTTTTGTTTTTCTTTGTTTTTTCTTTGTTTTTTACACTTTAATTGTAATTAGGTTTTTTAGATCTTTTCCCTTTTGCCTCTTTAAATTATTATTGTTACCTAGCTTTGTAATAAATTCAACGTTTTTATTTTAATTTCTCATTAACTGAAGATGGATTGAGTAATCCGAAACATGTCTTGTTCGAAAATAAAAGTTGTCGTTATTTTAAACTTACTTTACTGCCATTTACCGAGTATTGGAACAGCGATTCTATAGAGAGTTGAAACAGTGATTTTATAGGAATACTATAGGGATTTTCAACAGTGATTCAGGGCAATTTTAGCAGCTATTTTGACAGCGATTTTTCACGATATCAAAGCGATTTCGAACAGTGACTTACAGCGATTTCATAGCAATTTTAAATTGTGATTTTCAACAGTGATTTACCGGGCTTCCTCAACTGCAATTTACCTAAATTTTAGTAGCAATTTAAACAGTCTTTTACCGCGATTTCAAGACCGATTTTATACGGATTCGAAACAGCGATGTTAAAGCAGTTCCATTGGGATTTTAGTAGCAATATAAACAGTGATTTACCACGATTTTCACAGCAATTTGAATAGCGATTTAACAAGAATGATCACATCAATTTATCGCAGCGATCTTAAAGCAGTTCAGTAGCGATTTTAAATGCAATTTACCTCGATCAATCTTAAAGGGATATAAACAGCGATTTTAAAGACTTCTTTAAGCTCTGCTTTTTTAAGGGCAATGGCAATATAAATAAAAGAAGGCTTTAACCGAGAGCTATTTGTAAGAAATTTAGGTGATTATTGTAATAAAATTACAGGTACAATGGCAGAAGGCGTCAATAAGGTGAAGACACTATCAGGTCCCCCCTTTCAGGCCTCTTTTGCAGATTGAATTTTTGAAGACAATTTTGATAAATGAACTTGTGATGAGTACTCAAAGCAGGAGATTTTGGTTTACAAGGTAAGATTTTCATTAAGATTTCTAACAATTTCAACTCGCTGGCCATTCTCCATTATCCATTAGATACATATATTACGCAAGTCAATAGGGTGCAGAGGTACCAAATACAAATTAAACAATTCAGTAAAGTTCGGACTCACACTGGCATACTTGCGAACGAACCGTGGTGAGCAAAGCAATGATAAGCAACGTTCAAGTTGACAAGGTACGGGGGTACACCACCAACACAGAAAACAGACAAGTTTCAAAAGGGTGGACCCACACCAGAAAGTTGAAAAAATAAACAAGTTGGTTAAGAGGAGAGGTACTTGAAAAAAAAACAGGAAGAAAATAAGCGTCAACAGCGTGACACACAACTGTGCACGTGTTGACAAATCTATAGAACGAAGGGCTTAATCTCAGAAGATCGTAGCAACAAGGCTTCTCTACTTTGTACAATACCCCGTTCCTTATTTAAGTTGTCTGCATAGGATTTATCTCTGGAAATTCCAGATTTTGGTTTGGGTAGCACCTTGGAAGTTGTTCTCTTCCTCGATGCATTTGGACGCAGGAGTAGACTACGAGAGCCCACACTATACTTGCTCGCCTGAGATTATCCAGAGGTAGCTATCGTTGCTTTCTAGCAGGGATTCTGGGAGCACTGAAATATATCCACCTTGAAATGAATTAAATTTCTTGAAATATATGAAAATACATTCACATAAATTATAGATCATTTACATAAAAAAGAAATCTGATAATCAATTAATTTACGTACTTCTCATCACAATTAAAGTGCTTTGTGGTACTTGTCAGTATATTGTGGTACTTGTCAGTACAGTATGGTACTTGTCAGTCCTCTGTCTTACTTGTCAGTACTTTATGGTACTTGTCAGTACTCTGTGGTACTTCTCCATACTTTATGGTACTTGTCAGTACTTTGAAGTACTTGTCAGTACTTTATGGTACTTCTCGGTACTTTATGATACTTGTCTGTACTCCGTGGTACTTCTCTGTACTCTATGGTACTTGTCAATACTTTGTGGTACTTGTCAGTACTTTATGGTACTTGTCGGTACTTTGTGGTACTTGTCAGTACTTTATGGTACTTGTCGGTACTTTATGGTACTTGTCAGCACTCTGTGGTACTTCTCCGTACATTATGGTTCTTGTCAGCACTCTGTGGTACTTCTCCGTACTTTATGGTACTTGTCAGTACTTTGTGGTACTTGCCCGTACTCTATGGTACTTGTCAGTACTTTGTGGTACTTGTCAGTACTTTATGGTACTTGTCGGTACTTTATGCTACTTGTAAGTACTCTGTAGTACTTCTCCGTACTTTATGGTATATGTCGGTACTTTGTGGTACTTGTCAGTACTCTGTGGTACTTCTCCGTACTTTATGGTACTTGTCGGTACTTTGTGGTACTTGTCAGTACTCTGTGGTACTTCTCCGTACTTTATGGTACTTGTCAGTACTTTGTGGTACTTGTCAGTACTTTATGGTACTTGTCAGTACTTTGAAGTACTTGTCAGTACTTTATGGTACTTCGAGGTACTTTATGGTACTTGTCTGTACTCCGTGGTACTTCTCTGTACTCTATGGTACTTGTCAATACTTTGTGGTACTTGTCAGTACTTTATGGTACTTGTCGGTACTTTGTGGTACTTGTCAGTACTTTATGGTACTTGTCGGTACTTTATGGTACTTGTCAGCACTCTGTGGTACTTCTCCGTACATTATGGTTCTTGTCAGCACTCTGTGGTACTTCTCCGTACTTTATGGTACTTGTCAGTACTTTGTGGTACTTGCCCGTACTCTATGGTACTTGTCAGTACTTTGTGGTACTTGTCAGTACTTTATGGTACTTGTCGGTACTTTATGCTACTTGTAAGTACTCTGTAGTACTTCTCCGTACTTTATGGTATATGTCGGTACTTTGTGGTACTTGTCAGTACTCTGTGGTACTTCTCCGTACTTTATGGTACTTGTCAGTACTTTGTGGTACTTGTCAGTACTTTATGGTACTTGTCAGTACTTTGAAGTACTTGTCAGTACTTTATGGTACTTCGAGGTACTTTATGGTACTTGTCATTACTCTGTGCTTCTTCTCCGTACTTTATGGTACTTCTCAGTACTTTGTGTTACTTGTCAGTACTTTATGGTACTTGTCGGTACTTTATGGTACTTGTCAGTATTCTGTGGTACTTCTCCGTACTTTATGGTACTTGTCAGTAATCTGTGGTACTTCTGGGTACTTTATGGTACTTGTCACTACTTTGTGGTACTTGTCCATACTCTATGGTACTTGTCAGTACTTTGTGGTACTTGTCAGTACTTTATGGTACTTGTCGGTACTTTATGCTACTTGTAAGTACTCTGTAGTACTTCTCTGTACTTTATGGTACTTGTCGGTACTTTGTGGTACTTGTCAGTAATCTGTGGTACTTCTCTGTACTTTATGGTACTTGTCAGTACTTTGTGGTACTTGTCAGTACTTTATGGTACTTCTCGGTACTTTATGGTACTTTTCCGTACTTTGTGATACTTGTCGGTACTTTCTGGTTCTTGTCAGTACTTTCTGGTACTTTTCAGTACTTTATGGTACTTTTCCGTACTTTGTGATACTTGTCGGTACTTTCCGGTTCTTGTCGGTACTCTGTGGTACTTCTCCGTGCTTTATGGTACTCGTTAGTACTTTCTGGTACTCGTCGGTACTTTGTGATACTTGTCAGCACTTGTTGGTACTTTTCAGTACATTCTGGTACTTGTCACTACTTGTCGGTACTTCTCAGTACTTTGTGGTACTTTTCAGAATTTTTTAGTACTCGTCGGTACTTTCTGGTACTCGTCGGTACTTTGTGGTACTTTTCCGTACTTTCTGGTACTTTTCAGTACTTTGTGGTACTCGCCAGTATTTTTTGGTACTTTTTGGTACATTATGGTGCTCGTCAGTACTCTGTGGTACTTCTCCGTGCTTTATGGTACTCGTTAGTACTTTCTGGTACTCGTCAGTACTTTGTGATACTTGTCAGCACTTGTTGGTACTTTTCAGTACTTTCTGGTACTTTTCCCTACTTGTTTGTACTTCTCAGTACTTGTTGGTACTTCTCAGTACTCTGTGGTACTTCTCCATACTTTATGGTACTCGTCAGTACTTTGTGGTACTTGTCCGTACTTTGTGATACTTGTCGGTACTTTCTGATACTTGTTGGTACTTTGTGGTACTTGTCAGTGCTTTGCAGTACTTGTCGGTACTTTCTGGTACTTTTCAGTACTTTGTGGTACTCGCCAGTACTTTTTGGTACTTCTTGGTACATTATAGTGCTCGTCAGTACTCTGTGGTACTTCTCTGCGCTTTATGGTACTTGTTAGTACTTTCTGGCACTTGTGGGTACTTTGTGATACTTGTCAGCACTTGTTGGTACTTTTCAGTACTTCCTGGTATTTGTCACTACTTGTTGGTACTTCTCAGTACTTGTTGGTACTTATCAGTACTCTGTGGTACTTCTCCGTACTTTATGGTACTCGTCGGTACTTTCTGGTACTCGTCGGTACTTTGTGGTACTTTTCAGTACTTTTTGGTACTTCTTGGTACATTATGGTGCTCGTCAGTACTCTGTGGTACTTCTACATGCTTTATGGTAATCGTTAGTACTTTCTGGTACTAGTCGGTACTTTATGGTACTTCTCAATACTTTGTGGTACTTCTCAGTACTTTATTGTACTGGTTAGTACTTTGTGGTACTTCTCAGTACTTGTTGGTACTTCTCAGTACTCTGTGGTACTTCTCAATACTTTGTGGTACTTTTCCGTACTTTTTGATACTTGTCGGTACTTTCTGGTTCTTGTCGGTACTTTCTGGTACTTTTCAGTACTTTGTGGTACTCGCCAGTACTTTTTTGTATTTCTTGGTACATTATAGTGCTCGTCAGTACTCTGTGGTACTTCTCTGCGCTTTATGGTATTTGTTAGTACTTTCTGGCACTCGTGGGTACTTTGTGATACTTGTCAGCACTTGTTGGTACTTTTCAGTACTTCCTGGTACTTGTCACTACTTGGTGGTACTTCTCAGTACTTGTTGGTACTTCTCAGTACTCTGTGGTACTTCTCCGTACTTTATGGTACTCGTCGGTACTTTCTGGTACTCGTCAGTACTTTGTGGTACTTTTCAGTACTTTGTGGTACTTGTCACTACTTTTTGGTACTTCTCAGTACTTGTTGGTACTTCTCAGTACTCTGTGGTACTTCTCTGTACTTTATGGTACTTGCCGGCACTTTGCGGTACTTGTCCGTACTTTGTTATACTTGTCGGTACTTTCTGATACTTGTCGGTACTTTGTGGTACTGATCAGTACTTTCTGGTACTTGTCAGTACTCTGTGGCACTTCTCCTTGCTTTATGGTACTCGTTAGTACTTTCTGGTACTCGTCGGTAATTTGTGGTACTTGTCGGTACTCTCTGGTACTTCTCAGTACTTTATTGTACTCGTTAGTACTTTGTGGTATTTCTCAGTACTTGTTGGTACTTCTCTGTACCCTGTGGTACTTCTCCGTACTTTATGGTACTCATTGGTACTTTTTGGTACTTGTCCGTACTTTGTGATACTTGTCGGTACTTTCTGGTACTCGTCGGTATTTTGTGGTACTTGTCAGTACTCTCTGGTACTTCTCAGTACTTTATTGTACTCGTTAGTACTTTGTGGTACTTTTCAGTACTTGTTGGTACTTCTCAGTACGCTGTGGTACTTCCCCTTACTTTATGGTGCTCGTCAGTACTTTATGGTACTTCTCAGTACCTCTCTGCACCTCGGTGCTTATCAGTACTTGCTTGTACTTTCAAGAACTTAGGGCTACTTTTATGTAAACAGTTTGTTAATAAGAATACAGTCTATAAGAATATATTGGCTCAAAATCACTGAAATTTTAGAATTATTTAAGAATAATACCAGGCCCAAGCTTCATGAAGACAATCTTTTTATTTTGTGCAAGGCGCAAAATATGACTGTTGCGCTGTAGACTATGTGTCATTTGTTTTATAATAAACATTTAACTAACTGTAACGTCTAACTGTTAATCAGGCTTTTTCTATTTTAAATTGGCAATCGACAAATATCTTATTTATTGATAACATTGAACAAATATTTAATAAGTTAAGAATATTTTAGGCTAGAAATCGAAATATCTTATGAATAATCGAGGCTTGGCAAAAATTTATGCATGCTTATAATAAAACAGTGTGTTCTCTGTACTTCATTGTTACCTCTGATGAAGGGAAAAGGGGGGGGGGTGATTAATTTGAAGTTCTGACACAGTCTGAACTGTGGTTAATCTCCCCCTTTTTTGCTTATGCCTAGCAACCTAACGATTTACATGATTATAACACATGCGTTGATAAGTCCAGCTAGGATACGGAAAACGTACATTTTCGCAAATGCATATCACAAGGAACTAATCGATTAGATTCAACCAGGTTGCCTGCGTTATGTTACCAACTTGGCAACATAATCTCCCTCAGAAATTGCTCATTAGCCAATCATCTAGTTTGATAGTGGCATGACCTGCTTCCAACCAATCATTTTTTTTTCCACACTAGCCCTTGCCCCTCATATATGATACATGGTTATACACCAAATAATAACAGAAATACAATATTAGTTAACAAAACAGATTACAAAAAAGGGTACATCAGTCATGCTAGTTAAAGTTATAAAAATGTTTCATATGTAAAGGCTAAAATTAAAAGCTAAAATTATAAAAAGATCAGAATTCAAATTTTAATCATCTCTAATTTTCTTCTAAACGCCTATTATGTATAGTTGATAAAAATTCACCCGTATCGTTTAATATGGTTTCATTTTCATTTGTCATGAGATATATGACTTTTTGTTTGTTTGTTGGAAAAGATTTGAATTGGGAGCAGCAATCTTCAATACTTTTAAGGAAAGTTTTTCGTTCTAAGATATAGTTTTTACAGGATAATAAAAAGTGTGTTTCATTCTCTATTTCACCAGGGCAATGTTTGCAAAATCTTTGATCTCTTTCAATTTGGGGTTTATGTGTCTCCCCTTTTCTATCGCTAGGCAATGGTCAGAAAGCCTTAATTTTGTAAAAAGTCTTCTATATTTTTTGTTTCGGATTGAAGATAGATACCTCTCGAAATGAATTTGAGTTTTGCATGTCTTATAAGAAAGCACTCTAGAACAGTTGTCAATATACGATTTCCAATTACTACTACCCAGACCACATGTGGCGTGGCGCTGGGTGAGGAGTTCGTAATGGCAGATGAATGTAGTGCTACAGCGTGTATCTTGTGCTTTGAAGTTATTATAAATCGTACGGATTGGAACAAAGTCAACGGAAAATCAAATGTAGACGTAGATTTGAATGATTTGCCATTTGTTCTTCATCAAAATTCTCCATATATAGGCAAGAAGTGCCTTACCATCACAAAGAAGAGGTCAGAATTGAAAGCAAAACTCGAAAGAGATTGACTTTGAATTAATATCGAAGTATCGTACAAAATGTTGAGAAGTAGGCTTGTCCATGAAAATGAAAAAGTCAGCTGCGTCAGCAAAGAAACTGAAGTTTAGTGAAGTGGATGATGAGGAAGACAACAGCGCTTATTTATTTGAAGAAATTATAAATATTGGAGGAGAAGATAATTTAGTGCAAAAAACAACTGGTAACATGTTAAGGTATGTACGGCAACGGTAAATAGCCCTATACACACAGGCCTAAACAAGATTATTTACAAGTAGATTATTTACTCCTTTTTTTCATCATTCAATCAATTGCTTTCAACTTATCAATATCAAAAACTTCATTCTCTACAGCCCAACCATACCTAAACATAATGGACAAAACATCATACCAGCAGTTACGTCAACACCAGCGGTCAAGCAAGTTGAAGACGGATGTTTTATTTCCCCCATAACATCAAAAAATGCCACATCTAGTGGTGATGAAAACATCCAAAAGAAAGCAAAAGATAATTTTGATGTCATGTGCCAGATCATGAGAAGAGCAGGTAAACATACGACACGCTCAACAACAGATGACTTCAGAAAAGTGGTTAAGGAACTTGTCAAGGAGAAAGTTTTTACCATGCAAGATGGTAGAAGCTACATTCACTTTGCCGAAATAACTGACAGCCATTTATCCAATTTTGATATAAATGCCATGCTCAAATGGATTGATGCTCACAAGAGGAAAATAATTCTGAAACAAAATGCAAGATGAAGATCCAGACTGTCAAATGAACATTATGGACCTGCGGTAAATGTCTTAGTTAACCTTCTTTAATATTTTCAGATGCATCTAGGGTGTCTGTTTTAAATTCATACCAAAATAACTTTCAGGTGATAAATTTTTAGAGGACCACTGTCAGACATCTAATCTGACATCTAATTGGCTTTCAAAATAACAAGTCCTATTTTAGTTGGGCTGCACCAGTTGCCTTGAGGAAAAGTAAAGGGTCACTTGTTCTTAACAGCTCACAGCTGGATATATATTTCTTTTTTGGTCCAAATTTTTTTGGACTTGGACTTACTAGAAGGCAGTTTTTTAGCATTTCTCAAACATAGCACAATAGAGTTTCATAAATTTGTTACCATCCCAGTACTAGTTTCCTACTGTATATTATACGCTAGTTTCCTGTGTAAAAAAACATTTAGTTATAAGGAACATGTTGATGGCAACGTTTAACAATATTTAAATGTTTTTGGTCAGTGTGATATTAGTTAAGGTATAAGCATGGCATCTTCTATTATTGCACTAGCATTTGCGATGTCAAAATCTGGAATTTCATCTTGACCATCTTCTGTTGTCAGTTTAGACAAATCTGAAAATTTTGAATCTGTAAACAGTTCTGCTCTTGAGTCATCATCCCTTATATTTTGCCAATCTTCTTCAACAATGTCCATGTTTTCAAAGTCCTCCTCAGCAATAAAACTTGACAGGCAAGACTCTTCCATATCTTGGAAAACTTCATTTAGTGCTACAAAGATGTTTTTAGCACGGCTATTCCTCCATAACTCTATGCACGTAATTATGTCATCCATTGTGAAGAGATGGTCACAATGCTGCAGTACTTGATTTATATGATAATTTCCAAACTCCAGAAGAATTCCACTAGAGCCAACAGGTATGAATTGCTCTGTGTTGGAGGGTAGAAGCATATCCCTATAATTTAATAGTTGTTTTTCAAGCAATGCTCTCTGTATTTTTGAAACACAGCGTTTAATGTCACCTGATTTGTGTTCAACTGAATTATTCTTCAACTTGAATTGCATCATTCGCAAACTGCAACTACCTTTATTATCTGGTTTGTAGCATGCATCACCGCAAAGACAGCCTTCCGGCTGAGCATTGCTACAAATTGTTCCAAAAACTTCTTAGATGAATTTCCTTCTGCAGCTTTTCAAATCAACAAGTTCCTTCATTTGGGGGTCACAATGAGCAGTTAATAATAGACCATTAAAACGCACATAACAAAAGCATTGTTTGCCATCTCGACCTAGTCTTCCAGTTTCCTGGACTAGACCCTCTACAGTCTTGGAGGGGCCAAAGTGATACTCTGGTGTACAGCCTTGCAGTCAATGCCAATTCCAAAGGCAATGGTACACACCAAAACTCGAAGATGGCTGTTAGTAATGGACATCTCATGGGCAACATGATCCTTCACTGATTGTGGGCTACCTGCATGAAACATATGCACAAGGGCATCTGTCTGGCTTATACTATTTTCTGAGAAGATGTCCTTCCCCAGCAAAACACTAAACAAGGAATAAACAATAGAGCATTGCTTGCGTGTTCGACAAAATATAATGCATCATTCTGTCTTTTTCCTTTTCATTTTGAGATCATTAATTAAGTTCTCAAATATGTTTTCAAGTGAGTTTTCTTTACTGAGGTAGAGAAAATGATAGCTAATGCTAGATCGTAATGCTGGCTTTTCAATGGCAAATGTTTTGAATACATTCAAATCTAGCATCTGATAAATTGCATTTTTTGTGGCCTTTGTTGCTGTAGCTGCGAAAACTGCAAATTTTACTGAGGAGTGCAGCAATGATATTAGTTCTGCCAAACATCCATACCATTTTCTGAAAGGTGCTGTCTTCTGAGATGTGGACTTGCCCCTACAAAAATAAGGAAAACACCTTATTTTAGAAAAATCAGGAAAATGATGACGACTTTAGATCCAAGAAGAGAAATTCTCATATTGTTCATTCTTGAAATAATTGTTTTTTTTGCTGGTGGCAGTTTCTTATCTTGAACATTGTGATTACTTGCCAAGCTTGGAAAAAACTTACCACTGGACCAGACAATGTGCTTCGTCTACAACCACTGCCACACAATCTTCACGAAATGTTTCAGACGTTGCCAGTGTTCTCCAGCGTTTGTTTGCGATGAAGGACTCAGGAGTTGCACAGATGATGGAGTAAGCTCCCTCTTCAATGGCCCTGAACACATCTTCATCCTGACCTTCAAAGATTGTGGCTGGGGATATTCCAAAAACTTTGTTTACATGTGAAACGTGATTATTCATCAATGAGTTTAAAGGTGTCAAAACGAGAACAGTACTTGTGCCAATGTTGTTGTCTTTCATAACGTCTGCAATCACTGGGATGGCTTGGAAAATTAACGACTTTCCGTAGCCCGTATTTGCACTAAAGAACAAGTCCTCCCCTTTAAAAACCTGATGCAAAGCTTCTTCTTGGTCTTGGTAAAATCCTTCGATTGAAAGAAAAGTGCAAGCTGTTTTTATCGCATCTGCAAATATTATTTCGTCGAACTCTAAGCTTTCAAGCGACGCCATGCTTATGTTTAAGTCCTTCCTTGGGTTTTTATTATTTTACCATGGAAACATGCATAATTTATTATCAGCATAAATTAAGTTTCCAGAATCCTGGAAACCGCTGTAGCAAGCTTTCACTCATTGTTTCGTAGACCCTTTCCTCCTTTGGGATATGGGTCTACGCGTAGGCTAATAGCTAAGCCGTTTTCTTTTATGTCCCGTTTTTGCCTGTACAAGAGCGTTTGTTGTCTACCTATTCACTCCAAGGATGCGTTTTAGGAATTGTGTATGGATTTTCTCAATCGCGAATTTGTGCCAGTCGGATTGATTCGCATTAAGGTGAGGTCCCCAGACTTCTGATCCATATAGAAGGATAGGAGATATGATTGAATCGTAAAGTTTCAGTGCCGTTTGGAATGGGAGGCTTTTTATCTTAAATCTGTTTTTTATAGCCTGTAAGGCACGGTTGGCTTTAGAACTTAAAATACTTAGTGATTCTTTAAAGTTGCAAGTTGCTTTTAATGTTATACCAAGATAGGTAAATTCCGTTACGTTTTTGAGGGGTAGGTTATTTACAAAAAATGTACGTTTATATTTGGTGTTTTTTTTTTTTGTAGAAAGTCATGCATTTTGATTTATCAGAGTTTGCTTAAAGTTTGCAACGATTATAGAAATCGAGCAGGCTGTTTAGGCTGTTCAGGCATGTTTGAAGTTCTTCTTGCGACAATAATAAAATTATTAAATCGTGAGCATAGAACAAACAAGTAATTGGTTCTTGACCAAGATTAAGTGGTGCAGGATTGCTTTTTCAAGGATGTTGATTAGATCGTTAATGTAGAGGTTAAAAAGAGTTGGGCTTAGAGGACATCCTTGTTGCACACCTTTCGAGCACATAAAAACATTTGTGCACGTATTATCAATTTCAACAGCGCATTTGGTGTTTTAATACATATTTTGGATTGCATTCAGGAACCTTTGATCAATTTTCATAATTTTTTAATTTTTTAAATAAGCCATTATGCCATACATTGTCAAATGCTTAACGAAAGTCGATGAAAGCAGCATGTACTTTCTTTTTAGAGTAGTCTTGAACAGGTTTGTTAATCAAAGCTTTTAGAGTTAGAAGATGATCAGAAGTTCGACATGCACTTTGAAATCCAATTTGATTTTTACGGATGAGTTTATTAAAATTCACAAAGCAGGAGAGCCTTGCATTTAATAAGAGAAAAAATAGTTTGAGATGGGCATTGCCAACACAAATACCACGATAATTATCTGGGTTTGATTTTGATCCTTTTTTATAAATTGGAGTAATAAGTCCCTGGCAACTTGAATAAACCAAAAGAGCAGCTTTTAATCATTTCATTTCTAATTTAACCTTGTTTTTAACCTTAGTTTAACATTCTCGCTTTTTCTCTACTTTGTCCTGCGAGAAAGACTTGTAGCAAGTTTATATATGTCACTGTGCCCATTGTTCCTATTTATCCTCGAACTCATAAGATCAGAAATCTAGTTTACTTATTCACACACTCCTTTGTCGCATGTAAACTGAAGGAAATATAGTGAATAGTCAGGCTATGAACTTGCATTACCTGTCAAGGAATGCGATCACTTTCATCCGCATGAGCGTGTTTGAGATAATAACTGTGCAATGTTTTTTGTTGTTGTTTATCACTGTGCTATAACCGACAAATGCTCCCCAGCAAACAAGCCATGTGACCTCGATCTTTTCGAGGGTGGGGCTACGGTCTTCCTAGGGGGTGGGACATGTCCATGCCACTTCTTTCAAAGATCGGTTTTTTGCGATTTCCCCATTTTCTCTTATGGCCGTTTCGAGGATCACTCCACTAGTTCCTAAACTGAATGATTGCATTATGATATGTGAGGCTATATGTATAGTGTTTTGCTATTCATTGATTTTTCGCTTCTGCTAGAATACAAAATTGACGATCAATCGGAGGATACTAAATTTTATCTTATCTAAAAAGTAAAGGGCCTGGTGTGCACCTCAAAGCTCCCAACATTTGCTCGCTTTGCTCGCTAGTTCACGCCACATTTCGAAACACTGTAGCAGACTCGACATTGGTCCGCCATTTGATGTTTCAATGAATCAAAATAACTGTAGCATAGCACCGTGATTGGCTGACACAAAACCTTGTTTAAATAAATCTCTCAGTGTGAAAACAATATAAGACGCTCTTGTAGTAAGGTAATAATGCTGTATCTTTTATAAATATCTACCGAAAATTAAACAAATAACAGCATTTCAAACTACAAAGTTAAAGCCATTTTATTCTTTGTTTTCGTCTAAGGTTTCCTGATAAACAACAATATATTTTTCATTGAAACATACAAAAACTTTAAAAATAACAAAATTTCAAAACTCAAGTTCGATAAAAGCATAGCTTATGTACTGTAGTTATGCCCTCTACATTTTCTAGATGTCCTCTACGTAGTTCTATGTCTTCAACAATTTTTGGGGTGCTCTTCCAGCGGATGGATGGCGCTAATTCAATGTTTTATCCTTTGACTCAGATGAAATGTTATAAAAAGATAGTTTGAAAAAAAATATTAACACAATATGTTCAAAAATTGACGAAATAACAAACATGATAAAATCATTAATGTAACTCAGATATAAGATAGCTTAGCATTATATACTCAGTGGCTATCTTATTCATTAAGACCTTCACGTTTTAGGTCTCCTGAGAACCAATGAACTAATATATATGAAAAACGAGGAAGTTAAAAGCACAACTATAAACGATAACTTCCATATAAGTAAGCTTAGCCCTACATACTCAGTGGCTGTTTATTCATCGAGACCTTCTTGTTTTAGGTCTCCTGAGAACTAATGAACTTATATATATGAAAAACAAGGAAGTTACAAACACAAGTATAAACGATAACTCCCATATAAGTAAGCTTAGCCCTACATATACCCAGTGGCTATTTATTCATTAAGACCTTCTCGTTTTAGGTCTCCTGAGAACTAATGAACTAATATATATGAAAAACGAGGAAGTTACAAACACAACTATAAACAATAATTCCCATATAAGTAAGCTTACCTCTACATATACTCAGTGGCTATTTATTCATTAAGACCTTCTTGTTTTAGGTCTCCTGCGAACTATTGAACCATTCAACTGAGGGTGTAAAATGTCACCCCCAGCGATTTTCTTCAGTGAAAAGCCCTGTTTACACTACAAAAATCTAACCCAGGTTAACTTCTACCCTGATGGTGGGTTACTTTAACCCGGGTTCAACCCGGGTTAGTTGCGTTTACACTACAAAAATTCAACCCGGGTTAATATTCAACCTTGGTCGAACCCGGGTTGAAATTTTGTTGTGTAAACAGGGCTAAATCCTTTATAGAATCTTAAACTTTTAACACCTATAAAATCAATTCCTTAAGGTCTAGAAGCATAAAACTTTGCCTCAAGACCAAAAAAAGGTGCTGAAGTCGAATCTTACGTCAAAATTTCTCTTTGATTTAATTTTCATTTTTTTTTTAAAACGAGACCCTTTGTTGAAGTGTTCTATATATTTTACTAATATTTTTAAAAAATGGCGAAATAACAATCAGATTTATAAACGTGAAGTCCCATAGATCTTAAATTTCCCAAAGTAATGGTTTTTGTTTAGATGAAGCAGTCGATCTCATTGTTGCTGGTTTATGGCTGCGATAGCCCGATCTAAGTCCTTTGCCTTTTGCAAAGCTTTAACTTTGTTATTCAGTTGTAATTTGGTCTTTTTTCCTATTGTGATCTTGTGTCGTTGAAGGGCAATTCGAAATGCTTCATACCTTGCTTTAATGTCCTGTTGACCTTTACTAACTATGAAATTGAGCATATCGATTTCTTCAGAGGTCCATTGATTTGGCAGGTTATCTTCTCCCATCTAAAAGACGATGTATTCGAACAGCGCACTTTTCCAGCACTGCTGCTCTTGTCTCTTGAGCCGTATTTACAGGACAAGATAGCTCTTTGAGACTCAGTTCCTTTTTCTGAATCGATAACAACAGGACTGTAATGTCCAGAACCAGCCTGGTTGAAAGCTAATGTTGCATGTACGTGTTGTTGGATCGGAAATTCACTTGCTACTGTAACAATCAGGAAGTCGTCAATAGATGTTATCAGTATAATTGAGATTCTTGTGATATTGGCCAATGTCTTGATCATTAGATCGCCTATTGAACCAGCAAACTGTCCGCTTTTTCTAAAAAAAACCTTCATTCTTCTAAAATCATCTTTATCAACAAGGAACTCAGAATATTTATCCTCCTTTACCTCCAACTCGTTAACCATTTTTTCCCTTGAAGTAGCTGCTGCTATTGAAACGTTGTCCGATTCCAGAAGACCATGTAGATGACTTTTCAATTCTTTAATTTCAGTATCTTGTTTAAGTTTTGTAAGTTGCTGAGCAAGAGAATTGAATAAACAATTACCGTCTTTCTTTGTTTCAATAATTTTCAGTTCACACTCTTGAACTCTTGCAGCCAGTCTCTCATCCTCACAACCTTCTTGACTACATAGTTCCGTTTGATAATTTTTAAAAATTCCAAGTGTTATATCTTCTTCAACTAACCCATGCTTTCTATCGTTATTATATGACATCATTTTGTCAACGATGCTTTGCAGATTGAAAATTTGCCGCAAGTGGAAAGTGTCCTCCTCGGTGTGCTTTGGGTTTTCAGTTTTGGCGTCTTCAGTTTGTGTGGAGAGAATTTAAAATTTTGCCTGTTTTGGAAATTGTGTCTTGCTATCGGACTCATGAACTGGGGCGCTGCTAAAAACGTTCTCATATAAATGCTTAGCAGAGCTTACAGTTTTTGATTTTCTCGATTTACCATTTCGTCTTGTACTTTTGTTGCTCCATTTCAAAAAGAACAATGTTAAAATTGCAAATGCAAGCTCTGGACCAAGGGGCTTTAGACCACGTGCAAGCCTGTTTAGCTGTTTATGAAGGTTTTTGTTAAGGCTTGTCGAGAAACCAGCAGGGATGTCTGACAGGCAACCTTTTCGGACATGTTTTTCCAAATTTGATATCGCTTTCTCTGTTGCATCACTAATTATTTTTCCGCTACAAGCTTCATCCAACGAACACCATTTTGCCCTAAAGTCCTGTAATCATGGCTGAATTCACTGTTGGAAGCTCCCGCCTCTTTCCATTATCTGTTTCATTTCGAAACATTTTCCTTAAATCCGCACAAAACTTTAATCTTTCAGAAATTTTTTTACTGATGGTTGCTGTAACACGCTGAACAGCATGGAACAGATCTAGTTTTACGAGTGTATTTTATTTTTCCACTTGCAGCAGTTATCTATAATCATGCATTCTAAGTTGCCCCTCTCCCGCCAATCTTTCAGCAAATTCTCCAGAACATCAAACTTTTCAGATCTTGTGAGCTGCCATTTCACAACTTCTTGATTTTCATTCATTACGACAAATAACGAATTAAAATTTTTTTTCCATTTTCCTTTAGCTGATTTTGCGCCAATATTCATAGCAATCTGGAATAAATAAGTTAATAAAATAAGACATTGTTAAGTCATGAAAGGAGAGGAATACTTCTGCATTTTGAGATAAGAGACTGGCTAACTTAGCTCGAAAAAGCCCAGCCCAGTTAATGTGGGTTAAAAGAATTAAAAAAGAAGTGAAATGAAATTCTACGTATACAATTTCAAAATTTAGTTTTACACATACAGAAAATAGAGAAAGTACAGAATAGCTTTGTAGAAGATCTAATAAGAAGAGGGTCTATTGAACCATATCATATAGTATACTCTTAGAGATCTTGTTAGGGGAATAGATTGACTATACTTGTTTTTGAAGATAATGATACCTTAAATGTATGATCAGCCATCAATGTTTTTGCAGTTTTGATTTCCATATCATGTTCGTAATGGTATATGTTTTCATTAAACCATCGCAAAAATTTTGAACTCAAAGACTGGTCGCTTGGTACAAAGTGCAGGAGAAAATCTTTCATTTTATTAAAACACTCGTCAATTGCATCATCTGAAAGTTCCGATTCAAGTCATGTATCTCTTTCGAAAAGGAATTCCGCTCTGCTTATATGCTGGTTGGTTTTTTTGGATAAAAGAATTGAAATCTGTCGAAATGATAAGCCTGATGTAAGAAAATTGGTGATATCACATAGCAACTGGCGAGTGAAACAGCATTTGTGTGTAAAAACCAAATCCACAAAAAGTTCAGGAAACATAGAAAAAAACTTTGGATCGGTTGAACGGATTTTATGATCTTGTATTGAATTGATGCATAAGTATTCTCTTCCAACAAGCAGAACTGGTCCATTTATATCCCAGAGCATCCTAGGATTGTTCGAGGTTTTACTTCCATCTAGCCAGTCTACTGGCTTCAACTCCAGATGGTGTTCTGCGCACACAAGCTTTTCCTGCATTAACCTATCCGATGGTACCTACTTTGTGGTACCTCTCAGTACTTTTTCGTACTTCTCAGTATTTTGTGACAATATAGATTATGTTGTCGTATTTATCAGTACTTTCCTGTTCAACACTCTTGTGTAAAAACTACTGGAGTTCAACTGAAGCAAAGGCAGCCAACAGGATGCCAATAAATGTACTTTAAATATATTTTGAAAAGTACCGGGGGAACGGTAAGATTGTGAAAGACAAAGATTGGTCTAAAAGAAAAATGCGGGTTGAGATAAGATCCACGTTTTCCTTTAAAAAGGTGTACATCATGACCACAATATGCGCATGCCCCAAAAGACAGATTATGTGAATGACCTAGCTTGTTTTCTGGGTTCCTTGCACCATACGAGGGATATTATTTTGGTTAACTCTTTCGAGTGGTATTAAATTCAACCACAATAAATTTTTCCTTTTGAATCATTCGTAGATTAATTGACTTTCATTGCTTTGACTCAAAAGGCAAGTGGAAATCGAAAGGGCAAACATTCAAAATCGAAATAGGTACAACATAAAAAGACACTACCATTTGGAGAAAAGATCCGACCACCGACCAAGAGAATAAAGAATTGAGTTCAAATCGCTTGAGGTTCTCTTCCATGAAAAGTATGTTGTCTGGTGATCTTTTCGGAGATCTGCCCTCCCCTTTTTGGTACTAGCGGTTCCCATGTTCTTCCCAGACACAAAAATGCAGTAGGCAGTGTAATCTAAAAACTGTTCTAAGAAGGGGAAAAACCTTTCACAAATATAATGTATAATTTAGCTTTATAAGTATCATATTTGCCTTTACAATCCATGAGCCAATTTATATCTGGAACTACAGTCGTGTGCGACCTCCACTGTGCAGGAGCATGTGCGCTGTCACACTTAAAAAACAGTTCAAATGAACATTCACTGTGAGTCCGAGGAGGCTTTAAGCTATAGATCCAACATTATGGGTGAAATTCAGCAAAGATGACGTTATCACCACAATGTAAACACCAAGACGAGGTAAAAGAACAAGTGTCCAGATCTGTTATCTGCTTGCCATGCATCCTTAACTTGCGTGGCGTCCTATTGCTTAAACCGCCTTTGTTCACTTATACTTGAACATTGCCTTAAAAATTAATTACCACATGCAACAACGCAGGCAATGCCTGATCAATGCATACAGTCTGCTGAAGAAATTTGTGATACACTGAAAAATGCAATGGGAATCGAAACGCATAATTTGTATTGGAGCCGGATTGAGGACATTTGCAACGGGAACGTGAAGTTCAACTTTGCTTGTGACAAAATGGACAGGAAAAGGAAGAACCAATCAAAATGCGATTTTTGAAATGCATCAAGCGCCGTAAATTCAAGTTTTGGTTTGCGTGACCATGCAATTGTTAAAAATTATAGTCATCTGCATTTTTTTGTGTCCTGTGAACTTTTCCTGAGGAAATCGACTGGAAATCAATTTTTCCCAGTTCCCGTTCCTAATTCCAGTGTCCATTCCCGTTCCTGTTCCCGTTCCCGTGGCAAAAAGGAAAAGTGGAAATCCAGCTTAAGACGTGCATAAGCCTGGCTTTACAAAGCAACATAACCATAGCCCTTTTATTCAAATTCGAGAAAGTCAGCTAGAAAGCGGTTTGAATTTAAGAGACTGTCTGGCATAATTTTCGGTTTTTAAGCATGACACAATTTTCTTCCGTCATTATCAAATTTCATCAACGACTTATACTTCTTGCTATTTTATCTTGGCTAATTTTGCTGTTTCCCATTTCTTTACCTTATTGCTCAACAAAATCTCATAAGATAGCTGATAGGTGAAGATTTCCTCACACAACTTTGACTATGCCTTCTGATTAAACATGATGATGATACTGCTCATTGTGATGATTATTATAATTAAGATGACGAAACATGTTCTTTGATCCGTGTTCCATGTTTTCATGGGTTTCCTGTCACAACGAATTAATGCTGATTGACCGGTATTCCATCTGTTTGAGTCTCAAAGCTGGATGGTGCTATATAGCTGGTTGCAAGTCAGTACCTCGCCCTCACTCCCAGTTAGAATTGTGCATGTGCAGTATACACACTATGGAGAAGAAAACCAAAGATAGTACACCGCGAACATCCACATCGCGTCAGTTGGTTGAAAATGATGGCAAACTGGGTTTCGAATTCCAAGGTGAATTTAAAGCATTAACAAACTTTTTGATACAATGTGTTGGGTACGTAGTGAAGAGCCGGGAAGATGAGCAGGAAGAAGGATTACTCATAAAAGTTTGTCATAGTGATAGAAGGCAAGCGCGCGACGGCGATACGGAGGATGAAGTTGAAGACGACAGCATGTGAGTCTTTTAATGTTTAAATGCACTTAGTCAATATCTTCTCTATTGGGACAACCAATTCTGACTGTTTCTCTCCTACTATATCCCCAAATAGTGTTCTCTGTTGAACTAGAATACCTGACCAAAAGTCATTGACTTTTCTTGAAAATTTATTTGACTTTCTTAATTTGATCACATGACCAAGTTTGAAGACTTCCAAACCAAGGCTACCAATTTGAACGCAGATGTTACAAAAATACAATAAAACCAGCTACGGTCAAAACATTACAAACTTTGCCCAGTCAGAATAAGGTTAATCATAAGATATACAAATTTAATCTGGAAGTTTTTAAAAAAAAGGTTTTCATTATCAGATTTTCTCAAAGAGGGAAAGAATTCTATCTCACTTGGAAAGATATGTCAGTGCAGAATAAGATTATGCAGACACTTTGCTTAGATCGATACTGGACTGCACCAACAAAGGAGGACTTCTTTCCAGACTACTTCAGGCATGTTTGTGACAGCTATCGCTTGTCTCGAAATCCACGTCGATGTAGACCAGTTGAGGTATCCAACAATTTTGTTTGTTTGTTGACTGCTCTTCTTACTTCTTAGATATTGCTATAAATAATAAATTGCTAAAAATGTCATTAGTTTTTCATACATGGGTCAACAGAAATTGAGAAATTAACAGTTGTTGTTGAGAAATTAACAGTTCGTTCTTGTTTTGTTTTGTTTTTGATTTTTTCTTTATTTTAATTATTCTTAAATCGTACTTTTTTGCTACGTTTTTTTTTTAATATGACGACGTAACTTTGAGTTTCAAGTCATTAATATAAAATTGAAATTGAAAGTAGAAATAGAGGAAACGGTGAGCGGTCCCCTCAAAAATCGCAAGCTAAGCAAATTTTAGAAAGTAACTTTCCGAGAAGAGCTTTTTGGTTATCTGCTTTTCTTAGTATGACTCTGCAACAGATCGATGTTGTGCAATTCAGACAACAACAATACACTCCTTTTTTTATAAGAAACCCGTTTATAAGAAACTAAGTACTGAGATCAATATTGGTTAAGAAACTTTCAGTACTCGACCCAAAATGATAAGAAACTTGAAGGCTCAACAATCTTTAGAATTAGAAATATAGCATCGAAAAACGAACTTCTGTTAGACGATTAGTGTCTATTTTTACAAAAAAAACAGCTGATGCAAACGTGAATAGTATTGCATGTTCTATTTGTCAAATTTAATTGTCAATTACATGTTTTGTCGCTAAAAATTTTTTATCCCTAAGAAACTGCTAAGAAACTTTCAGTACCAAAATTGTCCAAAAACTAAGAAACTTTGAGTACTGACAAAAAATCTTAGTTTCTTATAAAAAAAAAAGAGTGGCCAAATTTGCATTTCTGTTTAGATTCCCTGTCAAGACAACGCACGGTTCATCCGAATTTCACTCCAGAACAGGGTAACTTTGGCACTTTTCTTGCGGCACCTTCCCGTATATTGAAAAGTCAAGTGCCCCCGGGAGTCTGTCTTGATAATGTCTACTGAATGGGCACTGAATGAAGGAAGTTAACTGCAAATGCTGAGCAGATCATCAATGCATTTGCAGTTAAAGACTGCTTAAAAAGCTAGTTGGTTGCTTATCTTTAATAAACCAATACTTAAAGCAATGCAGTTACTATATTTCACTCTATTAGTTTATGCTTTGTACGTGTACGAGTATGAATTTGAAAAATGATTCCTATCTTGTTTCTATTTTTTTTGTTTACTTAAATATTCAGATTATCTCCTCCAGCTCCAACTTTGAAAGAAATGTTACAATCGATTAAAGTTTGACTCCTGCTTTAATGATGAAATGATAATGTCAAATGATGAAAGATATTTATCAGTATGCATAACTATGACGATAATGATTATTATGATAATGGTGGTGGTTATGATGATGATGTTGATGACCATGATGACCATGATGCTGGTTGGTAGGGGGTGGTAGGGTGGGCGTGGTGGTGGTGGTGGAGGTGGTAGAAGTGGTTGTGGTGCTGAAGGTAGGGGTGGTTGTGATGGTTGTGATAGGAGTGATAGTTGTGGTGGTTGTAGGGGTGGCTGTGGTGGTGTTAATGGGGGGCCGGTCGTGGTGATAAGGATGGTTGTGATGATGGTTGTAAGGGTGGTTGTGGTGGTGGTGATAGGGGTGGTCATGATGATAGGTGTAGGGTTATCTGTGGTGGTGGTGCCATTCCTTTAGATCTTGCCACAGCCACATGGTCAAAGTGGGAATCATGATGATGATGATGATAATAATGATGATGATTATGATGATGAGAATGATGACGATTTGCTGTGAAAAGTGTTTTCAAATTGCCGCTCCTGCCCAGACTCTATGATCGATGATCAGAATGTTTGAAATGTCATTAACTACAAAAAATGTGGCAATTTAGTGACAGGCCACCCCACACCAATATGTTCGAACTCTTCAAACATAAAAATGCGTGTATTGCGTCTTGTATGTTTGTACAACTTTTTTTAAGTACCGTGGATTTTCGCGACACTCAAAGTATTGATTGAATGTCGCGTTAACTATGAATCTTGGAATCTTTTCTCATGAAAAAGCAGCGAAGGGTACACTGGCACAATCGTCTTTCCGCTCTTGATAATTTGTGCCATTCCTCATTACATTCGTCACATACAATTTAACATTTCTCTTTGTATTAGAATCAGCGATAATCAAGGACAACTTTTCTCAATTTGTTTTATTTTTCTTTTGCAGGAGTCCCAACAGGCGCCAGAGACGCTATACGAAAAGTTGTGTTATTCATGAAAAGTGAAATGGGCTCCAATTACGAAGCATCGCTTTTGTTAATGGCTCGAATGATTATGTCAGTTCATTTCGACAAACTGTCAAATGAAGAAAAAGTAAAGGTACCTGCAACATTTGTTGTGGGTGACCCAATATCATGCAAATCAAAAGCGCTGGATCTCGTATTGTCTTTTACTGGACATAATGAAAGCTCAAGTATTGGAAGTAAGTTCTTCAATTAAACGATTTCATTCCTTGGATACATTTTGACTAATCAAGAATTGATAATTATGTGCTTTAAACTCATTGCATGCATGATTTATGCATCTAATGCTATTCCTTCAAAGCATGCCGTCTTTTATTAGCATGAGCAAAAGGAAGCAGGGCATATTTTTCGCGTCAATTGTGAAAAAAATAATAAGGATCAAGAGAAGCCAGATCAAAAAAGACCAACTTGTTTAATGTTATGATTAGATATCTTATCTTCCTATCTGAAGTATTGTAAATCGTTTCATTTTTTGAAATTGGTTTTTTTCGGAAGTCATTGAAACACGCTTGAAACATCCCATGACAACGTTGAGAAGTAGAAAAACCGAGAAAAACCACTACTGACTTAGATTTTGAATGCAGATTTTGAAATGCTAAAACAACCTGTATTTCTTATTCAGACCCAACTCGTGCAGGGATTCATAATGCCCTTGCTGAAGAACCTTGGCCTAAACATTGGGAAGATGTCAGCGATGTGGATGTGTTTGAGTCAGTTGTACTTAGTATTTATAACAATGTAAATAAATTAAGTCTCTAAACGACTTTTTTTGAATAAAGCTAATAACGAATTTGGTCATTTGTAAGTGAAAGTAAGTACGCGTCAGCCCTCTCAATGCCGGAGTTGAGATTACCGAAAACAGAATTTCTGGCTTTCAAAACTGACAACGAAAAATGAGACACCCAAAGACAGAAATAGACAAATAGACAGAATTTTCTTTCACATTTCTCTGCAATTTGTCAAACAATGCATATGCATGCAAACATATGCACAATATTGTTAATAAGCAAATAGTGTTATTAATAACTGAAGTTATTAATTACGTGATTATTCATAGCAATTATTTTGTAGTCTGTCAGACGTCTAGCAAAAGGAAATGTGGTTACCAGAGGTGCCTTGCTGATGACGGCTAATTTCGACTTTTTAAAGAAGCTGACAAGAGACTTGCAAAAGTCAAAAAGAAATTGTGGACTATCGATTACTATAGATTACTTGCATATATTGTTTTTAGAATTTTACTTTCGGGCTTATCGTGCAGGAACTAACTATGATGCTGGAAGGTTAGAGTGGCTTTTTCGCTTCATAGGAACTCTTGGTCTTCGTGAGAGGCATTACAAGTTAAATCTAAGTTGATTGACATCCAAACTAAACAATTAATTATCAAGTAATTTTGATATTTCAAGTCCGTCTATTGCAGATGCCTAACACGATGCCTTGCTATTCCTTTTGAACCATTGTCAAAAGAATCCTCATTCAGTGGTGGCCTAAGCTTTGACAGTCAGTTTCTGGATGTAACGAAGGACGCTTCAGCAGGTCTGAACATCATCCTTGAAATGTATAAATTTTGCGAGCAAAGTGTCACAGAAAAAGATAAAGAAGGTGTTGCATTAATTGATAAATACATAGCTGGGAAGACCGACCATCCAAGCACTATGAACTATGCTAAAGCGCTTTTCTTTCTTTTGAAGCTTGGTTAAGTGCTTATATTTAAGTTAACTCAAGTGGAATGCTTTCTTTAAAGCCTGTCAGGGTTAGAAAAAAAAATTAAGCTTGAAGTAGTAATAGAATCCACTAATCCATAAATTGTAAAGAAATAAGTCTCGATTTTTCCCACTTATGTAGCGTTCAGTAGAAGCAACTTTCCGTAAACGTTTGAGCATTCATGGTGTGAAATACTACTTAAAAAATAGCCCCATAGTGGGGATCAACTGCAAGACCTTGATCCATCCATTTGCGTAATACTAGGCAACTAGAAGCTCAAGTAGCTTTCCGGCATTGAGCCATGTTCCCAAGGGATTTATTTTCTTCATAACAATTGCAGTTTCTAACATTTCCAAAACAGAATAGAACAAATATCCTTCTTAGGGAGCAATCGACCCATCACATTGATAGCTATGCTGGAGACCTTGTGTAATCAAAAGAATCAACGATATTGATATGTGTCTTTGGTTTTAGCTTACATGCAGGGAACGGTAGAATAAAACCTGTTGGGCCCCCACAGCATCGAACAGCCCCGACAGGTGTTTGGTTATTATGAAGGCTCTAAACTTCATCATGACAGCTCTTAACTTTAACTCATTCTTGAACAGGTGCTGCAGCGTATAGACTTGCAGACGAATTTCCGAAGGTAGCATCCTATATCGTCTCCAAATGCTTGCCTTTTATAGAGAAGCACACAAGAGCCAGTGGCAACATGGCCAACTCAATCATAGGTGGCCAGGTTAAAGAAGATTCACCAGTTGTAGTACTATTGGCTGCGGTTATTGACAAATTTGAAAAAGGTTGGAAGATGTTGTAAATATTGGTACATATCAAAGAACCCATTGAGATGTTGTAGGCTTATGACGATAGTAAATTAGCTATCAAATCACCAATAAGTAGACAGATGTCCCATACAGGAGGGATAGAGGAAAACCTAAGATACAAATTACGTAGTACTTTTGGAGATCCTCCTAAAACAAGGCTAATATTACTCTCATCACAATAGGGAAAATTACACTCTAGTATCATCCCAACCCCACCTTTTACGTAAGCATAGATGACACTTAAGTATAATATTGAATCAATCATCATTATAATCATACTTGCCACCCTCATCATCATCATCGTCAACCCTATTTTTTGTCATTCTTACAAAAACAAAAAAGGACATGCTAATTTATGCCAAGACAAATCTTTGAGATTTCCGAGATTGCATTATGGACATCTATTGGCTGCAGGATTGTTGTTGCTGTTGTCAAGTTATTTTATTTCGAATATTACAATTTCTAGCTTCTTAAATTAATATAAGAAACTAATCTAATTCGAATGTTTACAACTAATAATTGTAAACAGAGCAGGAGAATTTGTTTCCAACAACCAATCCGATAAGCTAAGCTAGCTGATGTTTTCTTTTTCAGTTGAAGCCTTATGTCACATCAAGAAGCAGCAAATGCTGCAGTGAAGTATTTGCCCTCAGTTTGAAAAATTGTACAGAGCAAATGAGCGGTGGTGAAAGCTTAAAGGAAGCCGTCCGAAAACAAATGCAGGAAGAGAAACTTGGGTGCTTTCAAAAAAACTACAACATCGATGGAAGATGGGTTAAGTGTTGCCATTTCTCAGTGGAGAAACCCCCACAAGAAATTTGCTCAAAGTTATATACAGGTATCTGATTGCATCCCAGAATGTGCTTTATTCTTTTAGCAATACTGACATCATCGAATTAGCCCCCTTGGAGCTTATCTATTTTTCATTGTTTTTGAGGGGAGATTATTGGAGGGAGGGGCTTAAATAAAGGGTAGGGGCAGGGATAAATACTGGTAAGGATTTCATCAAGTAAGATCAATATGTTAGAGTTGGGGGCTTTTTTGAGTGGGTTTACGGTACTCACTCTTGATTTCCTTAATTTTCAAAAAACCTATGTTTGCATATGTAGTAAAACAGCAATTAATAATTTGGATTAAATAATGCTTTAAGCATGTTTAACAAGCGCGCATGCATTATTGGAGTGTAACCGGTATAATCTTTCTTTTCAACAGCTTTACGAGAGACAACAGAGAATATGGGTATGTCCTTACTTCGCGCTCCCTGGTGTCGGACTCCCCAGAGTTGCAAAAAGTTATTGACCTTCCTCCAAACCTGAAATTTTTGTAACCAACCTTCCTCATTTTAACATGATATAAAATTCCCGAAAAATAGCCCGACAAACTCCTGCACGCACGAGACAAAAACGTGTACATAGGGACCTTCCCAGGTCGCTTGCATGTTGTAGCGTAAATGTTACATAGGTGGCAATCAGGCTTTGTTATCAGGGAGGCTACAGTCTTAAGAGGGTGATTCATAAATTGATTCCAACTTTCTAAGCTGAAGGATATAACAGCACTGTAGGGACCTACAAAGGGTTGACAAGATAGATTTTTTTTCTTTTAGCTGCAGCACAAAATGCAATGTTGGTTTTCGTATCACCTTGTTAAAATTTGCATCAAATACAATGAGGACATGGGGATAGGGTTTTTCTGCTCTCAAACACTTCATTGCTATCTTGGATATTTAACACTAGTTCTGCTATAATAACAATATATTCGTGGATGTCTAGTGATGAAATTTGACAATACCGTCGAATCCTCTAATAAGCCCCCGGGGCTTATTTGCAAAAATGGATTTTGTGAAGGTGGCTTATTTGAGGGAGGGGACTTTTTGAGTTCAGTAGTTCCAGTGTTTTTTCAACAGAATAACGGAGAAGAAAAAGATAACTTATCTGAATGATACCATCAAGAATCAGCTGCTTGTCAAGAGCCAATAGCTGATTATTTGTCGAATCGATAGTAAAACCTGTCCTCGCTAGGTATTTCAGTGTTTTAATGAGGTGAAATATGCATTGTAGACAACAGCAAATTCATAAGACTTTCGAATTTTTCCCTTTGGGGGCTTATTGGAGGGAATGGCTTATTTGCAAAAATTAATATCTACGTGGGGGCTTATTTGAGGATAAACGGTACATAAAATATGATTAAATCAGTCAACGAAAACCATGCGCAAATTTGTGCTCGTTGATATAATTCTTCTATGCAAAATTCTATTTTGCCGCCTCTCAGCTACCTCTCACCCTCAACTGACTATAATTCTTTGAATGGTCTTCTGTTTTCCTTTTGTTGTAAGAAGAATTCCTCCCCATAAAATGCTCTTCTTTATACATCATTGGGAGTCACAAGATGAATTACCCTCTAATTATAGATCACTTCTACGAAGCTGCAGTAGAAAATGACAGGGAAAGTGAGCTGCTACTTGAAGGTAATCCAAGTAGTAGGTAGTCGCGTAACATTTCATTCTTCAAAGCATGATAGAGGAATTAAGTGCTCCTTACCATTTCAGAGTGGATCTTGCAATACACGTTTTTTTTCACGTTTTTAATATAAGAAACCTAGCTAAAGCCTCACCAGTCAAGGTTTCTTAAATTTTCTATTGTTTTCTATTGTTTTAAGAAACAAAAGAACAAAAGAATCTATTATAATTTGCCAGAAATCTTACTAGTGGGTTTCTTTTAGAGTGGTTTCTTATAAAAGAAACGTGTATTGCAAGATCCACTCTGAGATAGTAAGGAGCACTTAATTCCTCTATCATGCTTTGAAGAATGAAATGTTACACGACTTTGAAAACATATTGATAAATTCTTCAAGGTATTAACTCCATAAAATGCCATTCATCTGTGATAAGTCTTCATTGTGCCCTTCAGTGGTTGAAAAAACTCAAATGCAAAAATGATAGGAGAAAGGGCTTATATCATTCCTCAATTTACTCATCTAAGCATGTGAATTTTTATTGCAGATATAGATATGGACATGAAGATGCCCATTTTGGCCGACGCGATTATTACTGAGGAAAGAGAAGAAGGTAAAACATGGAATTCATCATAACTTCTTATTATATAGCTATATTAGGAATCATAAACGCATCAACGCAAATGCAACACACAAATGATGTAGAGTAAATAGATGAAAGTAAAACAAATTCAGTTGTGTCAGGATTATGCGGAATTATATATTATATATGATATATCATACATTACTTCTACATTATATATATATATAAATTATTTTATATGCTAGGACAAGGAAATGAAGGGGAAAGCGAGATAATTGAAGAAAACAGCCATTCGAACAAAAAAAAACGGTGGGTCAAATTTTTATGCTGCAATTTCATGGTTAAAACAGTTCTTTGTACGTAATTGGGAGTCACAATATGAAATACCCTCTATGAAGCTGCAGTTGAACATGACAGCGAAAGTGACCTCCAACTTGAGCGTAATCCAAAAGGGTGGACCTTTTCTCAATATAATTCTGTCGGCAAATTATTGTGAGATCCACTCTGAAATACAGTTGACATCCGCTATCTGGACTGTCCGCAATCTCAAACATTTGCCATCTTGAATGAATTTCCATTTCCCCTCGTTTTGGGTGTAAGGGATTGTGTAGAAAAATCATCCGCTATCTCGAATCCCGTTATCTCGGACATTCGCTGTCTCGAACCATTTTCGATTTCCAATGGGGAATAACTGCTCTTTATCTCGATCTTTACCAAATTTCTGCTTAACTGGATAAAAATCTCAAATGCAAAAATGATATGATAGAGGGCATATATCATTCGTCAATAAACTCGTCTAAGAATGTGAATTTTTATTGCAGACGCAGATAAGGACATTGAGATGGCCATTTTGGCCGATGCAATTATTGCCGAGGATAGAGAAGAAGGTAAAACTACGCTAGGAGAAGGAAACAAAGAGGAATGCGAGATAATTGACGGAGGCACACATGCCAACAGAAAAGACGGTGGGTTAAATTTGTATGCTAAAATTTTGAGTACTAACTGTTTTTTGTCTCTTCAGGAATACATATATGTGTATCATGTGAATTCCCAGAACTCTGAATATACCCCGGATCTCTGATTTTGCATGACAATAATGTAACATCCTTACCGCATATTGAAATTCTGCACTGCAGAAGATTTCATTTCCTTTTACTTTTACTGCTAGGTCACTGATACAATTATAAAGCAGATAGGGTATGTTTATATATATATACCCTATCTGCTTTTTATTCAGAGTAATCAAAATTCAAAAATTTGTAGTCACGAATGCAGGTGCAACAACCAGAAAAAGAAACAAGGCATTAGGAAAGGATAAGTTCAAGCCTTGTTAGAAATGCATCGATTGGATGTTCCAGTTTTCGCCTAGGCAAAGACTCCTAGCTCTCAAAGGGCTAAAATTTTAAGAAGCTCCTGTACTGAAAATTCTTTATCTAGGAAGCTTTTCACCTCGGACATCCAAAAAAGTTCTTGCATTCCCTTGTTTGGTCTGCAATAAAGCATTTGTGTGGCAAACCCATATGCATTCTAATACGATTGATTAATAGTTTAAGAGCATCATCATGTTGTCCTAGATGTTGCCAACAAGAACTCAGAATCAGAAAATTGTAAGAAGCTTTCAGTTCAAACTTCAGTGCTGATAATGATTACAACACTTTCATGATTTATTCAAATTTTCTTGCCTTTGATAAATTATTCGATACTTTTAGAGAGTAAGCTCGGAAAAGGAGAAGAGATAGCTGAAGGAGGAAAGCATGCCAAAAGAAAAGACGGTGGGTTAAGTGTTTCAGCTACCATTGTTTTGTCTTTCCCAGAATACATATATATATATATATATATATATATATATATATATATATATATATATATATATGCATTCATGTTAATTCCCAGAACTCTAAATATACCCCGAATTTCTGATTTTGTATGGGAAAAAATAACCCTGTTCTACTTTTTACAAGAACAGAAATTTATTGTATATCATGTAAATATCTCTCTCATTCCAAACCCCTGCTAACTCGCGTCTCTACATCTAACACACAAGTAATTAATGTCTTGTTCAGAGAATACTCAAATATTAGATATTGATAACTACTTATCATTGTGAATATCAAAAATCTGTAAAACTTGATTTAAGTCTTGAAACAAAACTCTGGAACATATATTTTGCTTCCCTTTGACTCACTTTGCCATAAATTCTGTTACTGATCGTAATTCTAATTTAATTCCCCTAGGTTGCAAAAGAAACATTCTGTCTCGCTTGGAGGACTCTCTATCTGTCCACTATAAGGTGAATGAAGGAAGAAGAAATACAAGAAAGTGACATTTGTCATAATATAATACTGTTACTATATCATTTGTAGTTGAAACAATTGAAAAGCCAAGTTGATAAGTAGACTTCCGATAAAAGAAACTGCTGATAACTTGAACATGCGTTTATGGTAACTCAATAACTTGAACTAAGGGCAGATATTCCCAATGATCGAGTTTTTCCATAGCCACCAGAACTCGAGCATGCGATAAGTTCACCGATTTTTCTTTATCCATTGTAGGAAATGGGGTTTACTGTAGATTCCCTACTTAGAATATCTGTCCATTGAAGTTCGATCCCCATTGGGATTTCAATAGTGGCGATTTATAGCGAGTGGCGAGACCCATGTTTACAGTTTCCACAAAACGCCAGACTTGCAAGTCAAAATGATACCACAGGAAAAATAAAGTGCGAAAACTGAAATAGTTAGAATTCATCCCAAAGTCAAATGAAACTTGTAGCTGGAGCACCTAGAGGGACAGACTGCCTTAAAAATTGACTTCATCTGTGACTTGAGTTTACTCTCTTATATTTTAACGTATTTTTTTCTGTTATGTAGATGCTCGCCAATATTTTTACTTGTTGAAATTGAACTTGTATTAAATTGTTATTGTAATGTTTCCTAGCGTCTCAGAATTCTGCAAATACATGTATTGTTTTTCTAACGCAAATTAAAGTTTGTTTTTCTTGACTTTTATGAATAGCCTCCAGTATATAAAACACAGACATATGCGCAAAGTACCGGAATCATAAATGATTGCTTTAATGTGAAGAATAAAATTCATTACCTTAAATATAACTCTTCATACATGCTTTACAACATTCAACCGTATTGGCAATTTCATAACCAGGGTACTTCAATAAGAATTATTCAAGCACAAGGGCAAAAAAGTACATCTCAGAAAGAACTTTGCTAAGGCAACTAATCGTATTGCGCTGGAAATGGATACATCTTTTTCGCTCAGTTATCATACCATCTAGAAATGTTTTCTGTTGAAAAGTGAAAAATCCCTTGCTCTTGCCAGAGTCAAAACTATGTTCAGTTTCATGAGAATGTTGTTTATAACAATTGTTTCTCAAATGACAAAGCAATAACAAAAGAAAAGCTAATAAAGCCAAAAATGTAAAATATTAAATAAGTTGTCATTTTAAAAACATCAGCCAAGGAATCCGAAGAGTCATTTCCAAGACAATTTTGCATATTGAATGGCACGAGTGTACCAAGAAAGAATTACCAAAAAGTACTGGCGAGTACCACAAAGAACTGAAAAGTACCACAAAGGACCGACAAGAACCAGAAAGTACCGACAAGTATCACAAAGTACGAAAAAGTACCACATAGTACTGACAAGTACCATAAAGTACGGAGAACTACCACAGAGTACTGCGAAGTACCAACAAGTACCACAAAGTACTGAGAAGTGCCAACAAGTACTGAGAAGTACCAACAAGTACTGACAAGAATCACGAAGTACTGACAAGTTCATCAAAGTACTGACAAGTACCATAAAGTACTGACAAGTACCAGAAAGTACCGACAAGTATCCCAAAGTACGGACAAGTACATCAAAGTACTGAGAAGTACCATAAAGTACTGACAAGTACCACAAAGTACCGACAAGTACCAGAAAGTACCGACAAGTATCACAAAGTACGGACAAGGACCACAAAGTACCGACGAGTACCAGAAAGTACTGAAAAGTACTTTCAAAGTACCGACAAGTACCAGAAAGTACCGACAAGTACCAGAAAGTACCGACAAGTATCCCAAAGTACGGACAAGTACCACAGAGTACTGAGAAGTACTAACAAGTACTGAGAAGTACCATAAAGTACCGAGAAGTACCACAAGGTACTGAGAAGTATCCCAAAGTAGGGACAAGTACATCAAAGTACCGACGAGTACCATAGAGTACTGAGAAGTACCACAAAGTACAGAGAAGTACCAACAAGTACTCAGAAGTACCAACAAGTACTGACAAGAATCACAAAGTACTGACAAGTACATCAAAGTACTGAGAAGTACCATAAAATACTGACAGGTACCACAAAGTACTGAGAAGTACAACAAAATACTGAGAAGTACCATAAAGTACTGAAAAGTACGACAAAGTACCGACAAGTACCAGAAAGTACCAACAAGTATCACAAAGTACGTACAAGTACCACAAAATACTGAGAAGTACCATAAAGTACTGATAAGTACCATAAAGTACTCACAAGTACCACAAAGTAACGACAAGTACCAGAAAGTACTGACAAGTATCACAAAGTACGGACAAGTACACCAAAGTACTGAGAAGTACCACAAAGTACTGAGAAGTACCAACAATTACTGAGAAGTACCAACAAGTACTGACAAGAGTCACAAAGTACTGAGAAGTACCAACAAGTATGGACAAGTACCGCAAAGTACTGAGAAGTACCACAAAGTACCCACAAGTACCACAGAGTACTGAGAAGTACTAACAAGTACTGAGAAGTACCATTAAGCACAGAGAAGTACCACAAAGTACCGACAAGTACCAGAAAGTACCAGAAAGTACTGACAAGGATCCAAAAGTACGGGCAAGTACCACAAAGTACGGATGAGTACCAACAAGTACGGACAATTAAAACAAAGTACCAGACAAGTATCACAAAGTACGGACAAGTACCACAAAGTACCAACAAGAACCAACAAGTACCGACAAGTATCACAAAGTAGGACAAGTACATCAAAGTACTGAGAAGTACCATAAAGTACTGACAAGTACCACAAAGTACCAACAAGTGCCAGAAAGTACTGACAAGTATCACAAAGTACGGAGAAGTACATCAAAGAATTGAGAAGTACCATAAAGTACTGACAAGTACCAGAAAGTACCGACAAGTATCACAAAGTACTGAGAAGTACCATAGAGTCCCAGAAATGCTGCTGGAATAAAACTAATTACCATAATTTATTATAATTTATATTAATTTATTTCAAGGTTGCATATATATCAGTAAAACCGGGATTCTGTCTTAGAGGCGTTCAGTCATAATCCAACAGATGGTATTTTCGGGCCATTGCCTTTTCAAAGAAGTCCAAATGCCAATTGTCTGAATCTGCCGGTCTTCTCGTACTGAGCAGAATTACCATTCCAACAACACTTCATCAGCAGGGTAAAACTATCCTGTCTCACGAAGGTCTAAACCCAGCTCACGTTCCCTATTAGCGGGTGAACAATCCGGCGCTTGGTGAATTCTGCTTCACAATGATAGGAAGAGCCGACATCCAAGGATCAAAAAGCAACGTCGCTATGAACGCTTGGCTGCCACAAGCCAGTTATCCCTGTGGTTACTTTTCTGACACCTCTAGCTTTAAACTCGTAAAGACTTAAGGATCAATAGGCCATGCTTTCACAGTTTGTATTCATACTGACAATCAAAATCAAGTGAGCTTTTACCCTTTTGTTCTACATGAGATTTCTGTTCTCATTGAGCTCGCCTTTGGACACCTGCGTTATCATTTAACCGATGTCCGCCCCGGCCAAACTCCCGACCTGATAGTGTCTTCGGCACAACTCGACCTGCTGATATGAGGCCTTGAGGCCAGAGAGTGAGCCGTGAGGCCCGCTTCCTCTTCAATGAACGAGTAAAAAAATTGCTGCTCCCACTTATCCTACACCTCTCATGTCTTTTCATAAAATCAGACTACAGTCAAGCTCAACAGGGTCTTCTTTCCCCGCTGATTTTGGAAAGCCCGTTCCCTTGGCTGTGTTTTCGCTAGATAGTAGATAGGGACAGTGGGAATCTCGTTAATCCATTTATGTGTGTCACTAATTAGATGACGAGGCATTTGGCTAGTCAGAGGCACTGACAGTTCACATGGCTAAAAATGGGCAAAGATGCAGTCTCATGCTCTCATCATTCGCCAGCCACCTTCAGTGGGTTCCACCAGTGTTGGCCCTCCCCTGGTGTTGGGTACAGCATGAAATGATCAGAGTCCCTGTTCCTGGTTCAGCCAGCAACCTTCCCCTGAAGGGGGTTTGGGCTACAAGCATCATAAAAACAGAAAAGAAGTTCAAGGTCACCAGTCCTGAGCCTAAGCTCTAACTGTAGACTGAGCAAAATGCGTCCAAATGCGAATTCCTCTTTCCAGGCACATTAAACTAGCCAGGTTGAGAACTGGAGTTGACAACCCAACTTGATGTTTCAAATATGCGTGACTCATTGGAGAGAAGATCCCTCTCCAGTTCATGGCAGCCGCGGAGTAGCTCACATTCTCTACTCCAGTACTACGCTTCACCCAAGTTGTAATCTCAGGTTTGTTGTAGTAGTTCACCTTACGCCTGTGAACTTCATTAAGATTGGCATTGTCGGCGAATACCGTAACATCAACTACATGGGCAATGTTGTGTTTGACCAGAATCAGGTAAGGCTTACGTATCCCAGTAGGTGTTGGGATAACAGGCTCGTTATCCCAACACCTGGTCGGCCCCTGGCTCTTCTGGTGGCCGTGGGCATCAGATTACCTCTGATTTTGTTTGCCCCAATGAATTGGCGACCGCTCCACTTGCCTGAGCCGTCTGTAATCCATTTGTTTCCAAACCCAACGGTCATTGCAGAAGCAAGACCTCTACCATCGGCAGACTTGTAGGGCTTTTCTCTCCAAGCTTCACTTAAGTTTTCTCCTGAGGTTACCAGGATATCAACCACCTTGGCTTCCTTCTGCCTTTTGTTAAACTCTGCTCTGAATGATCGTTCTTGTGTTACCTCCCTTAACACAGGATCTTCTTCCTGAAACATCCTACCAAGGCGATCTCGTTTCGCCAGGATGGTTGTTAGTTTCAGGTTTGGGATCCCCAGGCCTCCATCTCATTGTTTTGTATAAAAGAATGGAACTGGCGTATCTTTGGGCAGCCTAAGCCATTTCCTGACGGCAGCCCTGACGGATTTATCCATCCAG
Source organism: Chrysaora quinquecirrha (assembly GCA_014526335.1). Taxonomy (NCBI): domain Eukaryota; kingdom Metazoa; phylum Cnidaria; class Scyphozoa; order Semaeostomeae; family Pelagiidae; genus Chrysaora; species Chrysaora quinquecirrha. Next base: position 725,875 of record JACTAT010000024.1, on the reverse strand, counting down.
TCCATGTACCCATGCGTGACCTTAGATAGCACCAGCTGATAGTACAATGCTGGGAGCATGTGTTGTACTATGAAGTACATTCGCTGCTCTGGTTTTATTGGAGCCTGACTTAGAAAAGTCAGTTGAGAATCCAGAAGCTTCTTAACATCAGTCGTTGGACCTTTTGCCGACATGCTAACTCCGAGGTATTCGTATGTTTGGGCTACATTCAGCGCAGGGAGAAGCTCCATTGCCACCTTTAGGGATGAGTTTGGATTAATGATACTTCGTTTAGCCTTACCGTCCACATCAATGCGGATGGTCTTGGACTTACCATCTGGGCCTATAGTAAGTACAAGCCCTCCCAATGCCAAATGACTAGCAAAAGTATCGACCAGTTGCTGCAAGCCTCCGGGTGTAGAACTTACTAGGACCACATCGTAAGGACCACTAGGACCACCTTAAGAGAGTCATAGTTACTCCTGCCGTTTACCCGCGCTTTGAAGAATTTCTTTGACATTCAGAGCACTGGGCAGAAATCACTTTGCGTGAACACCGTTTCCGGCCATTGCAATGCTTTATTTTAATTAAAAAGTCGGATTCCCCTTGTCCTTACCAGTTCTAAGCTGGTTGTTAACTTCCGATCGAGCTGGCAAAGCTGGGCCAATTCACTGGCAGCCTCGTCCAAGTCCAGCCATAACCCTTGCGAGCCATGGCTAGTCAAGGATGGGACCGCCGGCTTCAAGTCCCAGCCCGACAGACCCAACCCTTAGAGCCAATCCTTTTCCCGAAGTTACGGATCTATTTTGCCGACTTCCCTTATCTACACTGTTCTATCAACCAGAGGCTGCTCACCTAAGAGACCATAAAATAAATAAATCACTCCTTCAGATTTTCAAGGGCCGTCGAGAGTGCACTGGAGACAACAAGAAGTGTGGTCCTTCACCGAGTATTAAACCCTATCTCCAGGCAATCTGATTCCAGGTTGTCAGTCCGTTAACCAGAAAAGATAACTCTTCCGAAGGCCCTTGCCGACGTCTCCGAGTTTGGTTGCTTTGCCGCTTTTGCCACAAGTGGGAATATCAACATTCTGGTTCAGGAATATTAACTCGATTTCCTTTCGATAGCACGAGCCTTGATCGACTTCATTGAAACGGAGTTTCCCTATCTTTTAGGGTTGAATAACCCGTGTCCAACTGCTGTTCACACAGAACCTTTCTCCACTTTGGTCTTCAAAGCTCTCATTTGAATATTTGCTACTATCACCAAGATCTTCACTAGAGGCCATTTCAACCAGGCTCACGCAGAGGCTGCATCACAACCTCCACACCCTCTTACTCATCAGAAGCTGTGCAGTTCTTCTGATGGCTGAGTATAGGCACGACGCTTGAGCGCCATCCATTTTCAGGGCTAGTTGATTTGGCAGGTGTGTTGTTACACCCTCCTTAGCGGATTCCGACTTCCATGGCCACCGTCCTGATGTCTAGATCAACCAACATCTTTTGTGGTGTCTGATGTGCGTCGATTTAGGGGCCTTAACTCAGCCTTCGGTTCATCACACATCGACAGTTCTGCTTACCAAAAATGGCCCACTAGAGACTCTCATTCTGTGCCCGGCTTCAATTGAACAAGTCGGGCATGTTACCAATTTAAAGTTCGAGAATAGGTTAAGATTGTTTCAGTCCTAAGACCTCTAATCGTTTGCTTTACCTGATAAAACTGATTGTCGAGTCCCTGCTATCCTAAGGGAAACTTCAGAGGGAAACAGCTACTAGATGGTTTGATTAGTCTTTCCCCCTATACCCAAGTTCGAAGATCGATTTGCATGTCAGAATTGCTACAAGCTTCCACCAGAGTTTCCTCTGGCTTCACCCTACTCAGGCATAGTTCATATTATAGATATATTTTAATATATATGCTGTTACCCGTGTTACACGTTGAAAATCAGGACTGAGCATAATAGAAATTTTCGTTACACATTGCGTTACCCATGCGTTACCCGTGTGTTACCCATAGAAAATATTTCCTATTTAGGGAAGAAACAAGTATAAATATACAAAAAACAAGGAAACTCTCTTTTTTCGCAACACCTTATGAACATGATTGTCTGAGAAACGTTTTTGCTTAAAACTTACAGAAACATATCAGAAGGGTCAATCCTATATAATTTCGAACTATAGAACTCAAATCTGCAAACGAAACTTTGTGCAGTGTCATCATTTTCTGCTATGACGTCTGAATTGGTATTTTGACTTCACGGCATAGGACATGTACCAAATAAGGGCTCTTGGATAGCAAAAATCTTAGTTTTGGGGTTCATTTTTGTGCTTTTCAGCAACAGATCATATAAAGCGCAAGCTTGTAGCATGGAAAAGATGCAACTAATGAAATAGACATCAGCATGTTTATTGTTTATGAAAAATATGATGCCGTGAGTAAATAATGCACCCGTGAGTATGTAATGTCACAATGTTTTATGGAAGCTTTGTCTCCAATGAAGTTGTATAGCATTTCTTAACACTTGGTGATACATTTACTTCAATTAGCTTGTGATTGATAGAACTTGAATGAAAAGATATGCCCCAGATGCCCAATAAGACTAGACTTAAAGTTGGGTTAGAATTTCTGTTGATTTACTAAATAATGTCGCAAATGAAGCTAATGACTTGTTGCCTTTCAGGCAACAGCGAAACAGTTTTATTCTGTCTCATTACCGTGAAAATTCATTTCAAGTTAAGAAATTCTGCATACTGAGGTCTCACCTAAAGTTTCATGCATGAAATCAGGATTATAAACATTTGGCAACGGGTAACGCACGGGTAATGCAACGGGTAAGAAAATTAACACATGGGTAAAGCAACGAGTAATGAAAATTTCTATAAGGCCCAGTACTGATTTTCAACAGGTAATTTTCAACATTATAGAAATATTTTAATATATATGCTGTTATCCGTGTTACCTGTTGAAAATCAGTACTGAGCCTTATAGAAATTTTCATTACTCGTTGCTTTACCCATGTGTTACCTGTGTGCTACCCGTTGAAAATCTTTCCTACTTAGGGAAGAAACAAGTATAAATGTACAAAAAACAAGAAAATCGTGAGTGAAACAAAGTACTGCCTAAAAATAACCCTTAGAAGACAAAGAGCCAGTGAATTGCTCGGGTCGAAATTGCATGTACGTTATTCACGCCTCCCTACCTCGCAGGCCAATTCAGAAAAATTGAGCGCACATATGAGGATGAATATTCTGGTCATTCTTGGCCACAAAATATTGATGTGGTGAATGAGACCGTTGTTAATGTAGGGGAAAATGTCCATTTAGACTGATTAGTCCTATTCAATATAAGTCTCGGATATAATGTGTGTTAGAACACACACTCTTCAAGCAGCTTTTCACACTTTTCCAAAGACAATCTTCGTCATAAGGGTTGAGAATTTCTATAGAAACAGAAATAATTTTATTTAGGGACCCCCCTTCCCCCAACTCAATGGTGTTTGTTTGTATTTCTTAAATTCCGTCATTTTCCATTACTGTACTTCATAAAAAAACAACGTTGAAATGGGGGAGGGGGATTTTAAAAAATTGAGCTGTTTTTTCTGAAGAAAGTGACAAAATGAAGGAAGCTCTCTTTTTTCGCAATGCCTTATGGCCAGGATTTATGAATAGGTTACCGATTATGAGTTCATTGATGGCAAACTAGATAAAGCAACACCATAAACCACCTTAATTTTTCTTCCTATTTTTCTCTCTTTGTGTCTCCTATATCACTGCACAAAAAAAACTAGCACGATAGACTTAGAACTAAGTGTTCATTCATTTAAAGATATATATGAAATATAAAAATATTCACAGAACATACAACAATACCATAAATTAAAGGTCTATCTATGGTGTTTATCTCTCTGTATCTAGGTCTGTTTAGACGCAAATATATCTTTGAATATGTAAAACTCTTCTGTATGAAGTGACTTATTATTATATGCTGTATGGCAATAGGCCTTTTGTACTGTTGATATGTATTATAGTCATTTGGAAATGCCTACTGTAAAAGACGACAACAAAGGCTGAAATTGTGCTTTTTTTTGTAAAATCTGAATTGTTTTTCACAAATTATCTCGCTACTCATAATCAAATTCAGAGAGAACTGCCACGCGTAAATGTAAGATTCATCATGTAAGACTAAGACTGAGAAAAAGATCCGAGTTAGTTTATATGGGCTTAACATAAACTATCAAGTTTAATTTTTCATGTTTCGTTTAGTATTCTCAGCTTAATTACAATATACTGATTAACAACTCATTTCATTAGACACAATTAATATATTGGATACAATAATTGTATTTTTATTTTTGACAAGAAACTTAGCGTATCAATAATCAAAACTGAATGACTCATGGAAATAACCCAGAAAGGGCTTGCGAGCCAAGAGCCATTTTAGTACATTAATTGTATCGATAATAACTATACAAAAGCAATGTATATTAACCCATATTTCTAAATCTAAAGAATAAAAATCTATTAATTCTAAAGCAATTTGACCCTTATTAGCCAAAGTTGCCATATGGTTACAAATTCTAAACAATAGGCTATTGAATTTTGTTTTAACAAATTTGCATGAACATCATTTTCCAGGGCAAATAACATGAAAAATCGGCAAAAATAATTTTTTTTTGCACTATTCAAAATTCAGCTCATAAACAACAATCAGAAACTCGTTTGTTTAGAAAAAAATCATTGTCATTCTCATGGCCTTTTGTTTTTCTTGAGTGGTGTTCCTGGCTTTTTTGAAGTAATGTTCAATAAAAGATTCTGGGTAAAAAGGTGCTAGAAAGTATATTTAACTTTTTGTATTGTACAATATTTTATCATAAATTAATCTAATCTTGGAGTTAAAACATCAAATTACCCTAAATCCTTAAATAAGCCTTAAACAATTCTCAAAACTATACTTCAATTTGGATATTTGGGTTGCCATTGCATTGCTGGCTTGACGTGTTGATTTTTAGCTGTGACTATTTATTGATAACTTTATGACTTGAATTCAAAACATCAAATATATCACTCCATAATTTCAAGTTTTAGTACGCTTCTTCTTTTTTTTGCAAGGTACAGTAAAGTCAGTTCCATGGTCTTTGTCCACCTCTAAACTGTAGTAAGTAAAAATTACAAGAATGTAAGCTTTTTCAAATCTTATTGGTTTGTGTGTTAACAGAAGACTAAATGTTATGTTATACACAGTACTTATACCAGTTTCTTGGCATGCTTCCTCATTTAAAGATTCTTTTGAGACTTTTTTTACCTGCATAATAAGATAAAAATAATTAAACACATGTTACATTTGCTATATAATCTTCAACTTCATGATCTGTGTTTAAATACGTAAAAAAATAACAGCTTTCTTGATTGTGTGAAGCAAAAGTACCTTTCAAATGTTTCTTTTTATCTCTGCTGAGTACAGCAGAACAATTCATTTCATGGTCTTGCAAAGGAAAGTTAACATTTCATAGTTTTATGCTTTTTATAAGACATAAGTTTTCATGTTGCAAAGAGCCAAGTAAACATTTCAAAAAACAACTAGTTGTTAAACCAGTTTCTTTACTTTTATCTTCACAGCATGATACTTGTGTGCCATTTTCTTTTCTGCCTTTTTCTTTTGCATGTTCAGTTTTGTTTATTACAAAAATCATGAGAACAAAATGTCTTATTTACATGAAAGTTTCATATTGTGAATTTTATAGTTTTATATTTATATTGTGTTTATCATGTTCAAATGCAATCGTGAAAAATTTTACCTTCAACATCACACATTATTTTGAATGGTTCATTTGGAGAATTAGTATTTTGACTTTTGGCCACTGATTCTAATGAGATAGAATTGGAAACACAATTGCATTAGTAGCAAAAATTATTCAAAATCAGACTGAATTTAAATGCAACAATATATATTTTACCATTTGAACCATTTTTACCCTTTATAGGCATGTCTTCCTCGTCCTTGTAATGTGGAGAATTTCTGGCAGGCTCTTTTCAAACAATAATAAAATTTAGTTAAATTTCAATTAATTTTTGCAAGTAAATCACTATTTAGAAACAAACAACAATTTCCGTACAAGTTGCTGTAAGTCTAACTATAATTACCTTTTCTATTTTCATTCTTTTAAAATGCTGCTCTATTTCTGAATCAGATGAGATTGCTAAAAATGTAAAAATTGGTTATGATTTCATGCTCTGTATTTAAATTTATAATGAACAAGTTCATTAAGTTTACCTATTGACTCTAAGCTTGTTGTTGTAATATTTTTCTTATCTTTTGGTTCCAACGTAACATTACTAAAGGATTACTCAAATTTGAAAGGTAAGTTATGGAGAACAACCATATAGAAGGCACAATACCTTATTTGGTTTGATTTGTTTGGATGTTGGGCTTACCTATAGAATGCAGGGCCACATAGTAGTATTGGTTGTAGGTTACCTACAGCCAACAGGGTCATTTACTGTAGGGATCAACAATGTGCCTTTGTTCAATCAGAATGGTGTTCCGCACAGGACAATAGATACTTATGGTTAAACGACCTATTGTTTGGATTTGAGTATTTGAAGAGAGTGAGTGGTCATACGTGATGGACAAGTCTTCCGTGGCATGTTGTTTCGTGCTGCAGTGTACAGAGGTGTGCCTCTAAGAGATGTGAAAGACCAGAGGTGTATATGACAATGACAGAGTCTCGACTTGCGAAGACCCTGCATTCTCTTGAAAAGAAGTGAGGGTGGGCTTGGAATTAGTTTTCCGAATGGTATAGGCCAGCGCCATGTTTGATGCAGGATTTAGAGGTGGTCACCCGCAGTCCGAGCCTCTTTGCTCATAGAGGTTGAAACGATAAAGTTAGAAGTGATAGATGGGCGGCTGAGGTACAGCACTATAGATTGAGACTCTTTTAACTTCAGGAAATTAAAAATATGGGAGTACTAATTTCATTTCTTATAAAATCTTAAGATTTAATTGGCATCAACAAGGATTTCTGTTTCAACTAGGGCCCAGTCTCCTAGTTGATCAGCCTTGTTCGTTTTCCGCCCAAGTAAAACATGGCGTCTTCTCAACGAGCAGACGATCAGAGGTCGGAAAACGAACGGTTTACGCCAACGACAAATGATAAAAGTCAAGAAACAAATGAAATGAGTGAAGATTTCGAATCATTGGAAAAGGAAACCTCACTGGAAGAGGATTACCCGGATATTCGGGGATATAATAGCGATGACAACTTAAACCATGCGAGCCCGCATGAGAGAACTCGGAAGGCTGAAACGCCTCCAAGAAAGCGCAGGAAGGCTAAACGCCTCGCGAAAACAGTCAAAAGGAAGGCTAAAATGCCTCCGTTGAAAAAGAAAGCCAAACGAAAGAGGAAAGAATACTCTTCCTCCTCATCATCCAGCTCGAGCTCAGACTCAGAGTACACTAGTAGTGAATCTGAGTCATCTGAGGAGGAACACTGACCATCTTTGGCAGATGACAAAATCTGCTGATGTCAATTCATGGAGCCTCCGAAAACATTGTCCAAATCTTTTCCCGTGAGCTCAGACAATTCTACACTGATGATGAAATCAAAGATAATATACTTGAGGACTCACCAGTCCCCAAAAACATCCCTCCGACTCCAAATATGGACCACATAATTGAGACATATTTGGCTGAAACCAAAAACGGTTATGCATCAGCAAACGACAGATCACTGTCACGAATTTCATCCAAAATCAGGGATGTTATGGGCCCTTTGGGCAAACTTTGGCTAATGTGCCACAAAAAGGGCTCTAGAAAAATCAAGCCAAACAAAATCAGAGAGAAGCTTGATCAGAGTGTGACTTTGCTCACACAAGCTATCTCAGCAGTCACTTTCCATAGGAGGAGGGCTGTTCTGACTTCCCTTGCACGTCGGAGGGATAGAGCCCATCACTGGGTAAGAGAGAAATATAAGCAGGAACTTGATTCCGAAACCTCCAGTCTTTTTGGGAATAATTTCCTAAAAGCAATCCAAAAGGATGCAAAGGCTGTGGAGCTGAACGTGCTTCCATACTTGCAAAATGGGGCAAAAAGAAAGCAGCCCTTTCGAGGCGGCTCTGCCACACGAAGGCATGACAGTGGCCTGGCAGAGCCATGGAGAACCTCCCAACCTTCAACAAGAGGCACAAGAGGTAAGAACATGTCCATCAGCGAGAATGACACCCCTTTCCAGCATTGCCTTAAAACCAGTAGTTCAACAAAATGTCCACCCTCTAATAAAGGGGCTGATTTCTCAAACAAATGCAAAACTCCCAATGGGAGGAAGATTAAAATATTTTCTGCCACAATGGAAGAAAATAACAAAAGATCAAATAATCCTGGAATGGATAAGGGGCTACCAAATACCCCTACTGAGCAAACCATACCAAAGCAAGCTGCCAAAACAGCTAAACATGAACAACACTCAAAAACAATTAATCTCACAGGAGGTGCAAAACATGCTGAAAATGGGTGTCATCCGCTCAGCAAACAACCAAGTAGGGCAAATCTTGAGCAACATATTTCTGAGGGAGAAAAAGGAAAAAGGTCAATACAGACCAATCATAAATCTGAAACCACTAAATCAATTCATTCCCTACGAAAAGTTCAAAATGGAAACACTGAAAAATGCACAGGAACTACTCCAACAGGGGGACCTATTGGTGAAAATAGACCTAAAAAATGCATACTACTCGGTAAATCTTGCAGAAGAAAGCAGAAAACTCGTGCGCTTTCAATGGGACGGAAAGATGTACGAATACATGGCTCTGGTGTTTGGGCTCGGACCCGCACCAAGAGTGTTCACAAAAGTTCTAAAACCACCAATAACCCTCCTAAGGAAACTAAAAATAAGATTGGTAATATACATAGACGACATCTTAATAATGGGAAAATCCCAGGAGGAAATAGCAATGGCAAGAGACACAACTCTATTTTTACTCCAAAATCTTGGTTTTGTAATAAACTGGGAGAAATCTGTCTTAACCCCAGCAACAATGCTGGAGTTCCTGGGTGTAAAAATAGACTCGGAAGAAATGACATTTGCCATACCAGAGAACAAGGCAACAACCATCATCCAACTTTGTCACCACACGTTGGAGTCACCCCAGGTATCACTCAGGGAAGTGGCCAAAATAGTGGGGAAATTGATGTCCACAGCCCAGGCATTCTCACCAGCTCCCATTCAGGTCAGATATCTGCAAAACCTTCTAGGATCAAACCTGAGGTCAAAATCTTACGAGACAAAGATATCACTTTCACCAGAAGCTCGTCTAGAGCTGCAATGGTGGAAGGAAAACCTGACCCTCTACAATTCGCTTGGGAAACCCATAAAAATCACTCCCCCAGAAATGACAATCACATCCGATGCAGCAGGGGGGCCACAAGGAGGCTGGGGAGCACACTGCCAGGGTGTTTCTACGGGGCCAATGGTCCCAACAGGAAAAGAAGCTACATATCAATGTTCTGGAAATGATGGCAGCAGAACTCGCCATCAAAACATTCACCAAAAGCAAAAAAGGTGACATCAGTCCACCTGAAGGTGGACAATACGACAGCCCTGTCCTACATAATGAAAATGGGGGGGCACAAGAAACCAAACTCTGATACAAATAGCCAAACAAATATGGGAATATCTACTATCAGCAGGGATCACCCTCACTGTAGAATACATACCATCCAGTCTGAACAAGGAAGCAGATTACGAATCCCGGAACACATGGGATTCATCCGAATGGAAACTGAACCCAAAAGTATTCCACAAAATATGCCAAAGACTGGGGACCCCTCAGATCGATCTTTTTGCATCACGGCTATCACACCAACTTCCTCGGTATATGAGCCGGAAATCAGAACCAACCAGCGAGGCAAGCAATGCTCTACAGCAGAACTGGGACCAGATGTTTCCATATGCATTCCCTCCTTTCAATCTCTTAGGTCAAACTCTGAGGAAAGTAATGAAACACAGTATACAGATGATCCTAATTGCCCCACTATGGGTAGGTCAGCCTTGGTACCCTCAACTCTTGGACATGACAATAAGGGACCCTCTTTTGCTCCCACAACAATACAACCTACTCTCAAATCCAGAGGGGGCAACACATCCATTGCTGGAAAACCAAACTCTACGGTTAGCGGCATGGCTCATCTCGGGGGAACAGATGCAAAGTGCAGGCATATCAAAATCAGCTTCCAACCTTATCCTTAATGCAAGAGCACCAGGTACAAGAAAAAATTACAATGCAAACTGGGAAAAGTTTTCTTGCTGGTGTAGTAAACAACAGGCAGATCCATTTACATGCCCTTTAAAGTTTGTCACTAACTTTCTAGCTGAACTATATGATGAAGGCAAAGCATACCGAACAATTAACAATTATAGATCAGCAATATCTGCAATGCATTGCTCAATAGAGGGATTTAAAATTGGAGAACATCCCCAAGTCACGGCTCTCCTAAAGGGCATTTCCAAAGAGCGACCCCCTTTACCAAAATATACATTTGTATGGGATGTGGAACAGGTCCTCAAGTACATTAAATCTAATCTAGCCCATAATGATGAGTTAACCTCTATGCAACTTTCTCAGAAAACAATAACTCTTTTGGGACTCACTTCAATTAACAGGGATCTGAATTATATGCTATGACAATATCTCAAGCAGTCAAAATTAATGACTGTTATGAAATCTATCCCACAAAGAACATGAAACACTCAAAGCAGGGAAAACCATCCTACCAATAAAAGTTCATGCATTCCCACAGGACAGGGAATTGTGCCCAATCACATGCATAGAATCATACCTGAAAATGACACAACCTTGGAGAGAAATCCTAACTGGTGAAGAACAAGACCAATTCTGGCTTAGTGTTAGTCCACCACACAAACCTATCTCTAAATCTTCTCTAACCAGATGGATAATGTCCCTATTAGAGAAATCAGGTATTGATACCAAAACATTCAAATCACATTCAATGAGGGCAGCCAGTTCCTCAAAAGTTTTCCAAATGGGATTAACAACTAAAGATATCTTAGACAGGGGTAACTGGAAAGGAAATTCAGTGTGGGAAAAACACTATCACAAAAAGATACAGTCTTCCTCTGAAACTTACACAACCGTTTTGTTGGCATCAAGGAAAAGTGGTCAACCACATTAGCTTTGAAAAAGGCTGATCAACTAGGAGACTGGGCCCTAGTTGAAACAGAAATCCTTGTTGATGCCAATTAAATCTTAAGATTTTATAAGAAATGAAATTCTTAAAATTTCTTAAGGGCGAAGGCCTAAAAAGAAATTAAGATTTCATGATTATAAAATCTTAAGATTTAATTCCCACCCGCCTACCCTACTTCAGTGAATACAGTCTGCATTATCTTAATCATAGGCGGAAGAGGATCCAGCAGAGGAAGAGGACGTACTCGAGGAAGAAGAGGGGGAAATTCCCAACAATAGCAGCAAGAAAACAAGAATTGATTTCATGATTATGGAAATGACACAATAAATAATTGCATTTCTCTATCAGTGTTATTTCTTACTCTTTTACGAATCGTTGACGTAAACCGCAAGGATAAATACTAGAATCCTGATCCTTAGTTGGACCAGAAATCCTTGTTGATGCCAATTAAATCTTAATATTTTATAATCATGAAATCTTTATTTCTTTTAGGCCTTCGGCCCTTAAGAAATTTTAAGAATTTGGCTAGGTTATTATGGTTGGATTGGGGGCTGGGATATGCTTTAACAGTTATTGTTGGTTTTCAGGGTCAGGATGGGGTGTGGGTTCACATCAAGTGGTAGGGGACTGAAGATGCTATCTGTTGCAACAAATGGCATATTTATTTTTAAAGGTGTCTGCTAATATAGATCTGTAGCACAATGAGTAATGTTAATGTCCTTAAACCCAAATTCAGATTTGCCTGCAGGAACATATTGACATGCAAAGTTGGTAAATGAATAACAGGTGTTGAAACATGTCCTAGTTTGGAATGAGAACAGATTTACTTCAGGCTGCTTCTGTGGGAAATGATCTGCCGTTGGCTCGTATCGACGCTTAGGCACTTGTCCTAAGCCTGCAGATTAGAGTACCAATGGGTTCCCAATTAGAATCAAAAGAATCGTATCCAAGAAAACAAGATCTAGAAGACTGTAAAGAATAACACACAAAACTATATAGAAACTATGAATACCAAAGATTATACGACGAGTCCGAGTCTCTATGCTTCAAGCCTGATTTAGGCAGTCCGATAATATTCACGTTGATAAAACTCAATAAGGTTAAATTTTACCTGAGTCGAAGTCTTCAATGTCTGCTTTCCATTTTGGCAGTAAATTCTTTCAATGAATAAAATCCGTTTCCAGTAAGTATAATCATAATAAGAATAATAACCAAAGTTATTCCAGCCTTCCAAGTTCATATATATAACGAGTAAAATTCTAAGTCCAATTTCAAGAGGCTATCCGAATTCTGAGCTCTGTCTCTGAGAGTTCAATCAAAGTTCTGTCTAGAAAATTCCAGCTGCCCTTTCTTCCGCTGTGAATTCTTCCTCTCAACAAAAAAAACAGTCGAGCCTCTCAACAAAAGACCAGTCAAGCAAGAAAGACAAAAGAAGTACAGGAGACGGGGGCTAGCGGCCACTTTTTCCCACAGCTTCCATTTAATATGCCACTCCTCGGCCCTATGGAAGAGACCGTGTCAATAGGCTGTGGTCTGTATTTTTGCTGTCAAAATTGCAGACAGTGCTGGAGTCTGGCCAATTACTATGCCATAACCCTGGATTTCACCCTATGGAAGATAGAAAGTTCTCAGTTTCAGTGCTGGTTTCTGACAATTTCAAGTGAGAGATTTGGATTTTGTTGGTTTTTCCAAATCTACCCTTGGATTGTAGATTCTCCACACTTTGATACCCATGGATGCGCTAATTTTCTCATTCATCCCTGAATTTTGTCTACCATAGGGGGTTACAGATATCAACTGGAACCTAAGGAGACAACATTAGCAATGCTTTGACCATCTATGGACATTTTGGCTTCATAGAAGAATTTGCAAATCAGGGTTGGTATTGTAATGGGTATAAGTTGTTGGTTTCTATGATATTTTGTGTGATTTTACTTTTGTATCATGGCGATTCTTCACCCACTAGGTTGTTACAGTTGAGTATTTATTGTATGTGATGTGAACTTTGACAAAGATGATGGCATGAAGTTTTTGGCTGCTGTATGTGTTACTGTGGTTAGGATTTATCAACATGGGTTCCTTATGCAAGGGCACAATATAGTATCTATTCCCATTCGTGGGATTGTAATTGTATTTGCTATTTTCGTCACATATTCATTCTTGGTGGATGGTTCCTTATGTTGAGTTACTGGTGCAGAGATTTGAATGGCTTCATGGTTGTCTAATGTTGCAGCTGGGCTTAATAGTATATGACAAGGAGCATCTTATTGTGTGCCATCTGATATGCGAAACCTGCAAATCAGCAACATGAAGTGAAAAAAATAATGTTATGATAGATTAGAATATTTGGATAATGTGATGGTGCAGAGATTGGAATGGCTTCATGGTTGTCTGATGTTGCAGCTGGGCTCAATAGTATATGTCAAGTTTTGACTAGTGAGTCTTTATGTGACCCTTTGACTAGTGACCCTTTGACTAGTGAGTCTTTATGTGGGTTTCTTCAAAACAAGGAAAGTGTACACTAAAAAGCTCGTGCTGGTGCAGATTCGTTTGAATCGACTCATTAGTTGAGTCACAGCAAGAGTACAGCAAAGCAAGATTGCTCAAATGGTTGTTTCAGAGTCTAGGTTGTTGATTTGCTAGTAGTAACTACAACTCGGGTAATGAGTCTTACATTTAACAAATAATGAAGCATTGTTTGCTGCTTTTTCAGAAGGAGCAAAGGGCACTGGAGCTACTGGACATTGAAACAACCCTTCAATAAGCCATAACGGTGGATTCAGTTGCAGCTAGTCTCATGGTATCCCTGCAGTCGCAGGGGATTTAAAATATTCAACCGCTTGTGTGGGTGGATTTACAGGGTCAATGATCAATTGTGCATTTTTGAGGTACTGGTGCTACTTTCTGGTTACCCTGTCTACTATGGAGGCCCCCAAAGGGGGGTGTGCGGAATCAGACGATCACGTGCAATTTCTTGACCATTCAGGCAGTCACGTATGATAAAATTTGCTTTTAACGTGCATACAGCTGCAGGCTTTGCTCCCAAAATATACGAGAGAATGACAGAAATATAGCTAGCTGACAGTGCTCCATGGAGAAAAGGGCATTCCTGCATTCCAGCAACCTCCCAAATATGTCCACAATACTGTTTATCACGAAATAACATGCGGTACCAAAGCAGTTCCTGCGACACGCAGGAGTTCAGATTAAGGCATTCACACATAAAAATTTGTGTTTTCACAAAATCATGCAAGAAGAAGGATCCAACACGCAGAACTGCTTGGAAGGCCTTGCTATAGGGGGATAGGAGATTCTCATTTGAGCTAGCAATTTCAGGTCCAGTTTGAACATAGCGAGCAGTTACAACTCTCCGAGTTCCTATTTTTCTTTTCTTTTTTAATCCGCAATTCAACACTACCTTTTTACAGGCATGGCTGCTTAGTATAATCTGTGTGTATAATCTAATACTAATATAAATAAAAATAAAATAAAATCCATAATGATACCAGTGAAAGCGAAAAATGTGGGAAATTCACGGCTCAAGGGGATGTTTTCGAGTTTTGTTGACCTCTTTTAGATATCGTGAGAGTGCAGCAATGATGTGGGGTGATCCGGTTTGCATAAGCTCTTTAAAGAGCATCAAGCTAGGAATCGAATGCAGGTTAGCTGTACTATAGAGGACAGTTCTTTGTGTTCCCTCTTGCTCTGTGATATTAGCACACCCTCACTTTTTCTTTCTCAACGCACTCCATTCATGTATAACACTCTGCGTTTTTTCTTTTGTCCAGGGGTGACAAGTTTTGGACTTTTCTGCATTCATGTAAGCTGAAAAGTAAACATGGAACTACCAATGCAATCCAATCCATTGATAACATGTTGCAGATTACTGGACATTGCCACAATTTAAAAGAAAAAAGGGTATAGTAACACGGGGCTGTGAGCATCAGAGAGGTACTGCATTGTCACCTTGCCACAGGGAGGTGACCATCAGAGGCATGCTGCAATATCGCCTTGACACAGGGGCCTGACCATCAGAAGGGGTGACCATCAGAGGGGTCCTGCAATATCAGCTTGTGACATGGTCGATAACCATGAGATCTGAGGGACCATTGCAGATTTAGGGGTTTCTCGTCATGGCAAATCCAATGATACCAAGTGCGACCCTCTATGACAAATATTTTGGGTAGGTACTTCTTTTGTGTGCAATTCCGGGGAACGGGGATATTCCAAATTCCAATCGCAAATCCAATTGCGCCATCATGTGTAAAGGATTGAAGAATAAGGGGAAAAAGTTTAAACAGAAATGGCACGTCCAGCAACTGCAAAAGATGGGTGTTTTACACTAAATAACTATCAAGAACATCAAACAAGGCAGACAACCCTTTGCCACAGGGGCGTCACCATCAGAGGGGTACTGCAATATCACCTTGTCACACGGCCGATAACCATCAGATTGGAGGGGCCATCTGAGATTTAGAGGTTTCTCGTCATGGCAAATCGAATGAAACCAAACTCGACCGTCTACCACAAATATTTCGGGTATGTAATTCTTCTTGTACGGAATTCCTGGACTGGGGATATTCCACATTCCAACCGCAAATCCAATTGTGCCATCGTGTGTAAGGGATTGAAAAAGAGCAGGCAAAAGTTTAACCGTCAAAACAGAAATGACTGCAAAAGATTGGTGTTTTACACTAAATAACTATCAAATGCTTTGGGATTTCTAACAAATTTGGAGCCGCTCAATTTCGTTGTTAGATACTAAAAAGGAAGTTTTCATCAAAAAGCTTCCAGAGTTGAGTTGTTCGTGTGCATAAGATTATTATTTGTCTATGTGTGCGTGCAGATAATGTCAGTAATTTTCCTAATTGGATTTCATTATTACAGACATTAAGTATTGCTATAATGTTATCGTGATAGTTTATAGCGTGCCACTTTTTTATCGTTTTTCATTTTTTTGGCAAGGAGAGCACATTCCCTTTTTCCTATGCAATAATGACAATTACTTTGTACACTTCCAATACAGTTCTTTCTATAAGCAACTGGACTTCAGGTCCAGTCCTCCAACTTCCTTAACGTTTCTGGTCTTCGAACCCCATGGACTGACTGGGTACCCTCTAAAAACTCTTTTTCATATCCTTTCATCCTTCTCAATGTAATTGAGAGGTTCGCAAAGATGTGAAGGAAGCTATTTTAACCAAAAATTGTAGCAAGAGTCGGCCCCTAGTTGCTTATTCACCACTTGCTTATTAAAAAGAAAGTGTGCACTTTTTTGCATTTATGTAAGCAGAAGATTTAACATGGAACTCACAATGTAATGAAATCCATTTATAACATGTTGCAGATTACTGCAGATTGCCATCATTTAACAGAAAAACAGGAGAATATATATAATAAAATAAGGAATTTGAGGTAATATTGTGGTATACATGCAATATCTTGCACAAAATCTGTGTGTGTTCTAGAGTTACAAGTAGCAGCTTTTCCGGCTTCTTGACCAGTTGCTTGTGGGCAACAATTTAGCAAATTGGCTGTACATATAGATGTTCCAAGATTCTTTTCTGTTAGACGACAGCCATTGCAAGTTCCACACTCGTCATGTTAGAACCTGAAATAAAAAGGTCCTTCATAGAAACATATCTGAAATTTACCCATTTGGGAAGAACAGTTATGAACTCCTCTTTTCGTGTGTTGCTAAGGCGACCAGGTGCCAAATCCCCTTTGCGACAGGGGTGAATGCAAAAGTGGAAAAGGACTCGATGCATTAGGGGTCTATCAATCATGGGGAGTTGAATGATACAACTCTTGACCAGATTAGATAAATATTTCTCATATGAGTGAAAATTATGCACGGGTCCAGGAACGGGGATATTCCATGCTCCACCCAGAAATTCAGATATTGA
The DNA here is from genome assembly GCA_014526335.1 of Chrysaora quinquecirrha. Classification (NCBI taxonomy): domain Eukaryota; kingdom Metazoa; phylum Cnidaria; class Scyphozoa; order Semaeostomeae; family Pelagiidae; genus Chrysaora; species Chrysaora quinquecirrha. The sequence continues at coordinate 708,794 of JACTAT010000024.1, read as the reverse complement.
ACCACTGTCAGTAATTGGATTAGAAAAGAGGTGCGATTTGTAATGGCTTTCAAGCTACAACATAAATGAGAGTTATTTATAGGATATCAACATTTCCTAGAGGGATAAGACAATCACCTTGATCAAGTGTCTTTCAAAATAAGAACCAACAATATTGTCTTATCAAAACGTCTTTTCATTTTGCTTGTCGAAATGACTTTTCATTTTGTCCATTCAGTTTGTGCTTTCAAATAACACTTTCAAAATGATCTTTCACAATGTCCTATCAGAATGCCGTTCCGTTTTGTCCGTACAGTTTGTGTATTCGAAATGTCTATTCAAATTGTCTAATCGAAATGTCTATTCGAAATGTCTTTTCGAAATGTCTATTCGAAATGTCTTTCAATGTTCGTGCTCAGTCAACCCCTAAGTGATACTAATTATGCTCAGTCAAGCGCTAAGTGAATGCGGTTATCTAAGAACAGAGCATTGGGTCAACCGGTTCAGCTGAAATGATGTGGCCACGGTAATCCGAGAAGGATTAAAATATTTAGATTCACACAACATCAGCGTCTCAATGGCTTCATACTTTTGACGGGGTTAAAATAACTTTCCTCAAAATCGACTTTCTTCAATCTTTAATCAATTTCGTCGTCACAATTTCTTTAATTCATCCGAATTGATTGCTTCTTTTTTTCTCTATCCTGTAAAACTAATTCAATGAAATATGAAATCTTGCTATGTGAAGCAATGTCATAGTCATAGTCCATGATCCGTCAGGGCATAGTCCATAATCAATTCATAAATCATTTCAAACTCCCCCTGTAAAAAGTTTCACCAAATTTGTACGGTTTTTAATAGTAACTCTGGAAATTGCGTGCTTATACCTGTTCATGTTTCCGAGAGCTGCACACCCACACTGGATGCATTCTTGGATGAATCGCGTTCTGTGAAAACTGCAAGATGACGGATAGAACGAATTCGAAAAATATCTAGAGGCATCTAGACTGATTAGTCAGGCAGTGCAACTGCTTGTTTCAGAAAGCAGTACTTCAAATACAGATATTCCTGATGAATCCAGCTCAGCCAACTCTGAATCTGCCCAGTCTCAAGGCATAGAAAGTGAGCCAGGACCGTTGCGAATCACAAGCAGTGAAAATCCTGAAAATCATGGCTCAATTTTGCCTGGTTTCATGTCACGAGCAACAGAAGTACGACGGTCTGCAAGCGCAGAGTTGCATGATGCTTTTGCTCCATACAGCAGGCAGGCATATCAGTTCAATAGGCTCGGGAGGGGAAGAAGAGCTTCAACGTCCTCAAGCTCTAGACAGAGGAGGAGTTCTCCTTTTCAAGCAGCTAATACTTGGACTCACAAGTTTTGTGTCATCCCGTATAAAGACACTCAATTCACGCCAACCTTGCAAGAAAAGGATTGTTGGAAGGCAGCAGGTCTTGGGGAGAAGACCGTGACATTTGCAAGAAATGGAGACTATAAAGCTTTTGAGGAGACACTTTTCGATGCCTTTGAGGCCCTACGTGAAGCAGGGGGTTTCTTGCTTCTCAGATCAGGCAGAAGGGCTGGTTCTGGTGAGAACAGACAGCTAGAGCTGATAGCCATACCATTTGGCGGCTACACAGCACGTTACTTGAAGTTTGACTCCCTTTAAGAAGCGCTACATGCTACGTGCGCCCCATGCAAAAAGATCTTCCTCTAAGAGCGCCGAGCACAACATCATCAAGGACAACATCAACAGTGACAAGAGAGGTAGGTGGATATTTTCGAACGAGATAAGGCTAATAATTAATCTATATTTATCGTGGGTGGCCTGTAGTAACTGTTATTTAAAGTTTTCTACAACACGGGCGTATGAGTCCTCTCCAGCTATCACTACCACCTTAACGGCCAACCTACAAACCAATCGCTCATTTGCTTTTTAAGGAAACCGCCCGTGTGTTAGACTTATTACATGAGTAGTTTACATGAGTTGTTTTCGCTGCCTTCACCTCAATGCAACTCATTCAAAAAATGTGAAATCAAAAAATTGTTGCTGCTGTTGTTATTGTGGCATCTCGAATCGCATCGCATCTCGGGGGGCTTGGAGCGAATGTACGACTTTTGTAATGAGTCTACCCGTGCGTTATTGCTGATGTTGTTACTGTTTTCGGATTTAAGGATTCATGTCTAGACTCAATACAACAGTCGTAGATTATCAACCATTAGACTCACTACAACTATCCTACATTCGCCTCAAGCACCCCTAACACACCACGCCCATCCATACATAAATCAGAAAATATGCAGGGCACCGGAACTACAGGGGCACCCGGGAGCCTTGCCCCCTTGCCCTCGTAAAATTGCTAAATTCTTTTATTTTCCTATCGTTTTGCCCTAATTTTTGTATTTCTGCCCCTACGGCCCTGCTCTGCTTCCAGCACCCTGAAAATATGCAATGTCAAGACAACAACAAAGGACTGAACTTCTCATTATTTTGTGCCACAATGTTAATAAGATAAATTTCCTTTTCAGATGCCTAAAGTTGAATGCATGCAATGCCTCAAAATGATAGATATAGATTTGATGGAAGAACATCTAGCTGTGGTGCATGTACAGCAGGAAACAAGGTAAATTGAGTAAATTAAGAATAACACGAAAATTGCAACAGGAAACTACGCATATTGCATATTTTTTATAAGAAACTAAAACATTGGCCCAGTACTGAAAGTTTCTTAAAATTAATGATTTTGAGTACTGAAAGTTTCTGAAGTGTTTCTTGAGTATCTCTATTGTTGACATTGTTATTTTATCCGAATGTTGTTCCAAACCCGTTTATCAATCATATTTGAGTGCTATTGGCTTTCTAGTTTGTCAATTTGTCACAAAACTGCTGTACTGCAGAAGAAACACAAAAAATAAAAGAAAATATTTGGAAATCTAAGAAAAAGTTTCCTAGGTAAAAATTTCCAGCACTTGAGTTTCTTAAACTTTTCACCATTGAGAGTCTGGGTTTCTTATAAAGGGTTTCTTATAAAGAAATACGTGTAGACGTTTTCGTGTACCTTCATGGCATTTAGCTAATGCATCAACTCAGGGATCGCGCAACCATTGGGCTAGCATTCGGCTACCATTTGGAAATGGATTTGGATTTCTTATCATCTGTCCAACTCGATTGATTCTATTTTCAGTGGAAATCTATTACGATACTTTCCAATGGAGAGACAAGGTGAACATCAAAGAAATGGACATGATTCGGCAATATCGCAAAGAGAAGAGGCGAGTCTTGATGCAGAGGGATCAATTGATTTACACGTATGTAGTTGCACATTCTATTCACGGACTTTACAAAATCTTTATAATGTGAACGAGTTACGTAACATTTACTTTTGTTTCATTGTGACTAAGATAGACTTGGAACTAGAGGGATAGAGTGGAGACGTGGCGTTGGGTTATTGAGGAACGTTGTAGCTATATCGTGTGCCGTTTTAGAACATTGTTTACTTTATTTAATCTTGTGAACGCTGATCGCTGGACCCTGAGGGGGTACTTCACTATCAGGTCAGACGGGGATGTGCGCCAGTTTTGGGTAGTTTTTGAGCTGAAAATTCTGGGATTGAGGTACATTTTCGTTGGGAAATTTCTGTGATTGAGGTATACTTTCACTTTAAATTTTCTGGGATTGGTATAATAAAATTTCTGGTAATGGGTTTTGAAAATTCGAAATTCGTTGAAGTTCGAATCATTACCTTCGACTGCGCCTGCGCACAGACTCGATGGTTGTGCCCCGGCCTAAGCAAATGGCTCTGCAATTTGCATTTTGCAAACGCCGCGTGGCCCTGGAGAAGGCGAGCAAAGATGTACAACGTTGGACCTAAATTCTGGGATAGGGTATCAATATCTGAACAAAATTCTGGCATTGGGTCGTAACGGAAATCCTTGCAGCGCACACCCCCGTACGAATTTATACTGAAGTACCCCCCGGGTCGCTGGAATCCCACTTCGGGGCAATGATCTTACCGCAATTTCTTCCCCACAAAAAGTAGAAGGTTTCCAAAACTGTCGAGAGATTTTTGGGTTGAAGTTCGAATGAGACTACAATTTCACCGGTTGCCTGTAGATATTCAACGAATGGATCTGGGGACAAGGTCAGCAAGAATTTTCGCGCGAAAGTTGACTCGTTTTTTAGAACAGACATTGGAAAGGTATCAGATTTTCAGAACTCCTGTATTTTTGAAAATCATGGAGTCTGTTTTTATAAGCTTCCTGGTTTCGAAATTCGGAAGGTTTTTGAGGTTCAGAAGAACACGCCCTTTATCTTAAAGGCATGTGATATTAATAAACTAATGTTTTGGAGTTAAGATGTTTTCCATTTTTTAACCGTGAGATGCGTCACATTTAGCAACAAGACTGGACAGGAATCAATGTGAATATCAAAACAATTGAAAAAGGCTATGCGATAACTGAATTTCAATTCATGTGCCATGAAAATTATCACGTGCAATTTCATACAAAAATTTTGTAGTTCGTAAATTTGAACTTAACCGTGAAGAATAATTTGTTAAGATTTCTTGCAGGAAACTGGTCATACGCAGGATCAGGAGCTGTCTATCCGTGCACTTGAAGAAATGTTCCCAACTACACCTATTGAAAACTTACAGAATGCCATGTCTAACAGCACATCGTTTGAGTCTGCCGTTGACCTGTTACTGCCCAGTGAAAGCATAGAATCATCTCACACAGGTATGTTATGTTGTAGATTATAGCTATGAATATTTATATAGATTTCAATGTAATCTACAAAATTATGTTATATCATGCATATATACATGTAGTATATATATAATGATATGATATCATGTAATATAATTACATAAAATAATTTCACCAGCCGCCCTATTATCTAATGCCAGACGCGTTTCGTTTTTGTATATTGGACTTCATCAGTGACATGTGTGAGAATCCATCCGGGGTATATTGCGTGAGAAGCACAAGTGCTAGTCACACGACCACCGGAGCCGGCAGACTTTGAGTAACTGCATGAGGTTTTTAGACTTGTATCACACGAGTACCAAAATCTTGCATACTACTATGTAAGGCATTTGAGAATGGGGCGGCTGGCATTGCCGTTGGCGGTTAAACTGTTTTAAGGTTTAGACAGAGATACGCAGAGAGACGGAGCGACTATGAACACACCAGACTTGACTGGTTACATTTCAACCTTCTGTCGTGGGTAAATAGCCCGTAACTAGAAGACGAGATTTTTGAAGATATACTCTTAGGTGCATAATTGCTGGGGGGTTTGAAGTAGGCAGGGGGCTAGAACTTTATTCAGAATATAAATGACGGGGGTTCGAAATAAACATGTGTCGGAATTTGCCTCACAAACTATCGAAACTGCTGTAACGCAATGTGAACGGGCCTTATAGTACTTTTAAGCTAAGGAAATACAAAGCTCAAACAAAATAATGAGTGTACTAGTCTCACACACAAAAAAGAAATATATCGAAATCAATATCAGTGCAAATCTTAATAAGCGGGGGGCCTTATAAGGGTAGGGGTTGGAAAATTTTTGAAAAATTTATTAGCCGGAGGGCGGCGGCAATTAGGCAACTAAGAGTAAATTGGCAGTCATTTATCGTTCTTAGTCCATGAAGCCAAATGAAATCGTAAATTTAGAAACAGCATTTTAATAATTTATCACATCGTTTTAGGTCCAAGAGAATTCGACATTGAAGAGTACTTTGAAAACAAACTTAACGGCGCACCACAGTTTCTGAATATACATCGAGAAAACTTATGGCAAATGGCATTTGGATTCTACAAGCGTGAATGTGATCAAACACGACCTTTTAGGATAACGTTTCTGGGAGAAGAAGGCATCGATGCTGGTGGGCCCCGTAAAGAGTTCTTTCAAATTTTGGCGAACACTGTTGCCAGTGCCGAAGTTGGCCTGTTTGAGGGTCACGAACACATGTTGCTACCGGTTATGAAGAGCAGTTCACTTCGACTCGGCCATCTGAGAATAGTTGGGCAAATGATTGCCCACTCCATAGCTAACAATGGCATTGGTAAGCTTCACTTTTTTGGTTTAATAATCAGCCAAGATTTTACTGTTACTGTAAGCTTATCCTGTTGAAAATATCAAACAAAGTTTATATTGAGCTGGTCCTGCAGCTACGCTGTGCAAGCTGCAGAAAGAAGTCTTAAGCGGTTTAGTTACCCTTGTAATGCGTGCAATACTTTCAAAAATGGCTAAATGAAATCTACTCTTGACAATCGCTGCAAGAGCAAAAAATTGTACGTTCTAGGGAGATTTAATCGTCCTATGTTGGTTTTGCAGCTTTCGTTATAAAGGAGCAGGTGTGAGATTCTGGTAATTTTGTCGATCTTTTTTTTTTAACTTTTAGGGCTTCCATGTTTGGCTGAACCTTTGTTCAAGTATATAGTGAGCGAGAATGGAGAGGAATGCTTGCCAGCATGTTCCATCGAAATGGTACCAGAGTCTGAGTCACGAGTAATGATACGGGAGGTAAAATGAATTGTTTTTTCAATCCACACAATGTTTTGTAACCTAGATCGATTGCTGTTATGTACCCCTTACTATATCATTCTGTTTATCATAAGTCAACAACAATACAGTATTGGTATATTTCTGGGTACAGTCAAGTATTGAACATTAATTCGCCAAAATATGAAACCCGCCAATCGAAAATGTTTCTGGTATTAAAATTTTCGAAAATGTCATTTTGGAAAAAGCACGCAGTCTTTTGAAAAGAAGAATAACAAAATGGCCTTTATCATGGCATGGCATTAAATTATCTTTGTATTTACTTTATTGTTAATAGATTAGATACTGGCCATTTTAAATTTTCAATTTCAATTTCAATTTTCCATTTCATTATTTCATCACCCTCTGGGGGTCTAGTAGTTTACAATTTAAACGTACTTAAACTAACAAAAAAAGTTATTTAAGGTACGAATAACAAAATTGCAAGCTACAATGTAAATGCAACAGACAAACAGTAACTTAAGATGAAGTACTCTACTTAAGTATCTAAATTTATTAATCTACTAATCAACGCGAAAATACTTAATAAGCTTGATGCTCAATTTAAATGTGCTTCTCTTTTGGGCAGATCGCCGAGACAAACGATAAAGACCAATTTCAACGTCTTACAACGAAACCAGAAGTCATGGACTATATTCAAAAATCTGGTAATTTTTACGATCTGCGTATCCAGTCTATCCAGGGTTGACTTATAAATGCCATATTGATGTACTAGCTGTTATTTGATCACAATTGTACTTAACGTATTTGAGAAAGTGATGCCTCGTGCAGGATTTGAACATGATTATTCTGAAGCACTTGTATTACCAGTTTATGGCCTACACATGACGAGTACTTGTTATGTGTTATGTGTGAAGCTCAACTAATCCACTCCATCTAAGCAGAGCTTTTTATCAATACGATGCTTGGGAAAAGTGGACCTGCGCAATTTTCTTAATTAATTCATTGACTTTTCTTCAGAAAATTGACCCCGTAATACTCATGACGTCTTATTTAGCAGTTCGCAACGTGTGGAGATAGATGTCTTTTTGCACTGAAGTATTTTGAATTATTTTCTACCAGGCAAAGTGCTTTACACTTGTTTGCGGCAGCTAAAGATAGAACAGAAAGTTCATTCATTTTCTTTGTATTTGCTTTAATCCTAATGTTGTTTCCTTTAGGATGGACATCTCTTATTGCTTTTGAAAAAAAGGAAAATCTCGTAGCAACGCTCTTGCTGTACGAAATTCTGTGGAAAAGGCAGACAGCTATTAACCAATTAATGGATGGGTTAAGAGGAACTGAGCTATTGGCAATAATGAAGCAACATCCAGAGGCCTTTAAAGAGAAATTTGTCTTCTCTGATGTTAAGCTTACCAAAAACCGACTCTTAGAGCAGATACACATTGCTATTCCATCAACGGGGTCTGAAGAAAGAGCAAATGAGTTCTTTAGCAGATATTTAGAAGAACAAGATTTAATTGAAGTTGGTTGTGGTAGGTAGAAGCGAAATTCCTAATACATCCGACCCGCTGTGGGCCCGCTCTTGCAAGATTCGGGGGCTGGATAGAAAATCATGTCTAAATCAGTGAAGGCAGATACCTCTTTTGACAGCGATGATTCCAATATATTATTAAGTAAGGCCAGCAGCACCCCATTGCTGTATCCTTGGGTTTCGCAGCAACATATTAGGGTCTCGCAGCAAAATATTTTATCTCTTAATTGTTCCTCTTGGCGAAGGGTTTAGTTTGTCTTCCAATTGGAAAAATGAAGGAAGTAATTTTGTCTATACAAAAAGTAGTTTCGCTACGAGGCTAGCTGCTTGGCTCTGTTAGTGGTCTGTGGCTCCTTGTGTTCCCAAGCATGTCGAAGTTACTGTTCATGTCAATTTCCTTCTATAGGTCAAAAGTTTTCAAGGCAAGAGGCAATTCTCATGTTTGCTACCGGACAAAGACTAATTGGTACAGCTGGGCTGAAAGATAAAATTCTGATAGAATTCGCAGCTGATGAAACTGATGAGCTTCCCGGTGCCGGAACATGTAGTTGTCAGATGGTTCTACCTGTTAAGCATGAAACATATGAACAATTCGTACAGAAGATGGATAAGGCGTTTGAATTAGAACTTTTCGGCTTTGGCGAGGCTTAATTGCATGAATATTGTTTTTTAATTGCTTGCATCTGCCATGGTTACATTTTGGTTTTAACATGTTTGTTTCAGATTATCAAGATCTGCATTTTCAGTTTCTTTAGTTATTATTCGTGTTAATTATAGAATATACCAATTGTTTTTATAACCATTTAAAACACCATTTGAGAATAGCAAGATTTTCTTCTACAATTACATTTTTCCTGTTGAAAGTGCATTACAACGCTGTTTGACATTAAAGACAATTCTTCTTTACGGGAATGATCACAAGACTCAAGACAATCTTAACTAGTTTGGTCTATTGGAACCAATGTTAACACTTTGTCAGACTAGGTACCTTAATGTCATAATACAGGGAAATCAGAAAATGCAAAGATTATAGAAAGGTTTAGCATGTTAATTTTAAGGCCACCAAGCAACAATACTTTTTCATAACTGTGTTCTACCATCCACCAGAACTGAAGCCAATGCAAAGAATTTTCGGTCCAAAAAGCCAGCCAAAACTGGCGTACATACCGGCTAACCCAACACTGATGTACCTTAATAGGGTGCGTGATCATTGACTAAACACCAGTGCTGTCTCCCTTAGGGCGTTGGGGCGCCTGTCTTTCCCCCTTCACTAAGCCACTGATGTACCGAGCGGACTTCTTCATTAGATACTGAGGTGGCTAATGTAGTTGCCGTATGTGTATCCAAATGTCTAAAATGATATTGCTCTTACTCCCAGATTCGGCAATGTTATAGACCATATTTATCTCATAATTTATAAACGAAGACGAGATATATAGTTAAGAGTTTCAATGTAAATATCTACACCTTGTGAATCACTCTGGCGCAGTGGATCTATGTTCTGCTGCAGTCTGTGGTAGTCTTCTGGCTGAATATGAAACAGAACTTCTGGAACATCAATCTCTTGAACATCGTCAGATAAATTTTGAGGCAACGGTCCAGCCCAGTCAACGCCATAATGTTCAAAATCAATCTAAAAGGGTTCACAGTGAGTATTCAACAATTCGAATTCCATTTCTCTCAAACAAAAAGATATGGTATTCTGATCGTAACAAATATGAATCTACTCCTTCCCATACGAAGAACTTATCTAAAATACAAAAAACAAAAAATACGACAAGCCGTTAGCTACAAAAATCTCACCTCATTCTGCAACCAGTAGTCGGCATTGCCAACAAGACCTTGTATCCAGAGCTGTAGAGGCGATTTACCTCTTTCTGAAGAGAGTGGATGCTGATCCCAAGCATCAGCCCACACAGTGAGTTGCCGATTTATCCTTGCTAAGAATACATAATGCAAGCAGAATAAGTTACACTCGTCGGATGGGTTGAGCAGACCAGACTGCTCCATTTGAAAAACAATTCGTAAAATGTGTACATGCAGCCTGAGAATACATCTCGCCACAGCCTCTCAATTCGCTGATTGTGCACACTCCGTCCGGTTATAATGCTGCCTCTACCAGGACCGCGGTTGGGATGGCCCAACATATATGCAGCAACATCTACGTTTTCGCCACCCTTGTCACTCCGTACTCTGTTCGGAAGGCCATTTCTTGCGACACCAGAAAGGAATACTTCTAGCACTGTCGAAGCCCTGTTATTGTTGCTACAATAAATATACATAATCCTTCGAGAATAACCGTCGATACCGCATGAATCACCAAACGCCATCTGTTAACAGAGAGAAAAAGAAAAGAGTGAGTATGGCAATGAGATTGTATGCATAATCCACTTTTGCGTGGCGTTTAGTTCAATTTTCTGTCGGTCTTGCAACTGTTAACTCTATTACCTTTATGAGGGCCTTATGACACTGTAATGACTGTGCTGATTGCGTGCGTTTGCGCTACATTTGAATTATTGATGCCCAGATGCGAGATGATAATGATTTTAGCCAGAGAAATTACACGTACAAGTACAATTTCTAGTGCCGCACCTAGCCCTTTGCCAATAACCGGGAAGATAATTGCGTAAACTCGAATTATTTTTGAAATCTGATGGACAAAATATTGCATATTTCCATTACCTTATTAATTTGTGATATCCATCAATATGCCAAAGAGCTAAAGGTGCAACCACATTGTAAACCCTTCTTCGTACGACATTGATTTCTAGAGATCTTAGCAACACACCATTTGGATCAACTCTCCTTGCACAATCCCGAATTCGTATTTGTTGCACTCGGTAGCCTTTGCTCCTTAAAAATCCATCCAGGCGCCTATACCCGCAGTTTGGAAAGTCTGAAAAGATATCAGAAACAATCCGATCCAGATTCGCATCAGAGATACTTGTATATTGGTGACGAATGGAAATTCCAAACTGCTGTAACCTGCGTCGGATTGTACGAGGGCTGACATTCAACATGTTGCTGATATCCATGGCCGTAAATCCATTCTCTACTAGAAAGCGCAGCTGCCTTTCAGGAATAACAAATGGTGGTCGACCAACATCACCAGCAGAATTGATTATTGCATTCCCTTGCCGAAAATCATGTTCAAGTGTTTCTTGCAGCACCACTCTTGCCCTTTGCAGAATCGTAATTGATTCTCGATAGTGCTGTGGCAATCTCTCGTCAATTCTCATCAACGCCGAAATAACGTACTCCAAGCGATCAAGAAGCAGTTCATCGTTTGCATCTTCTCTGGCGGCATTACTTAAAGAACGGCTGATACTCTGCAAAATTTCACATACATGGGCCTCGATTTCAATATGGAATTGTGCTGTAATAAAAAACGGTACATATAAAAGCCCGCTGAAAGTAGACTTATTACACGAGTTCCAGTTATCGCTACCACCTTAACGATCAATCTCAACGGGAAGAGAGGGACTAAGGTAATATAAAGTATACGCAAGATCAAATTTTGTCTGTTAAGCATTTGAAATGTGCATGTCAAGCAAAATGTTCTATCCTTTGACCAGGTTGCGAAACATTTTTCGCCGAACATTTTTGCTTGCGTCCAGCAAAATATGCTGAATGTTAACGGTTATTATCACTGCACTCAGCTTTCACATAGAACTAGGCAACTTTCAGAAAACTTTTGTGTGTATTGAATTAAGAAGTTCAGATACTTTTGCAACTCTTTACAAGTTTAGTTATGATCTAGCTGCTGAGAAGTGAAGTCCGAAAGCTTAATTAATTGCATGCATATTCTGAGAAATAGTTCAATACAGTAAATGAAAAACGCGATTGTCTACTCACCAAAGCCATGTCTGAGGCCACTGGCCATGTCCAATGTCTTCTGCAATAATTCAGTCTGGCTATCTAGGAGGGCTCGTTTGGACTTAATGGATTTGTTTCGATCTTGTTCATTGAGACTTTGTTTTCTTACGTAAAAAAAATTTTCAAGGCCACGGAATTGCTTTCTAAAGCAACAGGATCAACAGCAGGGTATCAAAATTGCAGAAAAACTTTGAAAGTACATTAGAATCAACAGAAATTGCTGCGAAAGTCGATTTTGAGGAAAGTTATTTTAACCCCGTCAAAAGTATGAAGCCATTGAGACGCTGATGTTGTGTGAATCTAAATATTTTAATCCTTCTCGGATTACCGTGGCCACATCATTTCAGCTGAACCGGTTGACCCAATGCTCTGTTCTTAGATAACCGCATTCACTTAGCGCTTGACTGAGCATAATTAGTATCACTTAGGGGTTGACTGAGCACGAACATTGAAAGACATTTCGAATAGACATTTCGAAAAGACATTTCGAATAGACATTTCGATTAGACAATTTGAATAGACATTTCGAATACACAAACTGTACGGACAAAACGGAACGGCATTCTGATAGGACATTGTGAAAGATCATTTTGAAAGTGTTATTTGAAAGCACAAACTGAATGGACAATGAAAAGTCATTTCGACAAGCAAAATGAAAAGACGTTTTGATAAGACAATATGAAAAGCCATTCTTCTACAGCAAAGGAATAGGCAAACTGAAAGGATAAAATAAAGGACATTTATGTGAGCAACTTTATCAAACTATCAAATTGTCCTTTCAAATTGTCTTTTCATTTTGCCTTTTAGTTCTAATATTCATAATACAGCCAACATGAATTGCTATTCGTTTTAGATTTTAATTTTGGCCTAAATCACACTTCATAATAACAACCTTTACATCACACTTGAGGGGCAACAATATAGTTGATTCAGCACTTTTTACTTTCCTTACCCCATCTGACAAAGCCAGAACACCAATCTTTTATATGCTACCAAAAATACATTAACCTGGGATACCGGGTAGACCAATAATTTCTGGGTGTAATTCACCCTCTGAAAACCTTTCAAGATATATAGATCATTACCTGAAACCTATAGTACAAACTATACCATCCTATATCAAAGACAACACAGACTTTTTACGAATTCCAAAAGATTATGATTAAGAGTTCCACCTGAGGCCTTACTCGTAATGTTTGATGTAAAATCATTATATACAAATATACCTACCAATGTGGGAATCGAATACACAATACGAGCCTTACTTTATATCTATGGAGACAACATTCCTTTACGAGCCCAATATATAGAACAGATACTCAACTTTATATTAAGAATGAACTATTTGAATTCAATGATAACTTTTACCTACAATTAATGGGTACAGCAATGGGTTCCTCGTTTGCACCAAACTATGCCAATATTTTCATGGACAGGGTTGAAAGACAGATAATTGCTACAGCGCCAAATAATATAAAACCACTACTATGGAAACGCTATATCGATGATATTTACGTTATATGGACAAAAGGAGAAGAGGCCCTTCGTACCTTTCATGAACACATGAACTCTATATATGAAACAATCAAATTTGAAATATCCTTTTCAGCAGAAAAGATAGCGTTCCTTGATACTATGACTATCTTAGATAACAGCTCAATCAAAACATCACTATACAAAAAACTTACTGACGTATGCTCCCTGTTACATGCAGAGTCCTTCCACCCTGCTAGTTGCAAAAAAGGGATAATTAACAGTCAAGCTTTACGATACAGACGTATCATCTCTAATGATGAAGACCTTTCTAGACATTTAGATAATCTTATGCATTCTCTAGTGAAAAGGGGATACAACATTTGCCTTATAGACTCGATCTTTAAGAAAGTAAAAACATTATCACAAGACGAACTGATAAAAAAAAAACCTAAAAGAGGAAATAACAAAATACCTTTTATAATCCCATTCAGCACGAATACAAGTGAGATTGGACACATTCTCCGAAAACAATGGCACCATATAGCAAATGATGAAGAATTGGCCCACTTGCAAGAAGAGGAACCATTCTTTGCTTTAAAAAGAAACAGAAACCTAAGTGACAATCTGGTCCATTCAAAATTTAAATAACTATCGGAATATTAAAAGAAATATGACAAATGATCTAAACTTTTCCTCCATTTTTTACTGTAAACTAATGCGCTTTAATGCTACTGAATGCACAAAATTTCAATCCACTTCAACTGCTTCCTGGATTTCTCTGTTGCTGTTGCTGTTACTGTGGCTCTGTTTTCTTCTAGTGCGAAAGTGCTTTTGAGCGCTGGGGGGCTCACGACACCTTTGCGTACTGTCTTTACCCCCGAAAGGCAGTTGTGGGTAGGCAGCTGATGATTCGCACACAACTCTTTACTTAACCTCAACGTCTATCTACATGATTTTCTGTACACTTTGCGCCATGCGTGCCAATACTGACACTTTGCGTTTACAATTTCATAAACATAATTTTCATTGCTTAACCACCTTTTATGTTAATACATATAATTATAAATATAATTATACAGAATGCATAATACATATAATTATATACACTTCCAGCTGGCGGTACTACTTGTTGGTTTTGTTCCCCTTGGCCTCGTGCCGCACCACTACTGGTATTTTTCTCATTTATACATTATTATTATCATTTTAAATATTTATGTCTCCCAAGAAAGCAAGATGTGTCATGCACCCAGTGTGTTTGGTCTTGTGAGACTCAGCCACTATTGTACCTTTCTCCCTATTTCTGAAAATAACACTTACAACAGGAAAGCCTTTGTACCAATATACACAACCTCTAATTTAACATAATGAAAGCGCAAACCTGGTTTTGAAATTTACAATTTATAACCTTAAAGTTTATCTTGTGAAGGTTTGAAAAATTGCAGCCAAAAATCCTACTTATAGGGGTTTTCATTTACAATTTCAAAGAGTGGATCATGAAATGGTGGTGTGATGTCCTATGGCACTCAAAGGTCATTTTGAATATTTTATAAAAGAAATGAAATTGCACCTAAGAACAAACGCAGTCTTTTCCTTTTACCCGTTATAGAGTTACTAATTATTTTCCCGATCAAACAGTTCTTAATGTATATGAAAGAAGTATATACAACGAGAAACTTCCCGAATTTCGCTTTACCATATTTAGAGGGCAAGAGCATGGGAGAGGAAGTACAGAACACAATCCATTCAATTACTTGCATACAGCGGGTACCCGCAAATAAGAAACCACTTTTTAAATTGAGGCCTCAGAAAGTTTCTTATCTAAAGAGACCTTTTCATGATCAGGGTCAAGGTTTCTTATACATAGGTACCATCAATTCAAGGTATATGACAGTACCGTACATACATGTGTATTGAACATTATTGGTAGTAGTGTACAATACATACTGTAAAGTACAATGTTCTGATATCAATAGAATGCTTTATGCATTGAAGATCAACACTTCATTGAAATGCACAGGAAATACCTTTGGGGTTCTGAAAATGTTAAACTTAATGCAGTCGGATTCAATCAAATAGAAATGTTCTGGAAATGTCAAAATGTTTTTAAAATTATTCCAGTAGAACCAAACAGAAATTTAATTCATCAAACAAATGTCTGAGAACTCATGTTCATGTCGACCAGTTCAGAATTGTCAGTGTTCTATTTCTCCAGGTTAAACTAGTATTGCAAATGAGTACCAGCACAAGTTTATTTCTATGTGTAGTGCGATAATTTAATGGTGTCATCGCACTCTGCAAGTATTTAGCATTTTCGGTTACAATCCCTAATTTCTGTTATGTTTGCGTTTTGAAGAGTATCTTTCAAGCTTTTCCTCAGTTTGCTCACATATGAACGGGTTCCAATAAATTTGATGTCCAATGGGACTTCTACACCCATGTTTGTGCCATTATTGTATCTTTTTCCAACCACTTCAGCGATTGCTTCACCACCATCAGAAAAAAATTTATGAATAATTTTTAAAATTTCCAATGGTCTATGGCCAAATAATTCCTCATTTTCTGTCTGGATCATGATAGCAAATGGATCATGTTCATTTTGTGGCTCTATGTCACAGAGCATCTCTTGCCCAAGTGTCAATGGTATGTTTATATAAGCATGATAACCATAAAGACTTATTTCTGCATAAAAGTGATGCTAGATCATGAATTTTTCTGCTAGAATGCTTTGTTTTTTAATCCCTGATGCACTTCACGTTCAGTTCAGTTGCCTCTTTGAAATTATTTATCACTTTAGGCTTGATCAAAAACTGTTGTTGTCTTGTTCAATCAACACAAAAATGAGATTGAAGCATGACCTTTGTTGACCCTCGGGCCTAGCCAGTCTACCTCAGGCCCTCAAGAAGGGTTTATTGGCAGTTGGCAGTCTGGTTAGGTCCTTCCAGGTTATGAAACTGATGAACTATGAAACGTGTGCAACTTACTTTGGCACACTTCGGAGTAAAGAAATATGTTAAGACAGCAAGTGGATCTCAGTTTGAGGTCAAGCTTCCAGACTGTTCAAGAAAGAGTCAGTTGCGAGAGATGCAAGAGAACATTTTTAAGTCAAAAATATTTGCTTCAGCATATTGAATGGAGTAAATCTTGCAAAGGCACAGCCACAGCACAGCAGCAAGAGAGGCCTTGTCCACCTGCGACTCATCAAGCGAAAATTCATCAATCGATGGATAGTTTAGCCCCAAAAGAAGTTCAATCTACGTCTAAGAATGATGCAAATAATCATGACAAGGAACTGAAACAACAAGCAGAAAACAGAAGGTCATACAGCGTTGATTTTAAAGCAAAGATTATTAACAGTTCTGCAAACCAAAAAAAATTGCACTGGTTAACTTTTTAAAAACCCGAGATTTATACTGCAGCTAGCCTTGTTACATTTTGTTGAGTGGATCTTCAATTTTGAAAATGTTCACTCTGGTTTAAGAATGCTATATTACATTGCAGTTATTTATGGGAAATTATTTTGGCATTTAGGAACAGACCATGAGAAACCTGAAAATAAGAAACTTTTAAATTTCAGACCTAAAGTTGTATCTTATAAAAGGAGCCCCTTTTGAAAAAAATGAGGCCTGTTTCTTATACTAGGGGGTTTCTTATTTGCGGTTACCCGCTGTATTCCAGGAGAATCATTTAACTTACAAGTTTTTAGCAATCACGAAACATCTCTTAGAGCGGTAGAATATCCTGACAGAGATTCTGTTTTGAATGGTTTGTTTTATGTGTTAGATAGGAATAATAATATGTTTGATGTTGAACAATTTTTGACTAAAAATTGTTATGTGATATATTCATTTAAGTTAAACATGAAAAGATACCGGAGAAATGATCAGAGAATAGTTGATGCAAGAACTGGACAAGTACAATTAAAATTACAATTAAGGGCTAGATTTGCTAGAAATTATTTAATAACTTGTCTTGGAATATTGTCTAATCATATGGAAATTGTTGAAGGAGGAGGAGTTGTTCTTCATTATATACCATAATGTTAGATGAAGATGTAGAAAATATTTGTAAGAAAGATGATCATATAAAACAAAGTTTTAAAAAAGTATTAGCTAAGGATGATGTTAGAATTCAAATGTCATTAAACGAAAGCACATAACATTGCATGAAGAACAACCATTTTTGTTTCCTGCATCTTTTGTTTTTAATACTGGAACATATAAACAAAAAGGAAGACATTGGCAAGCAGTATATTTGGATATTGATGGAAACTGTT
Source organism: Chrysaora quinquecirrha (assembly GCA_014526335.1). Classification (NCBI taxonomy): domain Eukaryota; kingdom Metazoa; phylum Cnidaria; class Scyphozoa; order Semaeostomeae; family Pelagiidae; genus Chrysaora; species Chrysaora quinquecirrha. The sequence continues at coordinate 691,153 of JACTAT010000024.1, read as the reverse complement.
TTTATTTTGATTTATATAGACATAACATAACTCCAATTGCCGGCTTTCAAACAGCTTTAAAACCAAAAGTTAAATTAATTGGAGCCATAAAAATTAAACCATTAGAATTTGTACTTAGAGAATTTTGGAGAGCTGCAGGTGCTCCTAAAAGTTAATTGCATAAATTTGTTTATGCTAATGATTCATTCTTGCAAACTCAATGTTGATTTGTTCATTTTCTACATATTCATTATATCTTCAATTATTGCTATGTGACTTGAAATTTCTCCTTTGGGATATTTGATTACAGTTTTTTTCAATGAACATTTTTTAATATGTCTGACTAGATGACATTTTGAACCGTAGAAATTAGAACATCAAGCACATATAAAGTTTTTAATTCCAGGTCCATCCATTTTTTTTATTATACAAAAGTGTTTGTTGTAAAGTAATAAATTCAATTTTATATTTCTACTATATTTTAATGACGAAGTGTAGACATCTTGTAAAGCGCTGAGTTGAATAGGATTATCATCTTTGTCTTTCTTAAAGTGACCTGTGTACACATTAATTTTTACACCATATATGTATTCCATGTTTGAAATATGTTGTAGGTAGAATCCATCAAATTTTTCGATATTTGCAAAAGTACAATAATCTTTTATCATTGTTTTGAGAGATGGAACATCATTTTCATTGTGTTCAAGTTTCACTTTTATAAATGCTCGAAAAAAGCAGGCATCGTCTATCATTGTTTGTCTTTTTGAAGGCATCATCTATCATTGTTTTTTGTTAAACAACTTTGCAGATGTTCAGCACAATCTCTTGCAGCTCTGACTTTAATATTTTTTCCTTTTTTTTTCAGCGCTAATAATTGTAACACCCATATTAGTTGCTCGTATCAACCCCCAAGAACCGTTTTCGAAATTTTTCTTGATTATATCTATGAAAGGTGTATTACGTATGGATTCAATAGTTGATTCAGTTTCTTCTTTATTCTTTAAATCAAAGTCCTGAAGATGAATATTACTACTTTCATTTATTGAAGATTTTAAATGGTGTAATTTGTAATCTGAAACGAAGTAATAGCGCAATTCTTTAGTTTCTTTATTCTGGAGTATAAAAGCAAACAAAACAACGATCTTAACTGGAAGCATATCACAGACTTCATAGTACACATCCCATAAATTCTCGCTGATTTGATCATGAAGCAATTCATTTTTCAGTAAGTGGAAATTAAATTTGTAAATCCATTCAAGAGAATGTGTGTAACAGTGACTTGCTATATGTTCGATATGCTTTTTGTAATGCTGAATAAGTTTTTCTTTTTCTTCACCTTTAAATTTTACGTACTGTTTTATCATTGTTCCATGGCTGATGAAGATATTGACATTCATTCCAGAACAAGCAAGCTGTCAAATAGATGGTTTCGGGTATTTGCAAACGTTTAATTTACCATGGACTGCAATACCATGACGTTGTAAATTGTTAGAGTATTTGAAGTTTTGTTTGCAAAAATCACATGAATAAGGATGTTGGTCAATGTTATGTTCTTCAAGATGTTTATTCAAATTTTTGTATGAATGTAACACTTTCCTGCATCTGAAGCATTCATATTTATCATGCATTAAAAATTTATGATTAAGTAATTTTCTCTTTTTCCAAAATTGCTGTCCACAAACATCACAGTTGAATGATAAATTCTTCTTGTTAAAAACCTCGTTTTGTTGCTTAATTTACTTTTCATTATTCCATGAATTTACATGTTTTTGCTTCCAGATTTCTGATCTAAATGTTCTAGAACAATAAGGACATTCATATTTAACATCGTTGTTTCTTTTACATCCAGACACATGTTTGCGCAATTTTAAAATTGAACTAAACTTGTCTCCACAAATTAAACATTTATATGATTCTCCATGTAGTTTGTGTAGATGTGAAGTTAATTCTTGCCTCGTGTTGAAATTTTTCTTGCAATATACGCAAGTTAATGGTTGAAGCTCCTTGATTTTCTTACCCGCCATTTTGTATGAATGACAGGTTTAAAAGTGAACTATATGAAGTTCTATTCCAGAATTTATAGAAATTTAAACACATTTTATGACACATGTCAATCAATCAATCATTAACTAACAAAAATATTAAATACAAAAGAATACGTCAATCAATCGATCAAGTATTAAATAATTATGACATATGTCAATCAATCAAACTTAACTATTAAATAGACTTTTTACCTTTTTTTATATTGTTTATTTATTTCTTTAGATAGTAAAGAGTTATTATCATTCTGTAAGATTACATAAAAAGTTCACTAAGTCTAAGATCATCTATTAATGCGGAAGTATGAGTAACATATTTCAATAAGTGTTTCATGAGTTCTAAAAGGGAGCCATATGAATTGCAGAATTTGAAGTTCTTCTTATTGTGAAGAATAGCATAGTTTATGTTTCTCAGCGTAGCTCCATTTAGTACCAACATCTTTTTCATATATTGAAATTTCTTCTTGAATACTTTGTTAATAGCAAATATATCCCATTGCTGTTGGATCATGATTTTCTTCTTTCCTTTAACACTGTTCATATTGCTTTATTTTCAGTGATTTCAAGTTTAACTTAATGCTCCATCTTGAATGACATAAATGAATAAAAATGTCTGAACGTTTTTATTTATACCTAACTCAATTAATGTTGTTGTGGCTGTTCGTATTTTTTCGGCTCAAGCTCTAGAGAATTCGAAAATGATTGAACATGTTTTTGTTTTCCTTCCTCATCTTCTACATTGATTGACATTGTATTTTCTTCACTATTGTAATCTTCACTCAATGCAAAATTGTCACAATCCCCATCTACTATATCACCAAATTTTTTTAACTTTCTAATTTTCTTAGTCACAACTGTTTTGTTAGTATAAGACGTTTTAAGTTTGCGTTTTGTGCCAGTTTTGGGTGCTTTATCTTGGAATTCATATCCATTCCAATCTAATTTATACCATCCTTCACTTCTTTCATTATGAAGTGAATGTGTTTGATTAGTTGTTGGTTCTGTAAATATAACTTGAACTATACTTTTCAATCTGCCAATAGTTGATTTTTCTATGTAATCTTTAAGTTCATTTTTAGACGATCTTCTGGAGTTTTATCAAATTGACTTTGAACTTACTCTGTATAACATGAGAAAAATAATATCCCACATTCCAGTTATATGTCGACTGAGGTTTGTGAGATATATAAATTTCCATTGAAGGTAACTCTTTTGGAAAACGGGAGATGTAATAATACAACGCTTGCACGTCTTGTAAAAAATTTTGTTCGTGAAAAGTTTCCATCATTCCCTTTTCAATATTATTATTCATTTCATTAGAAGCCATATCTTTTGGTTCACTAGCACGGTTCTTAATTTTGTATTTGTGGAATTAATTTACTTACTTCCATTTCGGACTTTATAATAATTCTAGATTTGATATTTTTTAAAATTTTATATCTATTTGGTGAAGGCAATCTGATTTGGTGAATATTTATTAATATTCCCTTTTATATTAACTTTTTTAACTTGATAATCAGATCTATTAAAAAATATATCGCCAAGTAAAGTTGGAATATTAGTAATTATTTGATCTCCGATTTTGAAATAGTCGAAAAAAAAGGATTTAGATTTAACACTTTATTCTCAACTAAATCTGCACTACATAAATCTAATAAGACATCAAAACAATCATAATCACCCTGGGTAATGTATGTGCAGTACAGTGGAGGGTGTGCAGTACGGTGGAGGATGTTCAGTACAGTGGAGGGATATCATAAGTACAGTGGAGGGATACCATCAGTACGGTGGAGGGTGTTCAGTACAGTGGAGGGATATCATCAGTACGGTGGAGGGATATCATCAGTACGGTGGAGGATGTTCAGTACGGTGGAGGGATATCAGCAGTACAGTGGAGGGATACCATCAGTACACTGGAGGGATACCAGAAGTACTGTGGAGGATATTCAGTACTGTGGAGGGATACCATCAGAACAGCGGAGGGATACCATCAGTACAGTGGAGGGATACCATCAGTACAGCGGAGGATGTTCAGTACGGTGGAGGGATATCATCAGTACAATGGAGGATGCTCAGTACTGTGGAGGGATATCAACAGTACAGTGGAGGGATACCATCAGTACAATGGAGGGATACCATCAGTACGGTGGAGGATATTCAGTACGGTGGAGGGATATCAGAAGTACGGTGGAGGGTGTTCAGTACGGTGGAAGGATATCATCAGTACAGTGGAGGGCTTTCCAAATTTCTGCATGAGTCCGAGTTTTCTACACTTGGTTATCATAAGAAATTCTAAAATATAGACACATATGTATTTGAAAGTTTCGATCTTATGATCTTCAACAGCAAACTTCATCATCTTGGTTATCATAATGGTGTCAGATTTGTATCCCTCAATACGATCCATATCAGGGCCATTCACTCTTCAAAATTGTGTACGAGACTTTTAGGAAAACAAAAGGATTTCTAAGGGATTTCAATGAAAACATTTGGTTTTCCAGCCGGATTGAACGAGATTTTAATGAAGTAGTGAATTGCCCCTCGATCTATGTACTGTATAATTTCATTATGAAAGGGCTGGTTAAAGAGAATGGTAGCTGTGTAATGCAGTTAAGAAATTAGCCAAAATTTTGAATTTTTGCGCAAACCTAGCACCACTCTCAACATAATATGTATTCACTGACTTTATCAAGTATTCTCGATCAAAATTTTCTGGTTCTTATGGAGAATGCGCCTTAACTACGGTTTCAAAAGGTTTCAAAAGAAATCAAGAAACTCTTCTGTATGGAATAAGAAGTGAAAAGGCTAAGACACTATTTCCGTTTATAAATTCAGCCCGGAATTCAGCACTCTATTATACTGATGTGGTTTGTGTAATGTTTGTGTAGAAATAATGCCCAGAAACTATTACACTTGAATTATGTCCATATTTTAACTGCTGAGAACATGATCCTGCACATTAAAGAGCTTTGGAGAACGAATTTCATGAAGTTTTCGAAATTTCGAAAATTTCGAAGTCAAGAAACTCAGAATCTCTAACTATACTACTGTAATTGTGGTTTGAAGTTTTGTATTTCGAGCATTTAAAACGACAAATCAAATTTGTTTAATAGCTAACCGATAGTTTAATAAAGAAAATTCGTCGATTGATACAAGTTGTTTCATTTCATTTGATACAAGTTGTGTTTACCACATCGAGTGGCAATTCGTTCCTTTATTAAAATCTGGTGCAATCTAGCTGGAAAAGCCAAGAAGAACGCATGCGCCTTTGAGACGCGACAGTCTATTAACAACCCAAGAGCGGCACCGCCAAGCAAGTGCTATTAGACGCCCTCGGGGGACTGTTGCCATCCCACAGTGCAGTTGTAGTTCAAGGTTAAGTGTAAGAAAACCACTGACACCTCAAACAGTCAGCTACAGACCGGTTTCGCCCAATTTCAGGGCTCATCAGTGCAGCTAGACTGAGTGAGGACCTTAGCCCAACGTTAGACGTCAGGCATCAGGCTGTCAGTGGTATTACACGTGGGAGGTGGAATTTCAAAGCCAAGAAGAACGTATGCGCCTTTGAGACGCGACAGTCTATTAACAACCCAAGAGCGGCACCGCCAAGCAAGTGCTATTAGACGCCCTCGGGGGACTGTTGCCATCCCACAGTGCAGTTGTAGTTCAAGGTTAAGTGTAAGAAAACCACTGACACCTCAAACAGTCAGCTACAGACCGGTTTCGCCCAATTTCAGGGCTCATAGCTGGAAAACCTTTTGTTCTCATATAAATCCCTTAGAAATCCTTTGTTTACCGTACTGAATATCCTCCACCGTACTGATGGTATCCCTCCACTGTACTGATGGTATCCCTCCACCGTACTGAATATCCTCCACCGTACTGATGGTATCCCTCCACTGTACTGATGGTATCCCTCCACTGTACTGTTGATATCCCTCCACAGTACTGAGCATCCTCCATTGTACTGATGATATCCCTCCACCGTACTGAACACCCTCCGCTGTACTGATGGTATCCCTCCGCTGTACTGATGGTATCCCTCCGCTGTACTGATGGTATCCCTCCACAGTACTGAATATCCTCCACAGTACTTCTGGTATCCCTCCAGTGTACTGATGGTATCCCTCCACTGTACTGCTGATATCCCTCCACCGTACTGAACATCCTCCGCCGTACTGATGATATCCCTCCACCGTACTGATGATATCCCTCTACTGTACTGAACACCCTCCACCGTACTGATGGTATCCCTCCACTGTACTTATGATATCCCTCCACTGTACTGAACATCCTCCACCGTACTGCACACCCTCCACTGTACTGCACATACATTACCCAGGGTGAAAGCCTAAATCAAAATAATCATTTCCAGTTTTATGTTCCAAATATATTATTGACTGTTGTGGCCACACGCCAACACCATCCAGCGAAATCAAATTTCAAATTAAAATTTCATAATCATAACCTGTTTCATAATCATTTATGTTGCATTGTGGCTATTAAAAGGACAACTGATTCTTGTAAACCAAAAATATTGGGCAAAATTTGGTTTTCCCTGGCGGGAAGTATAAGTAGGTTGCAAAGAAAGTCCACTTCTCTGGTAAGGCTCCTTCTCAACCGGCTTCTAGCATCAGTGACGTCATCAATGACGTCATCAGGTCGCGCTATAGTGCGACGGTTTAATCTAGTATGTTGATTTCTCATACCACATCATGAGTGACGTCATAAGACCGCGCTATAGTACGACGGGTTTTGCTGAAACTGCTAGCCTCGTTTCCGATTTAACAACCTTTACAATCTAGAAGTTTCCAGAATGTTCCAGATGACGTCATCAGCTCGCGCTGTAGTATAACACAGATGTTAAATAATAAAGAGGTTCAATAATTCAATTTTCAGTTCAATTCAATTTACAATTCGACAACAGCAATTTAATTCAATTCAATTTACAGTTCGACAACAGCAGTTTAATTCAATTCAATTTACAATTCGACAACAGCAATTTAATTCAATTCAATTTACAATTCGACAACAGCAATTCAACTTTCAATTCAATTCAATTTGCAATTCAACAACTCAATTCAATTTCGTTTTGAATGGGGAGAATGATTTCGAAGATTTCAATTTGTTTTAATAGATATATGAGATATTATATCGAAAATGTTTAAACTCTAACTGATCACACTAATTTTCAAAGCAGTTAGACAGACCATTGCATTATGAATTGTTTTCAAAGGACAAGAAATTAGAACCTAAATGGAGACGTGCATATACCTGGTGTTTTTACAGCATCCGCCAATTCTATAGCAATAATAAAGGACATACTAGAGTGGAATGGTGTCGGACTTGTTTTATATAAGGGGGCGATATCGAAAGGCAGATTGTCATGTTGTTTTGAACATAGAAGAATTTGGATACCTAAAACAACAACACACAACCCTCTAGAAGAACTACAAGAACATTTAACAATATTAATTAATTAGATTAAATTTATACCTCTTAGAAATTTGAAATGTTCTTGCAGTTCTTCCAGTGGATCATGCGTCGTCGCTTTAGGTACTCCAAAGTCTTCTATGTTTCTGCTTTGTACTCCAATCTTCTGGCACACCTGCCTTTCAATATCACCACCTTTATAGTAAACTACCCCAACTTCATTCCAATCTAATATGTCCTTTATTATCATCAATGATTCTTCGCATTTCAAGGCTGCCCTAACTGGATTGTAGGACAGATGATGAATATTATAAAAACACCAGGTATACGCGCGTCTCCATTTAGGCCCCAAGTCCTCCTTAGAAGTACACGGAATATACTCCCGCACGAAGGAGGTTTCCCCATCATCTAGCAGGATGGCTATTTTTCTGATACACTGATGATCTTCTTTCGTCTGGAGATACTGACTGTCCATCAATGCAATACGAGACATTCTAGAAAAACAAGGTGGAATAAGAGGTGTCAAAAATTGCTTGAAATTAGTAGGGGTGGTTCAAAGCATGTTTACTATCCTAGTTCATCAAAAAGATTGAATAATAAAACACGAACTTAACGGGGCCTTGATGAGCAGCATTACCTGTCTTCCAAGGGTCTCCCGGGTTCAAGAATTTCTCGTACATGGAAAAGTCTTCAGCCACCTGTTCTGAAACTCACCAAACGGCTGTTGTAACGAATGGCCTACTAATCTTACACTGCACGAGGGCTCAACACAGTCTCTCATGACATTGGCCAGAGCATTCGTCAATAGCCTTTCGAGTCTGAGAGAGGTGGTGTTAATTAGACGATAAAAATGATGAACATTGTTTAATCTTACTAGTTTAATGAAATTGATGATTCGAGTGTTCGTATAAAACTATACAAAAACCAAAATTACATACCTGATTTCTTCAATAGATAACTAAAAAATAAAGAATGAGAAAATTTAGTTGACACGAAGAATTAGAGTGAAGGATTCTAGGCCCGGTTGGGTCTCGAAGCTTCATAAGTTTCACGGCTTTTAGAATAAGTTTTAGTCAAACAAATAAACATGAAACATCCTTAAATAAGAAAGAAATAGTTATTATAAGTTAAAATAATAAGAAAACTGCATTTCAATGAAAAAAGTAAGAATTGAAACGAAGAATTGGAGTGAAGGATTCTAGGCCCGGTTGGGTCTCGAAGCTTCATATGTTTCACGGCTTTTAGAATAATTTATGACCAAAGAAATAAAAATAAAACATCCTTAAATAAACAAGAAATATTTATTATAAGTTAAAATGATAACAAAACTACATTTCTAACACTTTTCCAAGAAGAAGTAGAGAAAAGTTAAAGGTACTTACCGAGTTCGGGAAAATTTTCCAGGAGTGTTTGCATTTGCTGAAGTGACGCCAATTTTAATTTTTCCCGCAATAAAATCCTCATCACATGACGTGTTATCATGACTTTCTGAAGAAGGCTAGATCTGATTGGTTGATTGGCTATGTTTGAAACTTACAGCGATTTGATTGGTTAAAACTCTTGTTTCCAAGGTTTCTTTGAAGACTTTCTAGAAAGTTCTGAAGAAGACTAGGTCTAGCTTACAGCGATTTGATTGGTTAAAACTCTTGTTTGCAAGGTTTCTTTGAAGACTTTCTAGAAAGTTCTGAAGAAGACTAGGTCTAGCTTACAGCGATTTGATTGGTTAAAACTTTTGTTTCCAAGGTTTCTCTGAAGGCTTTTAGAAACTCACAAAACCGTTGAGTTTGTTGTTTTTATTTTGCTTCAACCTACTGCGACCTGTTGTGTTTAGTTGCGAGTCTCGAAGAAAAGATGATTGGAGCAAGAAGAGCAATTGTCAGCATGCAGCAAATGATCAGACTGCAACCAGGAGAGTCAGTATTTCAGAGCAACTGCTCCATTTGTCTAACATCAGAGGTGAATGATGCTTACTACTCAAGATGCCAGCGGTGTGAGCAAGTTTTTCATCTGGGATGCATAAGCCAGTAAGTTGTTTCAAGCATTCACTTAAACCCATAATAATTATTATTTCAAACATTCGTTTATACTAATTATTTCAAGTATTTATTTATTTCTTTTTCATTTCAGATGGCGAGTGCAAATGAATTCATGTCCTCTATGTAGACTCACACCATACAATGCTGTTATACTAGAGGTAATTTGTAAAAGCATAATTTATACTCATTTAAATATACTTATAAGACTGGAACATCTTCTCATATAAATATTCTCTTTGTTATTTGATTGCTGCTGCTGCTCAAGAACCTTCAGAATCTTCAGAATCTTCAGAACCTGTGATTATACAACCTTCAGAATCTATGCTAGTACGACCTACAATGGTGCGCGATGTAATGATGCAAACAGCACTTCAGGAGATTACAGGCATAGCATTCAACACTCCTGATGATGATGTAGGTATCAGAGATTACGGGCTTGTCCCTGATTATGGTAGTGAAGGTAGTGGTTATGATAGTGATGGTATTTCTGAAGTGAGCTACGAGGCATTAGTTGAACAGCATTATAATACACCAAAAGAAGAAGAGGTCAATCCTTTTTTGCTGACAAGAATAAGAACGTTTGCAAACGATAGTAATGAGAACGCTAGATTTTTAATTCGTATGATTGAATTCAAAGAAATGGTGGACAGAATGTCGAGGAATTTTCCAGGACGAGTAACGTTGAGAATTGACCCATCATCAGAACGCTAACTGTTTACATCATTTTTAAAAATAAATCGTGTGATCCCCGGAGTTTTTGGAGTAAAATTGGCCCAGCCAAAGTTAATTGTATTGTTATTCATAGTCAATATTAACCAGAAGAAATCGGAACTACTCAATGTAACTAACTATGGTACGCTACACAGTACAGCTATTGACTCCACCGAATAATGTAAATCCCTGAAATCACGAGACTGCTCGAATGACGTAATTATTAACAAGATAGAATTAGAACTTCAAACAGAACACATACCCTGACTCTCCACTAAATAATAGAACGCTGAATTACCAAGATCTAATAAGCGTTACTTTATAAAGTAACCTTTAGGTCGCATCAAATTCAATCAAATAAATCAAAAATCTGGCATATTACAACGAAGAAAAGCGATATTGACTTCATGCTGATGTATGTAGTTTGCATCAAACTTAATGAAAAGTTGATTGCTTTTGCGTGCTATCAGGGGGGGCACATCAAAAATTTTGTGCGCTCCACGCATTCTCATAATGCTGATTCTCAGTTGCAGTAATATGTTTTTGCTGGCGTACATTGTTTCTTAGATTGTTATTTTTAATAGAACATTTTTTGTTCTGAATGCTGTGTCTTCTTTCTCTGCTGGATACTATACGGACACTCCAACATATTGGGGATTTTAATCACGGCACTTGTTATCTTTTCTACAATCCTTATTGGGTTTCGGGCTTATCCCTTTGGGGTTTTTCTCTTACCCCTAATCCTAATACCCCTACTTTCTAATGCTCCTATTCTATTTGAGTTATGGATATAAGGTGTATTTTCCTATGCTGTCCCTTGCGGTAATCTTAGTATATTAGGGTATTCTGCCTGTATCATACTGCTGCCTCCAGAGCACTCTCCATATCTTAGCCAATTGAAAGAAAGAGAATAGGATTCGGTGAGGATAGATTACTATTCTCGCCAGGGACAAATCTCTGAATTCGTAACGAGGCTAAGATAAGACAATCTAAAGACCCCCTGGGGATACATTCAGGAAGGCAATGACCTCCTAAGGGGATTTGTTGGGTTATAAAACTTGATGCATGTGATTTAGCCATCCTTCTTCAGCAACTCGCAATATAAGATAAGCTGCCCCTCCACTCCTCCCACAGCGACGGTCTCGCCTACTCTCTACCTTTCAAACAGCGAAGCCTCCTTCGCACTCTCTATATCTTAGCCAATTGAAAGGAAGAGAATAGGATTCGGTGAGGATAGATTACAATTTAATCATGGCATTTGCCTAGACTGTTATTCATGGGATGTTCAAAATTAGGTGAACATTAGTTCGATGTTATAGATATTAGTTCCATGTTATAGCTACATGTTAAGAATTTGTTATAAATAGATGTTACCTGTCGTATGAGATGTTTCAAATTTGTTATAAATATGAGTTACAATTTGAGATTTAAAGCAACTTCTTTCTTTGATTTTATCTGGAGTAAGCGGAAGCGGTAAAACGACTTGGGTAGAAAATCTGTTGAAAAATTATAACAATATAATTGATAATGGCAGACAATATCCCAATCTTATGTGGATCTCGGGAACAAATAAACCGGAATTGTTTGACGGTGTTAAAAAACGTTTTAACGGGAATTGTAGATTTATTTCTGAGCTACCTGAAAACTTGTACAAACAAATCGAAAGATTGGACAAAAGATTAACAATTGTTGTTGATGATTTAATGCATGAAATTGCCAACTTTAAAGATTTGGGAAAATTGTCCACAAAAGGAAGATCTCATCTAAGCATAAATGTAATTGTTATGATGCAAAACCCTTTTCCAAGAGGAACAGAAATGAGAAATTTAGCTCTCAATACTCAGTATCAAGTCCTTTTCAAGAATCCTTGACATAGAAGTCAAATTAGATTTATTGCGCGACAAATTATGCCCTCATCTCCAAAAACATTCCTTTACATTTACAATGATGCAACAGCAAGAATGTAAGGCTACTTACTTTGTGATTTCACACAATCGATTGCAGAAGATATGAGATTTCGCACTAATATTTTCCCTAATGAAGCTCCTTTAGTGGTGTACAAGTCTAGAAAAGGTTATAAATAGAGATCAACAATTCTATAAGACAAAAAAATGGATTCTTTTGAAAAGATAGTCATGGAGCCAAGCAAATCTGATGATGAACCAGTGAAGAAAAACCTAAAAAGATCATTAATAAAGGAAGAAAGTGTAAGAAAAGAAAGCGACAAAGAAAAAAGTGTACAAATGTTAAATTGTTAGAATTGCTAATTGATTTATTATGAGTTAACAAAAGTTATATTCTTGAGTATATAACGTATTTGAGATGTGTTTATTAATTCACCTTGTAAATGGTAAAGAGTTGTGTTTTGGTGAGTTCTTTTGTTAAAATTTCTCTTTTACAGTATGACCCTTGTTTGAAAATACTTTTCTTTAAAAAAGTTTTCATTTTAAATGATACAGTAAATACCAACATGCACAATATAGTAAGGACCAACAATCTGCAAATCATTTGTTCTAATAAATAGGCCAAATCCTCCACTAAATCATTTGTTCTAATAAATTGCTTGATGTGTTATTCTTACAATACAACACGTTCAGTTGACAGCTTTAGCATAGAGGTTCTCAATCCATTACGTTTTTACATGTGGGTGTTTACTGCCTCTACATTTAGCTCAGGCACGTGTTTGCTTTTTTCTTGATGGTTTACGTTGCAGGACTTTTTCTTTCACATACAGAGGTGTGTCTCTGTATCCATGGGCTGCTTTTGTAGATCCGTGGATATCTTTCTTCAACAGCACCCTATTTCGTGCTGTTGTATAGTTAACCGATGTCAGTTTGCTATTAGACTCTGCCTTCAACTGAGAGAACAGTGTCTCAACTGCACTTCCATTGATTTGCAGTGGGAAGATATAATATGATGGGTGGTCTTCCAGGAACCTGTTTGCAAAACCAACAAAACCGAACACAGTGATCCTCAACAAATCCCATGTCTGCCATGATAAGAAGCGGCGCTCTTCAGAAGATGGGTGCTCGTAAACCACTTTGTGCTTCAAGTTAATGTGTATTCCTTCAGACATCTTTGCAAATTCTGATGGACTGACACCCACACACAAGTAGTAACTCTCATCAAAAAGGCATAAGAGATTCTGGAAGGCCTCCTCATCAAAACATGATTCTGTATCGAAAAGCTGAAACGTGTACCGTTGCTTGTGCAAGACTTGGGATGTCGCTGAACCATCTTTCATTATTACAGCTCTTGCAGAATGTAAGGGACCTCCTCGAGACAGTTGCTCTATGTCTGGTAATTTGCGACGTAATTCAAGGCAAACGTTTCCACTCTTCATCGGCACTTCATTCAGTACAAGATGATTTTGCTTTGCGTCAAGAAAGGCCTTCAATCTGCCAAAACTGAACATTTTCGATTCATCTTTGGTCTCCTTTGGGGCACCCCCAGCATAGGCTTGACCCTCCTCACTGTTTTCAACACTTCCAACTGTGTTTCTTCCCTCAATTTTCATTCGCAATTTCGATTTCACGTCCATGATCACGTCGCCATTATATTGTATATGTTTTCTTGTCTTTGTAAGCCAACCAGAAGCCAACCCCCTGGCTAGGCGCACGCCGTGTCTTCTGAAGGTCTGGTGCGAGTGAACACAACAAAAGGAGATTTGATCCAGAAATAGACCTGCGCGAACTGATGCGCGCTTCATAGCGTCACTTTGCCTTTGCTTTTGGTATGCAGCAGGCCTCTCAGAGCACACTTTCTGCAGGGCAGCAAACACACAAAACATGGCGTAAACAATAAGAGTATTTGCTGAGTGTGTTCGCCTATGTTTGACGAACGGAATGACGTAATTTGCATGACAACAACTGCACGGGTGCGGAAGAAATGATCTCACAAATAGCAAGTAAATTAGGCCGTTTTAGTTAGACTATCTTAGTTCTCTTATTTTATCTTCCATAGATCTATTGGTATGAAACCTTCTGAAGTCAACCAAGACAATATTGACACTGTTCGAAAAGACTGTTTAAAAAAGAAAGCAGGAAAAATAAAAAGCTTTTCAAAACTGGAGATTATGTAGGACTGAGTTTGAAGAAGAGAATATTTAAGAAAGGTTACTTGCAAAATTACACTGAAGAAATATTCAAGATCAGTAAAGTCTTTTAAGAAAGATATCCAGTAATGTATGAAATTGAAGATCTACAAGGTGAAAAGATAGTTGATCGTTTCTATAAAGAAGAGCTACAGTGTGTGTATCTTCCAAAAACATTTGTTGTCGAGCAAGTGTTGAAATCTAAGAAGAAGAGGGGCAAAAACTTCTATTAAATCAGATGGAGAGGTTATCCTCCACAATTTGATGAGTGGGTAGCTGAAAGTCAATTAGAGACAGTATGATTGATGAAGAATTTGATTTTGTTCTTCCTTCGGGATTTGCTACGGATAGAATGAAATTAGTAGATTTCACAGTTGATTTACCCCATGTATTTCAATTAAACAATAAGAGAAAGTGGGAAATGGCATTGTTACAAAATGGGAGGTGGCATTAGTGGAAATGGTCTACGAACTGAGCGATAGATTTGTATTTAATCCCGCAGAATTCAAATATGGGGAATATGAACCCTGGGAAATGATGGGATTTTTCCAAATTGGTACCGACAAGGTTGGTTTTGAAGATTTGAATGTGAGATTGGTAATATCTGATGAATATACAAAGAAATGGAATCAGGCAGCTGATAAGGGCGAGTATTATGTACGTCATTTTATTGGTGAAATCACAGAGGGAGATGTTGTTCACAAATTAACAATGAGAGAAATTGTTTCAATTATGAATGAAGACATTCGCGCGCAAGAGGGAAGAGTAAAAGAATATGTAAAAGAAATAGGTTTGCCTTACGAAGGTCTGCCACAGTTTTCAATTGTAGATTCAAAAATCAAGATAACCTTTCCAAAGTATGTTAAAAGAGTTGCATTGGGGAAAGATTTGTGGAAATTATTTGGTTGAAGCTACAGAAGAATATGATAATAACATGAATAATGTTTATTACAGAGATGTGAGATGGACACCATGTCCATTTACTGGAACTTATCTAGACAAGTCATTAACAGATTATGTATTCAACGCAATCGAAAGAACGACTGATGTGGTTGGTGATCAACATTTCCAAGTCAAGCAGAAGGGAAGAATATGTTTATATATTGCTCGCTGTTAGACTATCGAGTAGTTGGAAAAATTAGCATGCCACTACTACTAGAGCAATCGCTTAGGAGTCAAATTGTGCACTTTATGATACAAGCATGAAATTTGGCACAAGTACAGAGTTTGATGCGCCAAACAAAATGAGAAACAGACCCAACTCAGAAAATGGCCCCGAAAGCTATTTTTAGACTGGGGTACTTGGGCCCAGCCCCCACAGAGTTTCCTTCTATAACTTGGAAAATATTTGCGATGCGCAGCTGAAAGTTAGTGCAGTTACATATTTTAATATGCTTAATACAAGGAATAACAAATCCATTCAAAAAATTCCCCCGAAAGCTATTTTTAGACTGGGGTACTTGACCCCAGCCCCCAAAACATTTTAGACAGGGCATTTTTGGCAACATTCTAGCACACTGGGTAACCGGAAATTTTAAAGTAGTTTTGGACTCTTTGGTGGTTGGTGGTCATTTTAAGACTTGGAAACATTCTGGCAAATCAATGGTTGTGACGTCATCGATGACGTAGAAACGTTACGGTCAGTGAAAATCTGACTTTTTAATGATATGGTCAGAAAGAACATCTCAAATGGAGCAAAAAATTGTAAGACACCAATTCGATTTGGCTTAATACTCAGAAGTTATTACGATTCCAAATTTGTGTGACGTCATCAAAACGCAAAACTGATATTTTGAGTCTTAACCGTTTCGTGCATAAATCTTTCTTTTGATGTGTTCAGTGTTACTTTTAGGATAAATGCATCATGTTCTTGGTCACGTACGCTAATTTTTGCATTTCAAACCTTAAATTACGAAGAATGCTCGTAATTTCAATTGCGATACAGCTGGGGCTCCGAACTATCATGAATGTTGAAAAAGATGCAAAAGATAAGCCTGGTTTCCAAACTAGCAATATCCGTGCCTATGCCTTCGCCTACTCCTATGCCTTCATCTACACCTTCGCCTGTGCCTATGCCTTGGCCTACAACAATGCCTTCATCTACACATACACCTGTTCCTATGCCTTCGCCTATGCCTTTGCCTTCATCTACACCTTTGCCTATGCCTTCGGCTACAACAATGCCTTCATCTACACATACACCTGTTCCTATGCCTTTGCCTATGCCTTTGCCTTCGTCTACACCTTTGCCTATGCCTTCGGCTACAACAATGCCTTCATCTACACATACACCTGTTCCTATGCCTTTGCCTATGCCTTTGCCTTCGTCTACACAAGTGCCTATGCCTTCGCCTACACCAATGCCTATATCTACACCTACACCTGTGCCTATGGCTTTGCCTATGCCTTTGCCTTCGTCTACACCTTTGCCTATGCCTTCGGCTACAACAATGCCTTCATCTACACATACACCTGTTCCTATGCCTTTGCCTATGCCTTTGCCTTCGTCTACACCTGTGCCTATGCCTTCGCCTACACCAATGCCTATATCTACACCTACACCTGTGCCTATGGCTTTGCCTATGCCTTTGCCTTCGTCTACACCTGTAGCGATGCCTTCGCCTACACCTATGCCTTCATCTACACCTACACCTGTGCCTATGCCTTCGCCTATGCCTTTGTTTCATCTACACCTACGCCGGTGCCTGTGCCTATGCCTTCGCCGATGCTGCCTTAGCCTAGACCTATGCCTTCACCTACACATACACCTGTTCCTGTGCCTTCGCCTATGCCTTTGCCTTCGTCTACAACTGTGCCTATGCCTTCGCCTACAACAATGCCTAAATCTAGATCTACACCTGTGCCTATGCCTATGCCTTCGCCTATGTCTTTGCCTATACCTATACCTGTGCCTTAACCTACACCTGTGCCTTCATCTACACCTACACTTGTTCCTATGCCTTCGCCTATGCCTTTGTCTACAACTTATCAACATAGGTGTCTGCCGTCTTCTCGAACATTTTCGGCTACATAATTCAAATTAAAGACCGTGGTCATAAAAAAGTAATTTGCTCTATCTGGCTCAATCATATTACCATTCTCAGAGAAAGTAAGCAGAAAATGTTTTACCTATCTTGTGCATCTTTTTCAACATTCATGATAGTTCGGAGCCCTAGCTGTATCGCAATTGAAATTACGAGCATTCTTCGTTGTTTAAGGTTTGAAATGCAAAAATTAGCGTACGTGACCAAGAACATGATGCATTTATCCTAAAAGTAACACTGAACACATCAAAAGAAAGATTTATGCACGAAACGGTTAAGACTCAAAATATCAGTTTGCGTTTTGATGACGTCACACAAATTTCGAATCGTAATAACTTCTGAGTATTAAGCCAAATCGAATTGGTGTCTTACAATTTTTTGCTCCATTTGAGATGTTCTTTCTGACCATATCATTAAAAAGTCAGATTTTCACTGACCGTAACGTTTCTATGTCATCGATGACGTCACAACCATTGATTTGCCAGAATGTTTCCAAGTCTTAAAATGACCAACAACCACCAAAGAGTCCAAAACTACTTTAAGATTTCCGGTTACCCGGTGTGCTAGAATGTTGCCAAAAATGCCCTGTCTAAAATGTTTTGGGGGCTGGGGTCAAGTACCCCAGTCTAAAAATAGCTTTCGGGGGAATTTTTTGAATGCATTTGTTATTCCTTGTATTAAGCATATTAAAATATGTAACTGCACTAACTTTCAGCTGCGCATCGCAAATAGTTTCCAAGTTATAGAAGGAAACTCTGTGGGGGCTGGGCCCAAGTACCCCAGTCTAAAAATAGCTTTCGGGTCCATTTTCTGAGTTGGGTCTGTTTCTTATTTTTTTTGGTGCATCAAACTCTGTACTTGTGCCAAATTTCATGCTTGTATCATAAAATGCACAATTCATACCGATTTTGGTGTTTAGCGAACCCACTATACGCTTCATTCCATTGAAAATTAACAAGCATGTTGTAAATTTTGGGGAATTTGAACATTTGTTCTACTATCCATTGTTATACAACGATATCAACAAATTTACTATAAAAGTCTACAACAAGTTGGGAAAAGAGATAAAATTCTATAAAACAAAGACAACATTCTTGCTACACTTTAGAAGGAAACATGTATGATTTCCCAATTTACAAATCAACTCCCTATTTTTACACCTACCAGCGTGAAAGAGGAGTAGGTAGTATTTTCAGGAAAGCTGGATCTATTTTTAAAAGAGCTGTTAAAGCTGCAATGCCAACAATAAAGAAACAAGGTGTAAAAGCTGCGGAGAAAATTTTGAAACCTGTTTTAGAAGAAGGAGAGAAGGCAGTCGATTCGATATTAGCTGGTGAGAATGTTGGAGAAGTTGCAAAAGATACTGCCAAATCTTCTATGAGAGGAATTAAAAGGAAGGCTACTGAAGAAATCGCCGATGTTGTTGAGAAATCTGTCAAGAAATCGCCTGCTGGTAAGAAATCAACTGCTGGTAAGAAATCGTCTGCTGGTTAGAAATCGTCTGCTGGTAAGAAATCATCTGCTAGTAAGAAATCAAGAGTTCGTCCTAAAAGATCTATAAAAGAAAGCACCATGAGAGAGATAATCATACCCAAGCAGTCTTTGAAGAAAGGACGAGCTAAGAAAGCTAAGAATGCTAAGCAACCTGATTTAAGAAAAACTTTGTTGAAGAAAGTGTTGAAGAAGAAATTGCAACAATGAGTACAAAGCCAGAATATACTAAAGTTTGGATTTATTCTAATGTCTCATAATTGTTTTTCAGATTTATTCTAATGTCTCAATATTTCAGAAAAACAAATATGAGACATTAGTTTAAGAATCTGAAAAACAAATATGAGAAGGTAGTTGTAAATTTTCTGAAAGGTGGATTTCAATTCTTTAAGGATATAAATTTGAAACAACATGTATAACAAATATAAACAGTATACAAAATCATTTATTCATTCAATTGTAAAAGTGAAAGCTATTAATTATGAATATATTGACATTTTCTCTAATTTGTGGATGTAAATATTTTCATTACATCTACCTATTCTCAATTATATTCATTTAAGAAAATTATGATATCCTCCTTTCAAATTATACAAGTCTTGCAATAGTCCATTTTCTGACCTCTTAATCTTTTTTTTTTAAAATTCTCATAATATCTAATTTTAATATTGCAATTCACTAAATGTACTATGATATATCTTCCTGACACGCAACACATACATGTGTCTTAACATTAAATCTGCAGTCATATTCATTAAAACCCTTCCATCTCTCTTCTACTATATTTTTGGGATATTTACATCCTTCACCTTCTTACGTATACATATACATTTGCTGAAATTAAAATTTACAATTTCCACTCTTCATTTTCAACATTCTTCAACTGCTATTTAAGGATTTCAATACGTGGGTCAATTAAACTCTCACTTTATCTTGTATGAAAACGAACATTTCTAAAACATTAACAAATTTATCCTCTCATTTTCATTAGATATTGATACTTATTAGTAACATTGAGCATTATAATTATAAAGGCCAGCTTTCAGCATATCTTGAATTAAATTTCCAATTATCAACATACCAATTTCTTTCCATAACTTGTATTCAACATCATGCCAATTCCTTGGAATGCAACTATAGCAAGGAAATACTGGGACAATAGAAAGTTTCATTTAATTGATTATGGAAACAATTATAAAAGTAGGATAAATAATAATTTACAGGCACTCACCTCTCGTCAACAACGAACTTTAAATAACATATCATCTTATAACACAATCTACACAACAACATGCTCCTTTCGAAATGTTATTAGAACTGCCACATCTTTGACTAACTGGATTACAACCTTGTCATGGAACTTTTGTGATAATTGCCATAGCTTACTTTTTGAAAAACTACTTCCAAACTTTCTTAATGGCAAAGAGTGTGCCTCCAAAAATATATGCGGATGCAAAACAGATCATTACATCATTCTAACTCTTGACAAAATTCCTATACCTTTAAGCTCATTTACATTGGAACATATTATTGTGCTTAGGTCATTTGATATTGATTATTGGAAATATGAGCGCATGAAACACGGATATAGAAAAAAACAGTTCTTCTTAAACTGTGATGCTCTAAAAAAAGCCCTGAAGAAAAATTGCTTTGTTGCAAAATGAAAATGACAGACGCCTATGTCAAAATGCATATGATTTTTTAATTCCATGCGAAAATTCATCTTACCGGTAGTATATATTAAAAGGTGATGAATATCTGGATAAAAATAATGAACCTGATCCATTTTCCGTGTACTCATGGACGGGCATATAGTGTGCCTCATGGCCTCATTTATATCCCTTTACACATTGGTGTGACACAATAGATGAAGGGAACAGCAACAGGAAAAGCAGCAAAATTTCACTTCTCACAAAGTGTTTCTCATCTATAATTGACTACGGTAATAATTTTGAACTTCTTCAATTCATATCTGAAAGATGGATTTATAAAACTGTAACAGGTGCTATAAACTCGAGTAGACATTTTTCACCCGCTGCACATACCATATCTGCTATTCAGTCACTTGATGATAAACCGTTTAGTTCTGGATACTGGAAATGGCAGCATCGTTACCTAATTGATGCGGTAAACCAGTATGGTCTAGTGCATTGTCTCATAAAAAGGAAGACAAGTGGGACCATAACCTGTATTTCTAGATATATCAGCAAGCCAAAGTGGTAGAGGAAATGACCATTCAGATGGACTAATGGTAATGAACATGGATGGGTAACCATACTGGTTTACCGCATCAATTAGGTAACGATGCTGCCATTTCCAGTATCCAGAACTAAACGGTTTATCATCAAGTGACTGAATAGCAGATATCGTATGTGCAGCGGCTGAAAAATGTCTACTATCTCTATGTTCTTGAACAGATTGTTCGTGGCTACGTCTGTGGCTCTAATTATAGCCATTGGAAGAACCATTTGTTTAACTACAACAGTCTTCCTAACCGTAGTAATATTAAAATATATTTCTATCGTTTCGAGTTTCAAAAGAGAGGTACTCTTCATTTGCACTTGTTAGTTTGGTTAGACAATGCCAAATACATTCAATTACCCCGTTTTCGAGGTGACTTTCCCCTTCATAATGGTGAGCTCTGATATTTTGTTGAGACATTACAAAAGTCAACCAAATCATCCCTACCATTAAACAATGGACCCACGACTGTTGAAAATAAAGAAAGTTATCAAACAATACGCTTTTGTCATCCTGCAGATGCACAGGCTGCTTGTCTTTCAGGCATACATTGATACCATTCTCCCTTCACTTCGCTGTCATCTGGATGTAGAATCTAGCGATGGCCAGGGTATGCTTTTAAAATATGTCTCTGAGTATGTCTCAAAATCGAGGGAAGCATATCACAGTGACATGTTCTACACCCATGATTTTGCTCTTTCAACGGCAGCTATAAAATGTGCACTTTCATTGATGTCTGTGAGCTTGAAATGTGGGCTAATTTATCTTCCAAAAAAATATCTTCAACTAATGCAACAATAAAAAAACTCTCCACACCTACATTTGAAAAGGCTCACACAAATTCTACTCTTCAGAAATACTATGCGAGGCCAGTCTCTGCAGAGTCCATGTTTCTCATAAAATGGCTAAGGGCATTTGATGATAGTAAACAACCACCAACTATTTATAAACATACATCACCTGTTCTCATAGGCCTACAACATTGCTCTGTCTTCAACTCAGAGTACTTCTTCCAATTTCTGTTAATACACCATCCACATAGACAACTTGGTACTGTTGCCCCAAATAACAGCAAAGACATTCCCCCAGCCATCACATTTTTCAACACTGCTGCATGTTTAATGCCAGAAACTTTAACTTCTGGTAAACAATTCCAGCAATTCCTCATGAATGAAGGTCACAAGAGCTACTACATGGACACTGTTGTTGCTTACATACAAAGCCTCATTGACATGAACAATCTGTATCGTCGACAACTTCTCCCATCCACACATGATGGTGATGTCATATCACCTTCCTCTTGTGACAAACTTAATGGTAACTAGCTAGTTTTCTTCAATATGTTCACAGGCATAGGATTCCACTTGTCCTCGGCAAGTAAGGTACAGGAAAAACTTTCACCCTGCGTAACTGCATACAATACTGCATTCAAAATCACATTGCTGTATGTGTTGCTTTGCCTACTGGTACACTTGCATGCACATACAGGGACAGATATGACGATGCTGTTGTATGTGACACTGTACACAGTTTATTTCATTATCAACGTGATCGTGAACATGACAACAATTACAATTTCATGCTTGCAAATTTTGATGTCATTTTTAATCATGAGGTTTCTCATATCAGCACAGACATATTCCATCATATCATTGCTACTTTAGAGAAACTCATGCAGTAGGTTGCGAAGCGAAGGATCTGGCGCAGGAGGGTTCTGGCGCAGTGATGTCATCAGTGACGTCATCAGGTCGCGCTATAGTGCCATGATTTAATCTAGCACGATGGTTTCTCCAGCCTCAAGGGTTCTTTCAATCCTTGTCTGAAACCACTAGGATCTGGCTCAGCGGCTTCTAGCCCAGTGACATCATCAGTGACGTCATCAGTCATCAGGTCGTGCTGACGGTTTAACAACCTTTGCAATCAGTTTGACAAAACAACATAGTATAAACAGCTAGTAGTAAGTGGTGGTTTTTATTGAGTTGATGTCACAAGAAGCCTAGACTCTCAGAGAGAAATATTTATTTTGATTCTGAATGACCCATCTCTGAAGATCAAGATCATAATTTTCAACCATTGGTCATCCTCTGGGTTGCCAGCGACAATGTCGTCTTCATCAGGGCAATTGTGCTGACATCCTGAGTATGGCAACAAGGCCCAACAACTCGAGCATTCAAAAATCTGAACTTCACCTTCTTTGATGTCCATATTCTATAAAAAGAAAATATATAAAATCCTACAAGTCTGAACTATTCAAAACACCTCATAGAGTGTAACAAATTAAAAAATAAAGAATTAGAAATTTAGTTGAAAGAATTGAAACGAGAAGTGAGAGATTCTAGGCCCGGTCGAATCTTGAAACTTTGTAAGTTTCACGGCTTTTAGAATAAGTTATAACCAAACAAATTAAAATGAAACATCCTTAAATAAAGAAATAGTTATTATAAGTTAAAATGATAAGAAAACTACATTTCTAGCCCTTTTCCAAGAAAAAGTAAGGAAAAGTGAAAGGTACTTGCTAAATTCCAAGAAATTTTCCAAGAGTGTTTACATTTGCTGATGTGATGCCAATTTTAATTTTTCCTGCGATAAAATCCTCGTCACGTGACGCGTCATTATCGAATGACTTTCTAAAGAAGACTAGATCTGATTGGTTGGTTGGTTATGTTTCTAACTTACGACAGTCTGATTGGTTAGAACTTTCTAGAACTTTTGAGAACCAGATCTGATTGGTTGAAACTTTTGAGAAGTTTCCAGAAAGTTCCATAAGATTCTAGAAAGTTCCACAAGATTCTAGAAACAAGAAATCCTACAATCTGATTGGTTAATTATGATTGCGTAATAATTCGAACGTGACGTTCGATCAATCTATAAAATTGATGCGTACAGTGGCGGAAATTCAGGTTTTTGAGTGGGGGGGCCCTGTTTTGGATTTTTCCGACAAAAAATGAGAAACATAAGTTGCGTGCCGTAGGCACACTTGCAATGACCGCAGCTCATGAGATTTTGCCATGTAGGAGGTCTTAAAATGGCTTAGGATTCTGCCAATTCTCATTCATGAAATATCTTCTTGTTTGCTCTTATTTGATAAACCAACCAGGTTCAATTAAGAGCAAAGAAGAAGTCCAAAGCAATTTTAATTCTGTACTGTGTCTACAATATCATGAACTCAAAAGCTTGTCAAACTTAACAAGAACAACATTATGTTCATGGTTTTGATAGCAGCAGGAATTCGTTTTGGATACCCAGTATATACTTTATTTATATATTAAATAATATGTTAGCATCAGCACGATTCGTTTTTTCCCCTTTATTTTGCGCATCGGCATCCTTGTAAAATTGGATCGATTCTTTTAGACGTACTAATTGCTTCTGAAATATTGATGAATGATAAACAAAACATGTGATTACAAATGTTATAAAGAAGCTGAACAAAAGAGTTCAACGACAAAGTTATTGAAATTGAAAATTCTTTCCTTCTATGCTTTAAAGAGGCGAAAACATCAAGTGCGACACCATAGTCAATGGGTCTTTGTCGCTCAATTGAGATGATGGCCAAATCTGATGTACGTTGCTGATTCATTGTTGATCTTTGATAAGATTTGATTATCTTGAGCTTTCAGAAAGCACGCTCTGCTTCTGCACTTGTAACTGGTACGGTTAAGAAGTCTGGGTACAGCCTATACAAGTTTGGAAAAACTTTACAGAGCTTTGATTGGTGCAGAAATTAAAAAATATGTTTTGCGCTTTCACATTGGGATATTGTTTCGTTGATTTTAAAGACTCTTCTGCCTTTTTTCTTCTGAGCGATGCGCTTTTTCATAGAAATCTCTATCCCATTACTCTCTTTGTATCTGGTCTGAAACAATGAATACTCCATGAGTACATCTCCCTGAATATCACCAGAGCCATTAGGAGATTTTTAAGGCACTGTAGATTCTCCTCCGGTTGTCGTTTTAGTAAACCTTCTGGTGTTAAGCATTGAAAGGCCTTTAGTAGACTCTGGTGACTACAAAAACGGTCAAACATTTGCTCCTCTATCATTTCCAGAGAATAGAGAAACACATCTATTTTAAACAGCTGTTTTGGGTCAGCTGGTACTTCATCTGAAGACATTTCATTGAAATTTTGCTTTCTTCTCTGAGGTCTCCTATCTTGAAATTCGGCTTCAGCATCAGCCTTGCGAGCAAGTTCTTTTGCCATCTCTACAATTCTTGTGGTTTCTTTGGTTCTCAAACACTGATTAGCCCCAAAAATGTTAAACTTTAAAATTAGATTGCCTTCAGAATTGGTATCCGAAAATTTCCGACAAATTTGCGCCCCCCAGCCCCCCACAATTTCGGCCACTGGATGCGTAAGGCGTCAGTTCAGTTAGAAATTAATCATGAAGAGGTCATACGAAGAGGAGAGCTCAGCTGCTAATAATAGTAAGCGAAGAAAAATCGCTTGTGATGTATGCGGGAAATTGTTTGACAGAATGTTAAATCTTGAATCACATAAGCGAACAGCACATGATATACATCCGTCAGCAGCAGAACAAAATAAATTAGTCGGTGAAGGTAAGAACATGAACAAGATGGATAAGAAAGCATTCAGAATATATACCGAAGAAGAAGATATCAAAGACTGGGCAAGAATCACACAACATACTATTCGAGACATTAAAGAAGAATTGCCAGGCCACAAGCAGGGAATAAAGTATTATATCACTATTGATGTAGAATTTAAAAAGTATGGTGATAAGCCTATGGTTACAGAACCACCACCCACATTCAGAACCACCGTGCAGGCGCTTCTGCGGTCAGGGTATGACTATGTTGAAGATCAGATAGTTGAAGCACACTAGGAGATAAGGTTGATGAATTCTTGGAGAATGGAAGTGGTTGGATATTTGCAAAGTTTACCAAACTGCAAGTGAAGATGTTTGATTATGAAGCAATCTGCGGTGGAAAGTATTTGCAACTACCTGCATACATCAAAAACAAGAAAGCTGTTATAAATGTACAGAACAGAGACGATAAATGCTTCATCTGGGCAATCCTATCCGCCCTACATCCATCAGCAAAAGATCCACAAAGAGTTGCAAAGTATTACCCATACTCGGATGAACTTAATTGTGAAGGATTGACACATCCAGTAAAAGCCACCGATAAAAAGATGATTGATACATTTGAAATAAACAACAACATTTCAATCAACATCTATATGGATGAATATGATGAAATTGTACCAGTAAGAATAACTGAAGTTAAACGTGGAAAACATGTGCATTTGCTATTAATATTCAATGACGATGGTGAGAGCCACTATTGCTAGATAAAGGACTTGAGTCGCCTTTTTGCAGGTCGTGATGGCCATAAAAATAACGGAAAACGTTTTATCTGTCCCCTATGCTGTTCGGGGTGTAGAACTAAAGAAAGACGAGAAAAGCATGAAAAGCTATGTCGGGCCCCTCAAGCTGTTGAATATCCTCAAGATACAGAATTAAAGTTTTAACATTTCAAACATCAGAGCTGGCTACCATTTATCATCTATGCAGATACTGAATCCATTCTGGAAAGCTCAAACAGAAGAGCTGCTTATCAAGAACACAAGCCGATCAGTTATTGCATTTATGTCAAATCAATCAATGATAGATGGCAACAACCGTTGGAATGCTATACTGGTGAAGACTGCATGGAGGTGTTGATGAATCGGCTGGATGAATTGAATGATGAAATCCGAGCAGTGTTTAGGAAAACCATGCCGATGATTAGATTAACACCCAAAGAAAATGCAAGACATGATTTGGCTACACACTGCTATTGCTGCAAGCAGCTATTTGATGGTAACAATAGAAGAAAAGTCAAAGATCATTGCCACACTACGGGGAAATACAGAGGACCGGCTTACAAGTATTGTAACTTTAATCATCTGAATATAATAGCAAACACTCACACGATCCCGATCGTCTTCCATAATCTGAAAGGGTATGACATGCATCATGTCCTGAAGACTTTGAAGGCAGAAATACAAAGGTCATTGCCAATTCGAAAGAAAATATCATGACTGCACAGATTGGTGCTCATACTGACGTGAATGAAGATGGTAAGGAAAGAAATATTCATGGGATCAAATACATTGACTCCTTTGCATTTCTGAGTACAAGTTTGGCAACACTAGCCAGCAACCTACCGAAAGAACAATTAGTCTCTGTCAAAGGCTACCTACATGATGAGATTACTCAACAACAGTATCCTGATGTACCGAGAAATGAACAGGAAAGAGTTGCAGAATTGAAAAGAGAACGTCAATGAATGTTTGAACCTGGTGTAGCATGTGAAAACCCGCTAAAAGATGAAGCTGTTCTAGATTATAGAAATTGGAAAATATCATCAAGGAGAGATTTGACAGATGCTGAAGCTGAAGAAGTTGAGAGAGCATTTGAGTTGCTGACAAGAAAAGGTGTTTATCCCTATGATTGGGTGGATAGTGCAGAGAAAATGGAAGAAACATCTCTACCACCAAAAGAAGCATTTTACAACCAACTCAATTATTCTGACATCAGTGATGAAGATTATGAACATGCTTAGCAGGTTTGGCAATTCATCAACTGTCAGACTTTTCAATATTATCATGAACTGTACTTGAAAACCGATGTGTTGCTGTTGACTGATATATTCGAATCGTTCAGGGCACAAAGTCTGGAATTCTACGGACTCGATCCTGCACATTATCTAACTGCTCCTTTGCTGGTCTGGGATGTGATGCTGAAGATGACCGGTGTGAAGCTGGAATTGTTATCTGAAGAAAAGAAGGACATTCTACTTATGATTGAAGATGGCATTCGTGGTGGTGTCTCGATAGCAGTGAAAGGGCATGCTAAATCAACAGAAAACAACACACTGATGTATCTGGATGCAAACAATTTATATGGATTGGTAATGTCGCAACCAATGCTGTAGGGTGGTTTCAAGCAGTTTACACAAGAAGAAATCAGAAATACAGACATCCACGCCTTGCTGACAAGATTGAATGAAGATGTTGGTTATATTCTCAAAGTCGACTTGGAATATCCAGCCGAGTTACACAATCATCATGCAGATGTACCATTGGCGCCGCAAAGATTGCAAGTTCAAGAAGACATGCTATCAGAACATCAAAAGAACGCTCACGAAGAACTTTTCAATGGAAAAAAGTTGAAGCCAACACCCAAGCTAATACCAAATCTATTCAACAATACCTCATGCATGAAAGAAATTTGAAGCAGTGTTTAGAATTGGGTTTGAAGCTGACAAAAGTTCATGAAACTATTGAATTCAAGCAAAGTCTATGGTCGAAAGAATACAATGATTTTAATACCCAGCAGAGAACACATGCAAGAAACGACTTTGAAAAAGATCTGTTCAAGTTGATGAACAATTCCGTGTTCGGGAAGACGATGGAAAATGTTCGAAATCATTGACCTTTTGAAATCTGTGCTGATGGAATAATCTTGAGAAAATGGGTTAGAAATCCAAACTTTTACGGAGTAATTAAAATCAACAAAGACACGCTTTTGGTTGAGAAATCAATGTATATTGGTTTCAGCATATTGGATATTAGCAAAACATTGATGTATGATTTCCACTATAACTTTGCAAAGCCAAACCTTCCAAATGTTGAGCTATGCTACATGGATATTGATAGTATCATCTACGATCTAAAGATCAAGTCGATAAAGTATTGAAAGATCACGAAGATGGATTCGATTTCAGCAATTATGATAAAGAACATCCAAATTACTCTACAAGAAACAAGAAAGTTATCGGGAAAATGAAAGACGAGCTTGGTGGTGTGGGAATGAAAGAATTTGTTGGATTGAGATCAAAGATGTATAGCTGTCAAATCAATGATGGAAATACGATCAAAACAGCAAAAGGAATAAAAAAGTATGTTGTGAAGAGGCAAATGAAGCATGAAGATTATGTGAAATGTTTGATGGAAATGAGAGTTGATGCACACACTCAACGCAACATTGAATCACACTAGTCCGGTGGCCAGTTGAGATGACCTTGACATCGAGTACATATGGGTTTTTATTTTATTTTCTGTTTGTATGGTCATAGAAGACTCGAAAAAGCCAAACTTGCCCCTTCCAAGTGTTGGGCAAATTTTTTTACCTGCCTGCTTTATGACCTGCCGAATATGCGTCATGTCCAAGGTAAAAAATGCATCAACAAATTTTTGTAAATGGTCAAAACATGGTGTTGTTTGGTCTCATTCGAATGGAAATTGACTCTAGATTTCGAATATAGCATCAAGACATCTGATTTAAAAAGAAAAGAATCAAAAAAGAAGAAATAAGAAAAATGTTCTTTGAAAAATTATCTTTAGTTAGTTAGCATAGCTTGTACGTTAGTAAGTTAGTTAGTTAGCTACTTTGGAAGGTACTAAAATAGTAAATAAGTTAGTAAGTTTTTAAATTAGTAAGTGAGTTAGTTAGGTAATTAGTCAGTTAGTTAGTTAGTCAGTTAGTTAGTTGGTTAGTTAGTTAGTTAGTTAGTTGGGTAGTTAGTTTTTTAGTAGCTTGTAAGTTAGTCAAGTAATTAGTTAGCTACTTTCCAAGATATTAAGTTGGTTAGTTACTTAGTTTGAAAGGGTAGTTAGTTAGTTAGGTAAGTAGTTTGTCATATAGTCAGTTTGTTAGTTAGCATAGCTTGCACATTACTCAGTTAGTTAATTAGGTTACTTGGGAGATAGTAAGGTAGTTATTAAGTAAGTTATTAAGCTAGCTAGTTAGTTAGTCAGTTAGTCAGTTAGTTACCTTGGAAGATAGTAAGTTAGTTAGTTAGTTAGTTAGTTAGTTACCTAACGAACTAACTGACTAATTTACAAGGTATTCTAACTAAGTAACTTACTGACTATCTGAAAACTTAACAAGCCAGATAACTGACTAACTCTAACTAACTAACTAACTAACTAACTAACTAACTTGTAAGCTATGTTAACAAACTAACAATCTGGTAAACAAACTTATTAACTAATTAACAAACTTACTAACTAACTAATTAACTAACTAACTAGCTAGTTACCTAACTAAGTAGCTAACTAGCAAATTAACTCACTAACTTACTATCTTCTAAAGTAGCTAACGAACTAACTGACTTACAATATTCGGAAGTAGCTAACTAACAAACTGATTAACTTACAAGCTATGCTACTTAAGTAACTAACTAACTAAATAACTAACTGACTAACTAACTAACTAAGTAAGTAACTACGTAACTAGCTAGTGATAAGACTAACTAGTAAAACAAACTAACTATTTAACTAACTAACAAACCAACTAATTAATTACCTAACAAACTAACAAACAAACTAAATTTAACTAACTAACTAACTAATTTGCTAACTGATTTACTAACTGGCTAAATAATTAACTAACTAACTAACTGACTATAAATAACTAGCAAACTAACTAAATAACTAACTAACTAACTAACTAACTAAATAACTAACTAACTAACTAACTCACTAACTAACTAACTAACAACTATTTAACTAGTTACCTAACTAACTAGCTATCTAATAAAGTAACTTACTAACCACCTTAATATCTTCTAAAGTAGCTAACGAACTAACTGACAAATTTACAAGGTATTCTAACTAAGTAACTTACTGACTATCTAAAACCTAACTAGCTATCTATCTAACAAACTAACTGACTAACTAACTTAAAATCTTCTGAAGCAGCTAACTAACGAATTGACTAACTTACAAGCTATGCTACTTAAGTAACTAACTAACTAAATAACTAACTGGCTAGCTAACTAACTAAGTAAGTAACTACGTAACTTACTAGTGATAAGACTAACTAATAAAACAAACTAACTATTTAACTAACTAACAAACCAACTAATTAATTACCTAACAAACTAACAAAAACTAAATTTAACTAACTAACTAACTAACTAATTTGCTAACTGGTTTACTAACTAACTTACTATCTTCCAAAGTTAACTTGCTAACTCACTAACATACAAGCTATGCTAACTAAAAAACTAAAGATAATTTTTCAAAGAACATTTTTCTTAGTTTTACTTTTTTGATTTTTTTGTAAAAATCAGATGTCTTGAGCAATATCTTTTGACCTATATATACAGAAACTATCCTTAATGCTAATTTCAAAATCTAGAGTCTTCCACTCGAATGAGACCAAACAATACCATGTTTTGACAATTCATGAAAATTTTTCGATGAAATTTTTACCTTGGACATGATGCATCTTCGGCAGGTCATAAAAAAATTTGCCCAACACTTGGAAGGGGCAAGTTTCGTTTTTTCGAGTCTTCTATGACCATATAAACAGAAAATAAAATAAAAACCCATATGTACTCGATGTCAAGGTCATCCTTGAAATTCGCATTTGGCCACCGGACTACACTGTCACACCATCTGCACGACGGAAAGAAAGAAGACATCACTGAATCTCTTTGATGATAAAAGATACATTCTTCATGATGGATTTAACACACTGCCATATGGGCATTATTCGCTAGAAACATTGAATGAACTGTTTTAACAAACTATTTTAACAATATTCTAAACTGATTTAACAAACTGTTGTAACAATATTCTAAACTGTTGTAACATTATGCTAAACTGATTTAACAAACTGTTGTAACATTATTCTAAACTATTGTAACAAACTGTTTTAACAAACTTAAATTATATCTTCGTTTAACATAGTTGTAAACAAATATATCGTTATTTAACTTGTTTTGAATGTTAAAATATTTATTAACCATCGAGTTCATTGAAACGTTTTTTGTTTTATTAATTAGAAAGAATATGCAATGTTGTCCACATGTAGCAGTCTCATAGGTTTGAACTTGAACGTAAGCGAGCTTGAAAGGAGTAATAAAGTCTAGAAATTCTTTCAACATAGGAGGTTCACCAAACGAATCGTAGAAATCCAATCGACCATCATCAGCAATATAGACAGCTACCCAGTGGGTTCCTTTACCAGTAAAATTATCTTCATTGAAAATAAATGAACAAGGTAGAGAATGAATGTCTATGTTTTTGATTTCATCTTTCCCGAATACACCAAGGAAACGAGGTAGCTTTTCACGTTTTACAAGTAAGTTATTAATTGTTATACCATCCATAATTACCAATCTCGAATGACGTTTTTGTGACTATCAATTTGAATGACTCTATCAAATTCACCCAAAATTACAATGTTCATCAAACTGTTAACAGCGTTTGCAAAATTTCTACTTATTCTCGGATTACCCTCTCTTTTAAGCTAATATTGCTCATCTGCACAGTTTCCTTTTGGTGTCAAATCAAAACCATAGATTGCCGATCCTTGTTTGAGTCTATCATAATCAATTAGGCTAGGTGAATTATTCAAGCTGGTCACCAAGCGACTGTAGGCATCAAAGTAATCATCATCATCATTATTCAATTTTAAAGGTGGGGTAATTTCTTGATTGTCAACAGTCACTTGAATGGCAGAAACAGAAACATGTTCAAACTCAATCGGATTTCCTTCATCCGCTCCATTGAATGATGAATTATCGACCAACGCAAAAAAAAATCTGTTTGGTATCTTTCCATTGAACACATTATCTTGAACCCAACTGGTTGTTGCGGTATTGATTAAGTAGCTTGCCATATGAGGTTGACAGACTGGATAAATTGCATTAGTTTTCATCACCGTTCTTTCATTTCATTTCAATACATCATCTTTAACATGTATGTGACGAAGCACCAGTTTTACTTCGGAAATGTATAAGCATGAAGTGTTTCCAGTCTTTCTCATCAAACAAAACGCATCGCTGTTTGGACTCAATCGTCATTGCAAACGAACGCCAGGCAGCAAGTATTTGCTTTGATTGCAAATGTTAACATGAGGTTTTGTCAACACTTTAACCTTTTCACTATCATCAAATGGTGCAGATATTGCATTTAAACCC
Organism: Chrysaora quinquecirrha; assembly: GCA_014526335.1. Taxonomy (NCBI): domain Eukaryota; kingdom Metazoa; phylum Cnidaria; class Scyphozoa; order Semaeostomeae; family Pelagiidae; genus Chrysaora; species Chrysaora quinquecirrha. Next base: position 658,141 of record JACTAT010000024.1, on the reverse strand, counting down.
AATTTTTTTGTTGCTGATGTGGTTGTTGGAAAACCAATATTTTCTTTGCCAATTGTATCACTGACCCAGTTTGTCATTTTCAAATAGTTTTTAGCTCTGGTTTCATCAAACGTTAGAATTGTTTCCAATAGTAAGGGAAAATGACGAGGATCCGTGACCATACTGGAGGGACTTTGGTTTGACACTTGTTTTTACATCAGATCACATAAAAGAATAATATAAAATTGGGGGTCCCTCTCAAAAATACCAGGAACACCTCTGCAGCGGCCCGAATATAGGGCTGCGCATCAAAACTCGCGAACTGCCTAGTTTGAAACTATTATAACAACAAATCCGGTAAAAACGACTATATCGGATGTTTTTAATGATAATAAATCTATTTTACACGTTAAAAAGATCCTGAATCTCATCTGGCAGGGATTAATATTGAAAATACGCCTTACGCTCCTCCGCAGTGGTATAAAAAGTGAACTTCGTCATTTTGGCGCGAAAAAAGCTCCTTTCCTGATCACGTCAGCTATCAGAAATTCAGTTAACTATCTTTGCCACGCTACGCTTCTAGTTCACTGAAATATGACATGCCAGAAATAAAATGTCTATGCCAGTTATTGTACCTGTTCCTGAAAAATGAAGAAGAAGTGAAAGGTTGGGAGAAAGTTGCATCCTTTGCGAAGAGAGTTGCAGCAAAGACAAAAGTAACTTCAATCTGACAGCTTGGGAAAATTTAAGATTGAAAGCCAAAGAGTGGGAAGGTAAGCAAATGAATGAACATCTTCCTTGTCAATATTCAAGAATGTACTAATGGATTGAAGAATAAAGATACAGTGTAACAATGAAAGAATTTTAATCTAATGGTTTTGAATAGGCAGGATGTGGGTGTTTTTATAAACGAAAGAAATAAGTTGCTGGAGCTGAACTAGAAAAAATATCTTCACTTTTGCTTTTCAGGGCTTGATCCATATGGTGACATGTTTAGTGAAGTAAAATGGGAAGATGGACCAGCAGGAATCTTTTTCCACAAATTATGCAAAACGAATATGCAAAACAAGAGAAAGCTACTGCAAGCAAAGAATCGCCATGCCAAATCACAAGATGCTGCAGTTGAGGAAGATGAGAATGAAGCTTCATCAAGTACAATAGATTGCAACCGACTTACACGTCAGTCTGGGCCCCTTCACCACAAAGACTTGTGCGTGTGGTGTATGAAGCCAGACAATAAAAAGAATACTGAAGATACCTTTCAGCAGATTCAACAGTTAAAGGCCTGGATCCGTTTTAAAGAGCACACAGTTTTTTTAAAAGAAGAGCAGATGCGTGACCGAATTTTAGCCGTAATTGCAGCAACACCTGATCCATTTGCAACTGAAATATATTACCATCGAAGCTGCTGGAAGAAGCATGTAAGACCGACTTACGAGGTTAATGAAAGCACCTCCATCCATGTTCAGAATGTGAGGATAACAGAAGTGAATGAAATGTTTTTTTCAACATGTTAGGAAGGTAATTCTTGAAATGAATGAGCCTAGAACACTACAGGGTTTGCTACTAGATTACCGGCATATTGTAGAAAATTTTGGGTTTTCAACTGAGGGAATTAAATTAAGTAAAATCAAAAAAATGTTGGCAGATCAATTTTCCAACCAACTGGTATTTCACGATAGGTACCATAAAAATCAAAGCACCCTTGTGCATGACGTTAGAGAGGGAGGAACTTTCATAGAGGCGGCGATAAACTCTTGGGGAGTATCCAACGAGCAGCTACTCAATGCTGCAGCAAGGCGCTTCAGACACGAGTCACTATAAATCACAGGAATGGTTTAGACACCAAGAATCAGAGAAATTGAGGCAGAAGAGAAGCTTGATCCTCTTATGCTCAAGTTTCTTACGTGGTTGAAAACTCCAGCAACCAAGTGCTTTGAGACCTGCTCAGACCCTCAAATTTTTTCTCTTGCCTCTTTGCTGAAATCATATGCTAATGGAAAAAGAAATGCATTCAAAACAAAACTATCATGCACCCTTCATGGACTAACAATGTCACGAGAACTAATCGATTTGACAAAGAAGCTAGGTCTTAGTATTAGCTATCAAGATGTCAAAAACCTCTTTGCAACATGGGCCCTTCAAGATATGAAATCAAGTTTCTGTCCTAGTGAAATAGCATCAGGGTATCTTGCCACCGCTGTAATGGATAATGACGATTTAAAAAAAGATACTTTGACTGGAGCAGACACCTCACATCGAACGAATGTGATGTTTGTACAGCGTGAAGAGCTGCGCCACCATGTCACCCTGATAGACCTGTCTTGGCAACTCATAATGACCTAAGGGTTGTGGCCGACGACATGAACAGGGTAAGGCCCTATAAAACGATCAAAAAAGGTTATTCACCTATCCGAAAAGAGTTTGACATATCACCATCAACGAATGTCACAATCTGCAAAGAAGAAATGATGCATACCTTAGCAAGACTTGATAAAGATTTCAATAGCCATGATGCGGTCAAACAGAATGTTGGGTCATCTGGTGGGTTTCAATCAAAGATTCAAAACTCGGTTCCAAGAAGTAAGGCACACTATTTCCTCACACTTCCAAAAGCACCCCATAAATCTGTTGTCCATGAAGTCATGTTACGACTGACTGGTGTAATAAATGAGAAAGATATCTCATTCATGCAGTTAGTTGGGGATCAACCCGTGTATTCCTTGATTGTGCAATTGAAAAATGAAAACAGAGCGGCGTTTGAGAAAATAATTCCCGTTTTGGGTCCATTCCACACCCAGTGTTCATTTATCACTGCAATAAATAAGAGGTTTTCAGGATCGGGTTTGTCCGACCTGATAGTTTCGGCTGATATTGTTGCAGAGAAATCAATCGACCATGGTTTGAGAGGCAAGCACTACCGTAGGGCTATCAGGGCTTTGCAGCTAACATACGAAGCTCTTCAGCGAAAAATTATTCAAGCTAGACAAAGAAGTGGCCATAAGCTGTCTGATAGGATTTAAGCGCAGGAGTTAGGACTAGCCAGCCGAAACATAGAAGATTTTAGAGCGCCCAAGGCGACGACACATGATCCACTAGAAGAACTAAGAGAATATTTCAACTTTCTACGAGGTATTAATTTAATCTAATTAATTAATATTGTTAAATGTTCTTTTAGTTCTTCTAGAGGGTTGTGTGTTGTTATCTTGGGCACCCCAAATCCTTCTATATTCAAAAACAACATGACAATCTGCTGGCAGATTCTCCTCTCTATATCACCACCCTTATACAAAACTATTCCCGCATTGTTCCATTGTAGTATGTATTCATTATTTCTGTCGAATCGGTGGATGTTGTATCTACAGTAGTTAAAGCTCCGTCTCCATTTAGACTCTAATTTCTGGTGTTTAACAGATGGGATAAACTCTCTTTCGAATGATGTTGTACCATCATCCAACAAAATTGCTTCTTTAGAATAATAATTCAGTCAATATATCTAATACTTATGACAGTTGACAGAAGCAACACTATTTTAGACTAAGCAAATGTTTGAAAAACAGTGTTTGAGTAGGATCTAAGTTACTTCGAAAACAATTCATAATGTAGTGACCTGTCTAACTGTCTTCGAAATTAATGTGATCAGTTAGACCTTAAACATTTTCCATATAATATCCCATATATCTATTAAAACGAATTGAAATCATAGGAATCATTCTCCACATTTAAAACGAAATTGAATTATTGAACTGAGTTGTTGACTCTAATTGAATTATTTAATTGAACTGTTGACTTGAATTATTTTAAATTACTGAGTTGTCGAATTGAATTATTTTAAATTACTGAGTTGTCGAATTGAATTATTTAATATTATTGAATTGAAATGATTTGTTGACTTAAATTTTTCAACCTCTTTTATTATTTGACATCTGTGTTACACTGCAAGAATCTTGAAAACGAGGTTCGAGAAACCATCCCGCTAGATTAAACCGTCAGCGCAACCTAATGATGATGTTACTGATGATGTCACTGCACTAGAAGCTGCTGGACCAGATCCTAGCGGTTTCAGACAAGGATTGAAAGAAATCATGTGGCTGGAGAAACCATTGTTCTAGATTAAACCGTCGCACTATAGCCTGACCTGATGACGTCACTGATGACGTCACTGTGCTAGAACCCTCCTGCGCCAGATCCTTCGCTTTGCAACCTACTTCATGCAACATCCTGTTGTCATATTGTCAGATGACTTTGCTCAGCAGCAACCTATAGGTACTGTAGATGGTCTCACTAAGCAAGTACCTAGCATTACAACATGCTCCCACTGCATGAATTATGTGAATGTTGTAAGACTGACTGAACAATTTCGGACAAAAAGTCCTCGACTACTTTCTTTCCTTCATTACATAAGATACCAAAAACCTACTGTTGACATGCTAAACAATATCTTCGAGGAGCAGATACTATGTACTGAGAAATGCGTTGATGACAGGATTTATGATTCCTTATAAACACACCTTCATGCAACAGTGCTCACAGTTTCAGGCAGAGCAGCAAGACAAATTAATGAAATAATAATTCAAAATACATTTCAAGGACAAACTCTTGCTGTTATTTTCATGCATGATGGCACATTAACACTAGTGTACAAGAGAATGCGCTTAATACTTACGTATAATGTCAACAAGCAGATAGGCTTTGTCAATGGTCAGTTTGTTACAGTTGTCACGACACAGAACAACACTGTTCTTGTGAAACATCCGCACGGACACATAATATCTTTGTTCCCAATAACTAGAAAGCATTAATTTAAGTATGTTACTAGTTTTCCATGTCTTCTTTGTTATGCAACTACAATAACCAAAGTTCAGGGACAAAAATTGAAAAAAATAATTGTTTGGCTAGACACTCAAAAAACACCACAAGGCACTGCTTACATAGCATTCTCTCGCACCACATCTCTTGATCAAATCTATCTTCTAACTCATGTCTATCCTGAACAGTTTGCGCCATCTCCTCTTATTTTGTAGAATTCTTTGTTACATAAGAAATCTACTACATCTTCCACAAATGCAATTAAAATCAAGCATTAACATATTATATAGCATTTCATGAATAACAAACAAGTGGCATAAATAGATCATCCTATAAATTATTCGCATGACCAATTATTTGCATCTTTCTCCTTTCAGATCAGCAAACATATATACACATCAAAGGCAAAAGATGTGAGTTATTTCTCACACTCTCCAAAAAACTTCCTCTCCCCATACGGCAAACAAAAGAAGATTGACAAGGAGACAATATGGAAGAGAATCCGGCCAGAGTGTTGTGAATGGCTAAGAAGGCCAGCAACGGCAATGTCCGAATTGCATTCCTTAATTGAGGAAAACATACATATCCTTAAAAATGACTCTTCATTTATAAAAGAAAAAAATGTGGCAAACTTTGAAAAGAGTTTGCATCCTTTGAAAGACACCTTAAAGAAATTCCATAAAGATTACGATGGATTTGTTGAAAAGAAGGATGCAAAGTCATTTGTAAATGCGGTTATGGACTTGACAGACGAGCAGATTCAACTTTTTCGCGCTGCAGTTGAGGTTGGTGGCGCCCTTTTCTCAATGGGCATCCATGTTCTCTTTGCAGAACAAACTCCTGACAGAACCGGAACGCTACGCAGATGCTCTTTCATTTGCACCAAGAGCAGACCCCCACTTCAAGAGATCCAAAAACCTGAAGGATCTACTGCCCCTTCTCTACACAGAGAGAGGGGCAGCACCGGCAACAACCTCTGCGTCTAAAACAAAATTGAAGGCTGTGCTTGACTCATATGAAAGTAAGGATGAAACAACAAAGTCAACTAAATCAAGCAAAAAACAAAGTTATTATTCGATGACACTGATGAAGAAGACACATCAAATGATAACAATGATACAACAAAGAAAAAGAAAAAAAAGACAATAAAACTAAAGCAACATACATCTGAGAAGGAAAAACAAGTTAAAAAGAAAAAGAACGACAAAAAAGACATTCAATATCTTCACATCTCTTACATCATTTTTTTCTAATTACTTATCATACATATATAATTTATTACGTTGTTATATTGCTAAACAGTTTATCTTACAATTAACTTTATCTTTGTAGCAATTAATTGATGCTTTATCGTTTATACCTTATATCAATGACTGCTTTATAATCTAGTACCATGTCATACACAATGTCCATACATTTTATCTATCTATATCAATAACATTGTTTTTCTTATGTTTCAACAAGATATTAAAGTATACACCTTTTTCTCTATTCACTTTCTTCTCTCTGCATCCCCGAAAAATTGAGTTCATTTTGGAAAAATGAGAGCTACGTCAATGGAAATGGATTAATTTGGGTGGGAGGGTGGGAATGGGAAACTTGGATTATAAGGCGAGTGTTATTTACACAAGCCGTTAGCAACGCTACCTTGTTCAAGATGGTGTGTCTTGCTAAAGTTTGTCATACTATTTGACTCATAATAGGAGTGACCATTCGATGTGTAAAATATATATAGTAACTTTTTTGACACACTTGTCAGTTTCTATAGTGAAGCTTCTTGCAGAAGGACGTTTTCATACTGACGCTTCTTAGCAAGAGCAATGAGTGTGTTTTCCATCTGTGTGTCAGATGTTCAGGCATCTGTATTCCACACATGGTCTGTACTTTTCATGGTATAGCAGCCTGCAAGCTTGTTATCAGGAGGATCCCTGATGTGGACAGCACATCTCTGCATGTGTATTTTAGTTGACAGAGAGTCCTTATTGGCATTGCCTTAGCTGTGACTGAGAATTCAGACACTTGTAATATGACTGAACGGATGCCTGGTTGAGAAATGCTGTTGAAACGTCCAGACCGCCTTGATGATTGCCTGACACCTGAAAACAAGTTTCTTATATATAGTCTGGAAGCGTGACGTTTGCCATAAAGTGTTTTCTACACTGAGCCATAAGTTCTGACGTTTGTGTGTTTCATGCAATGTGGATACTTTTCATTTGTATAACATGCTGTCAGCTTCTCATCACCAGCATGCATGCATGTGTATGTTAGTGGTCATAGCCTTGGTTGTTTTCACGTTTCCATGATGGTGTCAAAGGATCCGCCATGTAGACATCACATCTGTCTATGTGTATTTATATCAAGACAGAGAGTCTTTGGTTACTTATGCAATTGTCTATAGGTCTGACTGCACAATTAGACGCTTGTCAAGTGTCTTAAACAGATGACTGGTCGACAGACCCTAGAGAAACGTTCAGAGGCCATGGCTGATTGCCTGACAGCTTTTGGTGCACAATTAGACGCTTTTCAAGTGTCTAAAACGGATTGCTTGTCGACAGAGGCTGGGAAAAATGTCCAGAAGCCATTGGTGATTGCCTGACACCTTTGAGTGCATAATCAGACGCTTGTCAAGTGTTTCAAAGGGATCACGGGTCAACAGACAGCGGTGAAACGTTCAGTGAGCATCGCTCATTGTCTGACACCTTTGAGTAATGTCCTCTTATATATAGTCAGGAACTCTGACGTTTCCCATGAAGACAGAGAGTCCTTGGTTACTTATGCAATTGTCCATAGGTCTGACTGCAAAATGAGACGCTTGTCAAGTGTCTTAAACAGATGACTGGTCCACAGATGCTGGAGAAACGTTCAGAGGCCATGGCTGATTGCCTGACAGCTTTGAGTACACAATCAGTCGCTTGTCAAGTGTCTAAAACGGATTGCTGGTCGACAGAAGCTGGCAAAACGTCCAGTAGCCATCGGTGATTGCCTGACACCATTGAGTGCACAATCAGTCACTTGTCAAGTGTTTCAAAGGGATCACGGCTTGACAGACGGCGGTGAAACGTTCAGTCAGCATCGCTCATTGTCTGACACCTTTGAGTAATGTCCTCTTATATATAGTCAGGAACTCTGACGTTTCCTGTGAAGTGTTTTGCGATATATAATAGAAACCATGATGGTGTCTTGTATCAGCAATCCATAAAGGTTGAGGACACTTATTGGCTGCATGCCAGCCGGGGGGCCCTACTTGGCAATGTGCCAAAGTCCTTGGTGGGGCGGGGAGGGATATTTTGTTGGCTTGGGGCCAAGTGTGCAGGTGCATTGTGGTAAGGGGGCTGCTCAGGTTGGCACTGTGCCAAGTGCTCCAGATGCTAGAGGGCAGGAAGATCTGCATCAAGCATTGTCTTGGCACATTGCCAGCAAGTGTTGTCAATAGACGTCGCTCTGCTGGTGCAGCCCTTGATGAGGTGATGTGCAGCAGTCAACCCGATCACCATCCTGTTCCAAATGTCACTGAGAATTTACACTTCTGGGTCAAGTACTTGTCTTGGAGATATTGCACTAACTGCTACTGTATTTCTCCTGAGAAACTACTTCCTAGCTTCAAGAACAGAATCCAAGCTGGTAGACGACTGCAATGTTCTTGTGCATCTAATAATTACTTCATCCCACAGCCTGAAGAAATCCCCATACAACTTGTTGTTCTCCAGGCTTCAGACATCTTCACCTTAAGACCATTTGACATGCACTGTGGAGAATACAAGGTGCAGAAATATGACTATCGGGTACGGGACAAGATTGTAACTCTAACTTGCAGTGAAATGTCTGTGCAAGAGAAAATTGATGCGTTGCTTGATGAAACTGCAAGCTATAGATGTCAAGAGGCATACAACTATCTGATGAGATTAGATAGCAGTAGCTATGCGGAGTACGTCCATAAGCGCAATAGCCTCAGGGAGCTTGGTGAGGAGCCGCAATTGTTAGACATTTTTCAATGGCGTGGCATAGAATGTGCATTGTGGCCTATGTTATACCCGTTTCTTGACTGGTGTGAGACTTCAACAGAAGGAGACAGTTACCGTTGGAGTTCTAAAATTTCATTCCTTTACAAATGTCTTGGTCCAATTATAGATTACAGCTTGAATTTCGAGCTACTACAATTCATCTTCGACCAGTGGACAGCAAAGACAATAACCGGAGCTATTAACAGTGTGAAACCTTACAAATTGAGCCCTTATTTTGCTTTGTCGAAGAAAGCATTCTCCCCTGCCTTTTCGCAGTGGGAGCATAGGAATCTTGTTGATGCTGTTCGTCAGTTCGGCCTGCCATCAATGTTTGTGACTATCTCTCCATCAGAATGGTCTTTTACACTTCCAGCTTGGCTTGAACATATCAAAGCTGACACCATGTATCTTCCACGACAGCTTGCTTGCTATGAAACTCTGCATTTTGCTCACACATTAGAGCAGATAGTACGTGGCTATCTATGTGGCACAAACTGCGGTAGATGGACAGACAATTTCCTCAACTCAAGTCATTGCAAGAATGACGACAATGTCACCTTCTATTTCTATCGATTCGAATTTCAGCAACGTGGCACTGTTCATCTCCATCTTCTACTTTGGCTATGCAATGTAGCTGCCATTCCGTATCATGAAATTCGTACCGTGGCTGATTTGGACAACTTAGACTGGCGGTAAGACTGGCAGCAAAATAGGTGGCCGCTTATCATGATAGTACTGAACAGCCTCCACTGTACTGATGTTATCCCTCCGCTGTACTGAACAGCCTCAACTGTACTCAATGTTATCCCCCCACATGCATCATGTTATCCCTCCACTGTACTGAACAGACATTACTCTGGGTGGTTAAGTAATTAACAATGTAATAAGAAGCCATTGTTAAACCAGGTTTTCTTGCTTTAATGTTCCAAATTTTCCACTTGTTTGATTACTGAAGAGTTAATCTGCTATTCAGTTCAGTATTACTCGTTTTGTTAATTTGGCTAAGGCTTTTGTTTTGTTGTTTAGTTTTGTTACATTTTCGTATTTGAGGATATATTGCTAAGATATGCAAAGATTTGTTTTAAATTAAATTTTTGGTGCTGTTTTTTTCGTGGAAATAAATTGTTTGAAAAGTACCTAAAATCAAAATACTGCAGTGGGCAGTGGCAGAAGAAATTGTGTGCCTTAACGGACATGCTTATGAGTGTTTTTGCTAAATAATCTCAAAGTTTGTAATGAGTGGCACTTCAGAAATTGGCTTATTTGAGAATTTTATGATACATTGGAAACTACAAAACTTGAATAGATTGGTATCCGAGGTGCCACTAAAAAAAAGTAGACTTAAGCTATCGTTTTGTTATGTTATGAAGTCTATGACATTTATGTAAAGAAAATTCTTGTACATTGAACGACTCTATTCCTTTCTATTGTATCATCATTTAATTACATTAATCACGAAAACTGTGGCGATAAAAAAACTCAATGAAATGGAAGGCCAGGAACATTGTCAACTTACCTTCAGGATCGTTTAAGGAAGATTTCGTTACTACGAATTCATTAAGCTTTATAAAGCGTAATGCTAATTTGAGGAACATGGGCATGCCTCCTGTACAAACCCAGTTAGTTAGTTAGTTAGTTTGTTATCTAGTTTAAGTTAATTAGCTACTTAGCTAGTTAGTTAGTTAATTAGTTAGTTAGGTAGTTGGTTAGTTAGTTAGTTACTAAGGTACTACATTTGTTAGCTACTTAGTCACTGACGGTCGCACAACTGCAACATCTACACATTCTTCTTACAGGCTCTACGCAAAATCTGCTTTCGCACAGGATGTGAGCAGCTTTGTTTAAAAACTGTAAAGGATGAAAATAAACTTCGTAAATCGTGCATCTGAACTTTTACAAATTAAACTTTTACAAATTTTAAAAAAATTACAAATCTGAACGTTTCTTTTAGAAATAAAACAGGGTTAAATCTCAAAGCCATTGCTTTCTAAACATCCCAATAATGCAACATATACGTCTAATCCTGTACATGCGTCCGAGGGCCTGATTATATTCTCTATTTGACAATAACATGAAAGTAACTGATGGAGATCATCATTCTTAGAAACTGGGCAGTGTTTTATTCTGATAACTTCTGAAGCTATGGCTAGATTTTCACTTGTAACCCTTATTCCCTGTTCACTGAATCCTATTTGATGTGGCAATGTGTACAGCATTTCGGGTTTCCCTCCAGGCGCAGCAGCAGATTGTCTCACATTTCGAGAATTCCAAACTCTTCCAAACTCGACTAATTCGTTTTGAATTATTTGAAGAAAAACAAACAATAATGTTTCCACGTGAGTTTCTAAATACGACTTGAATAATCTTTCTTTCTTCATCTTATCCAAGAAGTTAATCTACCAAGAAAGGCGATATTTTTTTAATCTAGACCAAAATGACTCGATTCGCTGGTTTCGTGTAGAAGTCGCATACAAAAAACTTTCTTGACTACCTGTAAAAAAATACTTGTAGATCTTCGATATAAATATTCTCTGTCCCTCTATCTATTCTTACAACCTTTGGTGCAATCCCATTATCCTTGATGTGGTCTAGGTAAAAATTTGCAACAACCAAGGGATCGTTGTTTGTTGGTGAAACCTTCAACCACAACAATTTTGGACTAAACCCATCCACTGCTCCATGAATACAAACCCCCATTTTTTAAGCTCATCATTTCCATCTACATGACACACGTCGTTCAGGCCCGATGTTTGGTAAACTCTCCTTCTAATTGCATTTCTTTTTCATTCTTCAACACCAACAGGATCAACAATACCTAATATACGCCTTACTTTCTCTTTTGACACTGAGATATTGTACTTCACGTTAATAAATTCTGTCATCTGACGATATCCAACGTGCTTATTTGATGTATCAAGCTCATTGCTAACAATGTCCATCAAGTCGTTAAATGAAACTTTGTGGTACCTTTTCAAGCCAAGTCTTTTTTGAATGTATCTCAATTGACGAAGAGTTAAATCTCTTTGATCCCTATTATTAATCAAACTACATATTTCTTTATTGCTCAGTGTTTTCAGATTTGAATAGTATTTTACCAGGTCTTCGGTTAATGCATTTTCAGCATGTTCTACTTGTAAAATTGTATTCATTCTTCATATGTATAATTCAAATAATAATAAAACCACGTGTAAACATGTAAAGAAAATACTGTCCAGAAAAGACCAAGTTTCTTCAAACAAACAAAATACAGACCAAGAGAGATGTCAAAACAAGCAGCCGCTCATCTAAAAACAAGCGGCCGCCTATCTTAAAACAGTCTTACCGCCAGTCTTAGATAAGGACTAAGTTGTCCAAATCAGCCACGGTAAATTCGTGCTGATTTCCCGAATGACAATCCCGCACTAAGGACGCTTGTACAGAAATTTCAAACATCTGATACTCCTTCTCGTTCTCTAAATCTTCAAGATTGCCCCACGCACATAGAAAACAATGGTGATGCCACAACATTGCACTTGTATCATCCATCTATTGCTGCAAACCTTCGTGCATACCTTGCCACAATTCTTCCAGTGTTGAATTGCAGCATGGACATCCAAACCACAGACTGGCATGGCATGCTTTTAAAGTATGTAGCATCCTACGTCTCGAAGTGGAAAGAAGCATTCCACAGAGATGCCATGTTCAGTAAGAATTTTAATGCAGCAGTAGCTGCACTGAAATACCTTGGTAACATGTTATTGTCCAACATTAAACTTTCATGGACCAATGCTACCCGTGTCTGTTACACACCTCCACCATATGATGACCCCAGCAGACGTCTCACCCTCTCTAGGCATCAGCACTGATCAGAGCATCTCACAACAATGACCTTCCTTGAATGGATGCGGTAGGCCAAAAAAATCCTTGTAAGATTGCACCTGTCGTTGTGGGTGTCAAATACCTGTCCGTTTTCAACCCGGAGAACTTCTTCCAACTAATTCTTATGAATTATCCATACCACTCGTTACCTGAGTTACTAGAACAGGAGCATCAGATTCCGAATCACTTACAAAATTTCAGCATTGCTAAAAGGTGTCTCCCTGACATGCTAACAGGAACTGGTTTTTGCAAAATACTTCAGAATGAGGGTCACAAGAGCTATTGCATTGAGACTGTCATCGCTTACATAGAAAGCCTTAATGACCTTCTTCTGGCATACAATCACAGGTTAATTTCAATGACCGCATCTACATCAGATGTATTCATCACTGACGTATTGTTGCAAATGACAATTGGCATGTTATGAAGCTTTCAAGATCGCCATTCACGCTCGGGCAGATGAATATGGACATCAAAAACCAGTGCCAACTGTTGATTGGCGGAAGTACATCCTCATTTGTGGTCACCCTGGCTGTGGCAAGACATTCCTTCTCCGACGTTGCATTAATTTCATTCTAGATGCCGAGCTCAGTGCAGTAGTTGCAACACCAACAGGGTGTCTTGCCTGTATCTACAAAGCAGAGTTCACTGACAATGTCATTTGTGACACCATACACTCACTTTTCCATATACCGACAGCACCAAGTGACCAGCACACTCTCACCTGAAGTCTTTCAAATGCAGATGTCATCTTTATAGACTAGGTCTCTCAGATCTCCATTGATATGTTCAACTACATAATCAAGACTGTCAATGTGTTACCAGTGACACCTATTCTCGTGTTCTCTGGCAACTTCAGCCACCAGCAGCCGATTGGCACAGTCGACAGCAGAAGGCGAAATGTTGATGGCATCATGAAGCATCCCCAGTTTCCCTCAGCATTTCACCAGTTCTACTTATCTGAACAGTTCCGGTTCTCTGATTCGGAACTCATGCTATTCCTATCTGAAATTCGACACTCCAAGCCCTCTCCCCACAGATTAGACGAATTTCACAAAGTCATCTCCACTCATGAGGTATCAACTGCAGTGATCATTCAAGCTTACAATGAACACCCTTCCGCTTTGTTCCTCACTGCAACTAACGCAGCAACTGCATTTGTCAACAAATCCATTATTGATAGTCAATCCAATTTGCCCATATTATCATATCTGAGATGCTACAATGATAACGAACTTACACCTGTATTCAATGGCATGCCACTGATGCTACTGCAAAATAGGCACAAGAGTTTGGGATTTGTAAATGGGCAAATAGCTTACAGCTCACTCTGCTAAAGGCAGAACATTAATTGTTCAACACCCTTCGGGTCATTTCATCAATGTTTACCCTGTCACTGAAGAAACAGAGCAAGGCAATGTTACCCATTACCCTTTCCGACCGGCATACTCGTCTACAATAGCAAAGGTACAGGGACAAACCTTGGACAAAGTAATACTGTGGCTTGACACTAACACAGCTCCACCGGGTACAACATACGTTGCTATTTCCCGTGTCCGTAAAATGTCAGACATCTTCTTCCTCACACCCATGACAGTCAGCCACTTTCATCCTTTCCTGGGATAGTATTGCAACTCTTTCATTCCTTCTGAACCTGCTAAACAGCGACATCTTCATGTTCTATTGATAAAGATAGCAAGGCCAATCAGCAATGCAACATACAGTATGCAATTTCATAGGGATAACAGTGCAATATGACATATAACATAACATCTTCGCCACAACTTCACCTCGCCATATATGGCTGTCACTTTATTGCTACATGGTTCTCCAATCTGCCATTGATCTTTATGCTGCATATGGAGGATTTCCAAAACCATGTCGCTCTTACTCTACACAGTTCATCATCATTCGGTATCACATTTACCACCACTAATTACTTGTTGCAAGCATGACCATACTTATTTTTTTTTTTGCTTTTCTCGTAGATGTCCAAACAATTCCAGGTGAAAAAAAGGACCGGAGGGGTGAGTTTCTTCTCACATTTTCCAAAAAACTGTCGTATGGAAAAGCTGACGCCGCTCCTTCAGACCAGACAATCTTCACTCGTATCAACCCTGGCAGTTGCGAGTGGCTGTGCAGGCCATCTGTTGCCGCCTCTGAATTCGCAGCAACATTTGCAGACAACAAACCCTTCATACAGGACAGCGCTCTAATGAAGCATGAGGTCATCCGCGACATAGAACCGCATCTGCAATAGCTCACAGAGCTTTCCAAGCCAATGTCCAAAGAGAATGCCGATGCGCCAACAAAGAAAGCAGTGAACAAGATCATGAAAGAAGTCCTGACTAACGACACTACATCAGAAGTCATGGAGAAAGCCTTTGTTCTTGGTGGGGCACTGTTTACTACAAGCATTCAATTCCTGACCATGCGTGCCCTGCTACGCAACAAAGAGGATTATGGCTCCAACATTCACATGGCTGATGGGTCAGATGCCGATTTCAAAAAAACACGCAGTCTCCGAGCAGACAGGAAGATTCTAATGGATACTCACCAGTCACGGGGAAGAAAGCGCCCTTCAGCTTCCAATGGCAAAACGGCTGCTGTTCTTGCACAACTGTCAGAGGAATCTTCCTCCGAGGAGCAGATCAAACGCCCAAAAAAGGCTAAGCGCTCACACAAGTGCAAAACACACAAGGACAGTAAAAATAAGCAACAGGTTGCAGAAGAGCAACCGGCAGAAAAAGAGCAATGAATATGTCCCTCAATGCCACCCAAGACAGACTATCTTTGTTGAATTTGCCATAATACAATGTTGACAGTATACTCTTCATGTGCAATATAACATCTGTATTCTATTGATTAAAAATCAACATGATACCCGAGGCCCTTTGACATCATCCACTCTTTCAAATAAATATCTCACAACATATCGCCAGGTTTGTAGATTAGAATACTGCTATAGGATTGCTTATGAAGAGTACCACTTCAACAACTGTAACCAATGATTTCGCTGCTGCTGGCTGCTGCTGATGTCTGTCTTGAAACAGTGACATTTGCAAATCATTGACAAACGCATGTTCATTCTCTTCTACTTTTCTTGATGTTCTACATTAGTTTGTGAACTGCAAATGTCATCTCTATGCACAGCGCAATTTCAGTGCTTGCTGCTCACTCTCTTTTCTTGAGCAGCTGCACCATTTCCTGCTCCCTAACATGTTACCCGGATGCTGCAACACATCCTGCAAAGTGCACTAGGGAGGGAGGGTTGGGTAATGCCTTTAAGTAATGGGCTGTTAATTATCCCTGTGGTAACTTTTCTGACACCTCTAGCCTAGAACTCTTAAAGACTAAAGGACCGATAGATAATGCTTTCACAGTTTGTATTCATACTGAAAATCAAAATCAAGTGAGCTTTTAACCTTTTGTTCTACATGAGATTTCCGTTCTCATTGAGCTCACCTTAGGACACCTGCATTATCATTTAACAGATGTGTCGCCCCAGCCAAACTCCTGACCTGATAGTATCTTCGGCACAGATTGACTCCTTCGCTTGACCAAATAAGTAAAAAAACAATAAGAGTAGTGGTATTTCACTGTTGCATTGCCGCTCCCACTTATCCTACATCTCTCATGTCTTTTCAAAGAATCAGACTAGAGTCAAGTTCAACAGGGTCTTCTTTCCATGCTGATTTTGCCAAGCCCGTTCCCTTGGCTGTGGTTTCGCTAGATAGTAGATAGGGACTGTGGGAATCTCGTTAATCCATTCATGCGCATCACTAATTAGATGATTAGGCATTTCGCTAGTTACTGCCAGCCATAGCGACATCACCCAATAGGGCTGTTAATAATTATGGACTGGGATTCGATCCCTATCTACATAAGATAGTAAAGGGTGATCTGTCCCTGTTTGCCGGGTTGGGCTCCGACTAAATTCTACCAAGAGCTGCCAGGACAAGTCATGGTTTAGGCTCAAGGCGTCATACGCTACGAGTTCTGAATGTGCTCCTTTTAAAGCAACACTATGTAGCAAACCCACCTATCACTGTCTTCACTGCCATCAGTTGAATAACATTCAGTGATAGACCAAAATAATACCTCAGCATGGCATTCGACCGTGGCGCCATTGCGCTTCTCCAATTCATAGCGACAGCACCAAAGTCCACATTCTTACTCCCAGTGCGGTTTTTGACCCATTCGATTATTTTGAAGTCGTTATAATAGCAACATTTCCTCCTGTGAGGGCATTCAGTCTTCACATCGACATCAATAGCATCATCACCACGAGATATGATGAGATCCGGTATACAAGTACCAACATCAGTAGCAATGAAGGGCGTGTGAATCACCTCTAAACCCTTCTTTTGCACCTTCTGACTTACATAGGTTGTCATGCCGCTTGTTTCTATGCCCCCAAGTTCTGGGACAGGCTTGTATCATGTGTCCCAGCCATTTTGCTTTTCTGCAGCAGTCACAATCGGTCAATCTAGCTGGCCTTCCTCTGCTTGCGCGAATGGCAGTGGGCAAAGTTGCAGCTCTCAACTGCACACAGCCTATGAACTCCTTACCACTCATTAGTGAACTTCCGTTGGATACCAATTTATGGATCGCACCAACCTCACTGTGACAAGCAAGTCCACTACCGTCTACTGTTGCGATCAAAAGTTCATGCCAGCACACTCGCACTGCAATATTCGAAGTCATTACTTTTCCTCCCAAATTGAGAGGTTTTTCTGACTTTCGAATTAGGTCTCGTATGCGTGCTGTTCCCACTAATGCTGCAACTGCAGGATCATCACTGTCAACCAGCTTACCTAGCCTTTTCCTTCTCATTAGTGGTTTTTGGAAACAAAGTGATTGAAGACCGAGACCTCCATTTTTGTCATGGACATAGAAGAAGGCTACTGGTGTGTCCTTCAGAAGTCTTAACCAACTCCTTACTGCAGATCTGACGCAGTTGTCCAGCCATTTAAGCAGCTTATCTGTCAGTCCAGAAAGAACCAATTGATGGTACAATTGGGGGAGAAGGTTTTGCCTCAGAAACCAGAGGCGTTGCTGAGGCTTCAATGGCCCCTCTGTTATTTCGTTCAGCCCCTTTTCCAACTTGTCCTTGACTTTGCTATTATTCCCTAATGCAGAAACTGCTATGCCAAGGTATTTATATTCCGCTGTGATTGACATGGCAGAAATATCTTGGTTTCCAGCTCTCAAAAAGCTGTGTGGGTTCGCTATCCACTTCTTGGCTTTACCATCTATGTCAATTCTCAGGCTTGCCGACTTCCCATCAGTGCCTGCACTGATTTTCAGTCCCCCAAGAGCCAGGTTCTCAATGAACGCAGATAGCTAGGATTGTAATCCTTCCGGAGTTCTCCCTAAAAGCATGACATCATCAGCATAATCTAATGTAATTAGCTTTTCTTCACCCACTTCTACACCTATACCCACGTCTAGACTCCCAAGTGCCATATCGACTACTGCATTAAATAGATATGCTGATAGAGGATCGCCTTGCTTTGCACCACGGGAAGTTATTACTGTCTCACTTCGTTCACCACTGACCTCAAATATCGTTTGGAAGTCCTTATAGAATTCCCTAAGGTAGATGAGTAACAGTTCTGGGACTCCCATCCTCCTGGCTGCAACAAGGATGGTGTCGTGACTAACGGAATCAAAGGCCTTCTTGACATCAACAAATGCCAAACAAAGGGGCTTTAGCTTAGTCTTAGTCTCCTTTATGATTGCATCCAGCATCCAAACATTCTGTGCGATGCCGTCGCCTTTCTTGAAGCCTTTTTGTCGGCAATGCCAGGGCAATGTTGACTCAAGTCAAAAACCGAGGATCTTGTGATAGCTCCTAATTAAGTAGGATGCTATCGTTATTGGTCGATGACAAAGCGGATCATTGGTATTTGCTACTTTCTCAATGAAGATGGTTCTGTCGACTCTCATGGGGTCTGGCTGGTAGGAAGCATACTGCCATAGATTGAAATGGCTAACAAGTGCCTCTACCAGTGTTCTTTTTAACCTCTCCAAAGAGATGTTGTCTGGACCTGGGGCAGATCTACCTGACTTACATAACATCTGCCTCACCTCCTCGGCAGTAACTGGAGCTAATAATTGCCAAAGCACTGGTCCAACAGCCCTCAGGGTCCTTTCCTCTACTACAGATGGACTCTCCATAATATCCCTCCAGGCAGGCTCCATGGTGTCTAGCGGCACAGTGCTGGTGTTTGCTTTCCGCCAATCGCCGGAGAGAAACTCTTTTGTGCATCGCCCTCGATTCCGTTTGTATTGGCCTTGTATGCGAGCATACTGGTGCCTTCTCAGGCGTCTCCCTGTCAGATTTGCACCTTGACCTTGTCTATGTGCTTGCCTTCCTCTTAGTGGAGGAATCTGCAGAGAATTGATCCATTCTGCAAATGCTCTGTCGATTATATTCTTAGACTGCTCATCAGGATTGCCAGGATTGACCTTCTCCCTGTCAATCTCACAGTGAAGATGATCTTCAGAGATGGCAGCTTTCACCGCCTGAGCCCAGGAAGGATTGTCAGACTGTCCCTGGTCGGCTCCTTCAGGCCTGTCGCTTGTCTGTTCATTCCACTGATTCACACCAGTCTCACAGGGGGACCTCACAGGCCACCGATCGACATCACGCCGATCATCCTTTTGTAATTCAGCTAGAATCATTTTGTATTTTGGATTCTTGTTACACGCTCCTTTGAACTGCTCTATGGTGTACCTGGGGAACACAGCATTTCATTGTTGGTAAATCCTGTCAGTCAAACCAAGACTTATGAGCCGTGCCTCCTCCCTAGTTACTAGGTGGAGCATTTCATTTGACCACTGCTCCTTTACTCGCTGCCTTGGAATGTTGCCAGCATGATAACTTTCGGGGTGCCTGATACGTATATGCACCGACAGGCCACCTTTGGATTTACATACTTGCTGACATATCGCACATGTGAAACCCGTAGCTGAGTCTTCACCCAACTCGATATTTACTCTTGTTCAGGTCGCTGGGGCAACCCTTTCAATTGCGTTTCTATTGTTGCTAGTAACCCAAGTGATTCCCACACATTGGGCAGTAAACCTGATGCAGAGCTAGCTGGAATTTGGTCACCAAGGTACAAGACCTTGGCTAACAGGGCACCAGCGAGGAGAACACAGCTTCTTACAAGCCCGACACCCACTTCTTCGGGGAGAAGAAACAAGGTTCACACATTCACGCGCAACTGCCAGATGTCAGAAAAAGCCAGCACACTCAGAATCATGACAAACTCGAAGAGGACAAGACTGCACCCCAAGATCCTCCGTCCAACTACAATAACCAAAGTTCAGGGACAAACATTGAAGAAAATAATTGTTTGGCTAGACACGCAAAAAAACACCACAAAGCACTGCTTACATAGCATTCTCTCGCACCACATCTCTTGATAAAATCTATCTTCTAACTCATGTCTATCCTGAACAGTTTGCGCCATCTCCTCTTATTTTGTAGAATTTTTTGTTACATAAGAAATCTACTACATCTTCCACAAATGCAATTAAAATCAAGCATTGCCATATTATATAGCATTTCATGAATAACAAACAAGTAGCATAAAATAGATCATCTTATAATTTATTTGCATGACCAATTATTTGCATCTTTCTCCTTTCAGATCAGCAAACAAATATACACATCAAAGGCAAAAGAAGTGAGTTATTTCTCACATTTCCAAGAAACTTCCTCTCCCCATACAGCGGACAAAAGAAGATTGACAACAAGACAATATGGAAGAGAATCCGGCCAGAGTGTTGTAACTGGCTAAGAAGGCCAGTAACGGCAATGTCCGAATTGCATTCCTTAATTGAGGAAAACATCCATATCCTTAAAAATGACTCTTCATTTATGAAAGAAAAAAATTTTGCAAACTTTGAAAAGATTTTGCATCCTTTGAAAAACACCTTAAAGAAATTCCATAAAGATTATGATGGATTTGTTGAAAAGAAGGATGCAAAGTCATTTGTTAATGCAGTTATGGACTTGACAGACGAGCAGATTCAACTTTTTCGCGCTGCAGTTGAGGTTGGTGGCGCCCTTTTCTAAATGGGCATCCATGTTCTTGTTGCAGAACAACTCCTGACAGAACCGGAACACTATGCAGATGCTCTTTCATTTGCATCAATAGCAGACCCCCACTTCAAGAGATCCAAAATCCTGAAGGATCTACTGCCCCTTCTCTTCACAGAGAGAGGAGCAGCATCGGCAACAACCTCTGCGTCTAAAACAAAATTGAAGGCTATGCTTGACTAAGATGAAAGTAACGATGAAACAACAAAATCAACTAAATCAAGCAAAAAAAAACAAAGTTATTATTTGATGACACTGATGAAGAAGACACATCAAATGATAACAATGATACAACAAAGAGAAAGTAAAAAAAGAAGACAATAAAACTAAAGCAACATACACCTGAGAAGGAAAAACAAGTTAAAAAGAAAAAGAACGACAAAAAAGACATTCAAAAACTTCACATCTCTTACATCATTTTTTCTAATTACTTATCATACATATATCATTTATTACGTTGTTATATTGCTTAATGGTTTATCTTACAATTAACTTTATATTTGTAGCAATTAATTAATGCTTTATTGTTTACACCTTATATCAATGACTGCTTTATAATCTAGTACCATATCATACACAATATCCATACATTTTATCTATATCAATAACATTGTTTTTCTTATGTTTCAACAAGATATTAAAGTGTACACCTTCTTCTCTATTCACCTTCTTCTCTCTGCATCCCCGAAAAATTCAGTTAATTTTGAAATAAATGAAAGCTACGTCAATGGAAATGGATTAATTTGGATGGGAGGGTGGGAATTGGAAACTTGGATTATAAGGCGAGTGTTATTCTCACTTGCCCTTAGCAACGCGACCTTATGAAAGGTGGTGTGTGTTGCTAAAGTATGTCATACTAATGGTGTCATACTAGGTTGCACCATTCATTGAGTATAATATATAGTTAACTTTTTTGATACATGCACAATATCAGTCACATGAGTTAGTGCTGAGGGTTGTACATAAATTGTCCACATTTGCATACTGTTGTCTATGTCAACATGTTCATGATGTGCATGTGTGACAACTGTCTGCAAGTGTTTTGCAACTGTGTGTGACAGTGAAGTATTTTCTATTAATAATTGATTGCCTGAGAGAATTCAGTAAGCTCCCCTTATGTCTGAATGCACAATTTCTCTATGACACACCACTTTGGACATCACATCTGTCCCTATGTATTTTAGTGGAGAGATAGTGCGTGGCTCCATTTTCGTGTCATTGGGAAATCAGACAGTGGTCAACTGTCTGCAAGAATCAGCAGTTGACAGTCACTGGTCAAACGTTCAGGTGCCATTGCTCTTCATGTGTATTTTAGTGAAGAGATAGTGCGTGGCTCCATTTCCGCGTGCGAATAGGTATCATTGGGAAATAAGACAGTTTTCAACTGTCTGGAATGAATCAGCAGTTGACAGTTGCTGGTCAAACGTTGAGGGGCCATCGCTGATCACATGCAAGCTTTCAGTGAGCTCCTCTTATATCCAACTGCCCAATTTCTCTATGAGACAGTTTAACATCACTTTCAGCCTTCTCTATTGGAGACACTGTTGACACTGTTCGTTGTATACGAGGCCAGCATGTCATCGTGACAATCAGCCATGTAGACATGAGATCTCTGCATGTGTCTTTTATTCGGGAGAGACAGTGGCTGGCTAGTTATTCAGTTTCCAATAGGTCTGACTGCACAATCAGACGGTTGTGAAGTCTCTGAAACGGATCACTGGTCGACAGACGCCGGTGAAACGTTCAGAGGCCATCCTTCATTGCCTGACACATTTGACTGATGTCCTCTTATATATAATCAGGAACTCTGACGTTTCCCGAGAAGTGTTTTCTCAGATATCCTTCAACAAACGACGAGGGTGTCTTTTTATCGGCAATCCATTAGGGTTGGGGACAGTTCTTGGCTGGATGCCAAGTGGGGGACCCCTTTTGGCAATGTGCCAAATCCCCTGGAAGGCCAGGATTGGCCATTTTTATTGGCATCATGCCAAGTGTGCAGGTGCGTCTTGGCGTCAAGGGCTCCCACCATTGGCTACATGCCAAGTGCTCCAGATGGCGCCAGTGAGCTTTGTGTCCATTGTGGATTGACTTGGCACATTGCCAAGAGGAGGTGTTATTGCTGGCACCTGTCCAAATGGTTTCATGTCATAGGAAATGTCCCATCGACTTGGCACCCTGCCAATACAGTGTGGACTGGTATAGGCAACCGTATTATGGATGCCTCCATCAGAGGGGTACATCTGGCACCTTCTCCATGTGTTGGCACTGTGCCAGATGACCCTGTTGCTGGTAACCATTGGGAGAGGGCGCTCCTGTTATGGACATTGTTGGCAGGTTGCCAAGTGCATCTACTGCTTTTGGCAGTGTGCCAATATATGTCAGTAGTCAAAAGGACTGTGCATTGGCATATTGCCAGCACATTACCTGCAGGTATGCTGATGCCAACCTGGCATCGCGGCATCGCGGTCCTGTGTATATGTATTGCTTAGTTCTCCATACCTGAACTTCATAGCAATTGTTCCGATTCCCAGCTGCCGCCATGCAATACACAGTGTATATGTTGCATGCGATATCGTGTACGCCATGCGCAGTGGTAGTATATTGGTACATTTTCACATTAAATGCATTAGTGTAAGGTAATAACATGAATTTGCTGCATGACATACCTCCAGTGCAACTGAGAAATGAATGCGTACCAGCGACAGCCTGTAATTCTGTTACTGCTGCTAAAGGTGGAAGGTATAATAGTATAAAAGGATCATCGCTACTTTTTCTTTCAGTTCAGATTTGCAGTCATCGAGGACAGACGTGTTTCTTGTGCTCTCAGTTCCTCCCGCTATAAGGTGAATATTGATAGCTTTATACATTGCTTTCACACTCACGCATGCTGCATATCGTAGTACTTGTTCCTTTACTGAGGCATACATAATTGTAGTAGTTGTTTGCTATTAGCTAAAAATTGTTCATATTTATACATATATAGTATACATATATATATATATATATATAAATGTAATGCTTCTGCATTGATTACTTTATTTGTTCTATAGTCAGATGTTCCACACATTTCCGGTAGTTGTTAGCTGTTAGTTACATATTATTTATTTACAAACAGATATCTTTATATACATTGTAGGTGTGTTCTATTTTTCTTTGTGCAGTATTCACCAACTCATTGATTTCTTCATTGGTAAGTGTTCTGCATATGCACATGCATATTGTTAATTGCTTCTAGAGCAACCTGTTGTAGATTCATTATTGTTGGCTGTTTCAATAGCTCATATCTATCTGTAGTTACTGTTTGGTGTCAGTGACATATTATAGCTGTATATATTGATAGGGCCACATGCCTTTCTGAAAAAAGTATTGACAAATTGATATCTTTCTTCTACAGTAACTGTTGTACATGTGATATTTGTCACGATTTCGTGCCTCTGTAGATATAGATAGATACTAATCTCTTAATGTTATGTACATTTAGTACATAAGTTCTTTATATGTTATAGTGTGCTATAAAATATTTTCCATGTCTTCACTTTGTATGTACCTGTGATTTGGGCTTGTTTAGCTCTTGGTTTCAAATGAACAACTGATTGTTTTATTACAAGGTAGAATTAATTGCTTTAGTTGTTAACAATAGTGTTCTATTTATATTGTAATTGTTGTCTGTGTTCACTTGTAGGACTTTAATTATATCAGGGTGTCATACCAAGCGGTAAGAGCAATTTGATTTCACTTGTATTGTCATTTTGCGCCTATCTACTCTTAACAGATTAATTGACACAGCGTTCAGCAACATACTCATCATCGGGAGTGACCCATGAGTCACCTCCACCTATCACGGAGCATCACATCATTCTCCTCAGAGTAGCTTCATTTTCCCCTTATCGTCAAATATCATTCTTTCACTTCTCCTGGCAACATGGCCCATGCATGGTCAGTTGCCAAGGGACAATTATACTGGGCAGATGGATATCCCATTCACCTACAACCATCCCAGACGATTCTCAACAGGGGCTCTTAAAGTAGTCCACGTCATTTGGACCAGGCTGCATCAATCACATTGCCTAATGAAGATAACGGTGATACTAGCGCTAATCTGTATTTCTGGGTTAGGTATCTGTCTTGGGCATTCCGCAAGACCTGCTATTCACTTTTTTCACAACAGTTGCTTCCCAGGTTTAATAAGAGAATGAAAACTGCTAAACGGTACCAATGTCCATGTAGTTCAGACAGATATGTTGTTCCCCAGCCTGAAGAAATACCAATGGAGCTTGTTGCCTTACATCCCATTGACATGTTGACACTGAGACCGTTCGACATCCATTCTGGAGAGTATAAAGTTCAACAATACGGCTATCGTGTTAGAGGCCAAATCATTAGCCTATCTTGCAGTGCTCTTTCTGTCCAAGAGAAAATTGATAACTTGACAGATGAAGATGCGAGACAACGATGTCAACGTGCCTATGCATATCTCATGGCAACAACAGACAGCACTTACACAAAGTATCTCAGAAAGCGAGATGAGCTTTATAATGTATGTGAAGAGCAACACACTCTGAATGGCCCGGGATCGAGTTTGCACTGTGGCCAACACTGTATCCCTACTTTGCATGGTGTGACACATGTAGAGAAGGAGAGTCTGACTGTTGGAGTGCAAAAGTCTCCCCTATCTCTATAAATGCATGGGACCTATTATAGATTACACATTGCACTTTGAGTTACTTCAATTCATGTTTGAGAGATGGACAGAGAAGACAATAACAGGTGCAATAAACTCAGCCCATCAAGTACAGTGTAAACCCTTATATTGCCTTATCTAACAAGGCATTTTCACCATCATTCTGGCAGTGGGAGCACTGCTGTCTCATTGATGCAGTTCACCAATTTGGTCTCCCTTCGCTGTTTGTCAGAATTTCCCCATCAGAGTGGTCATTTACTTGTCCAGCATGGCTTCACAAAATCCGCTGTGAAGGGATGCATCTCCCTCGAGATCTTGCATGCTATGAGACCCTCCATTATGCTCACACCCTGGAGCAGATAGTGAGGGGCTACTTTTGTGGAACCAATACTTCTCGATGGGTTCGTCACATCTTCAACGCATCTGATGATGACAACAATACCAGCGTTGTGTTTTATTTTTACCGGTCGGAATTTCAGCATCGAGGTAGGGTTCATTTACATCTGCTGGTATGGTTGAGAAACATAGAGTCCATCCAGTTCCGTGGCATTCGTGCTGATATTCCACCTGCTGATACTGTGCTAGGCACACTTGTCTGTAAGTTTCAGACATCTGATAAGGCCTCTTTTTCCTTGCCATTGCAGAATGATCCAACATATATAAAAACAACGGGCGACACGGATATACTGCATCTATACCATCCAGAGGATGCCTTGGCAGCTAATTTGAGAGCGTACATTGCATCTCTTCTTACAACCTTAAATTGTAGCATGGATGTCCAAACAACTGATGGGCATGGCATGATTTTAAGATATGTTGCATCATACGTGTCTAAGTGGAAGGAGTCATTCAACAGAGAAACAATGTTTTCCAAGAATATCAATGCTTCTATCGCTGCACTGAAGCAACTGTGAACTCCATCTGTGAACCTGAGATGTGGCTACTTCTGTCTAGTGTCAAGCTGTCATAGACAAATGGCACTCGAGTTCACTATATCCACCACCTTCTGAGACGCCATTAAGGTGTACTGACCTTCCAAGGTATCACGATCGACCACAGCACATAACCCATATGTCATTTCTGCAGTGGCTTCGATGTGACAAGAGTTCCTCTAAAAAGAGTCGTGGACAGCCTCCACCTGTTGTTGTTGGTGTCAAATACCTATCTTTCTTTAATCCGGAGTTCTTCTTCCAGTTCACTTTAATGAATTTCCCTCATTGCTCATTAGCTGATTTGCAACCAGTGTCATATGCTATCCCCTCTCACTTGAGACACTATAGCATGGCTAAAGCATGTTTACCAAACATGTTGACACCGACATCATTTCGAGATCTTCTGAAAAAACAGGGACACAAGGCATATTATATCGACACAGTCATTGCGTACATCGAAAGTCTTGATGACCTTCTCCATGCATACAAATGTCGCTTTATTTCCATGAGCACGGCAACAGTGCCAACAGTAACAATGGACACATTCTCTGCAATGTCATCATCACAGTTTGCTTGTTTCCAAGTCTTCCAAATTGCAGTCAATAGTTGGAGTGATGAGTATTCTAGTTCACACGCTCTTCCAAAGACTGATTGGCGGAAGTTCCTTCTTGTCACTGGTTATCCTGGCTGCGGGAAGACTTTTATGTTGAGAACTTGTATCCAGTTCTGTCTAGATAACGATCTATCACCTGCTGTCGCAACACCAACAGGCTGTTTGGCTTGCGTATATAAAGAAGAATTTCAAGACAGAGTGCTTTGTGACACTGTACATGCCACATTCCATATCCCTGTTCGAGAAAGGGAGCACCATACAGTCAACTGGAATCTATGCCATGCTGATGTCCTGTTCATTGATGAAGTGTCACAGATTTCATGTAACACCTTCAATTTTATAATTCACACCATGAATGTCTTACCAGTCAGGCCTGTCATTTTCTTCTGTGGTGATTCTGTGGTGATTGATTGATTAATTTGGCTGGGAGGGTGGGAAACTTGGATTATAAGGAGAGTGTTATCCCTGTGGTAACTTTTCTGACACCTTTAGCTTAAAACTCTTAAAGACTAAAGGATCGATAAACAATGCTTTCACAGTTTGTATTCATACTGAAAATCAAAATCAAGTGAGCTTTTAACCTTTTGGTCTACATCAGATTTCCATTCTCATTGAGCTCACCTTATGACACCTGCATTATCATTTAACAGATGTGCCGCCCCAGCCAAACTCCCGACCTGATAGTGTCTTTGGCACAGATCGACCGCTTCAGCTCAACCAAATAAGGAAAAAAAGCTATAAGAGTAGTGGTATTTCACTGTTGCATTGCTGTTCCCACTTATCCTACACCTCTCATGTCTTTTCATAGAATCAGACTAGAGTCAAGCTCAACAGGGTCTTCTTTCCACGCTGATTTTGCCAAGCCCGTTCCCTTGGCTGTGGTTTCACTAGATAGTAGATAGGGACAGTGGGAATCTCGTTAATCCATTCATGCGTGTCACTAATTAGATGATGAGGCATTTCGCTAGTTACTGCCAGCTATAGCGACAGCACCCAATAGGGTGGTTAATCATTATGCACTGGGATTCGATCCCTATCTACAACAGATAGTAAAGGGTGATCTGTCCCTGCTTGCCGGGTTGGGCTCCGACTCAATTCTACCAAGAGCCGCCAGGACAAGTCCTGGTTTAGGCTCAAGGTGTCATACGCTACGAGTTTTTAATGTGCTCATTTTAAAGCAACACTATGTAGCAAACCCACCTATCACTTTCTTCACTGCCATCAGTTGAATAACATTCAGTGATAGACCGAAATAATCCCTCAGCACCTATTTTACACGAGCCATGTCCATTTACTCAATAAAAATTTCCATCTACATTGCATCACACTTTTTAAGGATGAACACAACATTCAATTCGTCCCTTATTTCTGTCTTGCCTTCATAGCGAACAGACGTGTTTTCCAGAAAGCTCTTCAAGTGTCTCAACTAGACTCTTCTTGTGTATTTCAACGTTCTATTACACTTATTGTTATTCATACTGTAATTCAGAGTTAGTCATATCATTGCAATATAGACTTGAAGTTCCTGCTGTCACATAGGTATATACTTTACGTTCTCATTCATCGCCATTTTCTCTTCATATATTATTTAATAAATCCTGTATATATTTTCAACCCATTTCTTTATATAAATGTTGTATATATCATAGTACTGTATAAGGTTTGTCTTATTACAGGTCACTGTGTAGCAGAGAGGTATTCTGCTTTTCTGGTCTACTTCATTGTTATCAAAGTTTCTGTTAGTCATAGTTATTATCTTGACTGATCTTCACACTTGGAATTGCTGGTCTAATAAAGGTAGGTCCTCCTCTATGTTCTCCATTGTAATATTATACTTAGCTCCGATTTTCCTCATCCCTTATTGCGTTTAAACTACCATTCTGTATATAATTGTTATATATATCATACAACTGTATTTCTGTTATTTCAGGTCAGTTTTCAACAGACGGGTATCCAGCCTATTGTATTCAACCACACTTTGATATTCTCCCAGGTATAATATTGTACGAAATGCGACTACACCATTGTACTTGTTGTCAACATATTTGTTACACTGCCTCTTTCCATATTTCACAAAAATCGAGTTTTGTATATGCAAATTTGTCTTATTGCCTTTTTTATTCTAGTTTTCTATATTTCCTGCACTTGCGTGGTTCATACTTCAAACAAATACTAAAGGTACTACATATTCCTCTTTCTTATAACCTCAATATCCATAGGTCAGGTGATAAATATTATTATCATTATTATTGACATTAGTAGATTAGTATATTAATATTACTCACCACTATTCACATCAAAATGCCCGTTCCATGGAATATGGATGTTGCCAAACATACTGGCAAAAAAAGACTATGCTACATGCTAGACACTGGGATAAAATCGCAAGGGAGACAGCTGAATCACCTGCAATCATTGCGAAAAAAACAGGATGACTTCGAAACTGCAATGACTACCATAACAGAACAGTTCCCCAACTCGGTTGGCTTGCCGGAAACCGAAAGAACTATTACATCTCTCCGGTTATGGGTCAAGACTCTTTCATGGACCTATTGTCCTGATTGCAAGTCTCTGTTATTCAACAATTTGATGCCAGGGTTCAAATTAAATACCAAATGTAAAAGTACAGCTATTTGTCAATGTAAAGAGAACAAATATATTGTTCCCCGGATAAACGATATTCCTCCAGAATTGCGGGTTTTAAAATTTATACATGTCCAAGCACTGAGGCCTTTTGATGTGGAAAACTGGCAAGTATGACCGCTTAAAGTATGGGTATAGAAAAAAGACAGGACTTTTGTGAATAACATGCTCAAAGCTCACAGTAGAAGATAAAATTAATGCTCTCACCGATAGCGTTGACCGACAAATTTAAGCAAGTGCACTTCACTACTTGCTACATAATAATTCCTCGGCATATAAATTATTTTATGATATGCGCAACGATCTTGTCAGTCGCAAACAAGAGCCTAACATATTTGAGGTTTTCAAATGGGAGGGTATCTAGTGTGATCTATGGCCTAATATATATCCAAAGAAAAGCTGGTGTGAAACTGTTGTTGAAGGTTCAGCAAACAGGAGAAGTTCCAAAATTTCTTTCATCACCAAGTGCTTTTCATCTATTGCTGACTATGGTATGAAATTTGACCCTCTTCAGTTCGATTTTGACAGATGGCTTTATAAAACAGTAACTGGTGCCATCAATTCTGCTCGTATAAACAGCACACTTGCCGACTCAGCCACTGCTTTCTATTCCCTACAAGACAAGCCATTTTCAACTGGTTATTGGCAGCATCGATTTCTTTTGGATGTAGTTAGACAATTTGGTCTACCATCCCTTTTCATAACAATAAGTCCGTCAGAGTGGTCATTTCCTATTCCCATGTGGCTTGAATCTTTTGCCCATAACACTGGTTATGGCCCAACTAGGGCCCCTTTCTTTGAGACCATGCATTTTGTTCACGTTCTAGAACAAATTGTGCGAGGGTATTTATGTGGCAGCAACAGCACAAACTGGACAAATCATGTCTTCAGTTATAATCATATTCGTAACAAGAAAAATGTAACAACTTACTTCTACCGTTTCGAGTTTCAAAAGAGAGGAACAGTACACATTCACTTACTTGTCTGGTTCAACAATATAGCTTATATTGACTATAAACACATACGCGGGGACTTACCAGAAAATTATCGCTAACTCTTCTACTGTGTGAATAAGTATCAACGCTCTCACAAATCTAGTCTTCCAGTACACGAAGGACCAACTGTATTTGAAAGGGTAACTGGTGAACAGATTTTGTGCCTTTCACACACCCCTCAATCATATAGTCAAGGAGTCAGGGGCTACATAGACCTGTTCCTGCAAACATTGAATTGCTCAATGGATGCGCAAACAACCAATGGTAAAGGAATGATACTGAAATATGTCTCCTCCTATGTCTCTAAAGCAAAAGAGTGTTTCCATAATGATGCATTCTATTGCAAAAATATCTCTCCTTCAACTGCAGCCATAAGATATGCCATGCAATTGGACATTTGTGAGCCAGAAATGTATCTTCTTTTAGCCTCTAAAATAGTCTCCTGGACAAATGCTACTCGTAAAAAATTCTTTACTCCTGATTCTGTTGACAAAGCACGAGAAAATACTGTCCTTCAGAAATATTATACCAGAAAACCAGAGCTCCACAGCCTTTCCCTGCTTCAGTGGCTCCGTATTGTTGACGAAACCACTCCCTTGGCATCTCAATATCCAGAGGGAAGATCGTTCTTGTTGGTTTCAGTCATGTATCTCTTTCAACCCTATTTACTTCTTGCAACACTTGTTAGCTTTTTTCCCACATAGAAGTGTTGATGTAATTTTACCATGTGCAACAGTCATTCCACCACAAATTCGATATTTCAATAAAGCTGCCCAATTTATGGCTGAATCCTTTGCTGATCCATCTACATTCACCTTCTCACTTGAGAATGAGGGGCATAAACGGTATTACATACAGACTGTATTGTCGTATTTTGAAAGCTAGGGATACTTCTTTATTTACTGTTCCATCAGACTGCCATGAAGAGTTGGACTGGAAGAAATTCCCTCTTCTCCTAAGAAAACCAGGCAGTGGCAAAAGCTTTACAATTGAATCATGCATTCAATACTGCCTTGAGAAGGACTACAATGTATGCGTTGCTCTTCCAACTGGAACATTTGCTTGCACATATCAGCAGAAATTTGGCACCGATATTGTATGCGACACAGTTCATGGTCTTTTCAAGTTTCAGTGTAAACATAACTCTGACCCACAGGTAAACTGGTTTTTAAGTAGGCATGATGTCATTTTCATAGACAAGATTTCAAAAGTGTCTGTACAAGGGCGCACTATCCAGGTATCAAATATCATGTCATGCTCGCACTGTATGTCTTACATGTCGAAATTCACTCTTGGTACTCAGGACAGGACAGCCAATTGCTTCAGTTTCTTCGTCATATCCAACACAAAGCCCCTAAGCCCCAACCCAGTCCATGAACGAGAAATTCCAAGAGGGTAGAGTCCTCTTTCCAACTGGTGAGATTGACGATAATATACACACCAAACTGCAACACCATCCTGACGCTGTTGTTATAATAGTCACCAGAAAAGCATCTACCTTCATCAATGATGCCATCATCCAAAATATTTTCCCTACTACACCACTAGGCCTAGTAGTAATGGAGAATGAGACTCTCGTAGCCATTCACAGGGGCATGAAGCTTCTTCTAACTCAGAACATAAACAAATCTATTGGTTTTGTAAATGGTCAGTTTGTCATCGTCCGATCTGTGTCATCTAACACAATAGTGCCACCTCACCCTATGGGAAGTATTATAAACATCTTCCCTGTTACGAGCATTGTAGGTGATTTACCAGTAACCAGGTATCCATGTCTCTCAGGCTACGCGACAACAATCAGTAAAATGCAGGGGCAGACTTTGAAGCAAGTTATAGTGTGGTTCGACAGGGATACAACACCTCCTGGAACAGCATATGTCACCTTATCCTGCGCTAAAACATTAGATGACATGCTTTTCATGACCCCATTAGAACGACAGAATTTTTCAATTGTCAATGACAATTGAATACAGAAAATATAAACAACATGAAGATAATGAATATTCTGTAGATATATGAATAGTTTTTGAGTTGTGCAAAACTTTAGAATTGCGAGAAAAAGCGGAAACATCTTCAGGCAAACCAAACAAACACTTCTTCGCAACAACAATCGTCAGGAGATGCTGCACTTATGCAGCTCCAGCAAGGATTCCGAACAGGAAATGCAACGACAACAACTTATAACATTATAAACCCCCCAAATCTCTGTGTCACCCTACCATCCATTGCCACTGCCCAAAATATGTCACCCTCCACCAGAGTATCAAGTACATATTTCCAAACCTCACCATAGTCAAACATCAATCCAGACCAACACTACATACATCCACGGTCCACTTTCACTGAATACACCCATGCCATATTCTCAACACATTTCACCTCCCCAACAATTAACACAACAACTTCCCACCGAACCGCCACAGCAAAACCAACAACAGCTTCACCAGTCCTCAATCACACCTACTTTACCTCCACAACAGGCAACACAACTCACTTCTTCAGCACCATCACAGCCAAGCCAACCACAACCTGTAATGTCCTCAAACACACCTATGTTACCTCCACAACCGCCAACACAACAGAATCCTACGTTACCACCACAGCCAAGCCAACCACAACATCGCCTGTCCTTGATCACACCAATTTCACATCCATAACAGCCAGCACAACACACTGCTACTGCACCACCACAGCCAAGAAAATCTCAGCCCCACATCTCCTCAATCATTCCCATGCCCTCACTATCTCCAGATCCAGCTTTCCAAAATGCTGCATTTCAACAGAGCATTCAAGAAATTGACACTTCCCTCACCAATGCCACTGTGACAGGTGCTGCAAATCTTTCACCAGCAAATGAACTGTTGGACAGCACTGCAGATGTCAAAAAAGGAGAAAACCTTGCAAATCTTTCACCAGGAAATGAACTGTTGGACAGCACTGCAGATGTCGACAAAGGAGAAGACCAAGCTGACACACCAGTGTCTACTTTCAAGGTGCGAGAGAAGAGGAAGAAGTAAAAAAGGTGCCTTGTCTATGACAGCAGCGATAACGATGAGCCAATCAAGTCATTCCAGAAGGGGTCTGAAGAACACCCCCAGCCATCACAGAAAGATAAAGATGTTTCCGAGGAAGAGCTACTGCCTAAGAAGAAGAAGCAGAAAAAGCAGCAACAACACAACAGGACTGAGGATGAAGAACAACAACCTAATAATAAGAAGAAGAAGAAAAGAACAAATGAAGACAGCGCCTCACAAACACCTGTGAAGGTGGAGGAGACTTCACCAAAAAAGAAGAAGGCAAAAAAACATTGAATGACATTGCACATGACATTTTACATATATTACCAATTTATTATCTATGCCCCACTTTCATTTGACAAATAATTTGCACTTATTTTATATGCTGTACATTTGAATAACCATGATTTCCAGAAGATCTCTGCCTTCAGATTCTTTAACAATCCTCCCATGGGGAAAGTTCAAAACTATGAACCTTTAGTAACCAACATTAGTCCCCCTCCCTACTGATAATATAATGCGGGTGGGCGGGTGGTTGTGAAACGGAAATAATACTGACAAAGTCATCATCCCTGTGGTAACTTTTCTGACACATCTAGCTTAAAACTCGTAAAAACTAAAGGATCGATAGGCTATGCTTTCACAGTTTGTATTGATACTCAAAATCAAAATCAAGTGAGCTTTTACCCTTTTGATTTACATGAGATTTCCCTTCTCATTGTGCTCACCTTAGGACACCTGCGTTATCACTTAACAGATGTGCCGCCCCAGCCAAACTCCCGACCTGATAGTGTGTTCGGCACAGATCGACCGCTTCCGCTCAACCAAATAAGTGAAAAAACGATAAGAGTAGTGGTATTTCACTGTTGCATTGCTGCTCCCACTTATCCTACACCTCTCGTGTCTTTTCACAGAATCAGACTAGAGTCAAGCTCAACAGGGTCTTCTTTCCACGCTGATTTTGCCAAGCGCGTTCCCTTGGCTGTGGTTTAACTAGATAGTAGATAGGGACAGTGGGAACCTCGTTAATCCATTCATGCCTGTCACTAATTAGATGATGAGGCATTTCGCTAGTTACTGCCAGCCATAGCAACAGCACCCAATAGGGTGGTTAATCATTATGGACTGGGATTCGATCCCTATCTACAAGAGATAGTAAAGGGTGATCTGTCCCTGCTTGTCGGGTTGGGCTCCGACTCAATTCTACCAAGAGCTGCCAGGACAAGTCCTGGTTTAAGCTCAAGGCGTCATACGCTATGAGTTTTGAATGTGCTCCTTTTAAAGGAACACTATGTAGCAAACCCACCTATCACTTTCTTCACTGCCATCAGTTGAATAACATTCAGTGATAGACCGAAATAATCCCTCAGCACCTATTTTACACGAGCCATGTCCATTTACTCAATAAAAATTTCCATCTACATTGCATCACACTTTTTAAGGATGAACACAACATTCAATTCGTCATTCATTTCTGTCTTGCCTTCACAGCGAACAGACGTGTTTTCCAGAAAGCTCTTCAAGTGTCTCAAGTAGACTCTTCTTGTGTATTTCAACGTTCTATTACACTTATTGTTATTCATACTGTAATTCAGAGTTAGTCATATCATTACAATATAGACTTGAAGTTCCTGCTGTCACATAGGTATATACTTTACGTTCTCATTCATCGCCATTTTCTCTTCATTATTATTTAATTAATCCTGTATATATTTTCAACCCAATTCTTTATATAAATGTTGTATATATCATAGTACTGTATAAGGTTTGTCTTATTAGAGGTCACTGTGTAGCAGAGAGGTATTCTGCTTTTCTGGTCTACTTCATTGTTATCAAAGTTTCTGTTAGTCATAGTTATTATCTTGACTGATCTTCACACTTGGAATTGCTGGTCTAATAAAGGTATGTCCTCCTCTATGTTCTCCATTGTAATATTCTACTTAGCTCCAATTTTCCTCATCCCTTATTGCGTTTAAACTACCATTCTGTATATAATTGTTATATATATCATACAACTGTATTTCTGTTATTTCAGGTCAGTTTTCAACAGATGGGTATCCAGCCTATTGTATTCAACCACACTTTGATATTCTCCCAGGTATAATATTGTACGAAATGCGACTACACCATTGTACTTGTTGTCAACATATTTGTTACACTGCCTCTTTCCATATTTCACAAAAATCGAGTTTTGTATATGCAAATTTGTCTTATTGCCTTTTTTATTCTAGTTTTCTATATTTCCTGCACTTGCGTGGTTCATACTTCAAACAAATACTAAAGGTACTACATATTCCTCTTTCTTATAACCTCAATATCCATAGGTCAGGTGATAAATATTATTATCATTATTATTGACATTAGTAGATTAGTATATTAATATTACTCGCCACTATTCACATCAAAATGCCCATTCCATGGAATATGGATGTTGCCAAACATACTGGCAAAAAAAGACTATGCTACATGCTAGACACTGGGAGAAAATCGCAAGAGAGACAGCTGAATCACCTGCAATCATTGCGAAAAAAACAGGATGACTTCGAAACTGCAATGACTACCATAACAGAACAGTTCCCCAACTCGGTTGGCTTGCCGGCAACCGAAAGAACTATTACATCTCTCCGGTTATGGGTCAAGACTCTTTCATGGATCTATTGTCCTGATTGCAGCTCTCTGTTATTCAACAATTTGATGCCAGGGTTCAAATTAAATACCAAATGTAAAAGTACAGCTATTTGTCAATGTACAGAGAACAAATATATTGTTCCCCGGATAAACGATATTCCTCCAGAATTGCGGGTTTTAAAATTTATACATGTCCAAGCACTGAGGCCTTTTGATGTGGATACTGGCAAGTATGACCGCTTAAAGTATGGGTATAGAAAAAAGACAGGACTTTTGCGAATAACATGCTCAAAGTAGAAGATAAAATTAATGCTCTCACCGATAGCGTTGACCGACAAATTTAAGCAAGTGCACTTCACTACTTGCTACATAATAATTCCTCGGCATATAAATTATTTTATGATATGCGCAACGATCTTGTCAGTCGCAAACAAGAGCCTAACATATTTGAGGTTTTCAAATGGGAGGGTATCTAGTGTGATCTATGGCCTAATATATATCCAAAGAAAAGCTGGTGTGAAACTGTTGTTGAAGGTTCAGCAAACAGGAGAAGTTCCAAAATTTCTTTCATCACCAAGTGCTTTTCATCTATTACTGACAATGGTATGAAATTTGACACTCTTCAGTTCGATTTTGACAGATGGCTTTATAAAACAGTAACTGGTGCCATCAATTCTGCTCGTATAAACAGCACACTTGCCGA
Organism: Chrysaora quinquecirrha; assembly: GCA_014526335.1. Classification (NCBI taxonomy): domain Eukaryota; kingdom Metazoa; phylum Cnidaria; class Scyphozoa; order Semaeostomeae; family Pelagiidae; genus Chrysaora; species Chrysaora quinquecirrha. The sequence goes on along the minus strand of JACTAT010000024.1, from coordinate 621,166 downwards.
CTCAGCCACTGCTTTCTATTCCCTACAAGACAAGCCATTTTCAACTGGTTATTGGCAGCATCGATTTCTTTTGGATGTAGTTAGACAATTTGGTCTACCATCCCTTTTCATAACAATAAGTCCGTCAGAGTGGTCATTTCCTATTCCCATGTGGCTTGAATCTTTTGCCCATAACACTGGTTATGGCCCAACTAGGGCCCCTTTCTTTGAGACCATGCATTTTGTTCACGTTCTAGAACAAATTGTGCGAGGGTATTTATGTGGCAGCAACAGCACAAACTGGACAAATCATGTCTTCAGTTATAATCATATTCGTAACAAGAAAAATGTAACAACTTACTTCTACCGTTTCGAGTTTCAAAAGAGAGGAACAGTACACATTCACTTACTTGTCTGGTTCAACAATATAGCTTATATTGACTATAAACACATACGCGGGGACTTACCAGAAAATTATCGCTAACTCTTCTACTGTGTGAATAAGTATCAACGCTCTCACAAATCTAGTCTTCCAGTACACGAAGGACCAACTGTATTTGAAAGGGTAACTGGTGAACAGATTTTGTGCCTTTCACACACCCCTCAATCATATAGTCAAGGAGTCAGGGGCTACATAGACCTGTTCCTGCAAACATTGAATTGCTCAATGGATGCAAACAACCAATGGTAAAGGAATGATACTGAAATATGTCTCCTCCTATGTCTCTAAAGCAAAAGAGTGTTTCCATAATGATGCATTCTATTGCAAAAATATCTCTCCTTCAACTGCAGCCATAAGATATGCCATGCCATTGGACATTTGTGAGCCAGAAATGTATCTTCTTTTAGCCTCTAAAAAAGTCTCCTGGACAAATGCTACTCGTAAAAAATTCTTTACTCCTGATTCTGTTGACAAAGCACGAGAAAATACTGTCCTTCAGAAATATTATACCAGAAAACCAGAGCTCCACAGCCTTTCCCTGCTTCAGTGGCTCCGTATTGTTGACGAAACCACTCCCTTGGCATCTCAATATCCAGAGGGAAGATCGTTCTTGTTGGTTTCAGTCATGTATCTCTTTCAACCCTATTTACTTCTTGCAACACTTGTTAGCTTTTTTCCCACATAGAAGTGTTGATGTAATTTTACCATGTGCAACAGTCATTCCACCACAAATTCGATATTTCAATAAAGCTGCCCAATTTATGGCTGAATCCTTTGCTGATCCATCTACATTCACCTTCTCACTTGAGAATGAGGGGCATAAACGGTATTACATACAGACTGTATTGTCGTATTTTGAAAGCTTACTTGAACTGAATAACATGTATCATAGACAACTTCTCCCAACCTCAATACCAACATGCAATGTTGCCAGCCTACAGCAAAGCATGCAATTGCAAGCAAGTCAGATGGTACTTTAAACCTACTTTTGTAATATAATGAAGGTAGGGATACTTCTTTATTTACTGTTCCATCAGATTGCTATGAAGAGTTGGACTGGAAGAAATTCCCTCTTCTCCTAAGAAAACCAGGCAGTGGCAAAAGCTTTACAATTGAATCATGCATTCAATACTGCCTTGAGAAGGACTACAATGTATGCGTTGCTCTTCCAACTGGAACATTTGCTTGCACATATCAGCAGAAATTTGGCACCGATATTGTATGCGACACAGTTCATGGGCTTTTCAAGTTTCAGTGTAAACATAACTCTGACCCACAGGTAAACTGGTTTTTAAGTAGGCATGATGTCATTTGCATAGACAAGATTTCACAAGTGTCTGTACAAGGGCGCACTATCCAGGTATCAAATATCATGTCATGCTCGCACTGTATGTCTTACATGTCGAAATTCACTCTTGGTACTCAGTTCAGGACAGGACAGCCAATTGCTTCAGTTTCTTCATCATATCCGACACAAAGCCCCTAAGCCCCTACCCAGTCCATGCTCGAGAAATTCCCAGAGGGTACAGTCCTCTTTCCAACTGGTGAGATTGACGATAATATACACACCAAACTGCAACACCATCCTGACGCTGTTGTTATAACAGTCACCAGAAAAGCATCTACCTTCATCAATGATGCCATCAACCAAAATATGTTCCCTACTACACCACTAGGCCTAGTAGTAATGGAGAATGAGACTCTCGTAGCCATTCACAGGGGCATGAAGCTTCTTCTAACTCAGAACATAAACAAATCTATTGGTTTTGTAAATGGTCAGTTTGTCATCGTCCGATCTGTGTCATCTAACACAATAGTGCCACCTCACCCTATGGGAAGTATTATAAACATCTTCCCTGTTACGAGCATTGTAGGTGATTTACCAGGAAATGAACTGTTGGACAGCACTGCAGATGTCGACAAAGAAGAAGACCAAGCTGACACACCAGTGTCTACTTTCAAGGTGCGAGAGAAGAGGAAGAAGTAAAAAAGGTGCCTTGTCTATGACAGCAGCGATAACGATGAGCCAATCAAGTCATTCCAGAAGGGGTCTGAAGAACACCCCCAGCAATCACAGAAAGATAAAGATGTTTCCGAGGAAGAGCTACTGCCTAAGAAGAAGAAGCAGAAAAAGCAGCAACAACACAACAGGACTGAGGATGAAGAACAACAACCTAATAATAAGAAGAAGAAGAAAAGAACAAATGAAGACAGCGCCCCACAAACACCTGTGAAGGTGGAGGAGACTTCACCAAAAAAGAAGAAGGCAAAAAAACATTGAATGACATTGCACATGACATTTTACATATATTACCAATTTATTATCTATGCCCCACTTTCATTTGACAAATAATTTGCACTTTTTTATATGCTGTACATTTGAATAACCATGATTTCCAGAAGATCTTTGCCTTCAGATTCTTTAACAATCCTCCCATGGGGAAAGTTCAAAACTATGAACCTTTAGTAACCAACATTAGTCCCCCTCCCTACTGATAATATAATGCGGGTGGGCGGGTGGTTGTGAAACGGAAATAATACTGAAAAAGTCATCATCCCTGTGGTAAGTTTTCTGACACATCTAGCTTAAAACTCGTAAAAACTAAAGGATCGATAGGCTATGCTTTCACAGTTTGTATTGATACCCAAAATCAAAATCAAGTGAGCTTTTACCCTTTTGTTTTACATCAGATTTCCCTTCTCATTGAGCTCACCTTAGGACACCTGCGTTATCACTTAACAGATGTGCCGCCCCAGCCAAACTCCCGACCTGATAGTGTCTTCGGCACAGATCGACCGCTTCCGCTCAACCAAATAAGTGAAAAAACGATAAGAGTAGTGGTATTTCACTGTTGCATTGCTGCTCCCACTTATCCTACACCTCTCATGTCTTTTCACAGAATCAGACTAGAGTCAAGCTCAAAAGGGTCTTCTTTCCACGCTGATTTTGCCAAGCCTGTTCCCTTGGCTGTGGTTTCACTAGATAGTAGATAGGGACAGTGGGAACCTCGTTAATCCATTCATGCGTGTCACTAATTAGATGATGAGGCATTTCGCTAGTTACTGCCAGCCATAGCAACAGCACCCAATAGGGTGGTTAATCATTATGGACTGGGATTCGATCCCTATCTACAAGAGATAGTAAAGGGTGATTTGTCCCTGTTTGTTTCCCTGTTTGTTTTTCTTCTTCTGCAGTGCAATCATTGAATTTTGCTCTAAACATTACAGCTTGCATTCAAATGAACCGGTAGCGATCTTTAACCTGTTGCATAATATATTTGGTATAGTGTTTTTGACATTCTAATGGTTTCTACTCTACGCAGACACTCTTTTCATCATTTGAGAATGTATGCTACCTAACCGTAAGCAAAAACGTTTGCTGAAATGCCTTGATTAAAGCAACACATATTTCATTTGAATTCAAGCTGTTACGTTTAAGGCAAATTGCATGTTACTTTTGGGTTGTCGGTGTAAAGTGAGTTTTTCACTTTCCCTTATGCGGAATGAAATAAGCAGTCCTAGATAAACAGGGTCTTGCAGCCAAAAAAATGTTAACCAGGTCTGCGTTTCACCTGACCAGTTATTACCCTTACATTTGTTGTTGCTGATGGAGTTGTAACAAGTGTGCACTGGTTTACTCTTAAAAGTTTCAAAGTGTACTTTTTTTTTATTGATGACTGGAAGTTGTCATCTGATTTCAGTATCTGTGATTGTAGATTGGACCTTGTATACATTAAAGGCAAGCGAGGAAGAAAAGTGCCAGTCATAATGACAAAAGAAATAGTAAAGGCCATTGAGGCATTAATCAGCACAAGGAATTCTGTTGGTGTTGCACCTGAAAATAAATTTATATTTGCTGCTCCCACAGGGGGTTCTCTAAAATATCTTAGGGGGCCTGACTGTCTTAGTGCAGTGGTGAACCACTTAGATATGGAGAACCCTGCCGCTATTAAAAGCACCAAGATCAGGAAATATGTAGCGACTGTGTCCCAGATCATAGACCTTACGGAATCTGAGCTTGAGTGGCTTGCTCGACACATGGGACATGATTTGTCAGTACAGAGAGAGTATTACAGACTGCATGACCACACACTTGAACTGTCCAAGATCAGCAGGCTGCTTTTTGAAGTCGACCAAGGAAACGCTGGGAGATGGCAGGGGAAAAAGTGACATATCAATAGATGGTAAGTAATATATCTTACAACAAATGAGTTTATTACTGAGCAATAAAAGTACATTGCTGTTATATGGCCAGTTGCTAAAGAAGGCCCCAAGATTAGGTCAAATTAACTGACCTCCTCAGATTCAAGCTTCCATGGTTGTAAGTTCATGGCTTCACAGAATGAGTATTTCGTTTCTGGCAACATTTGAGATGCCAAGGCCATTTACAGACCAATCTGAAGAATATTACAGAAAATGCTCTTTTGGTCTACTTTACTCCCAATGACTATCAAATGATTTTCTCAATATTTCCCTTTTATCGCTGTATAATTATCAGTTCTGTTAGTTTAAAGCAAAGTCAATGCTCTTGAGGGCAAATCATTGACCCACTAATGGTATTACGACAATAAACTTTTGTGACCAAAATATGTCATCTTATCTAGAATCTCGTTTGACCTCGATGATATCATGAAATGATTACCATATATTACTACCATTTGGAATAATGAACTTCTAAGTTGTGCGTTGTATATCTTCAGTTCAGTGTAATTAAATAGTTTCTAGCTATTTTAGCCTCGGTTTTTGAATTGCAAAGAAAAAACGGAACTTTGTTCATAAACAAACAAGGCAGCAATGCTCAAATTTATACAGCTTGTTCCTTTGCTAATTTATCTATTCAAGAAATAAAAACCCAAACCTGCTCATTGTTTGGCATATCTTTCGACTCCATTTTTTTAGAACTTGCATTGGAAGAAGACCCTGAAAGTGAAGAAGAAACAGGAACTGAAACAGTAGAAGAAGGTACTGTAGCTGAGCCACAAGCGCAAGATGACAATCAAGAGGAATCTTTTCCTACATTGCCTAAAGGTTAATTGTTGTGTTTCTGTTATGCTATATGGAACTATTGCAAATGATGTTCGGAATTCTACGTACAGGGCTATGGGCTTGTTTTTGCAGCAGTGTTGTTTTCCGAGCAGTAAAAATGTTGTTGATCATTGAGATTTTGTCCCCAAAACAGCTGAAACAGCTTGATTCTGCACCATTCTAGAGTCATAGGAACCAAAAAAATTTGCCAAGGAAAGGCCCACCAATGAAACACACCCAGAACAAAAGCCACGCCTATTGGTCTGTATGATACCAATTTGCAAACCCTGGCTGTTGAGTCATGTTGTAGCTATGGCCCTGGTGACATTCTGCATATTGTTTTGATAACATAAAAGTGATACCGCAGGAACAAAACTAAAGATTATTATAGGTTAGGATACTGGTTGTTCCTTGTCTTTGCAATGGTATACTTCATCTACATCTCGCAAACCATCGAAAAAGTCACCAAGTTGTCTGAATTTAAAATACCTTTTAGGAAATTTATCCAAAGAGCATACAAAGAAGAAGAAGGCTGATAAATCTTCCACAAGAGAAAGTAAAGTTCCATGGACAACAGCAGAAACTAATGCTGTAATGCAAAATTTCATGGACAATATCAGGAAGATGAAAGTGCCTGGGAAAGCAGATTGTGTTAAGTGCATCCATGATAATGTTGTTCTTAGCAGAAGATCCTGGACGAACATAAAGGATTATGTTCGCAATCAGATAACAAAGGCAAAAAGACTTGGAGCTAAGTAACATCATTTTTTCCATCCCTGTTAAGGTTCCTGGACCCTTCCGTAAAACCTTGTAATGTATAAAGTTCTTATTTAGAATAATTTTCTGTTATTGAATATCATTGTTAATGTTATGGTTATGGACTCTTTCATAAAACCACATAGTGTAAAGAAATCTAATGTGGAAAACTGGTCCTTTATTTTCCATCCCTGTTACTCTCTGGTAAGCAAGCAAAATACTCTAACTTTGAACTCCAAGCATACTCCTTTTGCAATTTGATCGTCTGATACGCCGATAAACAGTACCAAAAACATAAAACCACTCAAATAATGAATGAGGTTAACCTCTTTGGGTGAAAAGGAAACAGGATCATTGAAGACGACATTGCCTTCTTTGATAGTTGCACCAGTTAAATGTGCCAAAACATGGTTTGCTATTTCAAACCCCAAGATGACTGAACCTCTCTGGGAAAGGTTCTTGAAAACTTTTTCCTCAGAGGACACACATTTATAAAATCCTGGGTAGAACTTCTCAGCATTCCCTTTGAAGCTACCAATCACATCTCTGACATGCTGATAAGAGGAGGTTGCATCATCTTCACTTAAGTCTACTTTATAGTTTGACAGCTCTGTCCGCAATTTGTCTGAGTAGCACTCATCAGACGCCAACTTATTGCAACTTGCTTCAATAAAATTCTTGAAAGTCAGAGGGTGGAGTATTTGTTCTGGTGTTTTGCGTTTTGGAGCAACCTCAACGTCTTTCTGAACATGTGTTGCATTCTTGTGTCTAGTCAATCCTCGTTTCGTTTTGCACACTTTGCCACACTGTTCGCACAAAAATCCTTCAGCAGGCAGAGCAGAATCAACTTCTTCCAATAAAACATTAATACCTGCATCAAAATTATCGCTCTCCGCTGGTAAATCGACATCAAGAAGCGCTAAAACTGAGTCCAGATCGCCATTAAAGAAAACGTCTCCCTCACTTGGATTAGCGGACGCCATGTTTTCGATTTTGTGTGCACGTAGGAAACTGGGTACGAGCGCATATCAACATCAAAAAGCGAACAATAGCTGAGTACAATAGCCTCCTGTTCGTTTCCAGACTATCCCTTCTTGTGACTATGTTTTAATGATGTAATATTAGTTCATTCTGCAATTTTCTCCGTTTATTTTCTTTAACAATGATCAGGGGCGGTGCTGAGCTAAAATTAGTTGCTATTATGCAAGCGAAGGGAGCAAAAATATGGGGGTCGGGGGGCTTGCCCGCGGAAAATTTTTGTAAGACCATGCCCTTCAGCTCTTCAGAAACACCCATTTTTCGCAAAAGGAATGTATTTTTAAGCATAATTTTTGCCTAAATTTGTTCTTTTTATGGTAAAATGTTGATTTTTCATCATCTCTGCCGTTACATACATTAGCTAACTACCCTACATATGAAAGAAAAATTTAAGAAATGGCTTTTTCTCTGATATTATATCCTCGAACAAAATGTTAATGAATAGAAACAAATTGAATAAATACAACAAAAATCATTTTCTAGAAAATCTTTCAAATCTTTTTTGATTTTGCCCCTTAAACCTCTTGACAATGGTTTCATAAAAACCAGGCTGTTTGCTCAGACATCTCAGCAATTGGTGTTCAACTTGAAGAAATACAAGGTGTTCCTTTCTTCTTCAAGAGATGCCGTTCTCCTCCAAGCCATTATCCGAAGTTCAATGGCTGCCCCACGTGCTAAAATGAAAGGGAAAGTGATGCTATGTTTCGCCTTGAATTAGTTGAGTTAAACTTTAAAAAATGGTTTTATTATAAAGAAAAATTAAGTTTCAGTTTCAAATATTATAAGTTAGATGATCATGGCGAGTACGGAGCTAATTACTGCCATTTGTAAACAGCTCATGGCGATGCAGGAAAACAGCGTGACAAATATGGTAAAAATTTTGATTGACGATGTCAAGACTGATATGTGATCCTTGAGGAATGATGTAAATAGCCTTCAAGTGAGTGCACAGTTGATGAGCACTCAAACTGAAGAGCTCAAATCAAAATTTGAAATTATCGAAAAGAAGTTCGCGAAACTTGAAAAGGGCCTAAACAGCCAAGAAGAAGATATCGAATTTGTTGTTGGCAAATGTGACTATCTAGAGAATCAGAGTCGCCACAACAATATCAAAGTGATGGGTGTCCCTGACTCCCAGGGCATGAATGAGTCGTGGGAAGAATCTGAAAAGATTATCAAGGATAAGATTCGTGATTTGCTTCAAATTCAAGATGAATTGGTGATTGAGCGTGCCCACAGGGTTGGAAATAGGCCCAGAAAACGTGATGATGGGACAGAAGAACCAAGACCAGTAGTTGCAAAATTTCAATCATGGAAGCAAAGAGAAATGGTGCTGAAAAAGGCAAGAGAGGTTAAACCTCAGAACATTAGCTTTGTTGCCGATTTCAGTAAGCTAACTCTAAGTTGTGGCAGAGAGCAAATCCCTGACTTGATCAAAGCCAGAAAGCAGGTCATCAACCTATTTTGTCACAGACAGACTTGTTGTGAAACCACTGCAGAATACTCAAAGCAAGAACAGATCAGGAGCTAGGCCTAGGCGCAGTCCTACAACCAACCAAGACGCTGGTGATGGTGGTGCTAAGGTGATCCAGATATTTTCTTTAATTGTTGATTTGAACCTTTTTTGAACCCTAATGAGCATTCGTTGTGTTAAAGTGGTTTCTAACCCCATACAAATTGTATTTCTTATTATTATGATTATTGGTTTTTATTTTTTATCAGTTCGCAGATTATTCCAGAGAAAATAAGTAGGCATCAAAGATGACAAACACAGCTAATGATCCTTGTGGTATCTGCCACAAAAATATACATAAGAACCAAAAAGCAATATTTTGTGATAATTGCAATTTTTTCGTCCACATGAAATGCAATGACATGTCTGCTGTTGAATTCAAACAACTTGAAAATGAACCTGATGATGTTCCTTGGTTTTGCAAAGAATTCACCATGGACATGTTTCCATTTGGCTCCTTAAAAAATGATGAATATTTAGGACTCTGTGATTTAGATCTACCCTCACTCATTGACACTCACCTTCACTTGATGTTTCTTCTAACCTTATGGACTTGCCCAATCTAAGCGATTATGATATTGATGAACATATGCCTCAAAATATTGATTCTCGCTACTTCACTTTACCTGAACTCTCTTCTTTACAATTATCCTCTAATGACTTTTCTATTCTTCATACTAATATTAGAAGCCTATCCCTTCATCATGATGAATTAGTTTCCTTACCTGCTCACTCAAATTTGAATCCTGCAGTGATTGGCGTGTCTGAAATATGGCATTCCTTTGACAATCTATTGCTATCAAATGTTGATATCTCTGGTTATACCTTTTTATACATTTAAAGACTCAATAACTTACACAAAATGGTGGAGTTGGTCTATACATTAAAAAATCTTTTACTATCAATCCAAGGACTGTTTAGACTCTTGCACAGATGATTTTGAAACAGCATGGATGGGGATTATAAACAAAAAGGATAAGAATCTCCTCATTTGTTGTGTTTAAAGACACCCAAGTTCTAATGTTCATAACCTCACATCTCATTTTCAGGATATACATTCTAAAATATCTTCAAATAAGCTGGTCTTTATAATGGGTGATTTCAATGTCAATCTTCTTTATTATGGCTCCCATACCCCAACAGCTGAATTTGTTAACAATTTTCTCTCACATAATCTTCTTCCTTGCATTGATCATCCTACTAGAGTCTCAGAACAAAGATCATCTGTTATCAGTAACATATATACTAATGCAACTAATGCTAATGTAACAAGTGGTAATATCTTAATGCAAATTACTGATCATTTCCCCCAGTTTTTGATTTTAAGGAACACCCAGATCAACCATAATAAATGTGAATCATTCAAGTATGATTACTCTAAATTTAAGGATGACAAATTTCTTGATGATTTCCATCAGATTGACTTTACTTATTTAGGAAACAATGAGCCGGATGTGAACAAAAAATTTGACAGGTTTTTGAAAGACCTTACCAACTTGACAAATAAGCATGCACCAATCAAAAAGAGGAGTAGGAGAGAAACAAAACTGAAAGATAAGCCATTGATAAATTGAAAAATACAGAAGATGATGAAAATCTGAGACAAGCTTTTGCTAAGACTAAAGAAAAATCCAACTGATGATAACCGTAAATGGTATAAAAAATTTAGAAACCGTGTATCCAATGAAATTAAAGAAAGCAAAGAATGTTACTTTCATAACTTTTTCTCCAATAACTGTCAAAATATGAAAAAATTATGGTCAGGAATAAAGAAAATTATTTCTCATAAATCTTCTAATTCATGTTCAATTAACCAAATAAAAGACACAGAAGGAAATATAACATCAGAACCAGACAAAATTTCAAATATTTTAAATGATTTTTTCATTAATGTTGCTGAAGAAATAACTAAATCAATCCCCAAAACTCCAAAATCACCTCTTGAATATTTATCAAGCAGAATTTCTAGTTCAATTTTTCTTAAAACTTTTATAGAAGTTAATGACCTGATAAATAGCTTAAATCCATCAAAGCCTGTAGGCCCTAATAGTATACCTATAAAATTACTGAAAGTCATTGGAACCTTTGTTTCACCACGTCTTGCTCTCCTTGTGAATCAGTCTTTCCAGTTTTGTATTTTTCCGCACAAACTCAAGGTAGCCAAGGTGATAACTTTATTCAAAAAAGGGAATCCTGATCTACCTTCCAACTATAGACCAGTTTCTCTTCTTCCTATTTTTAATAAGGTATTCGAGAAGTTAATCCAAATGTTTGGGAATAATAATAGATAACAAGTTAAGTTGGGGACCCCAGGTTGATGCGGTTCGAAAACAGTATGCCACAAAACTTAAGTAACTGAAACGATTAAAAGGTTTACCAAGCAAAGTTCTGGAGGAAATATATTTTAAAGCCATTGTATCCACCGTATCATACTGTATATCAGTATGGGGGACATCACATGTCTCACTGAAAAACCAGTTAGAGTCATTGCATGTCAAAGCTGCTAAATTGATCCATGGTATCCCAAGCAAAACAAGTGATAATAAAGTCCTTGACATCGTAAAATGGAAACCTCTAACTCACATTTACAAAAGAAGACTTGTTTCCCTGATGTTTAAAATTGACACAGAATCTCTACCAGAACAATTAGTCAATCTACTTGAGAGGAATACTCAAACACTCCAGTTGAGAAGAAATAACTGTTTCTCTCAAATAAGAGTAGAGGAAAAAGGCCGCTTCTGGAACACAAAGGATGCCGACATGTCAATCAAAACTGGTTGACCTGTCAATCAAAATTCGGTGATCTGTTAATCATGTGACCTGTCAATCAAGCGTCAGTGATCTGCAAATCATGTGACACATCTCGTTTTCATACAACCTGTTTTCCCCCCATTTTTTTCTCTTTTATTTTTTTCATTCTTTTTCTTTTTGTTCAGAAAGGTAAGACAAAAAAAAACTCAATAAACGTTTTGTAGAACATAATGATATTAATATTCATAGTCCATAATTTTGGTTTTTAATGTTCAACTCAATGTTCTACAGAGTTTTATTGTTCGCAATACTCTTTGTCATTCCTCCACCAACAACATTTTGACTTGCAAGCATTGATTGAATTTGAATCATGTAACATATCTCGTTTTCATGCAACCTCATTTTCATGTAACCCCTTTTTCTTTTGCTTTCAATTTTTAGTATCGAATTTTTCAGTATCGAAGATCATTATTTATTTGCTTGTGCAGAAAGATAGCACGGAAAAAAGCCTCGATATATCTTTTGCAGAACATAATCACATGAATCTTCATGTTCAAAATTTTTACAAAATACATCTTCAGCAGCAGCAGGAGTAAACATTTCTATTTTTAATCATATTCTATTTTAAAGGATATTAGAGCAGTCATTTGCTGTATCTGATACTTCAAATCACTAAACTAGATTATAAATATTACTTTGAAAAACAAGTGAGATAAAATTTATAACAGTACTTTTTCCTTCAATGATCTCTAATTATTACGCAAATAATGTCCATATGGTAAGGTTTTGATTCCGTTGTCCAAGATGTATCGTTTGTCATCAAATGACACAAGTGAAAGCTTGTTTGTTGAAACAGAGAACACATCTTGCTTCGATGACTTAATGGTGTTCTGCGCATGTTGAAACACTCTGTTGTTGAAGAAGCAATCCTTATAATTCTCATGAGTTATTTCATCTTTCACCACAGATATCTTTATTCCCT